>OX637893.1:1341306-1969460 GCA_951802675.2 Boloria euphrosyne
ATATTTCTTAGGCTTTGTCTCGATGACTTAAGGGAATTATATCTGAATTTAATTTTTTATCTGATTCAATATGTTACAAGTAAAGGAGTATTTTTCAACCGATTTTGTTTGTTTTTTTTATCAATTTAGCTTAAATCTAAAATTTAGTTGGCTTCTAATAGTTTGTTTGTATAACCTTTTTTAACGTTCCGCTGCTGGGGAACTTCAAATCAGGAGGAGAAGGGGATCAGACCATAGTCCACCACGCTGGCCAAGTGCGGGTTGTGGTTCTCAGACATCCAGGTTTTCCTCACGATGTTTTGCTTCACCGTAAGACAAGTGGTAATCATGTTATAAATGATTCGCACATGAAAATATCAGTGGCGCACCCACCAGCGTGTTAAGTATTGGATAATTTAAAGATAGTTGTAGGAAGTGTTACTATGAGATGAAAACATTGTTGGATGTATAAACTATGATAATATTGTTGAAGTAATTGGAATAGAAGACGTAAGTCGTAGAGTTCACAACAGTTGGTAGTAGTATAATTAAATTGTTTTTATTAAGTTTAAATATATCTTTTTCCTGAAATGCCCATATAAAAACAACTATGTTAATTATAAAAACATCCTCAAACCAGAATCAAAGTCGTAAATGACAATCAAACATTACCTGTCCAGATACAGTAAATATTTTTCTTACAAGTTCTTAATTTTCCCCTATATTTATCGAAGGGAAAGATAACAAATTTATCTGACACCGTGACATTTGTATGGATAACATGAAGAAAAATCAAATATTTAGAAAACCTATAGACTATTTAAGAACTATAGATATCCAAGAACAGAAGTTGAAAGTCCTCCAGTATACGTTCTACTTTTGCGTTACTCAATTTTTATATCTTAATTATTTTATATATTGATTTAGCGCGAGCTAAGCCACGGGTTCCGCTAGTTCAAATAAATAATATTTCTAAAATAAAAGTAGCCTAAGTTACTCCTTGTAATATTATCTGCGAGTGAAAGTCCCGTTAAAATCGGTCCAGCCATTCATAGATTAGCCGAAACAGACAGACAGACAAAAATTTTAAAAGATGATTTTTTGATGTTAGTACCGTATATACGTTTATATGCATTGAGTGAAAAGCTGTTAATTTAAAATTAAAAACAGGCACTTCAATTTTATTTATAAGAACGTATTGATATAGGTTTTTAGCTTATGACTTGAGTACTGTCATAATTTATGCTCATCAAATGAACGGCCCTATCAAAACTCTAACCCGCGACCACTGGCGCAGCAAGTAGGTAACTGAGCCAAACGTGTAATCTATAGAAATTATAATACAAAGTTCTCCGCCGCGTCTGTCTCTCTTATCATGCAAAGCCCAAAAAACTACTACACCATTTTTCATGCTGTTTTAAACCATGGAAAAAGTGGTTCTCGAGGAAGGTTTTAGTATATAATTTGTAAAGTATTTCAATTTATTTTGACGAATACGCGCCCTGTATATATATATAAAAGTAGTATAGTATAAGTTATATATAAAAATTCAATAAGTCTCTAACATCAATGGCTCAGTAACAAACAACATGCGGGCCGTTCTATTTGTTATATACAGGCTTTAAAGCATACAAAATTGTTCTCTTTGGCAAAAACGTTCTTCGATGTTGCTTTTTGATATTTGTTGCGTTTGCACCGATAGAAGATTTTAGTGGTAAAAATAAAAATATTGAGTTTTCATTCGCGTTTTATGTTCTCTACTTCAGGTAGAAATATTTTTGGTGTATAAAAGTTGTAGTATCCGTCTAAAATATAAATTTATTTATTTTTAGATTTAGAGAAAAGAAAGAAAACCTTATCGTATAACTCATTGTTATAGATAATAATATCGATAATAAACTGCCTCGTTGGTGTAGTGGCCAGCATGTACGGTCACACACCGGGAGGTCCTGGGTTCGAGTCCCGGGTCGGGCCAAGTTTGGTTATTGAGTCTTTCTGTTTCGTAAGCCTCAGTAACAGCCCGGAGTTGGGAAGTTGGCGGTGTTTCACCCCCGTGCCTCGGAGAGCACGTAAAGCCGTCGGTCCTGCGCCTTAACTCTCACTGGTCGTGTCGAGCATTCGTCCCACCGGAATATGAGAGTGATGAGGAACAGAGAGTGCACTTGTGTCTGCGCATACACTTGTGCACTATAATATTATATCCCGCGCCGTTGGCTAGTCTCAATGAGATAGGCCGCCGTGGCCGTAATCGGCCGGGAGGACATTATTATTATTATCGATATAGAGACCAAATCAACAATTAAATATTTGTCAGTCTGTCTGTGACCGCATCACGAGAAAACAGCTTGACAGATTTTGATGAAATTTGGTATGATAATATATGGTCAACATATGCAATACTTTTTACTGCGGCTATATATCTCATTTCTGAAAAATCTATACTAAAATTTAGACTGTAATACCAAAGCCTCTGAAACATATAGGCGGCCAACGGACGTGACAGCCCAAGCTGTCATACAATAAAGTCCCAAGCCAGCTGGCTGTCACGTCCGTTGGCCGACTATATGTTTCATAGACTTTGGTAATACATTAATTTAGGGAACCGAACGGAGCGAGGGTGAATTGCTAGTGTAGTAAAAGAGCACCTTATCCAAATTCAGAAATTAAAAAAACAAAATATACACATACTTACATCATATTTCTATTATTTCTAAGGATTAATTAATAATTTATTAAAAAATCAAACAGAGACGGACTTATACATATTTGTAATATTTCTAAGGATTAATTAATAATTTAAATACATACATCATTTGTCAGGTATTCAAAATGATTTTCACATGTCTCCATACAATGTATATCTGGCACGTAGAGAACAATACCCTGGCACAGATGGTTTCCTCGATCGTGTCGTCTCAAAATTACATTCTGTATATTTTTTCCATTTTATTTTTAGGGACACGTTATTCTGTCGGTTATTGGTGTAGAGTTTCTTTCGAATGTATTGCTTTGCTTTCTTTTTTATGACACGTTTGGCTCAGTTTCGCGGGTCGCGGGTTTGAGTCCCGCCGGGGGTATCCCCGTATTATAAGCACTCAATTATGGTTTATATTGTGTAGTGTGTAGTATATATCAAATTTCTGGTATCTAAAACACAAGCCTCGTAGCTTACCATGGGACTATGGTGCCGTATGTTAATGCCACAACATATTTATTTTATTTATTTATTACCAACTTAAAATAGAAATAGTGCTCCTAACTAATGATACCGTACAATTACACAGGTACAGGTACAATTTTAATATATCAATCAAAAAGCTATTACGTCAGTGAAGACAAAATTGTATACGCTGTCATGTTCTCTTGACTGATGTGCGCGAGATGTGTGTGTGATTAGATATTATATATTATGTCATTTGATATTACAAGATCTAGCTTTAGACTAATAGCTTTACGAGTTTCCGAAGTGCCAGAGTACTATAATTGGATGGACAATTTCAGTAGCATTACTGATTAACTTCAATATTATTAAATAAAAAACTAATAAATACCCGACATAAAAGAATAAAATAATAAATTGTCTAAATTGTCAGAGTTTCGTGATAATCAGATAACGGGTTTAGGAGCGTATAGAGAACAAACATGCAAACTTACATTATTATTATATAGATTTGATATATAATATTAGTTTGATATCTTTATAATATTATAATGTTTTTCTCTTTGGCCGTAACTATGAGTCGAATCTACGACCTCCAAATATGTCACCGCACATTACAGCCACTTTGCTTACAAATAATTTGAATCGAGTAGTAACATAAGCTTTCGATTCCGAAGACACTAAAAGCTTGATTTTCACTTAAAGTTTACTCTAGTAAAGCCTTGGCTTTATAAAATATACGACTTGTCGCATAAAAGTAAATAATTTTAAGAGTATATAGTTCAGCTTAACTAAAATCCTTCAATTACAGTCAGTCAGTTACGATCGATTAATGAAAAGAGCTTTTCGATACCAATAGTAGACATATTTTAGTATCAAATACGTACGAGTATCGTTAAAATTAATGAAATACGAGAAGTGTAAAGCTTGTTTAACGATCAGTTGCTGCTGAGTAATGACGGTAACGTTAGCGAGTGCGTTAAATTATTTGGCGAAATTGAAGTAAGATTAAATGGTGACGAATCACCTGTACATAAAGACAACTATTATTAGTTTATTTTCTAAATTGACCTAATATTAGAGGAGGAAGAGAGAAAAATGGATAATTGTGAACCTATAAGTATAGACTAAGTAAGTTCTCGAAAGTCATGTGTAGTCCACCAATCCACACTTGTTAAGCATGGTGTACATTGAAGGGACCTGTACCCAGTAGAACGTTATAAAGGACTAAATACAAGAAGTATAGGCTATTGTAACACGGAAGAACTTGCACTTAATTTTTTACGTGCTACCTAGCTTTGGTTATAGGTTTTTAAATCGCTAACATATTTATTTAACTACAAAAAGTAACCTTTTATACAGTATTTTTAAAGATATTATGCAAAACTAAGTTACGTTTGATGTGTAAAATGTAAATTCTAATAGATTTATATGAATGATATCATAATATTGTTATTAGACCTAGGCCTTGAGTATGTAATAATTTTCTTTGTTCAAAAAGTTAGTACAATCTATTACTTGTAATTCCTGTTTCTCAAACTAGCATTAACCGTATTAATATTGTCTAAATCAGAATTATATGCAGAAAAATCAATTACTGTTGATGTAAGTCATATGTTATTGCTACCCTATTGATTTTATACTTGATCGACTATCGATTACTTTATCCGTTAACGTAAACAAACTTAACGTTACAATAACAATTGTAACATAAACGGAGGCTGGTCAGTGTTTGTTGAACAGTTGAATGGAAATTAGTGGTCAATCTAGCGATTTGTGGTTCGCACCAATATTTCATTGCGTATTATTAATTGTTAGGATATTTAATTTGTAATAACATCTTATTGTAAAGTCTGGTAATAAAGTATGATAGTATAAATATATATGTATTTATATGACGGTGCTTGGCCCTTTTTAACATCCCACTGCTGGGCATGGGTCACCATGTTGGCTAAATGCGGATTTCGGACTTCACAGGTCTTTTGAATTGCTAGGCTTTCTTAGGTTTCCTCATTATGTTTTTATATAACGTAAAACAAACGGTAATTATCTTGAAAAAGATTAGCACATCATCTTCTAAATATTAGACTAAGACATAGAGTTTAGCTAAAAATATTTTTAGTACTCGACAATTTCTACATAGTATTAAGAAAATCGATTCCCGCCATATGTACGCTTAGATCTTTTATACTACACAACGGATTTTAATGCGGTCATTGAACATTAATCAATAGACAGAGTGATTTAAGAGGAAGGTTTATATGTATCATACATGCACTATAGTAAGAAAAACAGCCAAGATAATATCTCATTATTGAGAAATAAGAGAAATGAAATTATTCATTTAATTAATATGTAAATATTAAAGTTCGATTTTTTTTACCACTTGGACCAAAAAGGCATCGGCGCAGGAAATCGTCTTCCTGTACAAACAGCGGCGAATAATGGAAAGTTAACTAAAAGCCGAGCTACGGCCGGCCTGAGCAAATATTTTTTGATCTGAAATGACACTTTTTAATCTGTACACCATCTCATTTTATATTGATCGACCTTTTTCAATCGTTCAATGTTAGCCGATGTTATGCCAATTTTTAAGTGTAAATAATAATGTTTTTATTTATTGAAACGGATATTGTATAGAATAAAGCTAGCACTAATAAATTAATAATACCATATTTAAAAAAACCATGGAAATGGATTAAGAAAATTTAATTTTATTGTTGTATCATCATCAAAAAAAGAGTATTTAGTATAACTAAAATAAGAAAAAACTTTACTTTTAGCTTTTAAAAGTACATAAAATAGTATAGGAAAGAAAAATGAGTCCACTTTCCAGAACGAGATGAACATGCCATCCACTGCTGGGTACAGGCTTCCCTTCAATTCTAAGGGATCAAGCAATAGCCTACCATGCTAGCCAAAGACGGATTGGTGGATTTCATATGTCCTACGAAAACCTGTTAGGTTCTTTCAGATTTGCACGTTTCCTCACGAAATTTGTCTTCAACGTAAGACAAGTGGTAATCATATTGAAATTGCGGAGACGAACTTGCTTCGCTTGATACCCAAGTAAAACTCTATCCACTGGGGACTGCCTAGAAGAAAGATAAACATCAATCAACTAAATTCAAATATAACTTAGTGGAAAATTAGGCGGAACCCTAAAAGCCTTAGTACACTAACTAACTAAAGCCAATTGCGCAAGCTTCCAGTATCAATATTCAATACGATGAAGAGCAAACAGCCCAATTACAATGTAACAAGTTGAATTAAAAACGTTTAATATTCCGGGTCTGCTTTGTTTACTATCGAGTTAGTAGTAAGATTGGCGCACACTGAGGGAATTCTAGAGACTTTGGAGTCCCAAACTTCGGAAATGTTAATTATGTTAATTATTACTATAACGATTAATTATTATTTACATTATTTAATGATTTAAAAAAAAATACTTAATTGATAACAATTTGTTTTTAAATATAGATATAGTTTTTTTTTAAATGTAATTTTACAATTTTTTACGAAAGAATATATATTCTCAAATATAATGAACGAGTGTTAAAGATATATTAGGTTTAAGATTCATTTTTCAAAAGAAAACAATTCACTTACTTAGAATAATTAGCTTTACGTCGGTAATATTATAAAAATAAATTGGAAATTCATGTATTTCCTCAAATCAAATAACGATTTGGTCGAATTTCAACCACAGGGCGAACATACTATTCATAAATGTAAAATATTAATGTCACTAACAAACCTAAATTTGCAGAAACCGAAAACAAATGTATCGGTAAACCAACATGCATGGTTTATAATTCACTCGTGTCGGCTACAGGAGTGGATGTCGGTCAGCTACGGAATGCGATTTCGTAGATGACTGACTGCTAATAAAGAACCATGAGATGATGTCAAACCTCTTTATCATCATTTTGATCTGGGTGAAGCTTTTGTTTAGCTTGCGATAATGTTTAGAACAAAATTTTGATTTTTCGTACATTATTTTAGGCACGACGTTTCTCGTATAACGATGTTAAAAGTAGCTTCTGTAATTTTAACCAGAATATTCTATTTATTGTTGAATGTTTCACTAAACTTACTTGAGCCGTTTTTCACCGATATCCTGCTTATTTTTATCGGGGATGAAAAGAAATTGAAAAAGGATGAAATATTTGCGACATAACCATAATATTTTTTTTGTTTGTTTTCTATGAAGACAAAAATATTCTTAACTCCTTAAGCAGTTTAGCGGATACCTACTGACAAAAATTTTTTTTTTAGTTGTAGGAGTTTTGGGTCGTGTATTACCTATAATGAGTTCTGATTATGCTTGAGATCAGTATCTTTCTTAAAAGTAAATAAAAAGAACATTAATTAGCAAACATAGGACATACGTATTGAAATATTGGGTCTTCACCTTATTAAAATTTAAGCTCTTTTGCATAAAATATAAATACAAACTAATATTATAAATACGAAGGTAGCTCTGTCGGTCTGTCTGTCGGTTGCGCTTTCACGCCAAAACTACAGAAACGATTAAAATGAAATTTGGTACACAGATAGTCTAAAGCCTGAGAAAGGACATAGGCTACTTCTGAAGGCGAAAAAAGACTATAAGGGATTGAAATTGGGGATGAAAGTTCGTATGGAAATTTCATCATTTTTAAGGCTAGAAGCTTAGAACTTATGTTTTAGGCTTTTGATTAGCTCTAAATAAGTAAGATATTAATTGTGTAAAAATGTTATACTAAAGAGATCTAGCTAGGGACGAACCCGAGCGAAGCGAGGGTGAGTCGCTGGTATGTTATATTTCGAGAATATTGAAATTACATGAGTAAAAGTAACAGAAGCTTGTTGTATATAAAAGCAATGAGATTTGATTTAAGTAAAGCTTTTCAAAGAGTATGACATTGTATTGGTTTGACAATTCATGTAGCTTACTCCTTGAAATCGATTGGATTCAGTCGGTATCGTTCCGTTAGCCGTGTGTTGTGAGCAAGTATAATATACGTATAATAATTTAAATTTTAACATACCTAGTCGAATCTGTACATTAATAATTTATGTTTAAGAAAATATTATTGCAATAGTCATTATTAACGATACAGAGGCCAAATCTAAAGTTTTTAGAATTTTTATCTGTTCGTCTGTCTGAGACCACATCACGAGATAACCCCTAAACAGATATTGATGAATTGTGAAAAATATCTCATCTCTAAGTGATCAGAAACACTTGAAACATACCGACGAACGGATGAACCCGAGTGTAGGGAGAGTCGCTTGTTCTCTTAAATAAATTCGCTTACGACATATTGATGACTTGTAGCAAAGAATACTTTGAATCTAAGTACTGTGCCGAAGATCAAAGTTAAATTTTCTTTCAGGATACATTTTTGTATTGACCTGAAAGAAATTTGGTTTAGGTAAGAAAAACATTCATCTGGACTATCCTTTATATTTTTTTAATACTACTAATGTTTCTTTTGAGTATTATTAGAATTCTAAGGCAGAATAAGGCAGGCCAGCCGTCAGGTGGTCCTTGTTGAGGGTATGCACTCGATCTTGCAGCGTCCGGTTAAGATGGGGAGATTTGGTTTCTAAGTTTTAGTGAGTAGTACCTACAGGCTTCTTAAGCCAGCGAGTCCCACACGAACTATGTGTATATAAATAACTTGTTAAATTATTTAATAATCTAATATATAAACATCTCATGTCACAGTGTTTGTTATCGAACTCGACATGCTTAACCAATTTTTATGATTTTTTTTGTGTACAATTGGTAAGTCTAAGAAAATGTCGTAGGCTAATTTTTATTCCGCTAACTGATAAGGGTGGCCCTCTAGATTCGACATACAAAATACTTATAACTAACCCTAAATTTTCATTTAACAGTGATTAGAACGCGAGCAACACGGGAATCGCTAGTGTAATATAATATTTTTCTACAGTAGGGAGTATCCTATGTATTTACTGGGATGACCAGCTATTATTAAACCAAATCGCATCAAAATCTGTGAGGTGGCTTTCTCGTGAACAGTGAGTAGTGACAGACAGTCAGACAGACAAATATTTAAAAAAATGATTATTTACGAGTACTCGTAGACTCGGTCTCTGTATCGATACTAATAATTATTTCAATTACCTTTTTAAAACAAAATTGAATGTACAGATTCAACTCAGTTAGACTTTTATTATATGTAAGGGTCTTCATATAAGCAAAAATATTAAAAACAACAAAGTCCTTATAATATTGCTAACTGAGCAATGAGCACACAAAATATACACAATGGCTTATAATCATCCATATTCAAATTTGAAAAATTATTGTAAATTCAAATGTATGAGAAAAATCACAAATGCGAAAGAAAAAGAGAAGAAGCTTCCAAATACGTAGGCGTAACTTTGCTTAAACATGCCTTAACGTTAAACCTCTGCCATATTAGCATGTAAATATCATTTTTGTATTCAAATTTAGTAACGACATGCATTTGTAAGCAAGGCAGTGGTAGCCCAGTGGTAACACGCTCGCTTGGATAACCGAGTGATGTGGGTTCAAATCCGTGTCTCACACCTCTGATATTTTCATGTGTGCGTCATTTTCTAACATGATCACCACTTGTCTTACGGTGAAGGAAAACATCGTGAGGAAACCTGCATGTCTGAGAAAACTTAGAAAGTTTTCGTAAGACATGTGAAGTCCGCCAACACGCACTAGGCCAGCGCGGTGGGCTACGGCCTGATTCCCCTCGTACTGAGGGAGGCCCGTGCCTAGCAGTGGGACGTTAAATAAATTAAATTTCGCAAACTTATAGTTAGTCTAGAAATAGTAAATACGATGTCAAACTTAGATAGAACTTCCTCAATTTCAGTGACTTATTTAGTTCTGAATAACAATACTACGATAATGTGACCGATTTCATATAAGTTATATTTTTTTATGAGTGCGTCAAATATTATGATTATTTTTTTAGGGTTCCGTAGTAAAGATATTTTTATCTATAAATAAAGTTAAAGTATCAATTTGTAATGTCAAAACATAAAAATCATTATGCATATAAAATGATACACCTACGACACTAATAAAAAAAATATTTTATTTTCTCTCTGTATGTTTGTTCCTACTTATCTGTAAAATGGCCAGATTGATTTTGATAAGACTTTTACTAAGGTTATAAAGGACTAACTTAAGCTATTTTTCTTGGAGAGAAATTGAGTTTCGCTTCAAAATTTAAAACGTACCAAGGGACGTAATCAAACAAAGCAAGGGTAAGTTGTAGTAATAAATAAGTTACTAGAACGAGCGAAGTGATAGCTGACCCTATCCCACAATATAAGCATTTTGTGGTACACTTTACTGAAAAACTATCACGCCTATAGATTTGTGCTTTAAAATAGCGATTTAACTTCATATCTAGATGTGTTATCTGTCAATAAAATATAGTGTTATAACAATAAAAAAAACGAATATTAACAATTTTGTGTTCATTGGATAAAATATTTATTGTACTACTATCGCCATCTGTTGGAAAACCAAAGAGTTAACATCGCTGTAACATTATTACTACTAGAAAACTACGCGAGCTCTCACAAAGCTCAGATTTTCGATGATAGAAACTATTTAGCTAAAAACTATTTTCAATAATAGTGTAGCTAAATAAGCACATTGGCTACATTTTAACTACTAAGTAAAAAATATTGTTTTTTTTTATGGGACAAAGGGGGCAAACGGGCAGGAGGCTCACCTGATGGTAAGTGATCACCTCCGCCCATGGACATCTGCAACACCACAGGGCTTACAGATGCGTTGCCGACCTTTCAGCAAAGGGAGGGAGGGAGGAGGGACAAGAACGGGAGTAGGGATGGGGAGTGGGCCTCCCGGACAATTAGAATAAAGCAGTACTTAGCACAATTTCATTCCTTATATCAATTTGAAGTCGCGTGTGAACTCAGATAGCAATAAAATAATTTATTACTACTGAGTTGATCAGTTGATGGAGATCAGAAATAAATAGCGTAACTTTGTAATAGTTAGGGAAAATTTATTATAATGTTTGTGTATTTAACTCATTAAACTGCCTACACTCTCTTCACTACTCTTGGTAGTGTAGTGGTTAGCATGTAACAGATCCGTCCTGGGATCGAATGTTAGGTGAGCCTAATTTTAGTGAGTTTTTTGTTTAGACTTCTTCTTCTTCTTCGTGACACTCTTGATAGAGCGGTCGTGGTCATCACGTAGCGACTTCTGTAGGGGCACTTGTGATGCTCTTCACAATTGTTCGCCACTTCTCTCTGTTTAGACTAACAGCCCGGAAAAGTAAAGAAATTGACACTGTTTGTTATATTACCAGTCGTAACGAATTGTCATTCCTTCACAATTTGAGAGAGTGAGACCGCATATGTATGTACATTGTACATATTAAAAAGATCTTCTACGCAGTTGGCTAGTTTCAGTGATATTAAAAGCCCTGGCTGAAATCTTTGAAAATATTTAAGTATACATCCTAGATGTTATCAGGTACATCGACATACACTAATAATTTTTATTTACCTTTATATATTAAATATTAGGCAGTGGTAGCTCAGTGGTAACGCGTTCACTTGGTTAATCGAGTGATGCGGGTTCAAATCCGGGTTTCGCACCTATAAAATTTTTATATGCGAATCTTTTCTAACATAATTATTACTTGCCTTACGGTAAAGAAAAATATCGTGAGAAAAGCTGCATTTCTGAGTGAACTTAGCAAGTTTTCGAATGACATGAGAAGTCTAGTAACTTAGCCAGCGTAGTGCACTATGGCCTGATCTCCCTCGTATTGAAGGGAGGCCCGTGACCAGCAGTGGGACTTGTTGGGAGTGAGTAAAAAGGGCTAAATACATACACTTACTATTATTTTATTATTATTTTATATGTTGGTCAGTTCCATTTAAATCAAAATGCTTACAAGAGTTAATATGACGAAAAAATCAGTGCATAACTGCTATATCAATGAGCCGAGCGCGGTCATCCGCGCCACCAGCCTGTATTTGACTTGCAACATGTAACATGAATGATTCATTTAATTTAACTCAAATCATTTCACTTTATAAGCAAATGGGTAACTATTAACACGCCGCGAATTGTGGGTTCGATTCTCATTTAATGTACAGATGAATATTGAATGAATTTATTTGGAATGTGATATATTATGTGCCATAACTTTTGTAGTTACACCTTTAATATTTTATATAAATTATAAACATAAATACTTTGACGACACGTTTGGCTCAGTTGGTAGTGACCCTACTTTCTTACCCTACTTTCCGCGACAGCTTTTTGTGCTTATAACACAAATGAATGCCCACCGCGGGATCTTGAATCCGCGACTACTGACATACGAATTAAAACGCAAACTATAAACTGAGCCAAACGAGTCGTCGATATAAATTTAATCGAAAGCGTTTCCACACGGACAAAAATTCTAAAAACTGTTGATTTGAGAATGAATTTTGATTCTTGGTATTCAAAGTTCCAATTACTTTACAGCAATCATTGTCACGATTAACATACTTAATTCAAAAAAGATAGTTTCATTTAAAGCTAGCGACTAGCCCTCATCTAGGTCTCATCCCTAGATTTAGCGCATGCAAAGCCGCGGGTTCCGGTAGTAAGTGTATACAAAAGCTTGACAAATTATATGATAAAACCTTCCTCGAGAATCACTCTATTTATTGGTAGAAAGATCATGAAAATCGGTGCAGTAGTTTTTGAGTTTATCGCAAACAAACCGACACGCGGCGGAGGACTTTGTTTATAATATGAAGTGATATTATCAAGATCTCAGTATATCACCACCTTTATTTCCAAATGTTGTTTTCTCAAGATTCGAGGCAGACAACAAACATCGGTATGGAATACATAATTACTTTACTCTCTATTTTTCTCATTGATGAAAAGCTTTATTGTTATGGAAGAAATTTATTTCTGTATGCAGAGCACATTAGCTGATTTGGGTAGCGCTAGCAGAAAAAATGTTTTCGATTGTTTCGTGAATATTAATTTGTTTAATGTAAGTTTTCTTAATTAAAATTTTATTTTTATTTTCTGAATTTCTATTCTTTCTTGAATAATTTTGGTTTGCGTAATTAACTTCTTTGTTAAGGATATTGTTGTAATTCTTTGTGCTACATCCGGAGGTCCCGGGTTCGAGTCACGGGGCTAGTTTAATTTGTTAAATGATTGAGTCTTTCTGTTTAGAAAGCCCAAGTAAAAGCTTGTAGTAAAAGTTGAGAAGTTGGCGGTGTTTCTAGTGTTAGGGCAGGTATTATTGAATTATCGTTTATCGGAATCACCCTGTAGTGCTCAACTACTTTTTCGTTTGTATTGACTTGTGCCAGCGAGAAAGTAGAAAACCTAATAGTATCGAGTATAACTCTAACACATCATGAGTCGTTAATAGTTTTGTTACCAATACTGTTATTTATTATAAATTACATACAGGCATACTACTAATAAAGTTTCAATTAGTTACATGTAATTATACAACTACTACAATACTATTACAATACTATTACTTTATTACAACATGTACCTTTATATATTTATAACATTAATATCTCTAAAGCAGCATAATAAAATATAATATATATACAGTTAAGTCAATTTGGTGTCAATATAAATATCTGTAAAAAAGTGTTGTTAATGCGAACAGTACACTATAAAGTCACATTTCACAAAGTACATCACGTACTACGTCTTCACATTCATACAAAAACGACTGAAAAGCGATCATGCCTTATATTTATACTTACACAGTTTGGTATATGTGGATCAAACGTGAAAATAGTGGCGAGTTTTTATTTACTTGGGGGCGAAAAAGTAAAGAAGTACTTGCTGTGTTAATCAAAAGAGTATTGCTCTTCATTTTCGGATATATAAAATTTTTGCTTTAAATTTTGATATATTTCACAATAAATTCTAACATTTGAGGGCATTTAAGGTATATCAGACGGGTCATTTGAATGATTATTAACTCTGGCGAATGCTTCATTTTTCTATCATTCAATGGTCACACGGCTTAGACGGAATAATATAGAAAGGAATATTCATTTTCATGTCATCGAATCAAGTCGGTTACAGGACTCAAGACCAAATGATCGAAACCTAAGGAACGTTCTCTTAGTGTTCAGACCGTTCATTTCCCGTTTATTCGGAGTGGAGTGAAAGATACCAGATGAAAATATCCAACACTGTTGGATTGGTTCACAAATGAATTCATTCGGCACTAATGTTTCATTTTATGTTCAGATGTGTCCCTTTGAGTAAATTTGCAAAATGAAAGACGAAAGTGATCAAAAAATGATCCGTCTGATATCTTTACTATACAAATAAATTATTTGAAAACACGTTCCCTTCAAGAGAATCAAATCCACGACCAAAGCACGCTGTAAGATATATCTCCGACTAATAATCTCATGTTCGAAGCGAAATTATAACATTTTTCTCCTTCATTCCTCACGCCGGCTCTACATTTGTGAAATTTTTCACAAATCGGTAATCAGAGAGACAAATTCGAGGATTTTTCAGATTAAACTTATCCTTCAGTTTCAGGACGATTGATTTTTTTATTTTACTTCCAATCCCAATCCAGAATTGAATTTGCGCAATCTATTGATTTCGATGAAAAAGTGTGATTATAAAGTTGTATTTCATAGGGAATTAATCACTATTAAAATAGGGATTAGTGGTAGAAGGATGAAGGGTTATAAGTATTTTGATGCCAACACTTAAAAGAATAAGAATTTGGTTTGAAAATAGAAAATAAAGTCTGGATAGCCTACGACCTATTCTCAGTCCTATTAATACACAAAAAAAAACATAAAAATCGGTTCAAGCCGTTTTGGAGGAGAGCGACAACAAACTCTGTTACACGAGATTTTTATATATTAAAAAATAATCTATACTATAATATAATAATATAATAGATTATATGAAAAATAATAAATTTATCTGTCACTTATGCAAACTTAAACCACTTAACATATTTCGATAAAATTTAGCAAGAAAATAGATTTAATTCTGGTGACGGATATAGGCTACCTTTGATCCCCGTCATACATACTCGAACAAAGTCGCGGACAATCCGTATTTAAAAATAATTCACTCCCTTTAACGTCATACTGTTAGAGCTTCTTTTTAATGGCTCAAACTATATTCAAATGCACTTTGGCAAATTTTGACGATTTGTTTTCTAATATTATTAAGACATGCATGTTTTTTTAGATATATGGCGTAGAAGATTTCTAAGATTTTATAAAATAAGAATAGTTGGCAGTGTCATATAGATACAATAATTTCCGTCTATTTTAAGGAAGAAGAGATTTTTCTAAAATTTAGGGCGAGTAATTCTATGCTTTTAAATATAACTATTGCCTGGGATTAATTGTACTGTGTTAAAAAAAATATATTATATTAAAAAAAAACAATAAACATAGTAAAATATTTTGTGGAAAATCTAATTGAAATAGTTGTTATTATCGATATAGAAATAGAGCCAATATTTAAAAAAAGGCCTGTTAGGCCACATCACGAGAAAACCATTGTACAGATTTTGATAAAATTTTGTATGATTTTTCCGCTGTTAAAAATGAAACTTTATAACAGAAAGTGGAAAATAACTTATTTCTGATAAACCTATATTAATCGCTAAAACGCAATCGTGCAGAAATTTCATTTTACGAGATTCACAATATCATCAGGCTACTTTTGCTTGCAGACGCAAATACTTAGTACGACTAGTTTGTATTTTTGTTTAAGATTTTTCCACCACTTTTCCAAGTCCATACGAGTCTTGTGCAAATCAGGATGGACCGATTTAAGTGCGGGATTCGACATTCGACGTTAGCGATTACTATTTGAAGAAACTCTCGCGTCCTGTTTACTTTGAGACAGTCAATATCCGAAGACGAGAGGATTATCGCTGTCCCATATTAAATACCTTATGCACCGTTTACATGACCCTGTATTTTTTATTTTTTTCAATATGAATATCTTTTATTTTGCCTAGTGCTTGCTTGCTACATCAGCAATTTTATTTATTTTTTAATTTTCTTCAAATATTTTTTTAGTGAAAACATCACTTTTTGTGATGATTATAATATTAAAAATAAAATAAATAAAATAAATAACTACCCTCCTCCTAAGTGTGTTCTTATGAACCCTAGGCAAATAAAAAAATTAGAAAAAGGAACCTATTTACAATTGACCACTTGTATAAACGCTTATTTATCTAGTCTACTATATAGTCTACTGAACTATGCTGCGTATAATAGTGTATTCTCTATAGTTAGTTCGTGGGTCGAGTAAGAATCAGTGACTTTATGATTTGGTCTAAGTAATAAATATTTGGCGAAATGCGAATATTATGGTGAATTTAGCGTTCATAAAATGAAATAAAAACCAAGTTTTCTAACTGCCCTAACGTCCCACTACTGGGCACGCGCCTTCCATACGAGTGGGTGGTGGGTAGGTGAAGACATAGTCCACCAATATTTCTAATTGCGGAAAATTGGACTTCACATGTCTTACGAAAATTTGATAGGTTCTCTCAGAAATGCAGGTTACCTAACAATGTTTTCGTATGGATCGATATGTCCATCAACGATTCTCATCATATTTATTTAAAATCTGCGCTTTGTAATAAGATTCAATATAAATACCATAAACTTGTTTAAATTATAAAGTTAATAAACTACAGCAGCCGAAAAAAAATTACGACTCTGGTTCTCTGGAATCGAAAATTTTATCGATATTATATTTATTTGATTCCACATTGACAAGATTCACTTAGTACAGCTCAATGATACTCTATTGGATTTCTAACCGCCGCACTCACAGTCTCTTATGAACCATTACGTCGATAATCTCCATACTAAAGAACGACTTAATGGTTCATTAAGTGACTATGAGTGCGGTCGTAAGTCCCTAACATTGTCCTGTGCTACCCAAAATCTTAATCTATCTGTGTACTAAAGTTCAACGAAAACCGTTAAGCCATTTTAGTATTAAATTGGAACAATATTTCACATAAAACATTCATACTTAATTTAAATAGTACTGTGACTTCCCTTTTTACTTAATTGAATATTTACCATCCTTAAACTTTATCTGATCACTTTTTTCTATTTGATAGAAAAAGTATTATTGAAAGAGTATTTTTTCCATTTCATTAAGTAACCTTGACAGAAATTGACACTTAATTTGATAGTTATTCATAAGCATGTGACGATATTCTAATACCTCAGGGAAATCATTTGATATAGGAAATTGAAGTACTGTATGGCACGTTCAGGCTATAAAAACTATTTTAATACACGAACTCATACTATTTTTCTGTTACTGTTTATAAGAATATCAAACCAATAAAACAATTATAAGTAGCGATTGCCGCAGCTCCGTCCACGTTCTTATCACTATTAAATAATATAGTAAAAGGATGATAATTATAAAAAATGGTCTAAAAATAAAAAAAATAAAAAAATCTGGAGAGGGGCAACCTTATCACCTAGGGTAGTAAAAAATAGCCTAAGATCTATTCTCAGACCTACAACCAATGATATTATAAGTAAAAAGGTGTAGATACGTTACCAAAACGACATTCTATCTTCAAAAACGGCACACTAACACACACATGAATACAAAATAACTAAAAATATTGCAATAACACACTAGGTACATTACGATTAGTCGTCAAAATAGGATGGCACGATTCAAGTATCGCCAGTGAAAAAGAGACAAATATAATTCTCGACAGTGCGTCGTCAACGCGTTTGTAGGCCAATAGCCTAGTTTTAGTGTGCCACTTTTTGAGCGCGTATGACTTATCTACACCTTTTTTCCTAGTATATCAATGCCTACAACATATTATATCAAAAGATATCATTTATTTATGAGTAAAGCTTTCCGAACTATGTTTATTAATAAGTTTTTACTGTTATTTGGGACCGTTTATTTATAATAAAATTAATTAAAAATTAGATATTTTCTCTGTCAATAGTAATATATGTAAGATGAAACTTGTTAACTTCTTTTTGAACCTATCATACCATGAAACTGAAAAACTCTTAGACAGCTGCAATTGATATAATTCACTTTCTACACTGCTATGACAACCACAACACAAACACACACACGCGCGCGCACACACACAAACACACACACGCGCACACACACACACACACACACACACAAACACACACACACACACACACAAATTTACTTTATATCTCTGTATTTTTTATTTATAAAAATATAATTAAGTTTTACATTATCAATCTTGCCCATGTTTGAAGGGTGGGCGCTGTTTGCCGTAACACAGGTTATCCTAGTACGGCAGCAGAGGCATCCAACTGATATATAATGCACTGTTATGTGAAACCATAATTTGACCTAAGATATATTTGTATGTGTAACCTTTTTAAGAAATAAAGTTATTATTATTATTTATTTATTTCGTGTATTTCAGAAATGGTCTCTAATGATTTGGATATAATTATTTTACTTTATCAGCGTAACTTTATAGGTATATTTTCTGAAAAAAAAATATTTTTAATAATATCTGTTCCGAAATACGACAAGCGAAGCTCGATCGTGTAGCTAATATTTGTAATTTTATAGACTACTATTATAAATGCAAAATTTTGTGTGTATGTTAATCGTTCACACTGGACTGCTTTGGATGGCTCGTAGACCAATAGCATATAAGCTGGAGTAACACGTAGGCTTTCGTTTTGCTTCTAGAGACGCACCCAAGTGAAGCAAGGGCAACTTCTTGGAAAACTCAATTTCAAAAAAAGGTCTGTTTATCTTCTATTATGTTGAGGTCAAAGTCTTTTAAACAACACATATAACACGATATTAAAAAAAATAATACACTTCTTGCTTTTAGGAAAAAGCTTGTAACAAATTGAAAATCAATAAAATAAGAAAAACATCTTGATTATCTAAAGAATATAAAGAAACAAAAATTAAGTTAAAAAACAAAAATCAAAATAAAACCAAACAGCGGAAAAATCGAAGAAAATTATTTATAAATCGTCGTATATTCGCTTAAACATAAAAAAGATACTTTAGAAAACATTCTAATTCTAAATATTATCTTTAATCGCTTCCGCCTATTAATTGAGTTTGAGGCAACTTAGTACGAAATGACTCGTCTTTGAAATGCGGCTAATACATTACGGGCAGATCTCAACAGTGGCCTGCTTATTTAGCTTTACAAGTCCATCTGGCTCGAAAATTTGAATATCCCTCGGATTTTGGTTGAAGTGATTTTTATTTGCATACTAAGTTATGTTTGGCGTTTGGTGTGACATTTATTTTTCAATGGTTTTAATTTTTTATGCGGAACCCTGATTCTTTTCTAAATAAAAGTACTGTAACTCCGTATACTATTAGCTATTGAACAGTGAAAATCCCTTCAAAATTGTTGCAACTGTTTCGGAGATTATCTTGAACAAAAAGTTTTTTGTATAGTCCCAGTTATACTTTCATATTATTATGCACTAGCAATACCCGCGGCTCCGCCCGCGTTCTAAAGACGTAAATGCAAGCGTGGTTTTATGTCTAACCTTCTTTTTGTATTTTTCTCAGAAACGAGTTATTTTCCCGCAGTAAAAATATCCTATATATTGAACCAGCTAACATCATACGAAATTTCATCCAAATCCGTCCAGTGGTTTCCTCGTGATGCGGTCACAGACAGACAGACAGACAAAAATTATAAAAATATTGAATTTGGCCTCTATATCGATAATAATGTCTATTTCAATTAGGTTTTAAAAAAATATTCAATGTACAGATTAGACTCAGTTAGATTTTATTATATGTATAGATTTAATAAGTAGGCTGCTATTTTGACATTACAGACACTTTCATTTTATATATTTATATACGTTAAACGAGTTTTAGTTTTATGATGATAAATTATGTTTAATCTAACACGTGGTTACACCTTTTTTGTGTAGCTAATGATACTCTCAATACGAAATGGCATCGAAATTCGAATGGCATTGAATATTATATTTTTTGTAAGAAAAACTTTTTTAAGATAAATTATAACGATTAGTATTAATTTTACAGAAATAAGATATTTTCTATCATAGAAGGTACAAAAATATCATTTTTTTTTTGATAACTTAAAATTAACCTAAAATATGTAAGAATGTAATTGGTCTCATTTAGAATTAATTCTAGAATAATTAATTTCTACAATATATAAGGGAAATTACTGCACAAAATATGATTAAACATCTACTAAAAGTTAATTGTGGAATCGTAATTAGTTACTCTTTCTAAATATTCTTCATATATATAAAAATGAATTGCTGTTCGTTAGTCTCGCTAAAACTCGAAAACGACTGGACCGATTTGGCTGATTTTGGTCTTGAATTATTTGTGGAAGTCCAGAGAAGGTTAAAAAGGTGAAGTACCTAGGGACGAACCCGACCGAAAAGAGAGTGAGTCGCTACTTCTTCATAAAATTTTAAAATGCCTTTATACATATTACATACACTTATATAATATGTATGTAGAAGCCTCAAACCAAAGTGACCTTAGAATTACTGACCTACTCCGTTACCAACTAAGATATTTAGAACACTTCGGGGACTTCGCAGACTCGCGTCAGAACTTCACTGTTTTATGTTCTTGTAAATAACGTTGATTGCTTAATAAAATGTAAATTTTATACTACGAATGTGTAATAAAATACTAAATGTATCGGACACGTATCAAAAATCATAATTTGTCATCGTAAATATGTTATGCATTTTCTGAATTACTTAGCTTAGGGTATTTCCTATAAAGTGGATTATTAGTACTTAGTTTGCCATTAAATTTATCATTCTGTTAGACGTTCTTTAGTTAGTTTAAGAAAAATTTTATTTGAACTAGCAATTGACCCTCGCTTTTTTCGGGTTAGTCCCTTGACGTTTTATATTTTTATGAGCGGATATCTTATACTTTTTCTCAGGAGTTTTACATACAACATTAGCTATCTTTCCGTGAAAATCTCATCAAAATTGGTTCAAGTTGATTCAGAGATTAGTATAAGGCCGAATTTTCATTACAAGGCAAACAGTACTTATAATTAAACTACTATTATAGCGTAAAGTATATAATAAAAACAAGAATTACATTTTAAACCAAATCCTTTTTATAGATATTATTATTATATTATTAATCATGGAATAATTTTTTGTAAAATTATCACGACTAGTTAATGTTCTAGTGAAGTCCTAAAATATTAACAGTTATTTTACATTAATAAAACGAGTTCTTGGCACTAACCGTTATTTCTGAGACATAATTCGTAAATTAAGTGATAGGTAGGTACCTACATTGTATACAGAACTAAACTTGGTTCTAACTTTTTACGCATAGTATAAATAAATAAAATTGTTGTGTCAGTATATAAATAACTTGCGAATCGATCTTGCTTCGCTCGGGTTCATTTCTAAATACATTTTAACTTTTAATAAGCAATAGAAACTTTAGACTAAAAGTATTTCTTTTATGAGAAATGATTATTTTCATACAAAATTTCAAGTCCTGAAGCGATAATATGTTTTTACTACGGGCAAAGACGAGCGTCAATAGCTAGTTATAAAAATCTTATTTTTGTATAAACATATATACCTAACTTAAAAGTTCAACGACACGTTTGGCTCAGTTGGTAGTGACCCTACTTTCTGCGCCAGCGCGCAGCGGTCGCGGGTTCGAGTCCCGCTGGGGGCATTCATTTGTTGAACACGAATGTTTGTACTACGGTCATAGGAGTTTATATTTATAATATGTATGTATTTAAAATTTATATGTGTAGTATATCAACTATCTGGTATCCGTAACACAAGCCTCGTAGCTTACCACGGAACTAGATGGCGTTGTTGTAATAATGTCCCAACATATTAAAAAAAAGTAATTTTCCAGTTAAAATGCTAAACAACGTCTGCTTTTCCCTCAAACTACGAGTTTATGATACCTGTCTAAAGCAGCCAGATCGTACTAGTATGTGCACTGAAGTAGTAAATTTAGTATCAAACGGAGCGTACTAGATAACTTTCATGCTGATTTGAAAACTTTCTCAAAGAAAATTCTAAGTCAAGGGAATCATAATGCGAAACTTTTTTCGGTCACATTCCAAGAAGTACAATTTAGGACTACTTTATATATATGTATATGGTTAGTAGTAATAATATTACTTTGTTCATCGGTAGTTATTAACGGGAGAACGATCTATCTGTCTGTCTGTACCCGCATGACGAGAAAACTACTAAACAGACTTTGACAAAATTAAGTTTGATAATGACTCCGGATCAACATTTTTTTTATGGGACAAAGGGGGCAAACGGGCAGGAGGCTCACCTGATGGTAAGTGATCACCTCCGCCCATGGACATCTGCAACACCACAGGGCTTGCAGATGCGTTGCCGGCCTTTCAGGAAAGGGAGGAAGGGAGGAGGGAGAAGGACGGGAGTAGGGATGGGGAGTGGGCCTCCCGGACTCTCACTTACCGGACGAAACGCGACAGCATAGCTGCCACTTCACGCCGGTCTTCTGTGAGAGAGTGGTACTATACGGGGCGTGCCGGCCCATTCGGCTGCTACCCGATGGTAACAAGCATACCTGCAAGCTACCACTGCGAAATATACACATAGGATACTTTTTGAAAATTTTTGAGAACTTTTATCGTTAAAACGTAAAAAGGTAACGAATTCGAGCGGCGATTACTTCAATTTTAAATAGCATTTATAAATGTTTAGAATTAAAATTTAATAAGGTACTCTGATGCCATTTTCAATTTTTTTTGTAAATTGTGGGTAGGCACTGTCTGTAACAAGTATGTAAACCTACAAGACGTCGAATACCTTAGTCTCTCCCGTGACCATGATTGCTGTAAAGCATTTGAAACGTCGGGAATTAAAAATCAAAATAAATCCGCGACAAAATCCGAAAAGGTAGTTTCATTTATAATGTCGAATATTCGCGTAAATCTAAGAAAGTATTATTAAAATGATAATAAAGGCCAAAAAAGATATTAGTGATATTAAGATATATAAATATAAGTACATAGAGTTTTTTAACATAACTATAATGAAGTGTAAAGCAAAAATGAGATAAAAATGTATACATACGTATTATTAGAAATTTGAATCGAGCTTGAATCAAAATTTCGATATATTCGTATTAATTTCATATCGCAAGAGATCATATGTTTAATTTAAGTTTCATTATTAAAAAAAAAATGGGTTATACATGGACTTGTGCTGACAAAGTCAATTTTATTATTGAATTATTATACAATATGTTATTTAGATTGCCTGAGGGAGTGTTGCTGAATTTTTATTGGAAATTATATATGAGGGTCATCTAAGCGAGCAAGTGTAGGACAACTAGCTTAGAGTACATACTTCCCTTTCCATATTATATATATTTGTAGATTATAGGTGCTAAAAGATTAATAAGTACATGAGGCCGTGGTGGCCCAGTGGTAACACAATAGCCGAGTGACGCGGGTTCAAATCCAGGTCTCGCACCATACCATGTTCTAATATGATCGTGAGGAAATCTGCATGTCAGAGATAACCAAATTAACAGTGGGATGTTAAAATGGGCTGAATACAACAAGTACATATGAAGTTCTGGGTTCAAATCCCGGGTCATGTCACGTTTAGTTATTTAATGTTTCTATCAAGGAAGTATCAATAACAGGTCTGAGCTAGTAAGTTGACGCGGTTTAACCCCGGTACCGCAGAGAGCAAGGAAAGATGTCGGTCTTCTGGCTGACCTCGGAGTATGAGAGAGTCAAGTATAGAGTAAGATGAGATTGGCCCCCTTGATCGAAATCAGTAAGACATCTTCATCACTGATATTATTTTAAGTTAAAATGAAAGTTTTTGTTGGGGAAATTTAGTAACGGAAAAAATTAGTCGTGTCTTTTTTGTAATTATTATAAAATAGCTGAATGTAAAAAACATGATGGAAATTCGTAGTAATTCATATTTTGTTGTTAATTTAATATTAAAGTGCCGGCTATTTTACAGAAATACGTATATCGAAAATACTTATTTTACATATTATATGCTATAGGCAGAACGCCCGATGGGAATTCCCATTGGTAATATAAACCGAGGCTTTAACATCAATTTACGTAATTCTGCCTTTATAAAAGATGAATTTTCATTTAACTTTCATTCTCTATGGATATATTTTGATATGGGATGAAACGTCACATATCCTTTAATAGCTATTAGGTCCGAATAGAAAAAAAAAGTTTGTATGTTTGTTCTTAACATAAAAACGCAGTATAGAAATAGATTAAAGCTATGGCAACGTGATACTAACAAAACCACCATGATAACAAAATATTCGCTAATTGAGCATAAACCATAGACAATTTCATGCTCCTACACTCAGCTTTAATTATAATTGATACGAAATAATTTCGTGAGTTCAAGAAATTTGTGATTAGTGATAGCTTTCTCGAAATCCATTTAAACGGTCTTAGAGAAACAAATTTATAACATTTGTTCCAGGCTTACAGATAAGTAAATTGGAAATGGAATGTCTACGATTAATTTAGATCGTATTTATGTGAAGTTTGTTATTTCATACAAGCGTTTCACCCTTGTTTTGCTTTCATCCTGTAAATATTAAAAAAAAACAGTAGCATCTAGGTTCTCGGCAAGCTACGAGGCTTGTGTTATGGATACAAGATAGTTGATACACAACACGTCATAATATATAACTTTAAATACATACGTATTATAAATATAAGCACTACATGACTTGAGTACAAGCATTCGTTTTCATCACAAAAAAAAAACTCAACGGGACTCAAACCCGCGACCGCTGGCAAATTCCCTATCTTCAAATCTTATCTTACAATGTTATCAATCACTCGCTTTGGTGGATCCCAATAACATATTTATCATTTGAAATAAAATATTGTTTTGCTCTTTTTCACGGTTTTCCGTACATCAAACATGGTCACGAGGGAGACTGAAGTTTTGGACGACTCTAACTTTTCACAGACCATATAATTTATATAAAAAAACTAGGAAAAAAGCGTGTATACAATATGTATAAATACTTGGTAATTATATATAATTAATTTGTAATTTGTTGGTCTATCACAAACATAATATATATTACTAGTAATTACCGCGGCTACGCCCGCGTTTAAATTATTATTATAAAATGGGGATTGGTAGTAGAATGAAAATTTAGGGTTATAAGTATTTTTTAAACCAAATCATAAAAAAGAAATAAAAAATTTGGTCTAAAAAAAAGATAAAAAAAACTGGAAAGGGTCACTTTTATCACCTAGGATAATAAAAATTAGCCTACGACCTATTCTCAGACCTAGCAAATATACACAAAAAAATTAAATCATTCGGTCAAACCAAACGGACGTGTTCGATAACAAACACTGTGACACGAGATTTTTATATATTAAAAGATATACGAGTAAATAGGCAAAGACAAACTTTCTAGCAGCTATTGATGAGCTTTAGTTGTGTGAGTGTTTGTGCTTTTTGTGTAGTTCATTACACAAAAGATGTATTTTTTTTGTAGTAAACTACACAAAAAACACAATAACTGTTAACATTTTATAACCAGTCACTTATAACAATCTATATTTCTTTGAACTAAGTTACTGATATAATAACAAATGAACTTGACACTCCCTTTGAGCTTGTTCGCTTTTCTTAAGCTCGTGAACAATAACTACGATGTAAAAGAACTAAGCTTTCATCTCCCAATATTGTTATTCAAAAGCGAAAATGTAATAAATCTGATAAGCTAAAAATATAAGCGACCTTTATCATTTTCCATTACAACAAATTGCATTGATCTTGTTATGATAAACGGTCCAAGCCTGACTGGCGATGTTATATCTGACACAAAACGCTACACTGTACGTTGGATGAAGCTTACTAATAATATAAATACGAATGTGTTTGTGTAGAATTATTCTTCTTTGGTAGTCTTTTTCACGTTATCTTTGTAAAACTTTGATTTAACTGATTTTATATAAATTGAGATTTTTTAAACAATTTGGGTGTCTTTGTAGAAAGATTTTTTTAAGTCCTCAATTCGATTGAGCCTTTCTGTTAAATGAGTCTCGGTTATAGCCTGGAGTTGTGACGTTTCGGATAAAACTTTTACAAACTTTGTATGTCTCTTTATTTATATCAAACCAAAGCCAACCAAAGCCTAAAAATAAGTTTTTAGCTTCTAGTTTTAAAAATAACGTAATTTCCATACAAACTTTAATCCCCTATTTCAAGCCCTTACAGCTCTTTTTTCGCGTTGAAAAGTAGTCTATGTCCCTTTTCAGGCTCTAAATTTCATTTAAATCGATTCAGTAGTTTTGTCGTGACAGACAGACAGAGCTACTTTCGCAATTATAATATTAAAGTAAGAAAGTAAAGATATATTAAAATTAGATACCGGAGGTTGATATTGTAAGCAAAAAAATATTATTAATTAAATGAAATGAGTTTTGCAAGTTGAATGTAACCGAATTATTAAAATCGGTTCACTAGTTTTAGATTGTATTGGACAATAGCCAATTTAAAGTGAAAGATTCTGTGAAGCCCAGTCGGTGCCCAGCTGTGACATGTTAGAGAGGACCGAATTCATAACTTGCATTATAAAATGTAATAAATAAAATTAGATCTAAATATCTTTAAATTCTCTCAACTGAATGATTATTTCATGTTACGTAGTATTCCGAGTTTATACAAGAGCTTTTTAACTCAAGGGCTTCTTCTTCAACTTTACAGCTTCGCTGCGATATGTGATTTATTTTCATTCAACATTTTTCTTTAAAGGAACTGTTGTGTTCCTTTTCGTTTTAAACTATTTTAATTTTATTTTATAAGGCGTAAGTTTAAAATAAATTAAACGGTTTCTTATAATTTTGTAATAAAATAAAATAAGCCTAAGTTACTCCTTAACACATTAACTATATTCGAGTGAGAGTCCTTTCAAAATAGGTCCAGCCGTTTCAGAGCTTAGCCGGAACAATCAGACAATCAGACATAAAATTGTTTTTTTGATGTAAGTACAGTAAAAGCTTTTTATTGAAATTAAAAACAGACACTTC
The DNA here is from genome assembly GCA_951802675.2 of Boloria euphrosyne. Lineage (NCBI taxonomy): Eukaryota > Metazoa > Arthropoda > Insecta > Lepidoptera > Nymphalidae > Boloria > Boloria euphrosyne. Next base: position 1,368,592 of record OX637893.1, read on the forward strand.
AATTTTTTTATATGTATTGATAATATTAGCGTTATCTTTTAGCCAATTTAATTACAAACAATATCCTATAATAGGCCAATTAATTTGTCTTTCCCAATGCGTGTTCACCCTGTCATTGTGGAGACTGTAGACCAACAATTCAGCCAGGTGCTAAGCTGAGTTTCTCGCCGGCTCTTCTCAGTAGAACAGCATTTCGAGTCGGTGGTAGTTTACTCCCAAGTCCCAGACTTACAGACTGACATTTGATTTAAATTCTATATAATAATGTAAAAATGACGATTCAAAAGTGCTTGTAAAAGTCTATTTGAATAAAGTATATTTTGATATGATTTGATTTGAGCACTTTTCCATGTTGCTTGATTAAGTTACTTCTCTAATGAGAATTCTTAAAATTGTAGTGCTCGTTCCACTCGAGTGAAGACACTGTCCTGACCGTGGAAACCATAGAAACCTTGGTTGTGTGGTCTACTTCAACTACCGTTAGGATGTCTTAATTGAAAGCAATTTTGCGATGGCGTATTAAGATGGGGACAGGTTCTGTTGGGTATTAATGGATAATGACGACTCGTTTGGCTCAGTTGGTAGTGACCCTACTTTCCGCGCCAGCGGTCGCGGGTTCGAGTCCCGCTGGGGGCAATCATTTGTTGACCACGAATGTTTGAACTCCAGAACTCATGGGTGTTTATATGAATAATATGTATGTATTTTAAAATTTATATGTGTTTTATATCAACTATTTGGTATTCGTAACACAAGCCTCGTAGCTTACTACGGAACTAGATGGCGCTGTTGTAATAATATCCTGACATATTTATTTTATATTTATTTAATACTGGATTTTCCAGCCAGTAAGTATCTGCGTACATACAAATTGTTACAAAGAAAGATAAGTTTTCATAATTTTTATATCCATACTAAAATTATTAAAAAGATTATTTTTTATCGTTAAATTCAGCACATTTTTTTTTGTATAAATATAAATTAAGTATATTTTTCTCCTTTTAGGGTTTCGTTACTTACATATAAAAAACGGAAACCTTATAGGTTCACTTTGTTGTTCGTCTGTCTGTCTATATATTTCTATTTCCAAGATCGGTACTAAAACTATCATCTATAGCTGTTATATGTTCTGTTTGACAAAGAATTTCAAAGCTGCGACTCGAACTCTTAAAATCCTTTGGTAGTTTATTGCATTTGACTCAATTTCAGTACCTTACTATCTCTGTCTTTACGACTACTCGTATTTGCTTGAAATGTTCGATTATTTTAAAGACTTCAAATTTAAAAAAATACGAAATATGTATATTTATACGTAAATATATAAATATACATTGTTATCAATGATATTCTACGAAGTAAGGTACGTAAGAAGGAAAGTCACAGTTAAAACACGTTGGGTCATCTGTTTGTCAACTATAAACTAGAACCAGGTCTCCTTTTTGGAAGTCAGTTTAAATACTCCTAGAAATGCGAAAAGTTACGCTTTTAACTAGGGTCAGCCGCTGGTATAAATTGAAGTGTATGAATGAAACTATCTTTTGAATTTTTTCTCTGCCGTGACCATGACTGCTGTAAAGTCGGAAAAACGTCAAGAACCAAAAATCAAAATAAATCCGCGACAAAATCCGGAAAGATAGTGTCATTTATAATGTCGAATATTCGTAACTTAAAAAAGTAATCAGCCTATTGTATCTCTCTAAGAATTAATTCACGCGAAGAAAGTCAGGGAATGCCGCTTGTTATGGCAATAAAGTTATTTTTCATCTCTTTAGATAATTGTTTAAGGATAAATTAAGTTCATTCAATTTATGCTCCACATGACCTATTAGTCCAATGTATCAGTCGAGATAATGATACGTGGTAATTTAATTTTCCTTAAATGTATTTGACTCATTTATTTGATACTAGCGATTCACCCTTGCTTCGCTCGGGTTTTGTCCCTAGATTTAGCGCAAGTGACGCCGGGGGTTCCGCTAGTTTTATACTAAAACCTTCCTCGAGAACTACTCTATCCATTCGTGAAAATAGCATTAACATCGGTGCAGTAGTTTTTGAGTCTATCGCGAACAGACAGATAGACATACACGGTGGAGGATTTTGTTTTACTGATAGTGCCTATACATAGATGTAGTGCCATGCTTGTTACCTTCGGGTAGCAGCCGAATGGGCCGGCACGCCCCGTATAGTACCACTCTCTCACAGAAGACCGGCGTGAAGTGGCAGCTATGCTGTCGCGTTTCGTCCGGTAAGTGAGAGTCCGGGAGGCCCACTCCCCATCCCTCCTCCCGTCCTTCCTTCTACCTCCCTCCCTTTCCTGAAAGGCCGGCAACGCATCAAGTAGTTGCAGATGTCCATGGGCGGAGGTAATCACTTTCCATCAGGTGAGCCTCTTGCCCTTTTGCCCCCTTTGTCCCATAAAAAAATACATATTTTAAATAAATTGTAACTCAATCAAATCTGTACATTAAATATATTCAGGAAATTCTTATTAAAATATTGGCATTATTATCGATACAGAGGCCGAATATATACAAATTAGATTTTTCTGTCAGTCTGTTTGTCTGGAAACGTATCACGAGAAAATGACGAAATAAATTTTGATAAGGTATGATCCTCAGGCTATAGCCGTTTATTTAGAGTAACAAGGATGCTTATTAAATCAAATATCTGAGAAATCTATACGAACCGATAAAACGTACTAAGAACGAACTTGAGCGGAGTCAGGTTAAGTTGTTAGTATTTATATTAGTTGGCAGTGGTAGCCCAGCGGTAACGCGTAATACGGGCTTTGTGATACGGGTTCAAATCCGGGTCTCGCACCTCTGATATTTTCATGTGCGAATCATTTATATCATGATTACCACTTGTCTTACGGTGAAGGAAAACATCGTGAGGAAACCTGCATGACTGAGAAAGCCTAGCAAGTTTTCGTAAGACATGTGAAGTCCGTCAACACGCACTGGGCCAGCGCGATGGACTATGGCCTGAACCCCTCGTACTGAGGGAGGCCCGTGCCCAGCAGTGGGACGTTAAAAAGGGCTGATGATGATGATTCATTTAAATATTTATCCACGACGATATATCTTTTGCTGGTTTGGGTTTTTTGCAATATTATGTATTATATTACAAATTAATCTTTACATATTATAATAAAACTCTAACTGAGTCGAATCTATACATTGAATATTTTTTTAAAAATCTTATTGAAATGGACATTATAATCAATTTTTAGAATTTTTGTCTGTCTGTCTGTCTGTCTGTCTGTGACCGCATTACAAAACAACCACTGAACGGATTTGGATGAAATTTGGTATGATGTTAGTTGGTTACCCGGGTCTATATATAGGATACTTTTTACTGCGGGGAAATAACTAACCTCTGAGAAAAATACAAAAAGAAGGTTAGAAATAAAACCACGCTTGCATTTACGTCTTTAGAACGCGGGCGGGGCCGCAGTTATTGCTAGTTTTATATATATAACAATACGAATTCTATGTTATACTATACTGTATGTTTCCGAAATAAAAAAAATTAAAAAAATAAAATCTACATTTTTACCGACTAGAAAATGATAAGTATTTCAATACCAGTGTTCATTTTTTCTTCTATATCTAGCAATTAGATACTTAAAAAAGTCTAATTTCGCGGTTCCGCCAGAAGCAAAGTAATTTATGCCTCGTCCGAGTAAAAAGTTTGAAAATTTTATTTGCAGTAGAAATTGTGTGAAATGTCGCGAACATTCCCTCATTCTGTACATAATTTAGGGGACTTTGTCACCATTAAGTTATGAAAAGTATAATTTTTTTCCTCCTAACCGGATTCCATTGCTGGAAGTTCATTATTTTTCGAGTAAACTCAGAAATTATTCTAAATAAATTTGATATTAAAAACATTTTATGTTCTGCCGATTATATTTAAGTAATAAGTATATTAAAAAAATACTGAATATGCACTGGTACTTTCGATCGAAAAGCTTAGACTTTAGATAAGTGAAGTGGCTTATTTAGATTTTAGAAAACATACTATAACATATTATGTAGATTCTTTTGTCAAAAAAAGTATTACATTACTACACTTAATTATGATCTAGATAGTGAAAAGAAAAACAGATCCCACGTTCAAACTATACTTTAGACGGGATATAAAGTAACTTTTTTGCTATCTCAGGCTATAGTTTATCTTTGTGTCTTTTATCCATCGTTCAGTATGACGTCATAAAGTAACAGATATCCTCCCATCCAAATTTTCGCATTTATAACATTAAATAATGGGATGGGATATGGAATGATGTATCCTCGATTTCGACCACGACGACCAATCTCAAATCTGCGAAAGAGATATCATAGTGCACAAGTATACGCACAGACACAACTCTATATTCTCAGAATCAGTAATTGTAGAGTAAGATAGACGCCGAACTTTGTCTGACTCGGTACTCGAACCGAACAGTGTCAGTCATACATACCAACATGCCAGTATATTATTACTGCGATTTTTTACATAACTGTACATCAACACAAGTCGGTAGAAAGCTGAATGTTTTAATTAACTTATTCCAGCCTACATCAGAAGTGAAGTCGAAAGCAAATATAAAAATCAGATTAAGTGGACGTGAAGAATAAAAGTTGCCTTCAAACTCATGAAATAACACTAATAACTCATGCTGTTTGGACGACAGCGTATAAAAATAGTCTGGACGAAATCCCAATTAAGGGAAGTACCAAGTTTCATTTCACTCTAAGTGACTATTCTGTCATTTGCTTAAATGTAAAGTTTTCACTTTGAGTTGTAAATATGTTGGGACATTATTACAACAGCGCCATCTAGTTCCGTAGTAAGCGTACGATGCTTGTGTTACGGATACCAGATAGTTGATATACTACACATATAAATTTTAAATACATACATATTATAAATATAAGCACCCATGACTAGAGTACAAACATTCGTGCTCAACAAATGAATGCCCCCAGCGGGACTCGAACCCGCGACCGCTGGCGCAGAAAGTAGCGTTAGCAGAAAGTTAGTTGTGAAACTGAATTGTTTATGTTATCAGCAAGTATAAATAAAATTGGAGTGTCTGTTTTTAATTTCAAATGAACAGCTTTTCTCTAAATTCAAATGAAAGTATATACTGTAATTACGTCATAAAAGCAATTTTTCAAATTTTTATCTGTCTGTTTGTTACGGCTAATCCCTGAAACGGCTGGACCGATTTTGACGAGACTTTCACTCGCAGATAGCTAATGTAATAAGGAGTAACTTAGGCTACTTTTATTGTTTTTTTTAATTATAAAAAAAATTTAATTTATTTTGACTTACGCCCAGCCAAGCGGGCCGGGTTTGCTTGTGTATTATAAGAACTGTGAAGTTTGTTGATGAAATTCATTGAATAATATATATTTAACGTACATCAAAGTAAATCTTGTCTTTGAAGAAATTAGAGATTTTTTTTCATAATAAGACTAGCGACTTATCCTCGCTCCGCTCGTGTCTGTTCCATAGGTATGTTGTAACGGTTAGTATTCATCTCTCAAAAATGAAACATATTGCGGTAATAACAAGTATCCTATATTATACTAACCAGAGGGCCTAGACAATGTAACAATCAATTAGCGAAAGCGATAGTAGAAAAGTTCAAAATGTATGTAATAAAAGTTCAAATGTAATTGATTGTTACATTGTCTAAGGCCTCTGGTAAGCAACTATCGCGATTTTCTCGTAATACGAGGCGGACTGACCAAAATCTAATAAGTACAGATTGGACCACTGAATTGAAAAATATTGAATGTATAGATTAAACTCAGTTAGAATTAATTGTATATTATGTATAGACTACTAGAGGTCCATTTTGAGGGTTATATGATTTTTTCAGAAATTAGATATAAAAAAAATTAGATAAATTAGATATTTTCCCGCAGTAAAAACTATATAACTAACTATATGTTGACCCAGCTAACTATCTATCATCATACCAAGTTTCATCCAAATCCGTCCAGTGGTTTTCTCGTAATGCGGTCAAAGACAGACAGACGGACAAAAATTCTAAAATTAATAGATTTAGCCTCAATATCTATAATAATGTCTATTTCAATTAGATTTTCCAAAAAATATTTAACAGATTTGACTCAGTAACAATTATATAGATGTATAGATTTTTAATGCTTAACAGAAAGCTGTCTCTATAATTCATAACTGATCTGTGTACTCAATTTCATCAATATCCGTCAAGCAATTTCGGTTTCATACAAAATTTCGTATTTGTAACGATAAAATAAATAATCTTTCTCCTCCAAATAAAGGCGAGAACACATTTAACACATGTTATTGTATATTGGTTTTCATATATATTAGAAATGTTCGGAATCCATCAATCAAACCCGCCTCTGGCTATTGCACGGTCGTATGAAAAAATTAGCTGTCCAAAGACTTTTGTAACATGATTTATTTGAAACAAGTAAGCTTCTGTTTTGTGTTTCACAATCTGTTTTATCGTTGACTAGTGACTTACCCACGCTCCGCTCGAGTTCATTCCTAGATACGTTTGGCTCAGTCAGTAGAGGCCCTACTTTCTACGCCAGTGGTCGCGGGTTCTAGTCCCGCTGGGGGCATTCATTTGTTGAGCACGAATATTTGTACTTCAGTCATGGGTGTTTATATTTATAATATGTATGTATTTAAAATTTATATGTGTAGTATATCAACTATCTGGTATCTGTAACACAAGCCTCGTAGTTTACCACGGAACTAGATGGCATTGTGTGTAATAATGTCCCAACATATTTATTTATTTATTATTTATTAAATCCCTTCCGTGTTTTTCTCGTGAACGGTCAAAGACAGATGAAAATTCTCAAAACTATTGCAATAAAAAAAAGCCGTCGGTCCTGGGCCTTAACTCACTGGTCGTGTCGAGAATTCGTCCCATTCCGTTGCCCGACTATATGTCACATAGGCTTTGCTATTTTACTGTATATAATTTACAGCAGTGATTTCCGAATTTAATGACTTTCTTTTCCTTCTTTCTATAATTGCAGACGAAACCGAATAATGTTTGCTAGTTGTTTAGGTTTAGGTTTAGACGGGCTGGTATCCGCAACTCGACGTCTAGCGCCTTTTTTGCGTGTGTGGGAACTCTGTAGTTATTCTTGCCACCCTAACTCCTCCAGGAATCCTAGCAGGCTCTTCGTCTTGCTGAAGACCTCCGGGAGTGTACGCGGGGTGCCAAGATGTTGTGCCCGGTATGCCGCTACACCAGTACACCGAAGAATAACATGTGCAGCCGTTTCTTCTGTCTCCATGCACGCTCTGCAAAGGGGACTGTTAGTGATACCTATATTAAATAGATGTTTGTTAAAAGGTCCGTGGCCGGTAAGGGCTGCGGTTATTTTCCTAAGCTTTGGTCTATCAAGGTTCAACAGGCGATTTGCCAATTTGGCATCGATTATGGGTAGCGATTCCTTCGCCTGTTTGCAGTCCTTGAGTTCGGACCATAACTTTTGGTGCTGCTTTTTTGAGTGTTCTCGGATTTGGCCTTTGAGCCAGCAAGAAGGTATCGGTATAATAGGTTCCGGCCCTATTGGTATCGTGTTTGATCCCATTCTTGCTAACTCATCGGCTTCATCGTTACCGTCTATGTTACTATGTCCTCTGATCCATTGCAGGGTGACTTGGTTCGTGTGACTTACCAGCGTCAGGGTGTTATGGCATTCGTATACCATGCTTGATGTGGTGCACTTATTGTTGAGTGCCTGTAGTACTAGCTTGCTGTCTGTTAAAATGCGGAATTGTTTTTGTGTCATATTCGTTTCCGCAATGGCTCTAGCTGCTGCAGTGATTCCTAGGCACTCAGCTTGAAAGACTGTATTGTAGGTGCCAAGGGGTATTGAGGTTCTAATGTGTAGATCGTCCGAGAAGATTCCACATCCTGTACCTGATTTTGTTTTGGAGCCATCCGTGAAGATTTTTAAATCCTCAGTGTGGAGGTCCTTATGTTGGTCTTCTTCGAGGTGTATTCTGTATTTTTTGTCAAAGATGTATTTAATTCCTATACTATCATTTGGTGCTGCTATGAAAGGAATGTCCTTGGTTATGTCCGATAGGATTTTTGTGTGAGGTGTGCCTGTTTTATGCAGCAGGTTTAGATTATCCAATCTGACTGCAGAAGTCGCAGCTTCCTGTTGAATAAACAGGTGAAGCGGTAGTATATTCATCATAGCTTCTAGTGCCGCAGTGGGGGTAGTCCTCATGCAACCAGTTACCGCCATGCAGACTAGCCTTTGCCATGCTTGAAGTTTCGATTGCGCTGTGGCGAGGAGTGTCCTTCTCCACCACACCAGGGCTCCGTAGCTGATCATGGGTCTTATGACCGAGGTGTAAAGCCAAAGAGTTATCTTTGGTTTCAGGCCCCATGTTTTCCCTATCATTCTACGACACTGCCAGAAGGTGAGGCTTGCCTTATCCAGTGTTTTATCTAGGTGTTTGGACCAGTTTAATTTATTATCTAGGGTTATACCTAGGTACTTTACCTCTGTCGTTAGTTGCAGGGTAGAGTTAAAGAGTTTTGGAAGGGTGTAGTTTCCTAGAGCTCTTTTGTTCGTGAATATGATTAGTTCAGTTTTGTGTGGGTTTACGGTTAAGTCATATTCGTTGCACCATTTTTCTACTAAATATAGGGCAGTCTGCATCAGTTCGCAAACTGTGCTTGTGAATTTGCCCGTTACCAGGATAGCTAGGTCATCTGCATAGCCTATCGTGAAGAACCTATGGTTGTTTAGTAAGGATATAAGATCGTTGACCACAAGATTCCATAAGAGGGGTGATAGTACTCCTCCCTGGGGGCAGCCTTTGGCCACAATGGCTCCTTTCATATTGTTGCCTCCCAATCTTACTACTCTGTGTGCTAGCATATAATGAATCCAGCTGGTAATTGCTGGGTTCACGTTGTGTCTTTTAAGAGCGGCTCTTATGCTTGTGAAGTTTGTTTTGTCAAAGGCTCCTTCGATGTCAATAAAGGTGCCAATGCATGTCTCTTTGATTTCTAGTGCCTCTTCTATCTTGCACACTACTGCATGGAGGGCTGATTCTGTTGATTTGCCTGAACTGTAGGCATGTTGGTTCTTGTGAAGGGGTATTTGCAATAGTGCATTGTCCCTTATATGTCTATCACAAAGTCTTTCCATGGTTTTCAATAGGAAAGATGTAAGACTGATTGGTCTGTACGATTTTGCGTCCGAGTAATCTGATTTGCCAGGTTTGGGTATGAATATTACCTTCACCTCTCGCCACGGTTTGGGTACATAGCCGAAGGCAAGGCATGCCTGGAAGATTATATTAAGGACGTGGTAAAGTCTGTTACCTCCCCATTGTATGAAGGCTGGATAGATTCCGTCTGGGCCAGGTGATTTGAACGGTTGAAAGCTTTTGATTGCCCATTCTGTTTTCTTGATGTTAATGACCTCTGTCGCAACTTTCCAGGTTGTGTCTGTTGTGATATGGTTTGGGTTAACCCAGTTGGTTTCTGTGATCATAGAACAGTCTGGGAAGTGAGTCTTTAGTAAGACTTCGTGTGACTCTTCTAATGACTTAGTGTAAGTGTTATCAGGTTTCCTTAGGGAACCTTATTCTCGTTGGGGATTCCCTGTAAGAATTTTACGAATTCTGTTCGCTTGTATGAAAGATTCTATGGCTTCGCAGTATTTCCGCCATGCCCTAGTCTTCCAGTATCTAATACGTTTTTTGTATTTAGCCTTAACGTTTTTGTAGTGATCCCAGTCCAGGTCGCTATAAGTATTCATAGCTCTGTTAAAAGCTTTCCTTACCTTGGTTCTGAGTCGTTTTAGCTCTGGACCCCACCATGATTTTTTAACATTTGGGTTTTCCGGAGGGTAAATTAGCGGGCATGCTGCCTCATAACTCTGTTTAATAAGATGTGTTACTTTGTTTACTAGTTCCTCAATGCTGTAGATGTCATTTAGTCTCTCATCATAGCTGAGTTCCTGTAGACCATCGTTTATTCTTTTGCGAAATTCATCGCAGTTAGTTTTTCGAACGTTCCTAAAAGGTTGGGGGGGTATTGGAGTAAGCCCTAGGTCGAAAAGTATCCATCTGTGGTCTGAACAGGATGCCTCGTCTGACACATGCCAGTTGGATATGAGCTTTCCCCCTCCATCGTTTGCTAGTGTTAGATCAATAATAGTTTTGGCTCGTCTAGTTACGAAGGTGGGTTTATTCCCCTTGTTCATAATATCTAGGTTAGTGGTGGATAAGAATTCAATTAGAGTCTTACCTCTGATGTTTGTATTTTCACTACCCCAGATTGTGTGGTGACAGTTAGAGTCCGTAGCGACGATGATGTCCAACCCTTCTGCTTCGCAGTAGTTGGTCAGGCGTATCAGATCTTGTGGTGGGGGGTCCTCTCCGTCTGGCATGTACACCGACGAGAGAACTACCTCCCTTGACGACGTCGCTGTTTTGGTCGTTTTAATTGTACAGATGTCTCTAGAACAGAAATCGGTTAGAATCTGCATAGGGATGTTATTTGTAATGAATATTGCGGCCCTTGGGTGGGGTTCATTACCTGCTATTATCTTACCTTTAAGGTTATTTAATCCTTGTATTGACCCTGACCGAGATAGCCAGGGTTCCTGGATAAAAGCAACAGCTGTTGTTTTAACCTCCAACCACTTACGCAGCTGTGCCGTGGCGGTGAGACTGTGGTGGAGGTTGATTTGGATGGCTCGACTACTTGGTAAAGGGGACTCCGTCATCAGAGTCATCTCCTGTACCAAGGTCGAGTTCTTGGATCCCCTGGGTCCAATCTCCGTCACTGTCTGCCACATCGCTGACGCTCGTCATCTCGACGTTTGCCAGGTCGTGCACAGTGTCGGAGAGATTATCCGGGGGATTGTTAGCGGCGCTTGTACTAGGCTGTGGTGTTGTTTCAGCCTCCTTTGTCCGGGTGTCTTTGTGTTGGTTGGTGTCGGCGCCGGTATTCTTGTTACCCTGTGGTGGTGTGTCTGAGAACTTCCCCTTCCTTTCTTCGAACTTAATATAGACAGCCCCCAGCAGGTAGCTGAGTTGCCGTCCTCGCTCTAAGATAGCCGGGATCAGGTCCTCTGGTAAGCTCACGACTATGAAGGTGCCGGTGGATTGTTTCTGGGCAGTGTGCAGTAGCCATCTCTCTACTCCCGCCCATGGGTTGAAATATCGGAGTGCCTCTCCAATCTGGCTTGGTTCGGCCTTACCGGGTATCAATATGGCGCACCTTACTTTTTTGGGTAAGTCTGCCTGCTTGCGAACTACTACTTTTGTTCCAGTTGTTAGAGTATGGCCGTCTATGGTTGATTTTAACCATTCCATGGCGTCTTTGTTTGCACACCATATTTGGAGGGATCCATTGATGTAGGTTGGCTTCCCTCGAAAGTTTGGTGGGTTGCTCGCTTTGGCTTGAACTAAAGCCCATAGCTTCGAGTTGAGCACCTCCTCGACTTCTTCAGCCTGCTCTCTGTTTAGGTGCCCTGTATTGATGGCTGTGACGGCCGCTATTAGGTCTGATTTAGCGGCCGCTGCATAGCTCTTTGGTGTGGCGCTCATGCGGGCCTTTTTGTTGGCCCCGCTTGGCGTTGTTGCGTCTTCTGGTCGGTGCCTCTTGTTAGTTTTATCCCTCTGTGAGTCCGTTTCCGTTGGTACTCGTGGGTTGTTACCTTGCGTGAAATTAGGTTTCCCGGTCTTAGGTGGTTGGTTGCCGGTGTTGGTTTCGGTAGCAGACGCCGCCAAAGCTGCCTTCGCTCGCTCCCTGCGTTTCCATCTGTTGGCAGCGTTTGGTCTTGTTCTGCGTTTCTTCTCTGGCTCCTTACCCTCGGTGCCAGTGGTGTTGTCTTTAACCATACCTGTCAGGGGTGGTTTGTTTTGTTTTTTGGAGGTTATCACCGTCCACGGTCCTCCTGTATCTTCCAGGCTCATTTGGGTAGTTGCCGGAGCGCCCTTGGCCTCCACTCCCACGGCGGTCTCGATTTCCATCGCGTCAGCCGACGGGGGCAAAACCATGTTCTTGGATGCCTCCACAGCGGCTTTCGCAGTGGTCCTCGTTCCCACCGTGGGGGGTACCAGTGGATCACCTGCAGCCACCTTTATCCCCGTATCAGTTGCCTCAACCGCCCCCAAAGTGGAAGGTGCCTCCAGTGACCTGGCTGCCTCCTCACCGCCCTTGTTTGCGGTCGCTGCAACTGGCTTGGGTTGGCCAGGGAGAGATGAGGTACTAGGGCCTCTTGAGGCCTCCGCGTATCTCATCTGTTTGGTTTGTGTAGCATGTTGAGATGTAGGTTTAGGGACTTTAGGTTGCCCTTTAGTTTCCTTACCTGCTTTGGATTTCTTGATATGTTGTTGTTTATTTGCGTGGGAACCTCCCACAGGTAATCCCGTGTTTGGCTCACCAGACGCACTTGTTCTGGGTGATTTGTTTGGGGCTTCTTTGGAATGACCCTCCGATGCCTCCGGGTTTTTAACGAATCCTGAAAAATCCATGGTTCGTTGAGAAGTTTCTCGTCTGCTGGGCTTCCCACCCGCCTCGGAGCCCTCACCTGGGAATGCTTATATACGCATTAGGACTACCCAGCAGATGTAGGTGAAGAGAGTTGACGTACAGCGCGACATCGGGAGCTCGGACGCACGTGCCCGGGGGCCGCGTGCTATGTGTGGCTGGTAGACCGGATTCAGATCTACCAGTTGTTCCACACACCCTTACTCCGTCAGCATGGCCTTCCGCTTCCCCCCCTCCACCTCACCTACGGCCCTCTGACGGGACGTATAACCATTTCCCCCGAGCTGGTTAGACTCAGAGGCTACTGTTTAGCACGAAATCGGGACCAAAGGGGCGTGTTGTCGGCTGGTCTGGCTCGACTCAACCTCCCAGGACTCCGTCATCCGCACGTACAGCGCTCAACTGCGCAGGCTCTACCGCAGGTAGGTGTAGTAAATAAATTTAATAGACTATATTACAATATACTTACTTATTATATAATAACAGGCTATACTACATTTGGTGCATGCCCAAGCACATAAATAATATGAATAATATAATAGTATTTGCTAGTTGTTTATAAAACAAGTAAATACGGTCAGCAGTCGATTTCCATTTGAATTTTAGATGCGAAAACGTTTAAAAGTGCTTCAAAACGCGAAACGTTTCAGTTTTTTTGTCCATCGTACTTTTCGATTACTCGAATTGAGGCAGTGTTTTTATTTTTGTCGTGTAGCTTTTAGTGTTGAATAAATCATTGGTTTCAAGCACTTGTAAGTTATATTCGTACTAATTGTTGCCTGCGGCTTTTTTCGCTTCTTAGGTTTATTGAAAAAAATAGTTGACATTTTAATGCAATAGTTGTTATCTCCTTTTAAATAAAGTATGAAAGAAAGAAATGAGTATATAAGAGGATGTTTGAAAGTAGCGGCAGTTATAGAAAAGATGAGAGGTAATAGGCTGGCATGGTATAAACATGTGGTGCATTGCTAAGGGAAGAATAATTACGAGGAAAAGGTTAAAGATGCATGTAGAAGGAAAAAAGAGTAGAGGAAGACCGGAAAAGAGATGGATGGATTGTGTAAAAGAGAATATGTGTGTAAAAGAGGAGGATGTGACGTTGAGAATGACAGAGGAGAATGGAAGTAGAAAAATACATGTTGTGCCGACCCCACATAGCGTGGGATGAGGGCAGGAAGAAGAAGTTGTTACCTCCTTTTAAAGTCTTATTCATTTTAGTAAAATTATACTTCAACTGTAATTTCGTAATAGTGAAATGAAAGAAGTAGGGTGTAACATATAGCATATAATGTTTTATTTTAATTTAATAAGTAAGGTATAAGTCAGTATATGCTAATTTGCTAATATAAAATGAGTGCGGGTTCGAATTACACTTAACTGTACACCAAGAAAAAAATACGGACAAAGTTACATAAGGATAAGGCAAACCTAAAGAAATAAATAAGCGACAAATATCCCGTTTTGAATAATAAAGTTAGATTTGCTCCTCTCTTCCGTTTAACTTTTATTTATCGTTAACTATTAATTATATAAAAACCACAATAATCACAATAACCATTATACACATCATTAGCAATTCCGCAATTGTAGAAGGATAAAATTTAGGGCTATAGGTAAATTTGATGCCGAAGCATAAAAAAATAAAATTTGGTCAAAAATAAAAATCTGGAGGGTAAAATATAAATATAATAAAAAATAACCTACGTCCTATTCTCTGACCTATCACATGTACACAAAAAAAAAACATTTTTTATGGGACAAAGGGGGCAAACGGGCAGGAGGCTCACATGATGGAAAGTGATCACCGCCGCCCATGGACACCTGCAACACCACAGAGCTTGCAAAAGCGTTGCCGGCCTTTCGAGAAAGAATACGCTCTCTTCTTGAAAGTTGCCAGGTCGTAACGGTTCGGAAAGACCACCGGCGACAGCTGGTCAAGCCATTTCAGAGGAGTTAGATAACATATACTGTGACACGAGATTTTTATATATTAGAATATACACATAAATTGAGTAGCAACTACTATTATTTGAAGTTGGTTCAAAAGCGTGGAGTATCGAATTAAAGAGCATTTCAATCTATAAGGAAATTAAATGTCCATTTTATAACTAAGTATAGGAACTATCGACTTTGTTCAAGCAAATGCCGTTTTCAAATAAAACCGTATACTTTAAATTCGCAATTGGGAAAGTATGTTAGCCAACTTGCAAAGCCCGCAAAGTTAAATTCGATATGACTCGCAATCGACGCCTTTGAGATACGATACCTCGTGTAGCCCCTACTATTTAAATTCGACTAAATGGATAGACAAAGTATATACGAGTTTTATTATATATGTGTTTGTTTATATCGAGAATTAATGGTAAAAATCATGTTTTTTAGCACATTTGAGGTATCTTTTTTACCGTTGTAGATAGTTGTAAGGAGATTTCTTCTATAAGCGATATCGCTAATAGGAAAAATACTTTAACGACTTGGTGTTTAGATATTGTAAATAGTTGATTTATATATTATAGTATTTAAAAAAAATCTGTCCATATTTAGGCATGTAGATGTAGACTTTTTAGACGCTTAACTAAGTCAGGGCTAGCAAACCTCTATCTTTTTCTAAACTGGTTCTATCGAGTAAAAACTATACAAAACATTGACGAAACTGTCAGGACTCTTATAATTCGGTACCGCGTTTAATTCTTTACTTCTTCTCTAGTCTCCTTGAGGTTGGCGACCACAGTTGAAATCAAGAAAAAAAATACAGTCATATTGAGAACCTCCTCCTTTTTGAAAGTCGGTTGCAAATGAAAATTAAGAAAACATTTCGGTGCTTACCAGATTTAGACCATATAAAAATCTTTTGTTACCATATAAGAAATATATAACCGAGCTAATTTAATACAATATAGATATCTTTATTCAAAGCTAACTTTTTATTACTGGGAACTTGCCAAAAAATGAGATAAATGAAAATGCTATATTACATAGACTTACATGACAGTTATTGTTTTTGCGAAACATAACTATTAGTAATATATTCTTGAAGATAATAAATAAATTAATTAATTAATATGTTAGGACATTATTATAACAGTGCCGTCTAGTTCCGTGGTAAGCTAAGCTTGTGTTATGGATACTACACATATACATTTTAAATTCATACATATTATAAATATTAACACCCATGACTGGAGTATTATCATTCGTGCTCAAGAAATGAATGCCCCCAGCGGGACTCGAACCCGCGACCGCTGGCGCAGAAAGTAGGGTCTCTACGAGACTGAGCCTTAAGTTAGCTGTCCAGTAGCAGTTATATTGCTTCAAGAACGTAAACATTAAAAAGTTTCATATTATTGAATACATGTTTCTTTCTTTGTGTTATTTTTACGGAGAGAAAATAATTCATTCCTATGAGAGAATGTGTCGTGAAGTAAATTGATTTAAGAAATAAATAAGTACAAATTGCATAATGTCGTTCTCTTAGAGGGGTTTATTCAGTCAAAATTAGGCATAAAAAATTTGGAGAAGTTACGACGGCTCTGACTTCTTCATACATATAACGTAATTTTTAGTACACTGAAATCGCGGAATGTCTATTTTCAAGTCAACATGATTTTCAGAAGTCGTATAAATCTTCATACTAATAATTTGTAAGGTGCCTTTTATGATATGCTTGAAAAAACATGCTTTATAACAGGATGTATCAAAATTAAGCTTAGTCTCCCGAAAAATCAGAAAACACACAAGTCAATAAAATATGAATGGAATCAAATAGCGTATAAAAAGACATTATTACAACAGCGCCATCTAGTTCCGCAGTAAGCTACGTAACGTGCTTGTGTTGCGGATACCAGATAGTTGATATACTACACATATACATTTTAAATACATACATATTATAAATATAAACACCCATGACTGGAGTATTATCATTCGTGCTCAAGAAATGAATGCCCCCAGCGGGACTCGAACCCGCGACCGCTGGCGCAGAAAGTAGGGTCTCTACGAGACTGAGCCTTAAGTTAGCTGTCCAGTAGCAGTTATATTGCTTCAAGAACGTAAACATTAAAAAGTTTCATATTATTGAATACATGTTTCTTTCTTTGTGTTATTTTTACGGAGAGAAAATAATTCATTCCTATGAGAGAATGTGTCGTGAAGTAAATTGATTTAAGAAATAAATAAGTACAAATTGCATAATGTCGTTCTCTTAGAGGGGTTTATTCAGTCAAAATTAGGCATAAAAAATTTGGAGAAGTTACGACGGCTCTGACTTCTTCATACATATAACGTAATTTTTAGTACACTGAAATCGCGGAATGTCTATTTTCAAGTCAACATGATTTTCAGAAGTCGTATAAATCTTCATACTAATAATTTGTAAGGTGCCTTTTATGATATGCTTGAAAAAACATGCTTTATAACAGGATGTATCAAAATTAAGCTTAGTCTCCCGAAAAATCAGAAAACACACAAGTCAATAAAATATGAATGGAATCAAATAGCGTATAAAAAGACATTATTACAACAGCGCCATCTAGTTCCGCAGTAAGCTACGTAACGTGCTTGTGTTGCGGATACCAGATAGTTGATATACTACACATATACATTTTAAATACATACATATTATAAATATAAACACCCATGACTGGAGTATTATCATTCGTGCTCAAGAAATGAATGCCCCCAGCGGGACTCGAACCCGCGACCGCTGGCGCAGAAAGTAGGGTCACTACCAACTGAGCCAAACGAGTCCTCAAACATATATATTATATTTATTTTAGTGTATTTATTTTATTTTGTTTTTAAGTGTTGTTGTTATAGCGGCAACAGAAATACATTATCTGTGAAAATTTTAACTAACTATCATGGCTTATGAGATACAGCCCGGTGACAAACAGACAGATAGACTGACAGCGAAGTCTTAGCAATAAAGTCCCGTTTAACCGTTTGGGTACGGAACCCTAAAAACGAAGAGATACAAATCAGCAACCAGCAACTAGATGTATGATTTGGAACTCGGTCACCAATCCCTTCAACGGTTTAAGCCAGTGACACTTAACCTTTGATTTTGCATAATATTACCATTTTATATGAATAATTTTGTTTCGTAAGTATAATAGTGACGAAGCACTCGACACATTTTAAACTGTAACATAGTTTTATAAGAACTTATTTATATTTTTATTAACGTTTTCCTTTGACTTTAAAATGTTTGTTGTGTTTTCCAGAAAATAAAACGGAGAGTAATATTTTATTATGTTTACGCGAATATATTTGATATTAAAGTTCACCCCTACGTCTGTTTGTCTGTGTGTTCGCGATAAACTCAAAAACTACTCTACTGATTTTCATGCCGTTTACCCCAATGGATGGGGTGGTCCTCGAGGAAGGCTTTAGTATATAACTTGTCAAGTTTTGTAAACATTTACAAGCAAAATCCGCGTTTTCGCTCGCGCTAAATCTAGTTTATAATAAAACGGAAAATTTTCAATTTTGTGTCACAGTGATTTTACTCGTAGACTATTAGATGTCTAGACAAATCAACATAAGTATAATTTGATTTTGGTTAGATATACGTAGTAAGTTTGGGATATTTTTGGTTTTACGTTAAGTTAGCGTGTCGCAGGGTTGTAATAAAACAATGTCCTTGTCAAAAAGAAAGATGCAACTTTATTTCTTTATTTAACTTAATATACAAGACGACATCATGTCGGGTCCGAATGGTTGACGTGCAAAGGGACTATTCGACCCTTAAAGTTTCTATTAATAATTTATTCTCTTGTCATACATTTGTTTTATAAGTATTTGCGACTTTAGACGCTTCACTCGGGTTCCCTATGTACGTTTTTTTTGAGCGAAACTGTTATTTGAATTTGCGAGAGCCCTTAGACCTCCTTAATCGGGCCCTGTTGCACTATCTGCTCTTAACGGACTTTTACCAACTAAAACTAACCTCCCTGCCCAATTTTATCTTTATACGTCAAGCGGTTTTCAATATTTCGTGATGAGTGAATGATATTCGCACTTATATTCAAATTCAACATATTTTATTCAGCATAAAATCATTGCAATTTTTTACTGAACGTCATGAGTTTACTACCAGTTTGGAAAGAAGAAGCCGCTTACCTAAGAAGAAGTGCCGAAAGAAAGTCCCCAGTGAACACGTTTACGTAAAAGTGACGTCGGAATGACGTCACGCTATGTCAGGATTTACATAAGAAATAAGTCACATATGAGTCATATATGACTCATTATTTCACACTTCCTGACGTAAGACTTTTACGTAATGAATATGACGTAAGTATGACATACAATTGACATCATTATGACCTAACCGACGTCATGCTGACATACCAATGATGTAATATTAACGTCAAGTTAATATGAAATCGCTTACTTACATATGACGTAAAATTGACATCAAGATGACACAATAATGATGTCAAGTTGAGCTTGGATCGCTTACTTATATGACGTACCATTGACATCATTATGACCTAACCGACGTCATGGGGACATACCAATGATGTAATAATAATGTCAAGATAATATGAAATCGCTTACTTACATATGACGTAAAATTGACATCAAGATGACACAATAATGATGTCAAGTTGAGCTTGAATCGTTTACTTATATGACGTACCATTGACATCATTGTTATCTAGCTGACGTCATAATGACATACCAATGATGTAATGTTAATGTCAAGTTATTTTGAAATCGCTTACTTACATATGACGTACAATTGACATCGAGGTGACATAATAATGATGTCAAGTTGTTCCTGAAACGCTTACTTTTATATGACTTACAATTGACTCCACCGTGATTTAACTGACATCAAAATGACATAACAATGATGTCATAGTGATAATGTCTAGCTGGATTCAAATTCTTTTACTCAGATTTATTAGACTTGAACGCATATTCAATTTCATATGAATGTAATAGCGTGATATCACGTAAGTGTAATTCTCGTGAAGCAGCTATACATAAAACTACTATACAAGATTCAATAAATATATTCCTAAACAAATTATAATTAAAAAATTCGAGAACGTTTGAATAAAGGTCAATTAATTAAAAGCTGATTAATTTAAAATACAAAACTATTTATTAATACCCAAATTTCACAAATGAACATATTTGTAGAAATTACTTGTTTTAACTAACACCTTATAATTACTGAAAGAAAAAAACTAAATATTTTTTGTTTCTATTGGAATAAATATAATCCAAAAAGTGAAAAGATAAACAATTTAAATTAAAAATAAATTTGGTTTCAATCAGGTATACTAGTACGCAATAAGGACTTATTTTCACTTTTTGAATTGTACTCCAATAAATAAATTCTATACTAATTAAATATTTTGTGAATACTTTGAATTACACACTTATATCTTAATCAGTCCATAAAATAAACACTAATCTTTTTTTCTTATTGAAATAAATACCATCCAAAAATTAAAAAAGTTAACAATTAAAATTGAAAATAGAGTTAGATTTAGTCTTATATTGTAGTATCCAGGAAATATTGTCTTCCACTTTTTAAGTAGTATTAAGTAGTAATTTTTTTAATATTTAAATATTGCATGAATTTCTCAAATTCACTCACTTTTGAAACTAATCTAATTTTGTTGTCTTATATCTACATCCTTTTGATGTTCATTTTGTTTTAGCTTTTGCCCCAGTTGTTGACGTGCTCTTTGGTTTCCTAATCGGAACCAATTTGTTCCTGCTTTCGAGAATTCAGCACTGTCCCATGAAGGAAACTTTTTCAATATTACCTCTGAAAATAAATTTTTCATTGTATCAGCATAAATATTTCTTTTTAAGTAAATGTTAACTTTATTCATTCATTTAGTTTTTCTCACCTTCGCAAATTTTAATCAATTTTAAATTAATTATTTTATACTTCGTTTTTTTCCCTTCCCAAGTGTTAAGTCTGCAGCAAATGATGGTGAGAATATTTTATTAAGTACTCTTTCCGTGTACTCTTTACCGTTTATTTCCTCCAACTTGACTAACAATCCTGACCTGCGTAAATATAAATTTTTAATTAATGAAAGAGCTGTTTAAGAAGAAGTCAATTTAAGATTTTTTTTTGTTTTATAAAAATCATCCAGAATCTTGTTTGATTCAGAATCTAATAAAAACTAAATCTTTTGATAATATAGAGCCACAAATCCACTGTTTAATATTTACTGTCTACAAAAATGCGAAAAAATTAGCTTTTGATTTGAATTATTAGATTATTGATTCGATTCTATACACATGACAAGCTGGTTTTGGAATTATTTTTACCCAGATATAAATAAGAAAATTCCATATTTACTCAACTTAAAACATAAAAATAACTAGTTAAATTACATGTATTAAGGGAGAGTAAAAAATGGCTACTGGTTTGGTATAAGTCGACCACAAAAATACTTAAATACAATCCGCAATATATGTAAAAAAACTAAAAAGTAAATTCGTGTATACAACCACAGATTTAAGATATTTTTAAATCTATGCAAAGAGTATAGATAATATACTGGGAATCTATGTATACAACTATACACAGATAACATAATACTATGCCACAGATTAAGTATTAGTTACTACGTACTATACTAGGAGTGTATATAATTATTGTTTTAAATTAAAAACTGCCCTTAATTGCTTATAAAAAAATTATATTAGGTAGATAAAAAATACGTGAAATATTTTGATGTTATTCAACTGTGAGTATTCAAATTTTTATTAGTTTAGAAATAATTAAACTTACTTAACTAACCTATAATAAATAATGTATGATAAAAAATAGCAGACACTTGAAAAATTTAAACATGTATTCAACCAGCAAACTATTAAATAAAATGATTAACTGTGCTTAAACTATTTGTTTTTTTTTTGTATTGAAAAATATGTTGAAAAGTGCAACAATAAATTTATTTTAATTCCGTAGTGCAATTTTTTGAATTTCAATAATAATATTTTATTTACCGTAATGCACTTATTCACGGCTCACTGAATTTGACCCCACTTGTTTTGATTTTCGGATTTTTTTTATTTTTAATTATCTGTTCGTCGTTTGTTCGTTAATGTTCGAATGTAAAAATTGTTTGTTCGTCTTTTATTTATTTATAATTAAATTATACAAATGTTCACCCTTAAGTTGGACACCCTTACTAGATATCTTTCTTTTTATCGCTCAGATTAATTAATTTCGATCAATTATCGTTTGTTCGACGACTATTGGTGATTGTTCGATCATAAAAACAATTAAATTTTTATGCAAAACTTTTACTTATCAAGTACATATCTTATATAGATAAAATAAAGTCGTGTTAGTTACACTATTTATAACTCAACAACGGCTGTACCGATTTGGCTGAAAATTGGTGGGGAGGTAGCTTAGAGCCAGGAGACGGACACAGGCTACTTTTAAAGGCGAAAAAAAAGGCTGTAAGAGGTTGAAATAGGGGATGACAGTTTGTATGGAAATTACGTCATTTTTAAAGCTAGAAGCTTGAAACTTATTATTTGGTCTATTGATTAGACATAAATAAATAAGACATTTAAATTTTGTAAAAATTGTTCGATAAAAGGGGGTACGAGCTAGGGACGAACCCGAGCAAAGAGAGGGTGAGTCTCTAGTATAACATAATTAAAGAATTATTCCTTTCATATAGTTATGACGTCATTATTATATAATCTGTAAGAAAAAAATGACTTATGGCTTAAGGTTATAGTATGATCTTTCATCATACTTTTACGTAAACATCAGATTTGGTTGTTATGTCAATTCTACGTCAGAAGATTGACTCGTAAATTATGTAATTGTATGATTGAGTAATTATGTCACTTTTACGTCAGAAGATTGACTCGTAACTTATGAAATTGTATGATTGGGTTATTATGTCACTTTTACGTCAGAAGATGGACTCGTAAATTATGTAATTGTATGATTGAGTTATTATGTCTCTTTTACGTCAGAAGATGACTCGTAAATTATGTAATTGTATGATTGAGTTATTATGTCACTTTTACGTCAGAAGATGGACTCGTAATTATGTAATTGTATGATTGAGTTATTATATCACTTTTACGTCAGAAGATTGACTCGTAACTTATGTAATTGTTTGACTTACATATTACGTAAATAATATATAAGCTTATGACTTTGACATGATGTCACAATATGATTAAAATATTATATCAGCTGTATGTAACATTAAAGTCATAAAAATGACATCATATCAAAGTCAAATTTAATGTCAGCATGATATCATAGTGACGTAATCAAATATGACATCATATTGAAATCATGGTATTGAGTCACCATGATGTCATGTTTACGTAAAAGTTTATGATCTATATATGACCTATGTATGATGTCATATTAAGGTCATGTGTTCACTGGGTCAGCAGAACATTTTTTTTTAATCTATTCAATATACAATATTTTATAGTATTAGATTCACTAAAGTACTGTAGAGAGCTAAAATCCGTGTCTTGTTACTTTAGTTTTTAATGCTTCATAGTCTGAGCTTGGCCGTTTATAAGATAAATTAGGTTTCAGAGTGTTAGGTCACTGGTTGATTATTTTAAATGAGAAGTTGTTTATTATTCCTGTTTTTCATTTAGATAGCTTAAGTGTACTTAGCCAGCTTTATTTGTGATGATACTTGAGTGGGATGCGATGTTTATCATGTGTTAGCCTCGTTGGTCTAGTGGCTAGCGTGTATTTATGAGTGAGAAGTCCTGGGTTCGAGTTCTGGATATGTCTCGCTCGTTGGTCTAGTGGCTAGCATGGCCCAGGACTTCTCAATATAGATACATAATATCTATAGTGAGACATCTTGGATGGGCATAAATAGTTACTGTATTTGTTTGTCCTAAAAATTTGGTAGCAGGTCGGAGGAAAGGTGATGATTATGAAAGATGTGATTAGAAAGTGGTGATGATTGCTTCTTGCCTTGGAGAACCCGTAAAGTTTTGACCTGCAGCAAATCTTACACTGACCGTGACGAATTGCTTTCCACTAGAGTATGAGATGAAATGGAATAGATTGCACTTGTGTCTGAGTATAAACTACTTCAATGCAATATCTTGCACAGTTAGTGTAAAAAATATTGACCGTCGTGAAGAAGTAGCTTACTTTTTAGTACTTAGAAACTCCCCCGAGCGAATTAAGACTCAAATCATTTTATACTTTTTTAGAAGAATAGTTCTATACAAATCTGAGAATTTTTTTTTAATTTGTCCACCATTATTTTTATATAAGTGTTCAACAACGACACTGCGCGGGAATCGAACTTCATAGCATTACAACTATAACCGCGATTAGGCACGATTGTGTGGAAGAGAGTGCCTTACTTTTGTAGGATACTTAGAACACGCATTGCTTTTTCCTGGAACAAGCTGTGAACCACTAATAATGTTTTACTCAGAGCAGTTAATAAAAACTGGGCCATGCAGTATTCTCATTTTGGCTCTGTTCTTCAACAAAAACTTTAAAAATTATTAATTTTTAATACTGTAATGATTATTAATTATACTAAAACATATTTTTGTCCGCAATAAATTATTATTAATATAGATAAATAAAATTGAAGTGTCTGTATGCAACATAACAGCTATATAACAAAATTTTTGACGACTCGTTTGGCTCAGATGGTAGTGACCCTACTTTATGCGCCAGCGGTCGCGGGTTCGAGTCCCGCTGGGGGCATTCATTTGCTAATCACGAATGTTTGTACACCAGTCATGGGCGTTAATATTTATAATATGTATGTATTTAAAATTTATATGTGTAGTATATCAACTATCTGGTATCCGTAACACAAGCACGTAACGTAGCTTACTGCGGAACTAGATGGCGCTGTTGTAAAAATGTCCCAACATAACATGTCTCTTTGTTTGTTCCCGTTAATTTTTTTTAAACTAGACAGATTTTGAAAGGACTTTTACTAACAGATAGATGATACTATAAGTGTGACTAAGGCATTTTGCTCAAACAAAATGTACCAGGGCTGAACTCGAGCGAAGCCAGGGAAAGTTGCTAGTTGTAAAATAAATTATTTTTCTTCATGATCTCTTTTAAAGGTTAAACCACTAAAAAGGAATGTAAGTAGATAAACGTTATGATTCTTAAAAGAGCATCTAATAAAATATAAATCTAATACGAGTACCTATATATGAATGAAATAAAAATTTTCCCTTAGAAGCAGATGTTCAGAATATAATTTGCCCATTGCAAATAAATGAAATTGTGTGATTCAGCGTTTATATATTCACAAGCCAAAGTATGGCAATGCAAACAGTTTGAGATTTATTTGAATTGCAATATTGATATGACGACATTTTACAATATACGTCTTTTATTATAAATATTTGTTTATATTTCAGTTTATTCCACTTTATTTTAGCAATAAAGCGAATCGATGTCGTATTTTTAACTTGCTTTTTTTGATTTGATTCCTTAGTTTACTAAGTAATCGAATGTTAAAAATCGATTTTCTTTCTGATTTGGGTAACGGTTTAATTTGTGATAAATCAGGCGAGTTGCTTCAAGTACTTCACTGGTAGCAGAATGAACTATAGGAGCAACCCCTTGGTTTTTTTAATTACTATTTCAATTCGAATTTCTAAAAAATAATCAATGTACAGATTTAACTAAGTTAGAATTTTATTATAAGTATAGATCAAATTATAATATAGAATTAATTTTTCTATGAATACGAAACTGAAAAAAATCCAAATTTAGATAAGATATAACTTTTTTTGGAGTTACTTTAAGGATGGTTGTTCTCAAGATAGAAGCATTTCAAGTTGACTTACATACCTAAGAGGCTAAAGCAGTCTTAGTATTCATATTCCGACATGAATTATCCAATTTCTAACTTCAAATGGACTCATACAAAATTTTAGTGCATTTCCTTCTACTTAAAAAAAACAGAATAGTTTTGGTGTAAGAACGGAACAAATAAACTGACAGACAGAATTACTTTAGCATTTACAATATTAATGTGTGTTGAATATAGAGATTTACGATCGATACTATTTTTCGTATAAAAAAAAAAACAACGAAATCGCATATCATCTCTTTTTGAAGTCAGTCAAAAACAAAGACACGCGACACCTGATGTACCGCGATATAAAGTACTGTATGCATTAACTGAGAGCTACAGTCTAAAATAATAAGATAGTCGGAGCGCGCAAAAGACAGAGGTTTAAGCCTGAAATGGTATTATAATTTAGCTCTATATAATTCCCGCTGCTATGCTTAGAGTTCAAGGACCGGAATAACGAGTCTTTGTTATGAGAAACAAAATATATAATGTAACTACTCGTAGTTACGTTTTTATCTAGATTTCTCAGAGATGTGTTTTTTTCTTAGTAAAAAGTGTCCTATCTGTAAACCAAGATCACCAGCTATAATTATTTGAATTATAATTAAACTAAATGGAATGAAAAACCACTGGGGTTTACAAGTGATGCTGTCGCAGACAGACAGACATTCTAAAGACCATAGATTTGGCCTCTGGTTCGATGATAAGCACTATTTCAGTAATGTTTGTCAAAAAATGTCGTAACAAATTAATATTTATATTTTTTAACAATTTTTAATAAATACTTTAAAGAAAAACAGCTCATAGTTCACTAAAATGAAACGACCGTCAATATAAGAATGAATACGAAAATGTTACTAATGATAAGAATAACATATTCGTATACGTACATCGGCAGAAAATCAATTCTTTTTTAAATTCAGCTCTTACATATGGATGTAAATGCAAATAAATGTTTATTTACATTACAATGGACCATTCCATCTGTAAAATATAGCAATATTGGTGTTGTGAAATCTGATTTTTAATTTCAACCCAACTTTTGCTTTATATTGGCCCTTTCTATAGCTTTAATATACTATTTAACTAGTGGTTTTTCGCTACTTCGTTCAAGTTCTAGGTAATTTAAATCTAAAATCAAAAATAGAAACTGAACGAAGCTTATTACATCATCATAGAATATATTGTAGGTGTAAATGTGTGGGATTAATGTCTGGTTGGGTCTTACGTAGGATAAAAAAAAAGTGCGTGTGTACAAAGTACACATGTGAGAAGTGAAACTTCTTTATTTATAAATTTAACTCACTGTTTACACACTGTATACATACTAATGTGGTGGCGCTAACTCTTCCCCGTCTCTGAGCGCCTAGTACTTGATTTACATGTTTGTGTCTCTATGGACATTTTCGTTTCATCGAGTTTAAAATACAACGATTCTAAAGAAGTTTCACTTCAAAAATAAACAACGGTTACCATGGCAACATGGGAATGTATTCTATCTCATTCTCTCCGACTTAATCCTATACTTTTATGTATTTCTTTCTTTATCGTGACGCATTTTTGTTTCATCGAGTTTCAAATCACAACGATTCTAAAGGAGTTTTACTTCAAAAATAAACAACTTACCATGGCAACATGGGAATGTATGCTATCTCATTCTCTCCGACTAAATCCTATACTTTTATGTATTTCTTTCTTTATCGTGACGCATTTTCGTTTCATCAAGTTTCAAATCACAACGATTCTAAAGAAATTTCACTTCAATAAATATTGTATTGTAATATTGTAAACAAATATAATTTTAAAATAGCAACTGTTGTGTTCTCAGCAGAACTACGAGTACCTTGCGAGCCGGTGGCAGCTTCCTCACAGCCTTAAATACTGACATTTAATTTAAATTTTATACTTAAAAAAAAGACAGTGGTAGCCCAGTAGTAATGCTTGTATAACCGAGTGATGCGGGTTCAAATCCGGGTCTCGCACCTCTGATATTTTCATGTGCGAATCATTTCTATCATGATTACCATCTATCTTACGGTGAAGGAAAACATCGTGAGGAAACCAGCATGTCTGAGACAACCTAGCAAGTTTTCGAAAGATATGTGAAGTCTGCCAAAACGCACTAGGCCAGCGCGGTGGACTATGGCCTAATCCCCCTTGTATTAAAGGGAGGCCCTTGCCCAGCAGTGGGACGTTAAAAAGGGCTGAATAACTACAATACATACTCTAATAAAGTACAAAATTACGATTCAAAAGTGCTTTTAAAAGTTGATTTAAATAAAGTATATTTTGATTTTGATTTCACCTAAATCTGACCCGCCATTTCAGTATGAATGAGTTACAAACGTACATACACACATATTTAATATTTTTCAAAGTAACGAATATTTGGTTGCTTATTTAATATTAAACCAAATGCTAGAGCCTTTTCTCTCTGTTAGTTTTTGAGGTTGGCGCGTTTGAAAGACTAAAGTTCAAATGAAGCTTTATGATATTAATAGAAGTAAAAGCTCGTATCATGAACGATCAAACGTCTAATTGTGTCTGCAGCCGTGAACGCGACGAAAACGCGTACTTCATAGATCAAAGTCTTTTGTATAGGAAAATGTTTAAATTATCTTTACATTAACTTGGCTGCTTTAAATCAGCTTTAAGAAGTCAATGACTTATCAGACGCTTCTATATACAATATTTTGTATGCCTTTATTAATTTTCCTTAGAATTTACTATTTAGAATATTTACTATATTGAATATAATTATAGGAAGTTTATATTTTCGTTGCAGTAACAAATAGGGTTGCAGATATATATAGGTCACAAATTCGAGTTCGGACAATGTAAATATATATATTAGGACATTATTACACACAGCGCCATCTAGTTCCGTGGTAAGCTAAGCTTGTGTTACCGATACCAGCTAGTTGATATACTACACATATAATTTTTAAATATATACATATTATAAATATAAACACCCATGACTGAAGTACAAACATTTGTGCTCAACAAATGTGTGCCCCCAGCGAGACTCGAACCCGCGACCGCTGGCGCAGAAAGTAGGGTCTCTACCGACTGAACTGAAGTGTCGTCAATATTAAGGTTCACTAACAAAAATTCTGCGTTATAGTCTGGTGATGACTTGACCTTCTGACTTTTGGCTAAGAGAAAACCTATACTAATGGATCCTTCGTCTGATGGTGAAAGGATAGCAATATTTTTAGCATATATAAAATAAATAATGGTATAATCAATGTCGTACATTGGATTGCTTCAATCACCTTATTATGACTAATACAATAAACACTAAGACAAAAAAAAAACAAAAAAAAATATATTAGTCCCGCTGAGTTTCTTTCGCCAGTTCTTCGCAGGTCAGTGGTTTCTTCCTTCCGAACTGGTAGTAGACTCATGACGTTCAGTAAAAAATTGTAATAATTTCATGATGAATAAAACATTTTGAATTTGAATTTGAATTATTTGTTTAAATGGAAATCGAACTCATAAACACCGACTCTATGTAGCTCCTGCATACTATCATTTCCAACCGACTTCCAAAAATGAGGAGGATCTAAATTCGTCTGTATTTACTACTTCTTAAATATGACATGTGATTTCTAGGTTTCTAGGTTAGGCTGTACATTCAAGCGTATATCATGGCCTTATCACAGAAAGTAACAAATTTCACATCAGCGTCGTTAAGATAAAGCTTTATTAGGAAAACAGTTTTATGGCTGCATATATTTTGAATAGCAATTGATATGAATTGTGTCATGTGATAGTAGTTTGCCTTTGTAGTTTACATAATATTATGTAGGTTGGAATTGGCTTGGAGGAAACTTTCTTCTATAATCTTTGAAGAAAAAAAAAGAAAATTTGATTACGTCATAATATACATAATACGTCATATAAAACTAGATAATATTTGTTAACCGACTTCAAAAAAAGGAGGAGGTTCTCAATTCGTCGGGGACTTTTTTTTTTCTATGTATGTTCCCCGATTACTCGACGATGGCTGGACCGATTTGGAAAATTCTTTTTTTGTTTGAAAGGGTATAGTTTCTAGTTGGTCCCATAGTCACCAAGTCACGATCTGATGATGGGATCCCAGGGAAATCGAAGACAACTCTCAAATTTTATAGGCACTTATTACGTTTTTCATATATTTCCTAAAGCTGTTCAAGTATTTGCGTCTGATAATCATCATCTCCTGTGGTTGAGCTAATGATGGAAGGTACAACTCCTCAACGGTTAGGAGTTCAAAGAAAATTCTTTCAATATTATACGTAATTATAGACCGATAGTTAAATTCTTTCAGGCTCTTATTAACCGACTCTAAAAAAAGGAGAAGGTTCTTAATTCGTTGGGGACTTTTTTTTATGTATGTTCCCCATTACTCGAAGATGGCTGGACCGATTTGGAAAATTCTTTTTTGTACATAAACAAAATAAGTATCTACTTTCCGTTAAAAATTTGAAAATAAATTATTTTTAACAAAAAACAAAAACCGACATCAAAACTAAACAAATCTAAACTAAAAAGTAGAAAATAATACTTTTAAGAACTTCGTTAATTTAGAAGTCGGTGCCAGCCACATATTCGATTAATCTATATCTATAATATTTGTAAACATACGCAAGCAAGTCTATCCGTCAAGATAAGTCTATCCGTCTTGGCTGGCACCGACTTCAAAATTAACGAAGTTCTTAAAAGTATTATTTTCTACTTTTTAGTTTAGATTTGTTTAGTTTTGAAGTCGGTTTTTGTTTTTTGTTAAAAATAATAATTATAAATGAAACTATTTTTTCGGATTTTGTTGCTGATTCTTATTGTTGGTTCCGAACGTTTCGAATGTTTTATAGCAATTATGGTCACAAGAGATTAATATTATAACGAATACTTTCTTCGTAAGAATTAAAACAAAGTTTCACTTTTAAATGGAAATGACATAATACTTTCTTAGGTTTACGCGAATATTCGACATTATAAATGAAAGTACCTTTTCTGATTTTGTCGCGGATTTATTTTGATTTTTAGTTCCCGACGTTACGAATGCTTTACAGCAATCATGGTCACGGGAGAGACTAAGGTATTTGACGTCTCATAGGTTTATATACTTGTTACAGACAGTGCCTACCCACAATTTACAAAAATTTGAAAATGGCATCAGAGTACCTTATAAAATTTTAATTCTAAACAGTTATATTTAAATAATTTAAGAATAAAAATAAAAAATTATAAAAATCCGTAAAGGTAGTTTCATTTATAATGGAAATGACATATTAAACTTTTTAATGACCCTGAATCTTCGTCTGGATCCATCTCTAGGTACTTTAAAGTAGCCTAAATAATACACGAGAACATTCTATACGTGTACTTAATTTCATCTTAATAATCTCACGTTATGGAGTAACAAAAGCAAGTACAACTCTGCTAGTTATTATTTAAGAAATAATAATTAATTGATAACTCATACAAATTTTTATCTCCCTTTTCATCCTCTTAAACATAAAAATTATACCAGGGTCTCAATCTATCTTCATACCAAATTTCATTTAAATCGGTTCAGCGGTTTTTTTTTAAGTTCATCCATTACAAACAAACATTTTATTGTTTGTAAAACACATTTTATGCTGGGACGGTCTTACACACAGCGCCATCTAGTTTCGTGATAAGCTACGAGGCTTGTGTTACGGATACCAGAGAGTTGACACACTATAGATATACAACTTTAAATATAAACTATAACTGAAGTACAAACGTTTGTGCTCAACAAATGAATGCACCCAGCGGGACTTGAACCCGCGACCGCTGGCACAGCAAGTAGAGTAGAGCACTACAAATTGAGCCAAACGTGTCGTCAAAATCTACAGATCTACAAATCTTATCTCTTTAAAATAGTAGTGTAGGCATACCTAAAACAATTTTTACATTAACATAATGTCTGCCCACTTAACGCTTACAAAGCGCTATCAAAAGTCGATATTTTAATAGAACAAAAGATAAAATCATCGATACACGTACATCACGTGCAGAGTGTGGAGCGAAAATAATTTAGAATGATTGCGGCGACGCGTGACCCGAATCTGAATGGGAGCTGTGAACTTTTGCAATTATTGCTTAGTGGACAATATTTATCAATCTTGCTCTCTCTCTTGTTGTTATCATATTAATATTTGAAATATGAACAAAAAATTTCTATGTGATTGTCTATCACAACCTCATGAACGGGTGACCTCTTTCTCCCATAATATCAAGGTGGGGGGCTCGTCAGTATCAGATAATGCAGGCAGACGCGAAAAAGTACCGAGATGCTGAGCAGCTGGATGAGCAGTGTGCCGTACGATTTGTTACCGGAACTTCTCTGACTATTCTAGGACCATGAGAGCAACCGCATGCTTGTTAGAACCATGAGTGCAATCCCATGGTCTGCCTTGGCTGGCCAGCCTTCGAGCGGGAGAGGTTTATTAAAAAAAATATTTTTAACACTTAACATATTGGACTTAATTACCGGTGAGTCCGACAAAACTACAGTTAAAATTCAGGTGGTATGCTTAAATGCATATTTTAATGTTAAAAATGCGATACCTTTGCGTAGTATCGTACCGCCAAGGAACACGCATTTAGTACTCATTGTAGTCGGTCTAAAAAGTTTTCGAAATTTTAACTCGATAATAATTTTATTACAGGTATAAGTACTAACTATGAAACTGGAGATATAAAATATTAAAACGCCAAAGTCAATAAAGGTAACTTTAGGTAATAAAGCATTCTACGCTTTTCACAACAATTTATAATGCTGAAAGTTTTAATTAGATCTTTTCTCTTGAGAGTTATCATTTTTTAATAAGATTTTTTAAATATTATAGTCATCATCATATAAATAGAATTGAAATGTCTGTTTTTAATTTCAAATTAACAGCTTTTCAATAAATGATTGTGAAAGTATATACGGTATTTAAATCAAAAAATCAATTTTGATAATTTTTTGTCTGTCTATTTGTTTGCTCCAGCTAATCTCTGAAACGGCTGGACCGATTTTGACGAGACTTTCACTCACAAATAGCTTATGTTATAAGGAGTTACTAAGGCTGTTTTTTAATTAATTTTATTTGAAAACTAGCGAATCACTCTCGGTTCGCTCGAGTTTGTTCCTAGTTACCCCCTTTAGTACATTAAGTTTTTTACAAACTTTAAATTTTTTTATTAATATTTAATCCTTACGTTTGATTTACAGAATATAAAAAATTAAACTTAGCCTAATTGGTCTAGCCATTATCTGTTTCTGTTTACCAACATTCTTTTTTTTCCTTTTTTTTTAGTATTAAAACCTTCCGTGGACATTAAGGAACATACACAAAAATAAATTAGTCGAATTGGTCCAGTCTTTCTTGAGTTATGCGCTTAACAACATTCATTTTTATTTCATCATCATCAGCCCTTTTTAACGTCCCACTGCTGGGCACAGGCCTCCTTCAATACGAGGGGGATCAGGCCATAGTCCACCGCGCTGGCCCAGTGCGTGTTGGCCATTTTTATTTATGTAAAGATTACTAAAACCATTTAAATACTTTAAACATACGTCCAGCAAAGCGGGTTTGCTAATATTAATATAGAATCCAGTCATAAAGAACTTGCGTGTCATTAGGTAGATTACTAAGTTCTAGCCAATGATGATAATATCATTGGTTCTAGCAACCTACCCTCGCATCGTTTTGTGTTCATCTGTAGTGAAAAAAAAACAAATCTATGCCACGGGAACCCACGGGATAAAACCTACGTGATAATTATTATTTTAGTAATTTTTTGTACTTTTAATTGTTGGATGTGGAAATGCTATGTACACTTGTAACTGACATGCATATTTCTCTAATATATAAAAAAAAGCTCGACCGATTTTCATGAATTTTTTGTGCATATTTGATAAGTCTGAGAATAGGTCGTAGGCCATTTTTTATTCCTCTAGGAGATAAGGGTGCCTTTCCAGATTTCTTATTTTTTACTTGTAGACTAAATTATTATTTTCTTTTATGATTTAGCACCAAAAACTACTTATAACCCAAAATTTTCATCATTCTACCACCAAACCGATTTTTAATAGTATTTAGAATTTAATAGTGATTGTTGTTAACTATTTAAAAATGCTCTATATGTATGTTGTAAGTGTGCCTTTACAAATTAATAAATATTATATCATTACACTATTTTGGCCCGATTGAGTATTGTATCATTCTACAATCGTTGAAAGATCTAAAAAAATATGAGTATATACTAGCAGTATTTGCGACTTTGCTCGCATTCAAACTTCACAGGATTACTCTCTAAGCCAATCTGAGGGTTGCCTAAAAATTTCATCAAAATGGTTCCAACCGTTTTGGCATCCATGATGTCCCTATACATATAACATCTACATATAATGAACATAATATGACTATAAAACATAACATTTTTTCTTAATTTTTTTTAAATTTGCATCAATGACACATCTCACATGCTTCTATCAAAACATATTTCAAGCCGCCTAAGAAAATCAGTCAGTTTCTACCATCAGTCAAGTGCCATATCCCTCTCCAAGATGCAGGAGTATACAAACTTGATTGTGACTGTGGGCTCTCTTATATCGGACAAACAAAGAGATCTATTAGAACTAGGATCAAAGAACACATAGCTGATGTGAAGCACCGTCGCAATACTACATCCGCTGTCTGTAAACATTGTCTGGATCACCCCAGCCACTATATTCGCTTTGATAACCCTCAAATACTCGCGAAAGAGACTCGTTATCGACCTAGAATGATTCGCGAGGCAATTGAAATTAAAAAACATCCCAACTTTAATAGAGAGGACGGCTGGGTATTACCACCTTCTTGGGATCCTGTAATTAATATAATAAAATCTAATAATAACAAAAGTAATCATAATAGACAGTCGGATGTAGTTAGCTCATACTGTGTAGATCTTGATACAAGTAGTCAAATTTAATATTATATATAATTATTGTATGTATTGCAATATTGTTAAAATATTTTTAAAAAGAGCAAGTGTAGAGTTTCTTGCCGGTTCTTCTCTGCACAAACAGCCTTCCGAACCGTGCAGTAGCTTTCTTTCAATCTAAATTCAAACAATTTTCTAAAAATTATAATTCAAAAGAATCTGTCAAATCTAAGCATAATTTGATTTGATTTAATTATTTTTAATTTGCAGTAGTGTTGCTTAATACTTTAAAATGATCAAAATTCAATTTATATTTTAACTTAATTTTCTTATATCAAATTAATACTTAATTTAAATAATAAAATGCAACTTAGCATAAACAATTTATAGGTAAGAAAATATACATATTATTAGAATAGCAACACTACATAATACTTTTGAATAACTAATATTAAAATAAAAATTATAATAATTATAATAATACTAGCTAAAAATAAGTTAATAATATTGCCATAATTATAAATTATTTTTAAATTTAAATATAAATGTTTAGAATTAAAATTTTATAAGGTACTCTGATGCCATTTTCAAAATTTTTGTAAATTGTGGGTAGGCACTGTCTGTAACAAGTATATAAACCTATGAGACGTCAAATACCTTAGTCTCTCCCGTGACCATGATTGCTGTAAAGCATTCGAAACGTCGGGAACTAAAAATCAAAATAAATCCGCGACAAAATCCGAAAAGGTAGTTTCATTTATAATGTCGAATATTCGCGTAAATCTAAGGAAGTATTACATCTCACATATATGAATACCTAAGTACCTCAGTAAGACTCGAATCCACAACCGCTGGCACAGCAATTAGGGCAACTACAAACTGAGTCAAACGTGTGTCTTAATTTCACAATTCGAATTAAACTAAATAATCTTACAAGGCAATAGCAACAGTAGCAATATTGCAGATTAGATTCTGTAGATCATTTGAAAACAGTCTACTGAAACAGTGAATTTCCTGTGTTTTCTATTTTATTTAACGTTGGCCTCAACGTCCGAGATTCATACTGAATACGTATTTTATATAGATGTTTTGAGCTGCTATTTGTTTGTCCCTTGATTTGGTTTCCGGTTTGCGGAAAATGCAGAATAGCATTTATTTTCAACAGCTTCATAGCATCTTACTCGTAATTTATGTTCGATTTATGTTTTTATAAGAAATAGTAATTTTGGAAGTTCAATTTAAACAATTCTAAAAGCTATACGTATCCATTCGTAATTTTATATGTGAGACTAACGATTCCCGCGGCTTCATCCGCGTCCTATTTACTATTAAAAAATAGGGATTGGTGGTAGAAGGATGAAAATTTAGGGTTTTAAGTATTTTTTGATGCCAAAGCATAAAAAAATAAAAATTTGGTCTATAAATAAAATTAAAAATCCGGAAAGGCCGTAGGCTATTTTTTAATCCCCTATGTGATAAGCCGCCCTTATCTATATCAGATATTCTCAAACCTACCAAATATACACAAAAAAAATCATAAAAATTGGTCAAGCCGTTTCGGAGGAGTTCGACAACAAACACTGTGACACGAGATTTTTATATATTAGAATATAGATGGAAATTTGACCATATTTTTTTAAATCTTAAGCCTCGTAGCTTAACATGAAACATTTTTTAAATTTTAGAAAGATACTTAATTGTATACAGAGTCATTTTGTTATAAAATTTAGTGTTCAAGTAAATATAGGTGAAGTTTAGTATGAACAAAAACATATTTTATGTATACCGTGTATGTATCTTTTCAATGAATGTCTATAGTTTCTTGCCTCAAGAAGATAAACAAGTACAAAGTTTGTTGTTAGTTTCTATTTTCTTTTTAGTTATCGTCTAAGCGACGAAGCCTTTATACACTTAGTGCTTGGATGTCAGTGAGTAAATCGTATTCGGAGTAAATCTGTACAATGTCAATGTAAATAGGTTCAGTTACAGCATCACATTATATTATAACTTTTACCCACGACCAAATCAGAATTAAACTTTCTTTACATTAGTATAACATAAAAAAGCTAGGTAGAGTTTCAAAGGTTAGCCAGAATAAATGAAAGCTCAGTGCGACAGAAGATTTTAATTTTACTACCATTTAAATGCCAAAGTTAGGATGGATGGATGTTTGTCAATCAATCACGCCAAAACGGCGATTTGGATGATATTTAAGCTTAATGATAGATTATTATAGACTGGAATTATTATTATTGCGTTGTTGGGTGTGGTGCCGAGGACGGCCCTAGCTACGTCGGTCGACCAGTTCTGATCCATTGTAACTGCACAGATTAATAGTCTGGAATAGCATATAGGCTAATTTTATTCCCAAAAAATGTACGGGTTCTAGATTTTTCTGTTTTTCACTAATGAATGAACGAAGGGTCACCATTGCTAGGAACCATAGTAGTAAAAATACGCTAAATAATATACACTAAATAATAGTATAGAATTAATAGAAACCACGTATGGAGTATAAGAACATAAATTCTATTATAGCGTTTGTATTACATGATGTTGCTTCAGGAAAAGGTAGAAATCCGATTTAATGCATTTGCGTTATCTCCTAAACTAAATTGTAAGAGCTTCTTCCTCCCAACCATCCAACTCTGTTAAAATTTGATTGCACGTTATCAGTCCACATAAACTATTTTAGGGCTGCAGTAAATTCACAATGCTGTTTCGTAGTTTCATTCCCTAGTTTGAAATAAACCAAAGTGTACAAAACTCGTATTAGTTTGCAACTTTGTATATCATATACGTTTATCATTTCTCAATGGTTTAGTGTCTAGGACATACGGCTGGAAATCTTGAGTTCTTAGGTTCGAGTCCTAGGTCGAGTTTTCGGGTTGTTCTATGAGTATCAATAAATCTTCAGCAACTGCCCGGATTTGGAGTGTTTCATCCCATATTATAGTCTTGGTCTTTGCTTAAGAACAATGTTAAAAGTCCTGAGGGGAATCTATATATTAAATGATTATTAGAAAACCTCATTGAAATAGTTATTATTTATGATAAATAGGCTGTAATTATAGATTTTTTTTAAATTGGTCCTGACTGTCTGTCTTTGACCACATCAAGCAAAAACACTGTACTTATTTTGATATTCTGTAATTTTTAATACCCCATTTACATTCAGCCGTAGTGAGCAGGGAAGTGGGCAGGACGAGTGTGTAAACGCGATACTTCTCATGCCACTGCCATTGCCACTCGCGCTGCCCGGCGCTCCCCAAAATGGCGGTTTTTTGTGCGGAAGTCAAAGGACCGGCAGCTTGAGCGGCAGTGCGTGTTTACATTCTGCTCCGAAGCTCAGTACTCGCCGAGCGCCTGGATCTTTTTAAATATCGAACATAATTATGTATCGCAAAAAGAGACAGCGCGGCCGCTGTAATTATTTCGACATCTGCCATTGCCGAAACTTGAAAGCGAAGTGAGTGGTAGGGCAGTATGTAAACACACACTCCTCTCGATCTTGCTGCAGCAGTATTTAGGAAATTATTGCCGGCAGCGCGAGGAGCAGTGGCAGGGGCTGAATGTAAATGAGGTATAATGCTGAAAAATCTACACTAAACGTCAAAACGTACCGTAACGGACGTATAACATTTAATCCATGACAATCTTTGTTTTTACCGACTATACAACACTATACAAGTGTCAATTTTTTCTCCATACTTGTACGAAAAAAACATTCATGAGTGGTAAATATAAAAATCTAGTAAAATACTACAAAATATACAAATATGATAGAATAAGGGTGTCAAGTCGGTTAATAGTTATAAAGTAATCTAGCGGGTACGTCGCTTAGCGCAAAATTGTTTGATAAACCCCACCGCACTCTCGCCGCATTCACGATATTGCTCTAAGTTATACTTTGTTTATTTATATCTGGAAAATATATGTTTCAATTGAAATTGCGACTTAGATGCGAAATGGTGTGGAATCGCCTTTTAGGCTGTTCATTGTGGGTTCAATTCTGATATGAAAATAGTGTCTTGGTCAGTTTAATTTATGTGGTGTATTTTCCTTTTCAAATTGATATTCTTAATTATTAGAAACCTTTATTTACTATAGTGTTATGTTTTAAAAGTAGATATATTACATTTTTTTTCTATTTAAGTTTAAGTAATCATTTCAGGGGTAGCCCAGGTAGTGGTAGCCCAGGTAGTGGTAGTGGTAACGCAGTCGCTTGATCAACCGAGTGATGTGAGTTCGAATCCAGGTCTTACACCGCTGATATTTTCATGTGCAAATCTTTTCTATCATGATTACCACTTGTCTTACGGTGAAGGAAAACATCGTGAGGACCTGCATTTCAGAGAAAACTCGCACTCGGCCAGTGTGTTGGACTATGGCCTGACCACCCTTGTAGTGAAGGAAAACCCGTGCCCAGCAGTAGACTTTAAAAAATAATAAAAAATAAATATTTTTCTAAAATTTCTCTCTAAAATATAAAGCAACAGTATGTATTTATCCTTATTAAATGAAGAAAAAGTTATAGACGATAACAAATATGTTACGATTATTACACAATGTAATTATTATAATAAGGGTGAGCGAAGGGAGCCCTAACACCATGCCACAACCTGAGCATTTTGTGGTACACTTTACTAAAAAACTATCACGCCTATAAATTTATTTTTTTTTTTTTTATAGTTGGGAAACCCTGTTACGGGTACCCCCGACTTCCCCTGGGGGTTATGTGGCGACTCTCCGCATCCGGCATACCCACTAAAACCCAACTCCCAAACCCCTGCCGCCATGAATGGGACGCCACGGGATCGCTTTCGCATACAACCGCGACGCCCCGACGGTTGGCCGAAGCCACCAACATGAGGCCGCCCTGAAAAGACGCCTATAAATTTATGCTTTAACATAGTAATTTAACAATATATCTAGATGTGTTGAATTTCAAAAAAAGTATAATTTTATAACCATTAAAAAAATTAACATTAACAATTTTGTGTTCATTGGGTAGAATGTTATTGTACTCGTAGTACGCCATCAGTTGTTAGAAAACCAAAGAGTTAACATACCTATAACGTTATAATTATTATAATTACCTAGAAACTCACCCTCTCGCCGCTCGAGTTCATCCCTACGTACATTTCAACTCATTATCAATGAGATAATACAATTCCATCACAAGTCATAAAACAAATTACGCCTCGTTATTACAATGTGGTTAGAGCCAAAGTTAGTTTAAAGTTGGTCTGAGCCAAAAATTGTTTATTAAACGTAGTTTGTTAGAACCCAAGCCAAACCTCATAACTTACTTGACCTAATAAACTCCGAAAATCTCTAAAGTTTAATCCGTTATCTTATTAATGATTTTAACTCTTGCTTAGAGTGCTTAGAAATAATTAATGGATTTCTATTGTACTGTTCTTTATGATCTGAATCTGTTATATGGATGTCAGGGGTTTGATTATCTATTGTGTCTGGTGTTTTACATTAGATGTAATACTTTCAAGCGAATACAAAATATTAAAAAGATCGGCCAACAGCGATTCGAACTCGCCCACGAAAGATTCCGTAATATTATCTATAAAAACGGAAAAAAATCATGTTTGTTGTATGGGTGCCCCCTTAAATTAGCCTGCTTTTTAGTACTTGTTGTTATAGTGGCAACAGAAATACTTCATCTGTACAAATTTCAACTGTCTAACTATCACGGTTCACGAGATACAGCCTGGTGACAGGCGGACAGACGGACAGACAGCGGAGTCTTAGTAATAGGGTTATACCGTTTGGGTACGGAACCTTAAAAAGGAGGGTTACTTGGGTGCTTTTTTTTATTTATGAAACCCTTACATCTTAAACAAGACTAAGTTTTCAGAATTTCATACGGATTTATTTAGATTTTGTAAATCCGTGAAAAAAATTAAAAGATAGTTTTATTAATTTTAAGATGTCAAATATTCGCGTAAATTTAAGAAAGTATCAAGGCCCCGTATAAAATAGGGTAAATAAACGTAATAAACGTAAATATTAGGACGTTATATATTATATAGCAACATACAAGTGGAGCTACGGTGTAAACAGGAAACGAGAATTTATGCGTATTTGAAATTCATGATACCAATATTTTCAATGAACTGAAAAGTTCTTAAAACTCTGCCCTAGTCCAAAATACGTTCCACTCGTATTTACAACAAAGTATTTAATTTTACATGTTTATTATTATTTTTTTATACTTCTAACAGAAATCACTACATATTATAAAACAAAGTCCTCTGCCGCGTCTGTCTGTCTGTTCGCGATAAACTCAAAAAACTACTGCACCGCTTTGCATGCTGTTTTCTCAAGTGGTAGTGCCAAGCTTGTTACCTTCGGGTAGCAGCCGAATGGGCCGGCACGCCCCGTATAGTACCACTCTCTCACAGAAGACCGGCGTGAAGTGGCAGCTATGCTGTCGCGTTTCGTTCGGTAAGTGAGAGTCCCGGAGGCCCACTCCCCATCCCTACTCCCGTCCTTCTCCCTCCTCCCTACCTCCCTTTCCTGAAAGGCCGGCAACGCATCTGCAAGCCCTGTGGTGTTGCAGATGTCCATGAGCGGTGGTGATCACTTACCATCAGGTGAGCCGTGAGCCTCCTGCCCGTTTGCCCCCTTTGTCACATAAAAAAAACCCAACCCACGGTTTCGCTTTCGCAAAATCGCTAGTAGTTTATAAGTTAAACTTAAATGAAATACCCAAATATTAGCCAAAATGTCATAAATCGTTAGGTACAGACTGAGAGAAAGCATAATCCCACAGATGTGTTTTATTAAACATGCTGAGTCGTTCACTTCATATTTACTTTCTCAACAGGACCTTATATTTTACTAGAAAGTACTTCTATTTGAAAACAATATTTTAAATTAATACAAAATAGGCTTTAAGCTAAAATTTGAAAAAAAAAATATATTATGTAAAATAAAACACTAAGTAGGTATGTATATCAAAATTTTAGAAGAGTTGTCTTTATGTACACTTTCTAGTATATAGTTTATAGATAGTATGTGCACAAATCTCAAAAATAAGATATTTTTTCGCAGCAAAGTGTTCTATACGTTAATCGGATAACCAGCTATAATCATGCCAAATTTCATCAAAATGTATCCCGTGGCTTTCTCGTGATAAGGTCACAGACAGACAGACGACCAAAAAAAACTATCAAATATAAATTCAGCGTCTGTATCGATGTTAATATATAAATAAATTAATTAATAACATATTAATTGAGTCATCGATGTATAAATTAATTCTATAATATAAAAATGAATCGCAAAATGTGTTGGTAAGCGCATAACTCAACAACGCCTGTACCAATTTGGCCAATTCTTCTTGTAGTGAAGGAAAACCCGTGCCCAGCAGTAGACTTTAAAAAATAATAAAAAATAAATATTTTTCTAAAATTTCTCTCTAAAATATAAAGCAACAGTATGTATTTATCCTTATTAAATGAAGAAAAAGTTATAGACGATAACAAATATGTTACGATTATTACACAATGTAATTATTATAATAAGGGTGAGCGAAGGGAGCCCTAACACCATGCCACAACCTGAGCATTTTGTGGTACACTTTACTAAAAAACTATCACGCCTATAAATTTATTTTTTTTTTTTTTATAGTTGGGAAACCCTGTTACGGGTACCCCCGACTTCCCCTGGGGGTTATGTGGCGACTCTCCGCATCCGGCATACCCACTAAAACCCAACTCCCAAACCCCTGCCGCCATGAATGGGACGCCACGGGATCGCTTTCGCATACAACCGCGACGCCCCGACGGTTGGCCGAAGCCACCAACATGAGGCCGCCCTGAAAAGACGCCTATAAATTTATGCTTTAACATAGTAATTTAACAATATATCTAGATGTGTTGAATTTCAAAAAAAGTATAATTTTATAACCATTAAAAAAATTAACATTAACAATTTTGTGTTCATTGGGTAGAATGTTAT
Organism: Boloria euphrosyne; assembly: GCA_951802675.2. Lineage (NCBI taxonomy): Eukaryota > Metazoa > Arthropoda > Insecta > Lepidoptera > Nymphalidae > Boloria > Boloria euphrosyne. The sequence goes on from OX637893.1 coordinate 1,410,883, forward strand.
TGTACTCGTAGTACGCCATCAGTTGTTAGAAAACCAAAGAGTTAACATACCTATAACGTTATAATTATTATAATTACCTAGAAACTCACCCTCTCGCCGCTCGAGTTCATCCCTACGTACATTTCAACTCATTATCAATGAGATAATACAATTCCATCACAAGTCATAAAACAAATTACGCCTCGTTATTACAATGTGGTTAGAGCCAAAGTTAGTTTAAAGTTGGTCTGAGCCAAAAATTGTTTATTAAACGTAGTTTGTTAGAACCCAAGCCAAGCCTCATAACTTACTTGACCTAATAAACTCCGAAAATCTCTAAAGTTTACTCCGTTATCTTATTAATGATTTTAACTCTTGCTTAGAGTGCTTAGAAATAATTAATGGATTTCTATTGTACTGTTCTTTATGATCTGAATCTGTTATATGGATGTCAGGGGTTTGATTATCTGTTGTGGTGTTTTACATTAGATGTAATACTTTCAAGCGAATACAAAATATTAAAAACATCGGCCAACAGCGATTCGAACTCGCCCACGAAAGATTCCGTACTATTATCTATAAAAACGGAAAAAAATCATGTTTGTTGTATGGGTGCCCCCTTAAATATGTATTTTAGCCTGCTTTTTAGTACTTGTTGTTATAGTGGCAACAGAAATACTTCATCTGTGCAAATTTCAACTGTCTAACTATCACGGTTCACGAGATACAGCCTGGTGACAGGCGGACAGACGGACAGACAGCGGAGTCTTAGTAATAGGGTTATATCGTTTGGGTACGGAACCTTAAAAAAAAGGGTGACTTGTGGGATTTTTTTATTTATGAAATCCTTATAATATCTTCTTTAACAAGACCTAGGGTCTATTCGCACACAACAGTGCAGGCACAGTGCCGACACGTGCCGATCCGTAACGTATTCGTCAGTGTCAGTGTAAAATGATATTGTAGCATACATTTTGTATGACACTATTCGTACTCGTTAGCGACAGTGACGTTCAGTGATGTCAGTGTATTGTAATTATATTTCATATATTTTAATGTACGGAACTGTCGGTCACATGTCGGTATTGTTGTGTGCGGATAGACCCTAAGTTTTCAGAATTTCATACGGATTTATTTAGATTTTGTAAATCAGTCAAAAAAATTTAAAAGATAGTTTTATTTTAAGATGTCAAATATTCGCGTAAATTTAAGAAAGTATCAAAGCCCCGTATAAAATAGGGTAAATAAACGTAATAAACGTAAATATTAGGACGTTATATATTATATAGCAACATACAAGTGGAGCTACGGTGTAAACAGGAAACCAGAATTTATGCGTATTTGAAATTCATGATACCAACATTTTCAAGGAACTGAAAAGTTCTTAAAACACCGCCCTAGTCCAAAATACATTCCACTTGTATACACAACAAAGTATTTACTTTCAGATTTTTATTAATTTTATTTTTTATACTCCTAACAGAAATCACTACATACTAGTATTATAAAACAAAGTCCTCCCCCGCGTCTGTCTGTCTGTTCGCGATAAACTCAAAAATTACTGCACCGATTTTGATGTTGTTTTCTCCAATAAATAGAGTGGTTCTCGAGGACCGTTTTAGTATATACTGTGGAAAGTTTTTGTATACATGTACCAGCGAAGCCCGCGACTTCGTTCGCGCAAAATCGCTAGTCTATATATATAAAAGAAAGTCGTGTTAGTTACACTATTTATAACTCAACAACGGCTGTACCGATTTGGCTGAAAATTTTTAAGGCGAAAAAGGGATTTCAAGGACTGAAATAGGGGATGAAAGTTTGTATGGAAATTACGTCATTTTTAAAGCTAGAAGCTTGATTTGACGTATCAGTTATAACCGTTGCCATGGTGCGTGCAATGGTAATTAAATCAGCAAATATATACCGGGTGGTGCGAAGTAAATATATACAACACGTACCTAGGGACGAACCCGAGCGAAGCGAGGGTGAGCTCCTAGTAGTTTATAAGTTAAACTTAAATGAAATACCCAAATATTAGCCAAAATGTCATAAATCGTTAGGTACAGACTGAGAGAAAGCATAATCCCACAGATGTGTTTTATTAAACATGCTGAGTCGTTCACTTCATATTTACGAGTATTTTCTCAACAGGACCTTATATTTTACTAGAAAGTACTTTTATTTGAAAACAATATTTTAAATTAATACAAAATAGGCTTTAAGCTAAAATTTGAAAAAATAATAATATGTAAAATAAAACACTAAGTAGGTATGTATATCAAAATTTTAGAAGAGTTGTCTTTATGTACACTTTCTAGTATATAGTTTTTAGATAGTATGTGCACAAATCTCAAAAATAAGATATTTTTTCGCAGCAAAGTGTTCTATACGTTAATCGGATAACCAGCTATAATCATGCCAAATTTCATCAAAATCTATCCCGTGGCTTTCTCGTGATAAGGTCACAGACAGACAGACATACAAGAAAAATCTATCAACTTTTGATTCAGCGTATGTATCGATGTTAATATATAAATTAATTAATTAATAACATATTAATTGAGTCATCGATGTATAAATTAATTCTTTTATAATATAAAAATGAATCGCAAAATGTGTTGGTAAGCGCATAACTCAACAACGCCTGGACCAATTTGGCCAATTCTTTTTTTGTCATGTTTGTTATTGTTAGGAGAAGGTTCTTATGAAAGAAAAAATAAGAAAGTTGTGCGGAAGATTAGAAAATTTTAAAATTTTTTATAAAATTAACGGCGTTTGACGTATCAGTTATGACCGTTGCCATGGTGCGTGTGATGGTAATTCATATTATAATCAAGACAAATATATAGCGGGCGGTGCAAAGTAAAAAATATACACAACACGTACCTAGGGACGAACCCGAGCGAAGCGAGGGTGAGCCACTAGTTAATAATAAATTTATTGAATAAGTCAAAGATTAATTATGTTTCTAACAAGATAAACACAAACTCCTACAAAATTTAGTTTCGACAATGACACTTGTACCTATTATCCTGTCATTCCAAGCACATAACCTATGTCACATCCATGAAATCTTATCCATAATCGTGTATCTGGCATTCGAGGTCTTCCATGGCAAGTACAATAAATCAGAATTTTCTTTACCCTGAGATTTATATTGTCACTCCATGTCTTCACTATTTCAATTACTGCTAGTACTTCGGTTGAAGGAAAATAATTTTGGAAATGTGAAGAATCAATATACTTCATAATTCGTTTTTTATTAACTTTATTATAATAGACGATTCTGTTTGTGATTCCTTCTTTATGTTCAGTTGATAGCCAGAAAATGACTTTCGTTTCATATAGTAGTGTATTGAGACGCTAAGCCTTACATTGTGTAATAGATAGTACGAGTATGATTGGTGAAGATATTGCGTATTTTACGTATTAATATCTAATATATAAAAATCTCGTGTCACAGTGTTTGTTATCGTACTCCTCTGAAACGGCTTGACCGATTTCTATGAAATATTTCGAGTATATTTGGTAGGTCTAAGAATAGGTCGTAAACTATTTTTATATGAGGTTGGACCTCTCCAGTTTTTTTTAAGACCAAAATTTTTTTTTTATTTTTTTTTTTGATTTGCCATCATAAAATACTTATAACCCCAAAATTTTCAATCTTCCACCATCTTTTTATAAGTGAGTCGCAGGCGGAGATGCGGGAAATGCTAGTATTTATACATCCTTCTCGAGGACACAATCTTTCTATATAGTGAATCTTATTCAAATCTTCCAGCCATTTTAACGTAAAGGAACAGCAAATAAAGTCACACATGCTTTTGAATTTATAATATACTTGGGGCTCACCCTCGCTTCGCTCGGATTCGTCCCTAGGTACGTGTTGTATATATTTACTTCGCACCACCCGGTATATAGTATGTATTTGACTTGATTATAATATGAATTACTATTACTCGCACCATGGCAACGCTCATAACATGATACGTCAAACGCCGTTGCTTTTTTAAAGTTTTTTAAATTTTCTAATTTTCCGCACAACTTTCTTAACTTTTTTTCTAAGTGGTAGTGCCATGCTTGTTACCTTCGGGTAGCAGCCGAATGGGCCGGCACGCCCCGTATAGTACCACTCTCTCACAGAAGACCGGCGTGAAGTGGCAGCTATGCTGTCGCGTTTCGTCCGGTAAGTGAGAGTCCGGGAGGCCCACACCCTATCCCTCCTCCCGTCCTTCTTCCTCCTCCCTCCCCCCTCCCTCCCTTTCCTAAAAGGCCGGCAACGCATCTGCAAAACTGCAAGACCTGCAGTCTAGCAGTCTTGCAGATGTCCATGGGCGGAGGTGATCACTTTCCATCAGGTGAGCCTCCTGCCCGTTTGCCCCCTTTGTGACATAAAAAAAAAAAATTTTTTTTCTTACATAAGAACCTTCTCCGGTCCAGCCGTTCACGTCTGATGTCGTGACCAAGGAAAATAGGGATTCATTTTTATATAGGATATAGATTTAGCCCATATTAACGTCCCACTGCTGGGCACGCACCTACAGGCATTACACTGGCTATTTGCGATTCGGCGGTTTTCAAATGCCTTTGATAGGTTATTTGAGATATGCAGGTTTGCGTACAATGTTTTTTTTTCACTGAAAGACAAGTGGTAATCATGAAATGCTTCGCTTATTGAGAATATCAGAGGTACGAGAGCCGGGATTTGAGTCTACTTCGGTTGACCAAGTATACCATATACATATAAATATAATATAAGTGTCTGTTTTTAATTTCAAAATAAAAACTTTTCACTAAATGCATATGAAAGTATAAACATCAAAAAAAAATTTGTCTGTCTGTCTGTCTGTTTGTTCCGGCTAATCTTTGAAACGACTGGACCGATTTTGACGGAGCTTTCACTCGCAGATAGCTAATGTTATAAGGAGGGTACTTAGGTTACTTTTATTTTAGAAAGTTAATTTATTTTAACAAGTGGAACACGCGGCTTCGCTTGCGCTAATTCTAAGCACGAACCCGAGCGAAACGATCGCGAGTTTCTACTACGATAATAAAAATAAGTGTAGAAATAACAGGAAAAATTACTCACGAATAAACGATCTCACGTTTTCTTTAGCTGTCAGCACCGATTGAACGAAATTAATGTTTACGTCTTCATAACATCAATTGTTACTTGACTTTAGTTAGCGATTGGCCTTTATGGATATGGCAATAATTTACGACTCTGTCTAAATGTATTAAAGGTTATAGTGTATGTTATTAATAGTTTGTTTAACTAGTTATTTGCACTTCCTTCACTCAGGTAATTCTATAAATAGTAGCAACTGCTATATTCAAGGTCAATCTGCGTAGTAAATTTCATTCAAATTGGTCTAGTCGTTTTAGAGTGAAGCGATAAAAACATCCACACGAATTACGAAACTCTATATCTATTAATGGTTTTTTTTTTTTTTTTTTTTATTGTACTCATCCACAGGCGTTAAGCGCCCGTGCCTTTTGTTACTTTATTTATTTGTGGAAGGCGTTTACAATTTTTATTTATATAATATAACTCAAAACAAGAGTACTACAAACTACTTCTTAAAAACTACAGAGGGCGAGGCCCGACACTGTTTTTTTATTATTATTTTTTTTTTTTATTATTAGTAAATTACTATTATTTTTTATTTTTATTATATATATATTTTTTTTTATTATTATTATTTATTTATTTATTTATTTTTTTATTAGTCTAACCCGCTAAGTTTTGGGCCCTGCCCCATCCCGCAATTGGGCGAGCACTTCCTCCGCGACCTTCGTGTCGCGTTTTAAGATGGATATTTTGAGGTTGTGCTCTAGGATGGTATTCGCTGAGGCCTCCTGCGCTCTGCGGATGAATCTACCGATCGCGTCGTCACCGTCGTCGGAAAAGTAGACACAGGTGTTGGTGTGTCTAGTCACCGCGACAACAGCATGTGAAACGCTGTCGTGTATGCGGAGCCTCTTGTTCTTCGTCCGGACGATGACGACCTCTCTGTAGGTTTGCCCCTGCGCTTCGTGGATAGTCATAACGCGTGACCCTTCACCGGATCCGTATCCTTGGTCCATCAGGAGTTTCTTCTCCTCCTGAGTGTGGACCAAGTATAGGGTTCCTTGTTGGGTGGATGGTATTTGCGCGTCGGTGTACCTTTCCATGCGCAGGGAGTGGATAGATGGACTCGAGGAGTAGATGTTACCATAGACGTCGCTGATGGCATACGCGACGTCCTTGGGGTTTCTATGCGTGCAAGACAACTCACACGTGATGTTGGTCACCAGGGTTGGTAAATAAAAGAGTGGTGGAGATATAATTATTGGTACTGTCGTTTAAATCTGTTGCGACTTTCACCGCCCTAAATAGGTAGGTTTAGGTTTTGGTTCAAAATTTAACTACGAAGCGTAGTGCATTGAGGCAGATTTCTTCCAAAAGAGTCCAGTCTTGCTCCCTTTCATCTTGCCTGTCGGATTAGTGCCATTTCCAGAGGTTGTTGTTCACCCAATGCATTATTAAAATTGATTTTCTAAGAAATTTAATCTGTTCTTTTCATTATTAATTAATAACCAAGAGTAACCCTCATAGGCCACACCCCGATATATTTTTTTTGCAGCGCCATAATTAATTTAAACAAAATTATGTTAAAAAGATACATAGATATCAAAATTCTAACTGAGAGAAAACTTTTTTTAAAAAAAGAAAATAATATATAAAATTCGAACTCAAAACGCTCAGCGCTACATATTTCTATATAAACTACTGTGCTATAGCTCCAATAAACAGGGTAACTTTTATAAATGAAACTACCTTTTCGGATTTTGTCGCGGATTTATTTTGATTTTTAGTTCCCGACGTTTCGAATGCTTTACAGCAATCATGGTCACGGGAGAGACTAAGATATTTGACGTCTCATAGGTTTATATACTTGTTACAGACAGTGCCTACCCACAATTTATAAAAATTATAATTCAAAAGAATCTGTCAAATCTAAGCATATTTTGATTTGATTAAATTATTTTTAATTTGCACTTGCAGTAGTGTTGCTTAATACTTTAAAATAATCAAAATTCAATTTATATTTTTAGCAATTTTAACTTAATTTTCTTATATCAAATTAATACTTAATAATAAAATGCAACTTAGCATAAACAATTTATAGGTAAGAAAATATACATATTATTTTAATAGCAACACTACATAATACTTTTGAATAACTAATATTAAAATAAAAATTATAATAATTATAATAATACTAGCTAAAAATAAGTTAATAATATTGCCATAATTATAAATTATTTTTAAATTATTTAAATTTAAATATAAATGTTTAGAATTAAAAAATAAAATTTTATAAGGTACTCTGATGCCATTTTCAAAATTTTTATAAATTGTGGGTAGGCACTGTCTGTAACAAGTATATAAACCTATGAGACGTCAAATATCTTAGTCTCTCCCGTGACCATGATTGCTGTAAAGCATTCGAAACGTCGGGAACTAAAAATCAAAATAAATCCGCGACAAAATCCGAAAAGGTAGTTTCATTTATAATGTCGAATATTCGCGTAAATCTAAGAAAGTATTAGGGTAACTTTTATCATATCTTTCAAAGAAATATTACTACGCGTCCTCTGTAATACCCTTGCTTTAGAAAGGTAATTTTGCTGTTTTAGGTAAACAATAATATATTATTTAAATGCCGAAAACACCTTTTTGACCAACTTGTTAAATTGTTTAACTTAAGTTTTAACTTGCTACTGACAGTGGGCTTATTTTTTACCTTCGTTGTTCATAAAAGAAAGACGTATCTACCGATTTTTTATATATATTTTGTGACATTTTTGAATATTCTAAGCCGATTTATATAATTTCATGAAAAAAATCCATGTTTCAATATTAATTATATTGGTATAATTTTACTTGAAATGTGCGAAAATGCGTAAAACAGGAAGATCTAAGCATTTTGATTTGTCTTCATTTCCTCAAATTTTTCTGTAGACCAAATTAAAAGACATTGAAAGCTGATTATAAATCTAATTATATTACTTCAAACAAAATAACATAATATAGTATTCAAATGAAAGGCCTTTGAATTTGCCATACTATTTAAAGTGATTGAAATAAAGTTAATTTGATAATACATTGTCATATTTACACGAAAACTTGACATTGTAATTTCTTTTATTTTTTTGAGGATTTCTTTTGATTTTAGATTTTCTATTTCGTGAGCGTTAAAAAAAATAATTTGATTAAAAAAACTAAGACAACGTGCAAAGACAAAGTATTTAATCAAATGTAACATACATTTTTTTTTCTTTTTTTTCCCTAACTATAAAATTGAATCCAGAAATCAAAAAATCATGACTTAATAGCGTCATACAAACTTTTATTTTATAGTGACTTTTTGACATTTTGGCGGTATTTGGGACAACAAAGTTATGCGAACGACTATTTATATATTTACGACGGAATGCATCAAAGTGCATTACCATTAAATTCGATATATCTTTTGGCGCAGATATTAATGTGAAGCGATGAAATGTTTATTTAACCGATGGATTTTGTCCCGGCTCATCTCAGAATGTACATTCCATCGCTATATTCTACTACGACTGCGGTTTTGTGTGAACACCATTTTGTGTATAACCACTGTGTTTGAGCTAGCTCTAATTATTGTATAATAATAATATTTAAGGTGGTAGCCTAAATCAGTGGTAAGTGGAAACGAGAGAAGCGGGTTCGAATCCTGGGCACTTTTGATATTTACATCGTTAGATATTTGATATTTTTACCAGTAGTAAAAAGTATTCAACATGTTGATACGAATAACCAACCAACTATCATCATACTAAATTCCATCAAAATCTGTTCAGTGGTTATCTCGTGATGGGGTCACAGACAAACAAACAAAAATTCTAAAAACTATTGATTCGATACAGAATCGATAATAATCACTATCCTAGTTAGGTTTTTCAAACCATATTAATTAATGAACAGATTTGATTAATTTAGAAATTTATTATATGTATGTATATCTTTGCAGGCGGTAGACTACCTCAAAAAGCGAACGCCTGCGCGGGCGGCGCTTATGATAGCGGCCGTATGGCTCATGAGTGCTCTCGTGTGCATACCGCCGCTGCTGGGGTGGCGGGTGTCCAGACCCCCCGAACAGTTCCCACAGTGCAAGGTAAGTTCGTAAAGTACTAGAAATATGTACTATGTAGTACTGTAAATATAATTATTTTCTTTATCGTGTAATTACAGAAAGTGACGTGGATAATGGTTGACTAAATATGTCTTGAATTACACACATATGAATTACCTTAAAATATACATTCATGATAAATTCGTGGTATACTCGTGTGTACATGGCACGCGAATTAAGCCTATTCTTGATTAACTAAACTCAATTATTACTTGCTACAGTAATCACAAGTAATTATCACACTGCCCAGGAATCGAACTTAGCCTCCGACGTAGTGGAACTGAATTATGAGATCAATGCAGCGGCTTGCAAAAAAATCCTTTGTACTTTTTTTATTCATGGCTATGTAATATTCAATTCAATTATTTTGTTTAATGGCTTATAGACTGCGAAGTATATTGCACCCAAATGGGTACAATATAATTCGCCAATGTCGGGTGGAAAAGTTCAAGAAAGAATATTAAAAAAATATTTTGCATACCTATCAATAACATTGTAGTGACACTCTGTGATATATAAACAAAATGACTTAAAAATGTATCTGTTCGTAGATTCGTGCCAATTTACATAACTTACAAAAAGAAATGCAGCATCTTCTTATCTAATATATTTAAACATAAACATTTCGTGTCACAGTATTTGTTCGAACTCCTCCGAAATGGCTTGATCATTTTTTGTTTTTTTTTGTTTATATTTGGTAGGTCTGGGAATAGGTCCTAATTTTTATTCCCCTAGGTGATAAGGATGGCGCTCTCCAGATATTTTATTCATTATTTGTAGACCAAATTTTTATTTTTCACTTTTTTATAATTTGCATTAAAATATTCTTATAAGCCCAAATTTTCAACCTTCGAGCGCAGGCGGAGACGCGGAAATCGCTAGTAACATAAAAATAAATATTACTAAACAATAATCGAACCCACTACAACTTTCTTGGAACTAAAAATGAATTCACTATTAAAATAATTCTGAGATAATGCAGAATAGTTCCCTCACATACTCCAAGAGTGAAAACAATTTAGCTATCTCTAAAATCTATCAATATCCTAGAAACCCTTTGATCAATTCCGGCTTTCATCTCATTAGAATACTATGTAACCTAAATCTTGTTCTCAGACCACAAAATCTATTTTAACTACGAATCACGTGAATTCGTAACTAATTATACCTACTAATACTAGTTATTTACCCTGGATTCGCTTGAACGTGACCTAGGGAGGTATGTTCATATAGCATTGCCACAGTATAAAAGATCTTTTTAAGAAAAGTAATCCCGTAACACATAAGTTTTCTGCCGCTTTTTTTAGAATATAAACATCGTCATAATTTTCACAAAAAAGTATTGAATAATACACCTTTTTATGAATCACTCTTGAAAGAAATTAAAAATCTTAAGGTAGTTTTGTAGTAAATTTCATTTAGACGTACAGACAGATAGGTCTTTTCTGCCTTATCAAAATGTCCTAGGTTCGTGTACCGTGTAAAATTCTGTTACAACCCATATTTAGGAGACTGTGGTTTGGAAAAAAGGTCGTGCTGCTTTCTAAATTATAAAAACAAAAACCAGGTAATGCTATAGACGCGCCAAAGCAATGCAAGAGTAAATTGCTAGTATGTACAATATATATATACATATTATGTGTAAATAGGTACATAATCATCATCATCAGCCCTTTTGAACGTCCCACTGCTGGGCACGGGCCTCCCTCAGTACGAGGGGAATCAGGCCATAGTCCACCGCGCTGGCCCAGTGCGTGTTGGCGCGCTTACGAAAACTTGCTAGGTTTTCTCAGACATGCAGGTTTCCTAACGATGTTTCCCTTCACCGTAAGACAAGTGGTAATCATGATATAAATGATTCGCACATGAAAATATCAGAGGTGCGAGACCCGGATTTGAACCCGCATCACTCGGTTATACAAGCATCGCGTTACCGCTGGGCTACCACTGCCATACATACATATATACATGTACATACATACATGATATGGTTCAATAATTTTTTTATATAATCAGAAGTCATCTTTATATAAAGAAACAGTATAAGCCTACGCTACAAGTATTGTCTTTAAATAAACTGTTATTTGCTTCACTGGTACCTAATCAACTAAATAACTAACTAACTAACTAACTAATTGTGAAAGTCAACTTCAGCTACTTTTATTTGTTTAGTGATAGTGGAACACTTTAATTGCTAGGAGTAAAACTTTCAAGTTTGGGCTCATTTGATTCGATTTGATGAGTCCGATAACTCACGGTTGTTTTGAAACGTATTTTATTGTTTTTAATACTTGTTTTAGCTATATATTTATAATAGTAAATTTTGTTTGTATGTATGTATGTATGTATGTATGTATGTATGTATGTATGTATGTATGTATGTATGTATGTATTAGTGGCGAAGGGTCCATACAAGACGATTCCCACCGTCTTACCTTTTAAAAATCCAATAAAGTTTTAATTATACTACATAATATTTATTTTTTAAATTTACATGATTACTAATTAAAATAATAATTTATAGTAATAATCCTTTTTTAAAAATAACATAACGCCTACAATAAGTCAAAATCAACAAAAATGTATACTTTGCTAAAATGCGCCTTCATAGAAATGCCGCGGTAAGACGTAGTAATTCGGCTTACCTTTTCCATACGAATCGTGTTTCATTCATACTTCTGTATTGGAACATTTTCAAGTGATTTCATTCATAATTACTCAGATTCTTGGTCGCGGTTAAGACGCTCCCGAGCAGCTTATTTTGCATGTAATTGGTGGAAAGTACAAAACGTCACTATGATTGACCAATGACAAGCGACAAGTATTTAAACAAATTAATATGGCCGATGGCGATTCTGTTTACAAGTGCTTAGTGCATTATTTGTGTTTTTCTTTCGTTTTATTGAGTTTTTACTCGATTTTAGCGTAATAACTAATATTGATATTTTGTGTCGAGTCTGTATAGTGTATGGTTCATATATGTTTTAATTACGGTGAGTCCTATAAGCCATTATTAAATTTGCGTATTTTATTGAAGTTGGATTGTATGCAACTTTGTTTTCGAAACTTGCATATGTCAAGTAATTTGTAATAAAACTTTCTATTGAAATTGTGTGTAAGTGCTAAATTAGAAAAATATTGTGTTTGTTTTCATTTATGTTGCAGTGAAAATGTTTTTAAGTTATTTTATATGCGTTTCCTTGACAAAATTATTTTACGCGTATTAGCTTAAACAGTTTATTCGGACTGGAAGGAAATATCAAGTAATGCTGTAGGATATTGTAATTAAATTTTAAAACCAGTAAAATCATCTTCATATTTCAAAATTTTAATTTAACTTTGATAAATAAAAAATAAATCAATCTCTTCAATAAGATAGCAAACGAACTACGAAGTTTTTCAAACACTTGTCACTAGATGGCATTGAGTTTACGTAGTAATAATAACTCAATGCTAGATGGCGATATTTATTAAAATAATGATTTATATATTAATGTAAAATTAACAGAAGGGAAAAACGAATATTTAAATCTCACTAAATTATTTTTAGGTTGAAATTAATTATATTTATAATGAATACAAAATAAAATAATGCGGCCTTAAATCAAATCGCTGTACTTTCACTTTTTAAATGATGCGTAATGATTTCTCATAGATGGCGTCATTAATATTTTTATATTATTTTAGTAAATATTAAATATATTGACTATTTTGCTATAACTTTACATAAATTAAAAAAATAAACAATGACATAAGACTTTATGAACACTTTTTTACTTTTTAATTATTACGAAAAAAAATCTTCACTACAACATAACGGATACTTACGAGGTACTAGTAGATACTAGGTACTTTTGCATCGCATGTATTTATTTAGTTTTTGTCATTTTTTTGGACAGCTTACCTCTGCTAATATTTCACCCTTCGCCACTGGTATGTATGTATGTATGTATGTATGTATGTATGTATAATGGTTCGTAAATGACTTTTGTTAATGTATCTACGACATAATATAGCAATACTTATATGATAAGATTTTTTCAGGCGTGACTGAGAAGTAAGTCAATACGTTGGAAAAATAAGCGTCGCGGAAGTGAGAGTCAAAGGTAACCGATCTCCATAGAAACAGAGCCCGATGTTTATTGGGTGGAAAATTCGCATTAAAATTATTACATTTAAAAGAAAGGAATCTTTTGATATAATAAATTTGATACGCGGGGCAATAACGCCCTAAAATGGCCTTCTCCTTTATATTCTATAGGTTTTATGTACATATAAAATAGTAACATAGCAAATCGTTTCGTGTTTCACGCAAAAAGTACTTAACTGATTTTAAAACTTTACTGTAGGAAAATTTTTAATTCCCAGGAAAACACAATAATGCTCACCGGCCAGAAACGAGCCAAAGGTCTGCCGAAGCAGACCACACAGCGGTCGCTCCACAGTCCACTCTGCTATCAGAGAAGTACCTGGTTTAACCCACATGACACACCCCTACCGAAATGGGCCACCCAAACATCTCTTGGCTTCGCGCCCAGCCGGATTGACGGACGCTACTGAGGCTCTCACCACGACAAGCGAAACGAGAGAAAAACAAAAATAAATTAATATTCATTATTCTGTTCGTGATATTTCGATTATATTTGTGTTAATTGTTATATTATTCGATGTTGCTTATTTAATTGTTGAAATAACGTTTAACTTTCCATAACGTATGAAATTAATGTTTATTTTGTTCCTGAAAATATTAAATAAATACACAACTCCAATACATACTGTAAAAAATATGTAACTCTGTCTTTAAACTAAACGGCTAAGCCAATTTTGATGAAAGTTAGCAGTCATAATATGTTGCATATTTCCCTTAAAAATCATCCTTAAAACGTGAGTGACATCGCGGGAAAAACTACTACTCTCAAAAAACGTTAAATTACATACAAAAGTTTACCTTTTTGGTAAATTGGGTCAATTATTGCGCTCCTTTAATCCTTGATCTAGATCTTTTTTTCCTTGTTTTTCATTTGAGATAAAAGTAAATCTCTATTAAGTATAATACTCGTAACCTTTAGCCATTTTCAGACATTTATTGAAATCAAGGGAAGATTTTGGTATTCTAAGTAATTGTATTTATTTCAATGTAATACATAAGTCTGTTACGACTGAATAACTATTTACCTTTGAGACATCAAAAATAAAAACTGTGATTGCTGTGAAGCATTCGAATAGAAAAATAGAAATTTTCGAAGTCACGTTTGGTTCAGTTGCCTTGCAAGTATTTGATTTGACGGCCGTCGCAGGTTTGAGTCCCGCTGAGGCTTCATTTGTGTGATAAGCACGAATGTTTGTATTTCGTTCATGGACGTTCATATTTATAATATGTATGTATTTTAAAGTCATATGTGTGTAGTGTATCGGGTAATCGTAACACAAGCCTCGTAGCTTACCACGGAACTTATGCCATGTGTTAAATGTCTCAACATATTTATTTATTATTATTTATAGAAGTGCCAGAACACTATCACTGGTCCTTACAACCTTTTCTTCTTATCTTTAATGAAAAAAAGATTTGATCAACCACATAAAACTTTTTGAGGGTAAAGTCTTAAAATTCCGACCAGACGATTTTTCAGAATAATCAATCTTAACAACTCTTGGAATTAAAATTAAAATCCCGTAATAGAAGCGTAAAAGCAATCCAATACTCATTTAAAAAGGTCACGGTTCCAGTAAAAGCGAAAATAATACAAAAAAATGCTTCAGTTTTGAACTTTTTTTTAAATTGAGAAATTAACATTAACAAAAAGCTTTTGGTGTCTTAGTTTTTACATTCATAGACGTTAGTTTAATGATAAAAGTGTACATTTTACATTGTTGGACTATTTTTTGGTTTTGCATTGCCTTTCTTTCATATCTAACACTATGTTCCATTAAAATATATATTACACACTAACGTTAAAAAAATTTAAAAGTCGAATTAAGTTGTTACTTATACAAAAGTACTAAAACTTTTGTAACAAAATTTTCACTGACAGACAGCTGTTGTTATAAGAAGTAACTTAGGCTACTTTTCTTTTAGAAATATAATCAGGGTTCCGTTCAAAAAAAAAATTAAAGCGTACATTGAGAGAACCCAAATGAAGCGAGGATAATTCGACAGTTTTTACTATAATATGAAAAGCGAATCAATTCTGAAACCTGCATGCCTTAGAAAAACCTAGCAAGTTTTCGAAAGACATATGAAGTACGCCAATACGCACTAGGCCAGCGCGGTGAACTAAGTCCTGATTTCCCTCGTACTGAGAGAGGCCCGTGCCCAGCAGTGGGATGTTAAAATGGGCTGAAGATTAAGATGTATTAAACATTAAAAAAAAAACAAATGCAATACAATCTCCTCTAAAGCGAACAGAAATTAAATATCTTCTCTATATTTTCAATAGCGCATCAAACAGTGAAGCTCGACCCTAAGGTCCTTTTTAATATTCGTTCCACCGTTATTTTCTGATAAAAAAGGTCGGTGAGTTCAATAAAGACATGAAAGGTGTACCTAGATATCACTTAGATCTACATCTTTAATGGCTATTCAAATGAAATGTACAATATTATATACTAGTATTTACCGACGGTGTTGCTTGTTTAAAAAAAAAACATTTCGTATTTTAATGATATTGGTAGTATTATTAAAAGAGCTGGGCAAAAGGTACAGTGGTAGCCCGGTATATTGCTGGCTTGGGAAATCGAGTGAAGCGGGTTCAAAATAAGGTCTCGCACTTCCGATAATCTCTTGCGCGAATTATTTCTAACATGATTACCACTTGCCTTATGGTGAAGGAAAGCATCATGGGAAATTTGTATGTCTGAGAGAATTTAGCAAGTTTTCGAAACACCAACGCCTACCTACACTAAGCCAGCATCGTGGACTATGGTTTGAACCCCCTCGTGCCGTTTTTCCATAAAACCTACACAATTTCTTAAAAAGGTAAATTTCTAAGTAGAAACAAAGTTCTTAGGTACAACAAGTATATGCAATAATGTTTTGGATTTAGAATTCGATTCATATTTTAGCGAGTCGGCTATGAAAATGTAACAAAAAGACAGGCCTACTTATCCATAACTATTATTAATAAGTATGAGAGCTTTTACATCGGCTTTTACATACAACGGGCGTAAAAAAGACCTTTGTAAATATTTAAAACTGATTCGATACATAACAAGTCAATGATAGTAAAAGAGATGCTAACAATTTATTGGTTATTACTGGCCACTTACCCTCGTTCGGGTTCGAATCTGGATACGTCATAATTAATTCAAGCGAAACCCTGATTCTTTAGCAAAATTAAAAGTAGCTTAAGTTATTCCTTATAATGTCAGCTATATGCAAGAGAAAGTACTGTCAAAATCTGTACAGCCGTTTTGGAGATTAGCGGAAAGAAATAGACATACAGTTTTTTTCTTAAACGTACAATTCAATATTATTTATATGTATCTCTGTGCTTAGATATGAGAAAAGAAATATATTATATATTATAAATAGAATTTACCTTTACGTGTTAAAAAAAACTATTTCTACCTTTTTTCATTGATAACACTAAAACTCGTCACAACTAAAAAAAAGTTTGACAAACAGAGCAGAAAAGGCACTGAAATATTTGATTTTTGCCTAATTATATTTAAAACTATATTTTATGTCAGGAAAACTTCTAAAGAGTCCCTATTACTTACTAGGTACCTATTTCTATTATTTATTTAGGCAACACTTTTGACAGTATGTATACGTAATATCCGAAAGTACTTCATAAACATGGTAACATTTTCACGTCAAGTCACACGTAAATGCGACAAAAGGGACCGTTTAAGAACCCTGAATCCGTTTTAAAACCGCCCTTTTATGAATAATTCCCAAAATGCCTGACAGAATTTACTTTGTTACGTGACGAATATTTAAATCCTTGGACTTTGAAATTTCAATATTCATTCACACGTACTAGCTTTTGTACGTAACTCTGCTTGTCTTACGGCATATAATAAAAAGTACTAAAAAAACTAAACAATATATAGTACGTAGCATATACTGCGGCACATCCGCAGGTCAAGGTTCGAGTCCTGGGTCGAGCTATGTTTAGTTACAGAGTCTTACTGTTTAGTGAGCCTCAGTAAGAACCAAGAGTTAGGAAGTCAGCATTGTTTCACCCCAGTACCGTGGAGAGCACGTAAAGCAGTCCGTCCTGCGCTTTAGCTGGTCTTGTCGAGTAGTCGTCCCACCGGAGTATGAGAGTGATAGGAATAGAGAATGCACTTTGGCGCTATAATATCTCCTACGCAATTGCCTGTCTCAGTCCGATGGCCGCCGTGGCCGGAATCGGTCGGAGAGAACAAAGTACTAGTGGTTTGGCCTCACTTTACTCGGGTACGCTCCTAGTTGCCTTAAAAAGCCTATTTATTACTCCAATTCATAATCTATATCTGTACTAAATTTCATCCAAATCGGTCGAGCTGTTTTAGCTTACAAGCAAACATACAAACAAATTTTCACATTTATAAGGAACACCCTATATATCAATATCTAAGCACATATATAATATTGCAGTATATCAATACTCTCAACAACAGGTACTGTAAATGATTGACTGACAGCCAACACAGCCTCCATGCACCTAGAGATTAGAAATTGAGAGGAATTATGCATAATTCCTCGTTATATTATTATGTATTAATTCACCTTGAACCAAAAGCTTTTGTAAATTCTACCCCTTAAATTAAAAAATTAAAGGATTTTTTAGTATAAAATATATGATAAATAATTCATCTCGTAAAGGAGTGGTAAAGTGTTGTGGCCAACAGTATTTTTCTGATTTCATATTATAAAAGGGACTAAGCATTCATTTAGAATTTGAGCTTCAACAAAGTAAAAGTTGTAATGGAAATAGGTTCCATTCGAGATTCGTGAAGCGAGTAGACTAGTTAGCTAGAACTAGTTTTGGCCTTTGGGTAAAGCATTTACAATAACATTTTTAAATTCCCTTACCCCACTTCAAAGTATAAAAATGTCAATCAGTCATTTTATTTAGATAATGCCTGAAATAGCGGCAAAGATCACACACATATTATGTATGACAAAGTAAAAATAATCGTATAAAAAATCCAAAAAAAACTGTTTTATTAAAAAAACTAAACCAACCAAAACTACAAAGGCGAAAAACTTAAAGAAAACACAAGCAAAGTAGAGGCATATAAGTTAGTTAATTATATAAATAGTCTTAAATAAATACCGAAATACCTAAGTCTTAGATCACTCTTGACGTGAGCGATACATCATCCTGAGCGCTACTTAAATTTATGGCTCGCCTAATCAAGATTAATTTTACCGACTAAACAAATAAAATAGCTATGACTTAGTACATTAAATGTTTTGGTGTTCGCATTCTTAGGAATAGAATTTGTTTTATTTTTTCGATTATGTATCATATTGAAATAATATATTTTAAAACTAGGGGCTCACCCTCGCTTCGCTCGGGTTCGTCCCTAGGTACGTGTTGTATATTTACTTCGCATCACCCGGAATATATTTGCTGATTTAATTACCATTGCACGCACCATGGCAACGGTTATAACTGATACGTCAAATCAAACTTTTAGCTTTAAAAATGACGTAATTTCCATACAAACTTTCATCTCCTATTTCAGCCCTTTACAGCCCTTTTTCGCCTTAAAAAGTATGTAAGTAAGTAAGCCTATGTCCGTCTCCTGGCTCTATGCTACCTCCCCACCAATTTTCAGCCAAATCGGTACAGTAGTTGTTGAGTTATAAATAATGTAACTAACACGACTTTCTTTTATATATATAGATATGATAATAATTGTCTCAAACATTTTTATTTATAAATGAACAGACAAAAACTTTCAGCTATGACGTGTATATGTAACTAAAAAGCATAACCTTTTTTAAATACAAAATTTATCAAACGCGCGACCGCTTGCACAGCAAGTAGAGTCACTACAAACTGAACCAAACGTGTCGTCATTCATCGTAGATTTCCACACAATACTCTCCTTCACCGTAAAAAGGAACTTTCAAGTCGAAAAAATAGACATCAAAATATCAGTGCAAGACCTACGATTTGAATCCGAGTCACTTGATTTCGCAACAAACATTACCACTGAGCTACCACTATCCAGAACTTCCTTAAAATAAACACAATTTACTTTAAGACGTCAATTTCGCAAACAACTCAATTAAACAAAGGCCAAACTACAATTGAAATGCGGTAGATCATTTTCATCTCAGCATAAGTCATCTAAATGTTTATTTATGGCTCGTAAAGACGTTTAGATTTACGCCGAAATCGGTAAGTATTTACTAAACTAAACAAAGGCCTGTGTTCGATGGGAATTGATCGTTTTGATACTTCGATTGTGTTCTATGTTATTAATGAACGGTTCGGAACTGTAATGAGATATTTTCTTGGATGTAATCAATATAATGTTTAATTTCTTACTTATTTTCAGTTTTTTTGGTAAACAAAAAATTTGAGGCAGTGGTAGCCCAGCGGTAACGCGCTCGCTTGGATAACCGAGTGATGCGGGTTCAAATTCGTGTCTCGCACCTCAGACTAATTGTCTTACGGTGAAAGAAAACATCGTGAGGAAACCTGAGAAAACCTAGCAAGTCTTCGAAAGACATGTGAAGTCTGTCAACACGCTCTAGGCCAGCGCAGTTTAGTATGGACCAGAACTGGTTGACGTAGCTTGGACTAATAATGGCCTGATCCCCCTCGTACTGAGGGAGGCCCGCGCCTAGCAGTAGGATGTCAAAAGGGCTGAAGATGGAACAAAAAAATATTGTATATTTCACTATGGTTTTGTTTTCTGATTAAATAAACTATCAATATTAACTATTATTACTAATATTCTTCTATTGTAAATATGTAAAATTTGTATTTAAATCTATTTTAAAAACCACAATGTTATTTCGCACAGAAAATAGACCTAAAAACAGTCTTTTGTAATTTAAAAAATATATATATTTTTCTCTATGTTTATACACATCGCGCAAAAAAATTAAACCAATTAGAACGCGGGTGGAGCCGCGGAAATTGCTAGTATACGATTGTAGTACGAATTGCACAGTAAAATACTATTTAATTCCTTCTTTTATTCTTATATCCTTTATTGTTGTAATAAAGCCGCAGAATAAACGCTTAAAACTTAACATGCAAATTTAAAGTACGTACTAAATTTTCATACAATATAATTGCCTTTTTCCTTTCTCTGAAATGAATATTTAAAATAAATACGACTTCTTTTCGCGTGAAAAAGATGGCTACTTGATAACGAAGTTAAAGTAGTGAATTCAAATATTTTATTTTTTTATTTATAATATCTTTCTGTCTGTAGTTATTTATTCATATATAATTAAAGTCCTAATTAAATCCGTACATTGAATATTTTTTAGAAAATCTAATTAGTAGGTACAACCATTATTATCGATACAGAGGCCGAATCTATAGTTTTTAGAATTTTTGCCTTTCTGTCTGTTTGTCTTTGAATGCCGAGAAAACTACTGGACAGATTTTGATTAAATTTGATATGATTATAGCTGGTTTTTCGGGTCAATATATAGTATACTTTTTGCTGCTTGAAAATATCTAATTTTTAGAAATCTACACTAACCGTTTAAACTGAATGAATCGCTAGTATTTTAATATCTTAGTAATATTAATCTTCTAACATATAATGCAAACTATTTCTTTATTAGATCCAAAGTTAACCCAATATTTAAACGCGAACTAGACTCTTCATAGTAATAACCAATCGTTAGTTCACTCGATGATAGTAAACGATAGTGACCATAGTGTTCTACGCAATATGTTACGCAACACGAATCATAAGCGTATATTTTCAAGTAAACACCGTAAATTTAGTGGAATGGTGCTTAAATCTCGAGAGCACGAAAACGACCAGAGAAACTGTTTGTTTAAAGTTTTGTTTTTATTAAGGAATTTATTGCTTTCTAAATTTGTATTATACGCGCGGCCGTTTCTTGAACTTCGTTATTTACGACGGCAATTATACATCATAATTATAAATTAGTTACTAACTTCTGGATTTGTAGTCTGGATTTTTGAATAATTTTGTTTCTGTTCCTAAATTATTATAGGTGTAATAGATGCTAGACTTTTTACACGCTTTTTATTAGCTTCACCTGTATGTTTGTATGTTTGTAACCGACTTCTTTGGGCGCGATTTTGACCTACTTTAAACGGCCAGATTTCGTTCAAACTTTGTAGATTTATCGAGGACCGATGACAATACACTAATTTGATATATAAACCAAACTAAAAAGTTGAAAATAAATAATGGTTTAAAAAAACTAATTTACAAACAGCTCCCTCTAGTATTGTATATAGATTACATATTGTGTTCAATAGATGGCGCTTTTTAGAGACTAAAAAGTAAATTATAAATAATAGTTAAAAAAAACTAAAAACACGCTTTTTATAGAGAACCAAACTAAAAAATAGAAAATAAATTTTAATAATGAGGTGCTTTTTAAGATATTATCAAAATGATAATCACTCTACTCATATCTGTCAATAAAATATAAATATAACTGAAACTACCTTTTCGGATTTTGTCGCGGATTTATTTTGATTTTTAGTTCCCGACGTTTCGAATGCTTTACAGCAATCATGGTCACGGGAGAGACTGTCTCTCCCGGTCTCTCTCGACAAAATCCGAAAAGGTAGTTTCATTTGATTATATTTTTCTAATATCTATATCTCAGCCGTATTAATATTAAGGCTATTATATTGGTTGGAAGTGGGATTTACTCAAGTTTATCTCTATACTCCATGCATATACATGAATATCGTGGTTTTCTGACAATTATATAATAGAAAGCCTTAATTAGATAAATAAAACTTTACCGCGGGTGAAATTACCTATGTCACCCTCACCCGCGAAATGTCAAGCCAATCCATCACCCTGTTTCAACGTGAAAGAAGGAATTGTTTGTGATATTATTTTTTTATTACAATTATAGGAGATACATACGCCGCAACTTGTCCAATAATATTAGAGTCCAACACGAAGCACGTGGCTACAGACGTGCGGACTTATATTTAAGTTAAGTGTACTGCAAGTCATAAGAGGGAGCGTTTAAATATTAAATATTATGGCGCTAGGTCAATATATCTGGACGACACGTTTGGCGTAGTTTGTAGTGACTCTTGCTGCGCCAACGGTCGCGGGTTTGAGTCCCACTGGGGGCATTCATTTGTTGAGCACGAATGCTTATACTCCAGTCATGGGTGCTTATATCTTGTGACTTACCGCGGAACTAGATGGTACTGTGTGTAATAATGTCCTAACATATAATACTTTCTTACGGTGCGGTCCCACGGCGCGCCGGGCGACGGGCCGCGCCAGGCGTTGCTCCGTCCGTGTACGCCCGTCGCGGCCCGTTTTGAGCGTTCCCACGGCCCGTGCCCGCCTGGTGCGGTCTGTTGTCTGACATTCTCCACTCCATCAAGTGCGTGTACGCGCATGCGCCGCCGCAGGCGAAATTAACGATTAACCCCTAACTAACATAGTGACTTTTTGTTACATAACCAACATCGTGGGGTAAAAATCCACCCCAATTTCAGAGCTATATATATTACAAAATAATATTCATATCATTGCTTGATAACTTTTTGTAGTTAATTTCATCATTTTTATTTAAATATATACAAAAAAGGACAATTTTACTTTGACTTAGGTTTTAGTTTTTTTTCAGGACTATAAATGTTACTTATTCGTTTTTGTTCACTTTCGATCATCTTTACGTACAGAGGTAACAGTGTCCAGATTTCACTATCTTTGCTGGTGGTTCGCCATCGTTAATCAACATCCAAGAAAATTATAAATTTGTTCTCTTAGCTCTTTCGGATACCTGAAAGCATCATGTTTTCTCTTTTTAACATGAAGTTTAATCAAAGAAGGACCAAGATCTTTGATGAAGATTCGCCGTTTCATTTTTGATTCAAGTTTGCAAGCTCTGAATATGAAAACTGATTACTGTTGAAATATTTATCTGATGATGCTTCTGCATCGCTTTCAATTACCATCTCACTTTCTGTGTCATGATCACTTTCAGCAGTTACGCCATCTTCATAATCACTCTCAAATTGATTTAGTGGCAGATTTGTAATCTCATCTTCCTCTGAATCATTGAACATGGTCATTATTTGTTCTTCATTTAAATATTTTAACATTTTGTGGCAAAAATATGTTAAAAATATTAAAAAAACAAGAACTTGTTCGAAAAAAAATATGTTACACTAATAACATAGTGGGGTAAAAACTTACCCCAAAGGCTAACCATCCAACGTTGCGTGCTGCGCATCCACCTGTTCCTGTTCCTAGCGCATGTGCTCGACTGAGAATACCTGGCCGTGGAAGTCGCTAATACAAAAGGTGAAGGAAATATAATCAAAAATATACGACTGGGGTATTAATTTACTTCACTATGTTAGTTAAGGGTTAACAAGCAACGTAGACGCGCCCATACAGGCCGCGACGGGCGCCGACGCGCCGCGCCGCGCCGCGCCTTTGAACTTACCGACTCCCGATGGATCGGACGGACGACAAGAGGCCACCACGGGCGTCATCGGATGCATCGGTTCCCACGGCCCGTCGGTCCGGCGCGGCGCGGACTGATCTGTGAGAAAACGGGCCGTGGGACCCGGCTTTTAGATTTACGCGAATATTCGACATTATAAATGAAAACTACCTTTTCGGATTTTGTCGCGGATTTATTTTGATTTTTAGTTCCCGACGTTTCGAATGCTTTACAGCAATCATGGTCACGGGAGAGACTAAGGTATTTGACGTCTCATAGGTTTATATACTTGTTACAGACAGTGCCTACCCACAATTTACAAAAATTTTAAAAATGGCATCAGAGTACCTTATAAAATTTTAATTCTAAACATTTATGTTTAAATTTAAATA
Organism: Boloria euphrosyne; assembly: GCA_951802675.2. NCBI lineage: Eukaryota > Metazoa > Arthropoda > Insecta > Lepidoptera > Nymphalidae > Boloria > Boloria euphrosyne. Next base: position 1,435,068 of record OX637893.1, read on the forward strand.
ATTTAAAAAATAATTTATAATTATGGCAATATTATTAACTTATTTTTAGCTAGTATTATTATAATTATTATAATTTTTATTTTAATATTAGTTATTCAAAAGTATTATGTAGTGTTGCTATTCTAATAATATGTATATTTTCTTACCTATAAATTGTTTATGCTAAGTTGCATTTTTATTATTTATTATTTAAATTAAGTATTAATGTGATATAAGAAAATTAAGTTAAAATATAAATTGAATTTTGATTATTTTAAAGTATTAAGCAACACTACTGCAAATTAAAAATAATTTAATCAAATCGAATTATGCTTAGATTTGACAGATTCTTTTGAATTATAATTTTTAAAAAAATTTTTGAATTTAGATTGAAAGAAAGCTACTGCACGGTTCGGAAGGCAGTTTGTGCAGATTTTGTAAATTGTGGGTAGGCACTGTCTGTAACAAGTATATAAACCTATGAGACGTCAAATACCTTAGTCTCTCCCGTGACCATGATTGCTGTAAAGCATTCCAAACGTCGGGAACTAAAAATCAAAATAAATCCGCGACAAAATCCGAAAAGGTAGTTTCATTTATAATGTCCTAACATATTTATTATTATTTACTATATAATCGTACACTGACGGCAATGCATGTACCACAAACATTTACAAGATGGCGCAAGATGACATTGTCATGTTGAGAGATATGCTCGGGCCATCTCCCGGCACATTTTGTATTTATAAGTAATGTTGTATATAGGCAGCTCCATTTTTACTTAATTACTAATACAAGCCAATATTGTACTAAACACGTCATCCGTTTGTATATACATACAATTTTACCTAAATCAGTCCAGCTTTTTCAGCGTAAGCGTGTAATGCGTAAGCGTGTAACATATGTATATACAGACAATTTTTTTACATATATAAGGATAATGTAAACGACGGGTGTATATATGAACACTCAAACTGTTATACACTAAATTATTCCACCTTTCTTATGTCGTTACACCACATATATCACTTTATCACTTTATACCATTAATAACGAATAACATTAATAACTTTACTTAATTATATACCAATTCACTGGTTCACTTCACTTTACTTTAATACTTTACGCACTGTCACTTAGCTAAAGCACTACAACGTAACTCGCGCAGGAATAACCCGCTCTTAACGACAAACTTCGTATTTATGGAGAGTAATCAAAGTGGGGGATGACAGCTAAGTTGTCATGACACTGTTCAACTTCCGGGCTAAAGATATTGCTGACAATAATTGGTATAATAATAAGTAAGGATAATAAAAACTCGCTACATCTTATATAATGGGTCATATCGCAATAAAACAAGGAATGCGGGCAAGTATGCCCTCGTCGGCTTAGGGGTAAGTCGGTGACGTCAATGAAGCGTTTTTAACTACCAGAAGAACCGCCAAATATTTTCAACCCCCCATTTGCGAATATCCTAACATTTTATATGTAAGGAAAGAAACGGTTAAACGTTCTTTTTCCTTTTGTTTCTTATGGGTCGAATGTGATGTATTGCGTTTGATTGTTCTACAAAACGGATTATCTGGAACCCAAAATTATATTAATACTTGCTTATGCCGGTGGCATCGCCCGAGTAAATAATCAGTAAAGTTAACTCTTTTTAGGATACTTATGCTAATAACAGATTTAAAAGCGACGTCCCGATTTTTTAATACTTTTTTGTGACTCTGAACCCAATGGTTGAAGAGAATTTTAAAATTCTTGTGATTACAGGGTCCATAACCACAATGCGGTTTTATTAGGTTTGAGTATTGGTCTATCTACGGCTACATACTGCTGAAAGTCCCAGTATATCCCATACTGGTGAGAAGAAGTTGGATATTGTAGCAAACTCTGCGCGAGTTGTCCTTGCACTTTTTATATGTGTTTGATAACCTCTGGACTAATTTGAATAAGATCTAGTGCACAAATAGATTATCTCAAGTGACAAATAGACTTAGTCCGAAAGCTAGGTCACAGGTAAACTCCCGCGTATGGAATGACGATGGAACTCCCCAGAATGTCTCGGAATTTTTAAATTTACATCCATAACACCTTAGGGGGCTTGTTTTTATTAATATTCTTAGGCTTCTATAAAACTAACGTTTCGATATTTTTTTTTCGAAATTATTCTAATTTTTGTTTCCTGACCGTTGAACATGCTTTACACCAATTTGGTCACGAAAGAGACTAATGTTTTAGATGTATCATAGGTCACATTATACATTTGTTATAGACAGTGCCTACCCACAATTTAGAAAAATCTCGAATAACCCAAAAATGTCTTTACAATATTTTTATTGATTTTAATTCTAAGCATTTAAAAAAATATCAAAGTAGGGTAATTAAGTATAGCAATATAAGTTATGTATTTTTTGTTGTTATTATTATAACTATTGTATTTTTTTAATTTGTTAATTAATAATATTATTTTGTGTTAAAAAAAATAATAAATTAAAAAAGATTATATAGCAATAAAATAGTGTTTATATTATTAAATATACAATAAAGGAAATTGAAATATTTATTAAGAACTTTAGCGAGATTGTCTTATATCGATACCTTAATTCGCCAAATCGGCTAACTCCGTTAACGTGAACTTTTCAAGGGGACACAAAAATCTTTATTGTTTCTAATAATAAGTATTACAAACTCGCGAAGTATGAAATTTTTGGATTATTTTAAAATATATCGTTAATGTAATAAATATTTATTGTTCCAAAATAACAAATACTATTGTATTTCTTGATTTTTGAAAAATTTGAGAAGGAGTTAACCGATTTGCGAATTAAGTTATCGATATGAAGTTTAAAAAGGAAAATATACATGATATATTTTAATTTCAATTGCTATAAACCTTCTTAGAGACAAATAATTTTGATCATTACAAGAACTTAGAGCGACGTCTTTATTGAAGCAGAGTACCTAGTTTATATTTACAATACTATTCTGAAGCAGACCTAATCCAGGACTTAGGACTCTCATAATTACAAACACAGACAATAGTATTTCTAAGAACGATTATTTTCCCTACAGAATCTAAATAAACAGATTCAACATCGCTTTTGTTTACCAGAATAACGATCTCAAACTTAGTAACTAATCCTACAACGCCGTTTACGTTACTAAAAGATTAAAACATAATCTTAACTTTCCTATTCTAGTAGCTTTATTCGTACAAAGTTTAGAGGTCTATTTGGATTTGTTAAATACTGTGTTATTGTTATACTCTACTGTGAAAGGAATTTTAGAGTGTTACAGAGCTTTTCAAAGCTTTTTTAGCTTTCTATGTAACTTTGTAGTCTAATCTTAGGAATAATTGTTGGTACTTTGTAGTTATAATTAGTATAATTAAACAATTATTTGATACAGTGGTAGCCCAGTGGTAACGCAATCGCTTGGATAAGCGAGTGATGTGGGTTCAAATCCGGGTCTCGCACCTCTGATATTTCCATGTGCGAATCATTTTCTAACACGATCACCACTTGCCTTACGGTGAAGGAAAACATAGTGAGGAAACCTGCATGTCTGAAAGAATTTTGCAAGTTTTCGAAAGACATGTGAAGTCCGCCAACCCGCACTAGGCCAGTGCTGTGGACTATGGCCTGATCCTCCTCTCATTGAAGGAAGGCCCGTACCCAGCAGTGAGACATTAAAAAGGGCTGATTACAAAACAAAACAGTGCTTTTTAAAGCTTTAATAGCTTTCATTGTAACTTTGTAGTCTAATCTTGGTTGTTTGGAATTAGTGTGATTTAACAATCATCAGTTTGACGGTGACGTTTGCCGAGTTGACAATTTGAAAAACAGCTCCGCAATTTTATATTTATTATCATAGTCAAAAGTATATATAAGTGTTAAAAATGGTTCATGGAAGCTTTTATTGACTTTGACTGACTATTACTTAATATTATTTTTTGTTGAAAATTACAATTAATATTCTAAAAACTGAAAGTGATGAAAACAACTTTTTAATGTGGAAAGACTTATGTGAAAAGACGTTATGTGAACGAAAACAGTGCTGACATTTTAAGAAATCGTACTTTTTTGCTGAGATAATAATATTAACTTTATTATTAAAAGAGTGATAAGATGTGTTGAGTGCGGGTGACCAGTTAAAGTATTTTATGCCTCTACCTATCGTTAATAAAATAAAAAAGAGCAAAGTATATATGGAACATAAAATTCGCTTTGTGCGTTAACCGATCTCTTGGCTCGATCGTCGAGGGAGTGGTTTGTAACTATCGTATACGATAGATCCGAGTTCAAATCCGTGTACTGCATTGAGTTTTTCGAAGTTTTTAGTTTTATTAAATTGTTTTCTAAATAATGTCGACGGCAACAAATAACCTATGTGCTGGATGTAAAAATATAATAATAAAAAAAGAATCACTTACTTGTAACAAATGTAAGTCAAAATATGATATAGAATGTGGTAACATACCTCAAAAGCAATTCCAACTTATGGAATTGCATCAAAAGAACAAGTGGGTGTGTCCCGAGTGTGTAAACAAGCAGCCGAAAACAGGCAACACAAACACACCCGTTAGATCCATCACTACCTTAGAAGATTACGACATGTCTGCAGTCGAAACTCCGAGTGCATCTTATGTATCAAAACGAAAAAGACCTTGTAAATCACCTCAAAGTTCGACTACCCAGCACACGGTTGAAAATGTTGACCTAACGGAACGTAAGCTTCGCGATATTATCCAACAAGAATTAGCGTTAACGATACAGAATCTAGTTTCAGCACAGCTTAAAACTATTACTGACCAGATTACTGGTTTTTGTGATTCGATTAATTTCATGAATGCTCAGTACGAGGAAATGAAGGTTAAACTAGAAGAAAAGTCAAACTTAGTAGATCAATTGAAAAGTGAAAATGAACATCTCAAATCTACTGTCAAAGACCTTTCGACCAGGTTAAACATCGTTGAAATACATATGAGAGAAAATAACATAGAAATAAACGGAATCCCCGAAAACAGAGCCGAGAACCTTACAAATTTAACCGTTCAATTAGGGCGTACCGTTAATTATCCTTTGACAGCAGATGATATTCATCAAGCAACAAGAGTGGCACAATTCAACAAAAATAATGAGAAACCACGTTCAGTCGTTGTTAAATTGAGAAGTGCAAGGCACCGTGATGCCATTCTTGCAGCTGTTGCGCAGTTTAATAAAAAGAATCCAAAAGAAAAACTTAACTCTCATCATCTTGGAATTGGAGGAACTCCCAAGCCCATCTACGTCTCGGAGCACTTAACACCCACTAATAAGTCTCTTCACGCTGCGACACGATTAAAAGCCAAAGAAATGAACTATCGTTTTACTTGGATAAGAAACGGAAAAATATTCGTCCGTAAGGATGAATTCAGTCAGGCTAAGTTAATTAGAAATGAAGATAGCCTTAAGCTTATTAATTAAAGTATCACCTACGAAAATGTTATGGTTATGGAGTAGAAACAATGTTTGATATATACTATCAAAATGTAAGGGGTTTGAGAACAAAAACGAACAATGTCCTGAAAAATGTTTTAACCTCGGATTTTAAAATTATAGCTTTTACAGAAACTTGGTTGAACTCAACGATTTCAAGCAATGAGCTATTCGATTCCCGCTATATAGTATATAGGAAAGATCGTTTTTGTTCTGTAAACTCAAAGAAAGACGGTGGAGGTGTATTAGTTGCAGTATCACGATGCATTTCTTCCTACCGTGTTAGTGATTGGGAAACTGAGGATGAAAATATATGGATAGTATTAGACCTTTGTGTCAATCAATGCGTTAAAAAAATTGGCCTCTGTATTGTTTATCTCCCGCCTCCTGTAAAAGTAGACAATGCCACTAGGTTTTTTGAAAATGTAGATGCTGTCACAAATCATATAGAGGACATAATAGTGATCGGAGATTTAAATATGGGCTTTATCGAATGGAACTTAGAAAAAAATTGCTCTTTCATGAGTCCATCAAATTATAGTAATGCGCTAGGCTTTTCATTGATTGATTTTATGTCGATTAATAGCATGCATCAATATAATAGTGTAAAAAATTGTGACAACAAACTCTTAGACTTAGTAATAAGCAATATAGAAAATGTAACAGTATCTAAGCCTCTTGACATATTAAGCAAACTAGATTTATATCATCCCAATTTGTTGGTAAGCTTTTCGTACCCATATTTATCATATTTACGACCAAAAACTTGCTTAACTTACAACTTTACCAAAGCCAATTACACCGAAATTGTTAATGAACTAAATAATGTTAACTGGGATCGTGAATTTGCCAATAGTAGGGATGTAAACGCTATGGTTGAGTTGTTATATAGTAATCTGTATAAAATAATTGAGCGATTAGTACCTAAGCGTAAACTAAATAATAAGAAGTATCCTACCTGGTTTAATAAAAAACTCATTAACCTATTTAAAGACAAAGAGAGAATGCGTATTAGGTATCGAAAATACGGCAATCCTAGGGATAAGCTCGAATTTCAAATTTTGCGTAGCCGATGCCACAAACTATTTGACATCTTACACAGTAACTATAAAAAAAATCTCGAAATGAATATTGCTAAAAACCCGACCATGTTTTGGAACTATCATAAGGACAAACGAAATACAAAAACATTATTACCTGCATCCATGTCGTTGGATGACATTAACACCAATTCTGGAAAAGAAATTGCCAACCTTTTTGCTAATCATTTTTCCTCGGTTTTTCTAGATAAAAGATTAGACAAAACAAATCAAGCGAACAGCATCCAGAATGATACAAACACTGACGCAAATCTTATGTCGGTTCCGAAAATAGAATTTCGGGAAATAGACGTTTTAAGAAAAATTAAATCATTAGCTATTCAAAAAAGCGCTGGACCTGATGGTCTTCCTCCTTTGTTTATTAAAAGATGCGGCTCGGCTTTAGCTTTCCCACTAGCACTAATATTTAATTACTCTATAAAGGACGGTTGTTTCCCAGACGAATGGAAAAAGGCTCGAATCGTACCAATTTTTAAGAAGGGTGATCACGCTAATATTAAAAACTATAGACCAATATCGATTTTATCGTGTTTCTCAAAGCTTTTCGAGAGCCTAGTCTGTCCCATACTGAGTAAGCATTTTGAAAGCCTACTTAACAATTCACAGCATGGATTCAGAAACGGATTATCAGTGCAAACCAATTTAACTATTTTTACTTCGGATCTAGCATTAGCTTTAGATAAAGGGGATGAAATAGATGCAATATACACAGATTTTAGCAGCGCATTTGATAAAGTAAGTCACCCGATACTTTTGAGCAAACTAAGTCAGTACGGCCTTAATAAACATTTAGTTAACTGGTTTAAATCGTACCTTACCAATAGACCACTAACAGTTACTGCAGCTGGCTTCGAATCTGAGGTATATATAGCCAAAAGTGGGGTGCCTCAGGGCTCACATCTTGGACCTATATTATTTCTTGTATTTATCAACGACATAACTAAAACTGTTAAACACTGTAAATGTTCTTTATTTGCTGATGACCTCAAAATATATAAAACAGTTAAGAATGAAAGAGACGTACACTTAGTTCAAGGTGATCTTAATAATATCATTAAATGGTGTCATCTAAATCGCATGACTCTTAATGTAAGTAAATGTTTTCACATAAAGTTCACCCGGAAGAAAAAGCCGCTTGTCTCTAGTTACTTAATAGAAAATTCACCAGTACAGGAATTATCCGAAATTAAAGATCTAGGAGTCACTATAGACAAGCGGTTAACTTTCGTAACACACATAAATAATATGGTTGCTAAGGCCTCAAAAAATTTAGGATTTATTAGGCGGAATGCGCATGGATTTTCCAGTCAATCCAAAATAGTCCTGTACAATGCCTTGGTTCGTAGTTGTCTGGAGTACGCTAGTGTTATTTGGAATCCCTTGCATAACGTACACTCTCAGCGAATCGAAGGTATTCAACGTGCCTTTACGAAATACCTGTCTTTTCACGAGCCAGACTTTTCACATAGAAGTTTATACAACGAGCGACTGGTTAGATATAAAATGATCTCTCTTCGAAGTAGACGCGAAATACTTGAACTAAGCTTTCTCTTCAACATCCTTAACAACAGGATTAAGCACTCAGGGCTACTTGAAAGCATATTTATATCGGTCCCATGTAGAAAACCCAGAAAAACTCGCATTTATAAACTATTTGAAACTCCGTGCGTAAGATCCCACGTTGGCAACAAAGCGCCCATACTACGTATATGTAACAAATACAATTCTCTTTTAAAATCAATTCCAGACATCGACATTTTTCACAATACCTTTACAACGTTCAAAAAAAAACTATTTAATTATTATAAAATTCAAAACTAGTGTCATTATTATTATTATTATTGTAAATTGTAAATTGTATGATTGATTATTTTAATTATTTTGACATGTACTTTATTTAAACTTAAATTTTACTTTATTTTTATTAGATTACTTTTTGGGTTGACATGTATTGTTTTGATATTATTTGATTGACTTTAATTGGATTTATACTTTTTAACTTTGTCGACAATATTTAATCTATCTAATTTATTTATTTATCCTACTGACCGGTGTTGACTTTTTTATTGTGACAGAAATTTTATTAATCGTTAATTTATTGACTTTATGAACTTATTATTACTAATATACTTTTGATTGTGTAATTATAGAGTAATTTATGTACATTTATAAAGACATATATATCAGAATAATTGTTATAATATTTAAATCAATCTAAAATGTTTTCATATGTATGTTGTTAATGTACTTTAAATAAATAAATAAATAAATAAATCATTTGACACTACTACGGGTATTGAGTTTAAAATCAGTCAGAGTAACTGGTACGAATAGTCGCCCTGTGGTCGAAATTCAATGACAATTAATAATGTGTGTGTAAGGGAGGCCCACACCCTATCCCTCCTCCCGTTCTTCTTCCTCCCCCCTCCCCCCTCCCTCCCTTTCCTAAAAGGCCGGCAACGCATCTGCAAAACTGCAAGACCTGCAGTCTTGCAGTATTGCAGATGTCCATGGGCGGAGATGATCACTTCCCATCAGGTGAGCCTCCTGCCCGTTTGCCCCCTTTGTCACATAAAAAAAATATATTTTTTTTATTGACTTAATGTATTTCTAAATCGTTGTAAAAAATATTATTACAAGCAAACCCGATGAAAATACTAACATTTTGTTACAAAGTAAGTAAATTATATTCTATTAACCGTACGACGAGAAATTCAAAGGCGTTCGTGTAAATTGAACGCAGGTGTAAATTATATTTGGCAGAAATGTTTTATTTCTTAATTGGTCTCGGTTTGAATGGAACTTTCTGAAACTGTTACGACGTGACGAATATGGTAAGCTTTAATTACTAGCTCTAAGTAATGTATAACACGGCTTAGGCATTTAAGAAAATGCCTTAATTATTTCTTTGACTTCGACTTGTATGGCAGTGGTAGCCCAATGGTGATACGCTCGCTTGGATAACCGAGTGAAGCAGGTTCCGTCCGGGCTTCGCTCCTCTGATATCCTCATTATGAATTATTTCTATTTCCACTTGTCTTAGGGTGAAGGAAGCTAGCAAGTTCTCGAAAAACATGTGAAGTTCGCTAACTATGCAATGGACTATGGCTTGATACAAGTACTGAAGGGGGGCCGAATACAAAAGTAATTTGTCCTCACTTTAGTCCATATCTTTTTGTATATTTATATATTTTGAAATAGAAAAATATTATCTTAATGTAAAATCCAGCATCATGAAGCTCAAATTTTATCTCAGAAAGCGGCTAAAAAGGGATGTAAGTTTAAAAGACAAAAGAAAGTACCTACATAATATATTCGAAGAAACGAAAATACAAACTTTTTTATAGCTATTTGTACATTTATTTACTTAAAATAGACATTTTTACAGAGAAGGTCTTTGAAGCACGCTAAAAGGTGTTAATTTAAAAATCTTAACAGCCTGTTAAACTAGGGCTGTTTATGAACATAAATTACAAATTTCAAACGAACAAATACATGACTTACATATTATTCATTCGTAACGAGTTGATTCAGAAAATAAATTGAAGTCTCAAACAGAGATTTCAATTTTATGTGTGCTATGAATGGGTGTAATACTTTTAATGAAAAAGAGAAACAGCTTACAGCATTGTATCCAACGTTATACTTAGTTAACTTTCTTAAAGATAAGTCATGTGCGAGTCTGATTTTTGCAAAGGTTCTGTATAACTGTACAATAATTTTATATAATTTATTAAAAATTCTCCTACTGCGAGCCTGACTATGCTTGTTTTGATTTATTTTTTATTACTTAAAATACAAAACACTTTCTGTTTCTAATTTTTTGTGATGTCTTGTAAATGGCTATTTAGCAAAAGGAAAGCAAATTCGGTAGACTAACCAAGTACTGTAGTGTAGTCCATCAACCCGTAGTTGACTGGCGTGGTGGACTATGGCCATATACGCTTCCCCTTGTACTAGGAACCCGTGTACAGCAGTAGGATGTTAAAAAGGCCTGAATACAAACATACAAAAATACTTTACGAGGTCAGTATGTACTAAAGTGTGCATCAGTCCTTTTAGAGAAATATATTCACTAGTGTCAGTGCATACCCTTATTAAATACAAGCGACTCGATCTCGCTTTGCTCGAGCTCGTCCCTAGATTTAGCTCGGGCAAAGCTGCAGGTTCCGCTAATAAATATATACATAAACTTGATAAATTATATACTAAAACCTTCCTTTTGAAACACTCTATCTATAAAAAAAACTGCATCAAAATCCGTTGCATAGTTTTAAAGATTTAAGCGTACATACTAACAGACAGTGGATAGCGACTGTGTTTTATACTATGTAGTGATAACCCGCTAAGTTGAACTGTTTCATTAATAACCGAAACTGGTTCGGAGAGCACAATTATTTGAAGGAATCCTAAAAACCCATCACGCCCAAATATCCAAACGTATAATTTTTCATTTAAAGCTGAACTGAAGTACTTTACGTCCATTGACATCATTCGGTTGATTCGCTTCAAAACTGGATGTTGGAACTTTTCTTTCAAACGGTCCAAGTTAAATGGGGCATGTTTTAAGTTGGGGTCTTCATTATATATCAACAGCTGAAAGTAAATTCTAATATTCATAGTTAATTATAATATAATACACTAGTAATTCAACCTCGCTCTGCTCGATTTTGTTTCTAAAGATGTTTTAGCAGTTAGTATTGATTTTTCAAAAAATAGATATTTTTCTACAGTAAAAAGTATTCTATATATTACCCTCATAAACAAATATCATCATACCAAATTTCATCAAAATCTGTCCAATAGGTTTTTCATGATGTGGTCAGACAGTCAGACAGACAGACAAAAATTCTTAAAACTATGGCTTCGGCCTCTGTATTATTAATAATGACTATTTCAATTATATTTTCCAATAAATGGGTTCGATTTATCTATCTTTGCTATTTACAGCATAGATGTTGGGTCTTAGAGTCTGTACGGTGATTTATGAGGCGGATTTATTTTGATTTTTAGTTCCCGACGTTTCGAATGCTTTACAGCAATCATGGTCACGTGTCAGACTGACCATGACCATCACTGGTGTCGAATTCGGAAAGGAAGTTTCATTTATAAAATTGATTAAAAATTTAGTTCAAAATAATGATCGTAATGAGTTTACGATCCAACGATGGGCGTATCGTAAATAGTGTTTTTATAATGCTGATGTCTATAAAAAAGGTTTTATTAAAATCTGTACAGCAATGAGTTATGTGTGGCGTTTGGTACATTTTTTGAAACTGCACCGGTTTTTTTTTTTTTTTTTATGGGACAAAGGGGGCAAACGGGCAGGAGGCTCACCTGATGGTAAGTGATCACCGCCGCCCATGGACATCTGCAACACCACAGGGCTTGCAAATGCGTTGCCGGCCTTTCAAGAAAGAATACGCTCTCTTCTTGAAGGTTGCCAGGTCGTAACGGTTCGGAAAGACCGCCGGCGACAGCTGGTTCCAAAGAGTGATTGTGCGAGGCAGAAAATGCCTAAGGAATCGCACTGTTGTGGAACGGTGGACATCGAGGTGGTGTGGATGGAATTTACGGTTTTGGCGCGATGTCCGATGATGAAATTCTGCGGCCGGGATCAGTTCGAACAATTCCTCAGAACACTCCCCGTGATAAATGCGGTAGAAGATGCAGAGTGATCCAACATCTCTACGCAGAGCTAAAGTATCAAGCCGATCGGAAAGAGCTTGATCGTCTATAAGTCGAACCGCCCTACGTTGGATGCGGTCAAATGGAAGTAGCTGGTACTGGGGAGCTCCCGCCCAGAGATGAGAACAGTACTCCATGTGCGGCCGAATTTGCGCCTTATAGAGGTTAAGACGCTGGCCAGACGTGAAGTACTGTCTCGCCTTACTGAGCACACCAAGCTTCTTTGAGGCCAATTTGGCCTTACCTTCCAATTGACCACGGAACTGGACTTTGCTCGAAATGTCGACGCCAAGTATTCCGATACTGGCTGTGGCAGACAGGGGAGTGTCCTCAAATTGAGGAGTTACGACAAACGGCATTGTTTTAGCGGTTAACGCGCAAACTTGTGTCTTTTTGGGGTTAAATTGGGGTTAAATTGCTATCTGTTAAGATTAAATACATAAATAAGTATGAGGTATGTGATTAAATAAAGTGTATGAGATTACATCCTCGGAGTTCATATCCGCAGCGACCTTAACCAAAAAACCCATATCGAGAGTGTCATTTCGTTAGCTTCTCGTAAACTCGGGGTCCTGAACAGGGTGAAGCGGTTCTTCTCGCCTGAGCAGCTGTGTCTTCTATACAAGACTCAAGTGCGCTCATGCGTTGAGTACTGCTCCCACCTCTGGGATGGCGCTGCTAAGTACCTATTAGACGCTCTGGATAGATTGCAACGCCGCGCCATCCGCATAATTAATAAAGCTGAGGCTACTGTAAACCTAGAATCTCTGCAATTGCATAGAGATATTGCTTCCCTAGCCACTTTCTACCGTCTTTATTACGGCGAGTGTTCTGAAGAGCTCTTCCAACTTATACCCTTCTCTCCTTTCCTCTCCAAAACCACACGTGCTGGTCGGAAATTCCATCCTCACACGGTACTACCCATACACTCTCGTACCAAAAGGTTTGGCAGCTCCTACCTGTGCTGCACTATTAAGAAATGGACTCCACTGTCGCTTAACATCAGGCGGCATGAAGTCATCTTGTCGAGCGACAATAAAAAAAAAATGAGGGGACATTATTACAACAGCGCCATCTAGTTCCGTGGTAAGCTAAGCTTGTGTTACGGATACCAGATAGTTGATATACTACACATATACATTTTAAATACATACATATTATAAATATAAATAACACTCATGACTGGAGTACAAACATTTATGCTCACCAAATGAATGCCCCAGCGGGACTTAAAACCGCGATCACTGGCGCAGAAAGTAGGGTCACTACCAACTGAGCCAAACCTGTCGTCAAATATAATGACGTCGATTTTTTATAAAGCACAACATATTAAGTTGTAAATGTGTGAAATAATACATAATTCTGTTATAAATGTGAAGGCGTAGGCTGCACGCTAGGATCAGAAATTGAAAACAAGTGTATTAGACTATTTACTGAGAATATTATAGTGCGAGATCGCGTTCGTTGTACAAAATAAAACGATGCTGGTGGAATTTTGGGGAAGTTTAGTTAAAACATACTCGTACATACGAATATAATAAAATTCTGAGTCGAATCTATACTAAGTTTAAGAAAAAAGTTTTAGAAAAACCTATAGTCAATTGTATCGATACAGACACCGAATCAATTTTTAAAAATCGATTTTATATATTATCGATATAGATATTATCGATTTGTTTGTCTGTCAAGGCATCATGTGAAAACAACTGAACAGATTTTGATGAAATTTGGTACGATCTTCTTCTTATCGAGTCGAATTTGCATTTTACATGCATTTTACTGGAATATCTCCCATCTTTGACAAATCTATATTAATAAAAAACGTACATAAGGACGAAACGAGCGTAGCGAGGGTGAGTTGCTAGTGTAGTATAAATATTTATAAGATTAGCTTTCGAATGCTCGATATCACAACGTAAGCCACTAGCTCTAGAAACCAATATCCATAAACAAAATGTAAGAAAACCAGCATTTGCCCCTGCTTGGGGCTGAGTATAACCAACCTCGCTTTATGATCTGAAAGGAGTTATAAAGTGGAGCTTAACCACGAAATTATTCTACTCTGATGTAATATTTATAACTTAGTGTGCCTTCGTTTCTCACAAGCAGCGTCGCTAAATTGTCATTTGAGTACACAAAACTAAAGTTATTTCCTTATTATATAACCATTATTACTAGCAAAAACTGAGCTTTGTGAAAGCTCGCGTAGTTTTTCTAACGGGTATTAATGTAACAGTGATGTTAACTCTTTGGTTTTGAAGCAGATGGCGTTAGTAGTACAATAACATTCTTTCCGATGAACACAAAATGGTTAATGTTCATTTTTTTTAATGCTAGATACATCTAGATATGAAATTAACTTACTATGTTAAAGCACAAATCTATAGGCGTGATAGTTTTTCAGTAAAGTGTACGGCCAAATGGTCAGGTTGTGAGATAGTGTTAGGTCTCGCTTCGCTCGCCCTAACTGTCTCAGTGATTAAGTGGATTGCATCATACGGCTAGAGCTGGGTTCGAGTCTCGTGTTGGGTCTGGTTTTTTTATTATTTTAACGTTCCCGGAGTTCCCGTGCCTCGGAGCCGTCAGCACTGCGCGTGAACTAAATCGATAAAAGTAGTCTCCCATAAATAATAACTTGTTGTAAAAATAAAATCTTTTCAAAAACTACTTGAAAAACAGTACATTGTACGATAAAGAAACACTACATTGTAGGATAAAGAAAGACTACAATGTAGGATAATATATACTAATATTATAAAGCTGAAGTTTGTTCGTTTGTTTTTGTTTATTTGTTTGTCTGTTTGTTTGTTTGTTTGTTCGTTTGTTTGTTTGTTTGTATGTTTGTTTATTTGTTTGTTTGTTTGTTTGTTTGTTTGTTTGTTTGTTTGTCTGTTTGTTTGTTTGTTTATTGGTTTGTTTGAACGTGCTTATCTCAGGAACTACTGGTTTAAATTAAAAAGTTCTTTTATCGAGAAAAGCTAAAAGTTCTATATCATTACGCTACGACCAAAAAGAGCGGAGAATCAATGAAAAATGTTACAAAAACGGGGAAAATTTATTCCTTTTGAGAGCTTCCGTTGCGTGCGCTGTGTAAACGGTTAAAGTTACTCAACAATCATGTATAACGAAATTATTTCTCTTCAAAAGCCCTAAAAAACGTCCGCGATACAATAAGTCTATCTTTTAAGGATGACTCACTATAACTTTTTTATGGTAATCAAATTTGTTCTAAAAAAATACTTTAATTGTGTTTATTTACATTAAAGTCCAACAATTTGGTTTTTAGTTGGCTGCTAATTTTCGTTTAGATTTTACTTAAACTTATACAATACACAAATTTTGATGTAACTTTTAATTCTAATCACACTACAAATCGCAGTGCAACAATACGATACAAACAAAACAGCTCTGAGAATATTAAATACGTTTAAATAGCATCACTGTACATAATTTATCAGGACTCAGATTTGAATCGTTACCGTCAAAGGTAATGAGTCCTTAATTATTCATATTACTCTTTGTTATCTTGGAAATGTAGCGAAATGATGCGATATTTCAGGCATTTGCATTATTACGTGGTGTAAAGCGAAGGAATATTTATGTATATTTAAATTTTAAATGTATATATAAAACTAGCAACTCACTTGTATGTAGGTATATACATTATACATACTACTAGTGTGTAGTGGCTAGCATGTATAGTCTCACATCCAGAGATCCTGGATTCAAATCCCGGGTCGGACAAGTTTAGTTATTGACATTTTTTCAGTAAGCCTTAGTAACAGCCTGAAAATTGGCGGTTTTTCACCCCTTGCTGCGGAGAGCACGTTAAGCCATCGGTCCTGCACTTTACTCTAACTGGTCGTGTCGAGTGTCGTCCCACCAGAGTATGAGAGTGATAGGAATAGAGAGCGTACTTGTGTCTGCGCGTACACGCGCTGCACTTTGATATCTCGTGCACAAATGGCTGGTCTCAATGAGATTAGCCGTCCTGGTCGGAATCGGTCGGAATATTTTTATTTCCTTAAACCTGTCGTCAGCCCTTTTAACATCCCAAGAATTGTACTGTTCCCAATAATTTTACTCAATGCATTGAGTTAACTAAGTTACTGATTAAACATTTTACTCGATGTATTGACTTCAGTTACGTCTCAAGAAGCTTTACTGCTAAAAGTTTTTAGTAGAATCCAATTAAATGAAAATATATGCGTTTGAAAAATTCATAAGAAGCTCTTTGCAGTCTTTTAAAATCTCATAGTCACAGACTAAGTATTATTCAGTTTGTTGTCTATAGATAATAAAACTTTAATTTAAAGGCTGCCTTTCCTTCTATACTGTCAATTGATCAATTAAAATATACGATATTGAAATCGAATTTTACAAGCACTTGAATCGTCGTAAAGTAAATTAAATATCAATAAGCTCGTGAGGAACCTACAACGAGAAATTTAATTTGTTTATAAAATTATTATAAAAAAGTATTATAAATAAATATGGTGGAACATAAAGACACAGCACCATCTTGTTCCAAGGTCAGGTACGAGGCTTGTGTTACGGATACCAGATAGTTGAAACAGACAGACATATATAACTTAAAAAACATACATAATATTATTAAAAATATAAACACCTATGATTGCCGCACAAACATTCCTGCTCACCACACAAATGAATGCCCCACGACCGCTTGCACAATATGTAGGATCACTACAATAACCAAACCGATCGTCATTATAAAAAAAAATGCAAACAAAGCTGCGGTATTTAACTAGTTAATAAAGAATATTTTTCTTTCCAGGTGAGCATTCAAAGACGTTATGAGGTAACGACGTTATGATCAATCGAACAATGCCTAACAAGATGGCATCGGCCTTAGGAAATTAAATCTCACAGCTTCCGACGATTTTGCATTTTAATATTTTCGTCTTACACCGTACGTTAGGGAATATAGCCTTAAACATTAAATGAGCAATTCCTGTATATTTTTAATAGATTTTTCAATTTTTTTTGCTTGGAACTTTAAAAAAAATAAAAGTAGGTTATATTACTATTACATCATTATCAGCTTTCGTCATTTTTATAGGAAATGATTAAAGAAGTATAGGCTACGTTACTCACTGATAATGTAGCTTTCTGTAGGTGATAGATTTTTTAAAATCAGTCCAGTAGTTTTGGGGCCTATCTGTTACATACAAACAAAAATGAAATCTTTCCTTATCGAGACGGAAAAACTATCTAATCAAAACGCACCACGGTAATTTTGCCCTTGTTTAGACCTAACTCTGAAACTACTGTACCGAGTATCACACTGTTTGCACCATTAGCAATATAAATTATTAAGGTATATTGTAAAAATATTTTAATAAGAAAAATATAAGTTCCTTCTGATTTTATTCTAAAATTATTAATATAAAGAACACTTAGTTGATATAATAATATTATTTGCTAAATAAAAATAATGAAAATCCCATTCGGTGTAACAGACATCCTCCCTTAATGTATTTTCGTCGCGGAGCACGATCGCGGCCGTACTTGTATTAAATGATGTGAGAAAAAATATTTTCTGTTTCTTTTCCTCACCAACATACATATGTATTGCTGTCTCTGTCGAGAATAAATTTCGCTTATAAGTAGCCTCGGCATTCGTTTTATATGTCAAGGAATGTAATGTGTAGTAAAATTAGGTTTCGTGTAATATATTACATATAGGGTAGGCCTGACGGTTAAACTAAAGGTGCGCGTTCGAATCCTGGGGAAAGTAAATATCTTTTTTACATTATTAATATGTTTATTAATGAATAAGAAAGTTTACTAATAATTCCCTCCCAAAAAGTGTAAAGCATTCGAAACGTCGGAAATCCAAAAATCAAAATAAATCCGCGAAATAATCTAAAAGGTTTCCCGAAGTGGAAGTAACCTATATGGTGATTTAGATAACCATCTATCACTATAGTAAATTTGATCATATCCTCTCTAGTGGTTTTTCTCGAGATCGTCAGAGATAGAAAATTCTAAAAACTATAGATACGACCTTGTATCGATAATACTGACTTTTTTGTTTGTTTTAGGTACCTTTCATATTTATAATTTATTTATATAATGGTAGGGGAGCCCACGATGCTAAATGGGGATTTACTCGAGCGTCGTAGAGACCTATTGGGATGCAAAGCTTAGATGATAAGAAGAAAAAAATGTTATATGATATATACCTTTACATCGGTGGGGGAAGCGGCTATAGATTTTTAAATATGTAAAAAAAAACTTTTGCATGGACATCCTCGAGCGCGTCAGATATTGATAGCATCAATGCCCTACGTATTTTTAATAATGTACGTATGTTAATCTGATCGTTTGCGTGATGCGGGTGGCTGTATTTAAGGGTTGAAAATGAAAAAAAAAATAATTTAATCGAGCGCGTCAGATTTTCTAAGGGAGTGTTAAGTGCACCAAAAAAAGCTCTCATTCACTAATCTGACGATTTCGATGGGACGCAAACTCGTGGCCATTTTCATAACGTGCAAAAAAAATCGCCATTTTGAAATACTCAAGCGCGTCAGATTAAGATATATATGGTTCATCTTTATGTTCTAAACGTACTGTCTCATAATCTGACGATTATCTAGAGGGATACGCCTAATCTGACAAAAAAAATTAGAAAAACGGTTCACCTTAAAGGCCATCCCTGCAACTTCCCGCTAATTCCATTTCTGGGCACTTATAATTGTACTTCATAAGTATTTTGAGTTCAAAATATAATTTGTCATATTTTGAGCTCGCTGAGTTCAAAGAAATAAAAACTATTTTTGGAATTTTCAAACCGCAATTACTTTTGAATGGATCAAGCAATTTTCACGCGGCACGCAAAGCCAAAATGTTGGAAACACGTTGTAAACAGTATGCCACGAACGAGTCTTTATGATCAGCTGTGATGGCGTCATGGCAGTAGAAACCAGAGTGGGGACAGAGTGAGAGAGTAATAGATAGAGAAAGAGTGAGAGAGGAATAGACGCGGAGAAGGAAATGTAGGCATCACGCAGCTGCACGCATTTAACTTTATCGACGAATTTTTGTTATTTCGGCTTGCGGAAATCGTCAGATTATATATTTTTCATTATTCTTGAATTATTTCCTTCAAAATAAAAAAAAAATAGCTACGCTCGAGAATGTCGAGATGACGTTTTTTTTTTTACAACTTTGTTGCCCTCCCCTTTTTTTACGTCACTCTCAAA
This sequence comes from Boloria euphrosyne, assembly GCA_951802675.2. Classification (NCBI taxonomy): domain Eukaryota; kingdom Metazoa; phylum Arthropoda; class Insecta; order Lepidoptera; family Nymphalidae; genus Boloria; species Boloria euphrosyne. The sequence goes on from OX637893.1 coordinate 1,454,544, forward strand.
TTGTCAGATTAGTGGAATATACACTTTTTAGGATGTAATTAACTCACCCTACCTTAATCTGACGCGCTCGAGAATTTCTGATGGTCAATTTTTTTTTACTAATCTGATCCTGTATCCTTCACGGGCGGCCTTATATATGGGCCTCATGTTTTGTGGAGGTACTTAACCGGGTACAAGGTATCCCCCTGTATATTAATCTGCCGCGCTTTAGTAAATCCCGAAATCCCCGCTTGGGCTCCCCTACTATAATATATAGTTTATAATTTATAGTGGCATTATAGTCATGTCATCTGTGATTTTTTTTATCGAAATCGGTCCAGACATAACTTTTTTTATTTTATTCTGAATTAGTGCTTGACTACATTCCACCTGATGGTAAGTGGTAACGCAATCGTAGATGGAATCGCACTAATTCAGTAGCCACCTATTCACTCTTGCCTTGAAGGCACCCATATTGTAACCGGCCGGAAACGCTGACTCAGGCAGATTGTTTCAATCCTTTGCCGCACGTATAATAAATGACGAAGCAAAACGCTTCGTCCGGACGGGTGGAATATCCACGACATAAGGATTGAGACCAGCCGTTCGTCGGGTTGTTCGATGATGAAAAGGAACTTGAAGGAGCTTCAAATGTAAATGGCATTAAGAAACATTAACTATTATCACTTTTAAAAGCACAACATTATAGAACTTATTGAAAGTTTTGTCGTATTCAAATGACAAGTATATAATAAAAATATTTTGGGACATTAATATACTGGTTCCATAGTAAGCTACGAGGCTTATATATATATATATATATATATATATATATATATATATATATATATATATATATATATATATATATATATATATATATATATATATATATATATATATATATATATATAAAAAGTAGTAAATGCCCCTAGCAGGACTCGACCTCGCAACTTCTGGCACAGCAAGTACAACTACAAACTGCACCAAACGTATTGTCAATACAATAACACAAACACACAGATATACAATAAGTATATATTAATATTTATACATAAGAATCGTCCGAACAGATGTAAAATATAGCTCGAACTCTCTTCTACGCACTCATTTACACAATAGGGACAATGATTAATGTGAACGCCATATTTCCGTATTGTACAATAATATTATGAACTACGAGTAAATACCTAGCTAGAACACTAATTTTAAACATTTGAAATTTTGTTAAAGTTTCTTTTAAAGTATATAATACTCGTATATATTTATTTGATAATATTTTCGTGCTTATTTTATTTTAATTTTTATATCTAAATACATTTAATTTTATATCTTAATACATTTTCTCAAGGCAGCGGTAGCCCAGCGGTAACGCGCCTACTTGGATAATCGAGTGATGCGGGTTCAAATCCGGGTCTCGCACCTCTGATATTTTCATGTGCGAATCATTTCTTCAATCAATTCATGATCACCACTTTTCTTACGGTGAAGGAAAACATCGTGAGGAAACCTGCATGTCTGAGAAAAACCTACCAAGTTTTCGAAAGACATGTGAAGTCCGCCAACACGCACTAGGCTAACGCGGTGGACTATGGCCTGATCCCCTTCGTACTGAGGCCCACCCCCAGCAGTGGGACGTTAAAAAGGGTTGAATATACATGTATATAAATACATATTACATACACACAAATTAAATTGAAATTTCTGTTTCTAACATCAAAATAACCGCTTTTTACTAAATTTATTTATAAAACTTATAAATATACGATACTTATAAGATTTCTTTTTTGTATATGTCTGTTTGTATTGGCTAATCTCTGAATTGGTTTGACAGATTTTAACCTAACTTCACTGGTAGGTGCTGATGTTACTTGAATAAGGAGTAATTTTATTAAAAAAGCTTTCGTTCAAAAGAATAAAGACCTCGAGCAAAGCGAGGGTATGTCGCTGGTTTAAAATAAATCCCAAAAAGTCGACCTTTCAGCAATATGAATTAAAATTCCTTTTGGATATAGAAAGATATCTTCAGCAAAGCTAGAGTATTCAACATAAAACAATCGCATTATCCCAGGAGTCGTAAATCTTACAGAGCGTTCCAAATAAATTAATGTGCCGTAGGAAACGAAAAACCGCAAATTTAGTCCAGGGGAATCAATAGCTACACAATTGAATTCGTTTGTTATAACTAGATTTTTCACGTTGGGATCTTTCACGCTGTTTAATTAGTAATCTTCTTATCACTGTTATCACGCTCTTATATCATTTTATCTTTTTATGTACTTAAATTTAATAAAATTTTAATTAAGTCGAATTTGTACATTCAATATTTTTTGAAGAATATTTTTGAATCAGCCATTATTATCGATATAGAGGCTGAGTTTACAATTTTTTAGTATGATTGTCTATTTGTCTGTCTGTTTGTCTATATTATGTGTGTGACAATATACAAGTAAATCTCTGAAAGAATATATTGCCTAACTTCTTTATTTGTCACAAGTATAATCACAATGCATCTTTTAGAAAATATTACTTCTAGATTTAAATGAGCTGTGAATTAATACAAAGGGTTTAATTAAACATTATTAAGACTTTTAGCTTACGTCCTATAGTCCTAAGTAAAAATACCTGCAATACCTGCCATTTTATAATATTGTTGATGATAATGTCTTTTTAAAGCTCTTTTAAAGCTCTTTTCATTATAATTTCAAGCTTCATACACTTGTTGTACTGAAATGCTTATTCATACATTTTAAACACCTAAATAATTAAAATTAAATAGTTTTATACAAAATGCTAAGTTTCTGTAAACATTCATTTTCTGTATTGGATGCACTAATGGCTGGAGGGAGCGGCGCAAGAAGCAAGGAATCAATGAATAACAATTAGTTTGGTAGTTAAATGTGATATAGATTTCTATTGTAAGTAACAGTTTTTGTAAGATTAGCTTGAATATTTGATATGTAAGGCATTTTTGTTTTTGTTACTTTATATTTTTGTATACATACGTACGTACATACACACATTTAGATAAAAAGTTTCAAATAATCTTGTATGAAAAAAATTAAACAATCTCTTTTTTCTTTATGACTTACGTGTTTGTAGTAATATGATTTGCATTTTATCTTCATCCCTTTTTAAAAGCCGACTTATTGGCACGGCTTTTCATGTGGGGTGGATCAGATCATAACCCACCACGTTAATTGTGGGACAGACTCCATCTATCGAAAACAAACTTACTTACCTGATAATAAGTTAACCAAAAACCTTTCAAACTAAGTAAAATAGGATTATATACATTAAATTCATTACTTTTAATACGTACAGGAAGATGTCTTTTAAAAACATTTTTTCATTATTTAATAATCCATTTCCTCAAACCGGAGGAGCACTTGACTTCTATCAAATAAGTAGAATTGTTGAAATAACTCGAATGCCTAACGCGACGGCAATTTTCGAATACGGGTCACATATGTCGCCAATATAATATAATACAACATGGAGGGTAAAATAATAGAGACGATCTGGCTTAAAGTATGTACGATTTGCAGAAATCGAAAGAAATCATATTTTTTCTTATATTTTTCTATATATAAGAAGTTTATTAAAGTTCCATGGTTTTACCTTTGACAATGGAATGGAAGTTCATCTTCCATACAAAATTTCATCCCTTATTTTAACCCCTTCAAGCCTTTTTTCGCAAAAGGTATATTATGTCCTTTCTATCTCTAGTCTATCTTTGTACTAAATTTTATTAAAATCAGTTAAGTGGTTTAGGCGTGAAAGCGTAACAGACAGACAGAGTTAATTTCGCATTTATAATACTGGTAGGGTATAGTTAATAACCCCTTGCTTTCTTTATGCTTTTTGTAATTATAATATTATATTTTAGCACTGCCACCTTTTTTATTATTAAAAGAAGCGGATGTAAATGATAATACTCTAGATGGAAAATGTTCTGAACGGCTTTGAGAGAAGGATGGTACTGCCTTGCCTTTTTTTGCTCAACTTGGCGGGAGCACTGCCGCGTCCCTTCATGTATTAAATTGTAATGAAATGCGTCCAGCCGACTTGGCATATATTCACATAATATGTATACGTACAAACTTAAGAGGGAATCACAAATCTCTGCTGTAACCACTATACAATAGTAAATTACGTCGTGAAATAAAAGTTTTCTTGTCGAAAACACTCGCAGCATCTCATAAATTGGACCATCGTAATAAGAATGCCTTTTGAACAAGAGGGGTGATCTATATTTTTAGGGAAAATGATAAAATTGATGCATAAGAATGAGTTCGCGATAATTTCAAAAGCTTAGAGCTTAAAGCACAGTAGACTTAAAGTTTATTGAATTATAAAAGATATTTTTTACAAATGTATACTATTTGTAATATCGCTGTAGCTAATTGAAAAAAGAAGAAAAAATCTTTATTAAAAACTGGGCGGAAGCTCACTGGTGATTTTTATTATTCTTGGCATAATGTAAGGTTGGAAAGTGAATAAATAAATATGTTTGGACATTATTACAACATCGCCATCTATCTCCGTGGTAAGCTACGAGGCTTGTGTTACAGATACCAGATAGTTGATTTAATACACATATATATATTTTAAGCGAAGTGACTATTTGTACGGGTACTGGACGAATAAATTATATTTATTCGTACATTTATCGGATGATTGAAATAGTTGTAGTAGAGCTTGAAATAGTTTTATTATAGGATATAAATATATAGGATAAAATAATTTTGAGGGTGTTATGTCATGTTTATGTAATGTTAAAAGTCGGAGGAATCTTAAATAATAAATTTTCAGCTCGGTAGGTTAAGGTTATTTTCTTTTTATATTTTGGATATATCCTGCACCTAAAACTCACTTACTTTTTATTTGAAAGAAAAAAAAAGTGATAGATATTCGTATTAACCGACAATTGTCGGACGAATAATATATATTTTATTCGTCCAGTAACCGTACGAATAGATGCAGCCTATTTTAAAATGCATACATATTATAAATATAAACACCCATGAGTGGAGTACAAACATTCGTGCTCAACAAATGAATGCCCCCAGCGGGACTCAAACCCGCGACCGCTGGCGCAAAAAGCAGGTCACTCAATCACTAAAAACTTAGCCTAACATGTCGTCCAATACATGTAAGTGGTACATAACCCTTGGTGCGCGTGTCAGCCTATTATTTCGCGTTTTATATTGCAATATACGAGCGCAATCAAGTAGGTACCCAACCTTGTCTCTTTTTCAGTTTCCCTGTTCTTTACTTTATTGATGGCGTTTTTAACCGACTTCAATAGGATGCATGCGAAATGTATTGTACCTTTACGAATTTTTGTATTAAACAAACATGCAGTGTTTCTCACGATGGTTTCCTTCACCGTAATACAAATAGTAAACATGTTAGAAAATGATTCGCACATGAAAATATCAGAGGTGCGAGAGCCGGGTTTGAACCCGCAACTTTCGTTACTTACGTACTAGTATTTACATAAATATGTAGTTATATTTAAAAAATATTTTTAATGTTTCTCTTGTTAAGCATTATTAAGTTAATTAAGATAATGAGTGTCGGTTCTTTATAATTACACCTAATTAAAACAAACATCCTCATTTTACACGACGTAATTCCTATTATTATACTTAAAAAACGCCTGGTGTAGTGGCTCAAATATCTAAATTTACATCAAAATAAAATTCCGGATTAATGAAGTTCCGGATTCGATTTCGTTCACTAAGGGATTTCTAAAAGTTACATAGGTTGAAAGTATAAAATCTAATATATTATTATAAATATTATGTCATGTCACGACTCACGGTACTTATGATCGCACTCCTCAAAAACGACTCAACCGATTTTTATGATATTTTTGGATATTGGGTTGATATTTTTGTGGGTAGCCACACTCCGCATTTTACTTTTACTTGAATTTAGACGTCATGTTTATCTCAGTCTTTAGTGACACGCACGAACACGAACGTTTGTATTCCAGTATGAGTGTTTATATTTTGTAATAAGCATGTTATATAATATTTTTAATATATCAACTATCTAGTATCCGTAACACAAACCTCGTAATTTACCGCAGAACTAGCTATAAAGCTGTGTTAATGTCCCAACATACTTATTTTATTTATTTTTTATGAACAGTAATCAAATATGGTAGAACAATGTTTTCCATGTTAACTACTAGTAGTTCAAAAACTGCACTACTAGTTTATTTTCCGGTTATTTCAACATCAAAATCAAGAAATCGATATATTAGTTTCATTGCAATACAATCACGCACTGAGCCCAATTCGCCATAATGACAATGACTATGGGCATAGCTTTCGTATAAACTAAATTTAATTTGACAGGTTATAAAGCGCCCTTTTCTCTATTGAATAAAGGTTTTGGGGTCGATCCGGTCTTAATTTAGGGTTTAAATAATTTTGCGAACAATTGTTTTCCAAGTAGGGGAAATTTAATAGGATTTTGTTATGAAACTAACTATTACCCGTAGCTTTTCTCGTATATGTATTTTTTTTTAAAATTCACAACTAGAAAATAGAAGAAGGAAAGAAGAAGGTTCTCTAATCAAGAGAATTCGAGAAATCTCAAAGTATTATTGGGATTCCATTTTAATGTCAACGCGATAGTGTTTCGAATAAAAAATGACCTGTAAATATCGATTAAACTAAAACATATTTAGAGCATCTAAGGATTTCTTCTTCAGTAGAAAACACGAATAACCAGAGGAAAAAAGGTACTAAACTCTCTCTCTCTCTCTCTATTTCTTTTTATTGTCTTACACACAATAATTTTGATATTACCTATTCCTCTTTATTTTAATATTGAGTGACGAAAAGACAAACCTACTAACTAATACTAATAGATATAACATAGTCGCTAGGAACCACCCTCGCTTCGCTTGGGATCGTTACTAGTTACTTTTTATTACTCAGTATAGGATAGATATATAGGCCATATATTAATATATATTACGATGATAAATAAGCCTTAAGCATTCCTCAATAAACTGGTTATCTAATGCACAAGGAATTTTAGAAGTCGAATAAGTAGTTCCTGAGATTAGCGCATACAAACAAACGAACAAACAAATAAACAAACTATGCCTCTTTATAATATATTTATATATAATGTCAAAATGGTAGCTTTTGCTACGATAATAAAGATAAATATACATATATCAAAAAGTAAGCTTTACGCATTCAAAAATATTCATTATTTACTCATTACACAACAATATGTCAAGCACTCACAGCCAACACCGTTCATTTCCGTTGAAAAACCGAACCGGAAACAGTTACATTTCCGGTAGCGTTCACGTTAATGGTGGCTTCCGACAATTAATTCTTTCTTTTAACATAAAAGCTGTCACGCACGTCAGTATGTTTGTATATAAAGAAAAAAGAAATTATCGTTATTTTAGGGAATCGGAAAATGCTTTCAAAACCGTAAAAAACTAATTTGTCTGCCATTAATGTCCCAATGCCATAGTCTACCACGCTGGCCTAGTGCGTGTTAGCACACTTCACATGTCTTTCGAAGACTGGCTAGGTTCTCTTAAACATGCAGGTTTTCTCCCGATATTTCTCTTCACCGTAAGACAAGTGGTGATCGTGATAGAAAAGATTCGCACATGAAAATTTCAGAGGTGCGAGACCCGGATTCGAACCCGCATCACTCGATTATCCAAGTGAGCGCGTCACCACTGGGCTACCACTGTCTTTATGTTGGCTTACGTCCTTCTAATCCTAGAAAGTTTTCTCAAACCTTGATTTCCTCATTTGAAAAAGAGGGCGTAATTCTTAACTTGATATGTTACAATATGCAAAACTAGTGACTGACCATTGCATCGCTCCGTTGGGGATCGTCTTAAAGTTGTACGTGCTAGGCAGTTGCCAGGTATATAGAGGATCAGTTTTTTTTTAAGTTTTTTTTTACCATTATGGATACCAATCTCCATAAAATATAATAAAAAAAATATTAAGTAACAAATAAACTTCAAATGCCTTAATATTATTTATTTAAAACTGCTCCAAAAAGTATCTATTAACTTTTACAGTTTAATTTGGTTTTAATTAAGAAACACGCCATTTGTTAAACGTTTCTGTTAAGTTAAAAAGAAAAAGGCGCAATAATATATAGACAGATATTGTTTTATACTACTGTTAGATATAATATTTTTATCGGGAAACTACAAAACCCGCAAGAGATATAAATTTTAAATCGTTCTCTTTTTTCAAGTTTATTCGAAACACCGTCATAAACTGCGCTTCTGCTTATAATGTGTTTCAGCGTTTGTGTTTGTGTGTCAGCGAGGTGACGCCTTTGGGTAAGCGAGTGTATCGGGTTCAAATCTGGGTCTCGCACCTCTGATATTTTTATGTGCGAAATTACTAACATGATTACCACTTGGACGGTGAAGGAAAACATCGTGAAGATACCTGCATGTCTGAGAGAATCTAGCAAATTTTCGAAAGGTATACGAACCCGCACTTGACGTGGTCGATTAAGGGCAGATCCTCATTCATCCTCCTAGAAGGAGATCCTCATTGAAGGGAAGACCATGCCCAGCAGTGGGAAGTAAAAGGACTGAACACAATACAATACAATACAGCCTTTGGGAAATTCAGAGAAAGTCAGCTATTTTTTAAATAAACTGACGGACAACAAAGTGCTACAATCCTATAAGGGTTTCAATTTTTCCTTTTATGGAAAAGGAACTAAAAACTAAAGTTACATTAAATATTCAGAGAATAGGTACTTAGGTTTAAAGATATTTATTTCCCAAAAAGAATAATAGTTTACTTAATTTAAGGAAAACTTACGAGAACTTTGTACTTTTTTACAATTTCAAATAAACTATATTTTTGATTATTAATTTCCAAAAACCTCCTCAAAATCATTTAAAATATCCAACATTATCATACATATAAAAAAAATTGTTTAAGTTAAGACAAGATTGTCACTAACATTAAGGCTACCTCTTAAAGGTTTTAAAATCAACAAAAATATAAAATTTTAAACTAAAAATTAAAGCACCTAGAGAAATGAAAAGCTAAAGTAAATCATAACTTATAAAAGATCTCGACCAAGTCAACTACGTATAGCTTCTCACCCCCATAAGTTCCGTTTGAGTTTTAATTCAATTATATGAATATTGATGTCATTCAATTTTCAACCTTATTACATTACACTAAAGTACAAAATAGAGTACGTAAATATCGCAAATAAAAGGCTGTGGTTCGACAGCTTACTCCAAGTCAAATCTTTTATTTTCTTCGCTTTTTTATTGAATTCTTTAAAGGATTTATGAGTTTTTGTTGACTCTTCGATTTATTTTTCATTTGACTGCAAGAGTATTATGGACTTCGATCGTGTTAAATGCGGAAATCGCTTATTTACCACCGGAAGCTCTTTTTATAACGTAATTTATAATATTTGCAAGATGGCCTCTTGCACTATCTTTTTTACAGAACGATTAGTATGTATCATAATAATATTTTATGTTAAAAAGAGAAATAGTGATAGGGATAAGCTCGCTTGTATAACCGAATGATGCGGGTTCAAATCCGGTCTCGCACCTCTGATATTTACATGTGCAGGTTGCGTGTCTTACGGTGAAGGAAAACATCGTGAGGAAACCTGCATGTCTGAGAAAACCTAGCGAGTATTCGAAAGACATGTGAAGTCCGCCAACACGCACTAGGCCAGCGCGGTCGACTATAGGCTGATCCCCCTCGTACTGGGACGTTAAAAGGGGCTGAAAACAAGACATTGATTAAAACTTTTGGTTTCTAAATGAAATACAATCAAATTTTACAAGCACTTTTTTGATTTAATTTTAAATGAAAGTAAATCTGAAAATATAGAAGGTCACTCACTCATCACGAAACATCGAAAGCAGCTTGAGTTTATAATTAGTAGACGTCCGCAAATAATGAATTTTGCGACAGTGCCGGATTAAGGAGGTCTAAAGGCTCTCGCAAGTTTGTATGAAATTCATTCATTCTTCGTGTTACAAACTTTAAAATTGGCAGGGAGCACCTAGGGATGAACAAGAAATTTACCAAACGACAGCGAAATTATCTAATTTTAGGACAAATGTATTTTGTGGGTTAGAGAACGATAAAGCGTGATAATTATGAGAGACATGTAGTGGTCCCAGGAGACATCTGTTTGATTGTGTATTCCTTAAAGTAGTAACGACAGTAGTGTCTAAGTGTCGCCAGGGATTTACATTAGCATATAGTAATTAACTATGCCTACCGGATGAAATTCCCTGAAGCAAAGTACCTACTAACCTAAATAAGTAGATGACTCAAACGAATCGAATCTAGACATTTTGTGCAAAAAGCAGTGGCACTGAGCCAGATGGTCGAATTTTCTTTTAGAATAAAGTTTTAGAATTTTCATTGTTCTCCATGAACGCTTACATGCTCGCAACTCGAGGTCGGTTATAGCTTTATTTGATATTGAAAGGTGTTTTCTAAATGTTCTCTTTTACAGTTTACTGCGGTTTCTATAATAAATAAAATAGATTTAGTACCAAACGATTGCAAATCTTTGAAAGAAATAAACAAGTATATAAAATCAGTAACTATTAACAATGTTTAGTGTTATGAGTTATCAAAACTTATTAATAATAATATTTAATACTACCGATTCACTTTCGTTTCGCTCGGACTCGTCCCTAGTTTGCGCGAGCGAAGCCGCGGGTACCGCTAGTAAATGTAAGCAAAAACTTGATAAATTATATACTAAAACCTCACTCGAAAACCACTTTCTTTATTCGTGAAAACAGCATGAAAATCGGTGCAGTAGGTTTTGAGTTTATCGCGAACAGACAGACAGACAGACGCGATAGAGGACTTAGTTTTATAATATGTAGTAATTAAAGGATTAGAATAGTTAATTGGGAGTCTAATGTGTAAGACAGGATCGAAACATTACTGGAAACGTTTCAAAATTTCGGTACTAGAATGTTGTTTGTTAGCATATAAGTGAAGATTGAGAAGACATGTGAAAATAGAATAAAAGTAAATAAATATGTTGGGACATTATTACACGCTTAGCTGAAGGCTTGTGTTACGGATACCAGGTAGTCGATACACTACACTTAATTGTCTTCAAATACATACATATTATTATAAATATATACAGCCATGACCGAAGTACAAACATTCGTGCTCATCAAATGACCGGGACTCAAACCCGCGGCCACTGACGCAACAACTACAAACTAAGCCAAATGGAGTAAAGTCAAAGTAGTTAAATGGGTATCAAGACGTAAAAATAGTGATTTTTGGTGAAACTGTTGATAAACTGCATGTGATGGCAAGTGACATAAGCCACCATTGTTATATAACAGTATTAAAGCATCTGTATTGCAAGAGACGTGACTTATTCTTCGATCCCAAACTCATAGAATGTAACAATATCACGCTTAATTTGTATGACTTTCTGTACGTATGGGACTGTGTCATGCAAGCTAAAGTGAGTACAAAAGTTAGGCATCTCGTTCATATTAAGTACTAATTTAGTGGAGTCAAGGGAAATCTTGAAGTTAGAATTAGTATTCCATTCATTTTCAAATAACTCAAGGGTGGATTTTTATATTTATACATTTTTAATTTCTAGTAAATGAATACAAAACTATATACTAAAAGCTTCCTCGTGAACTACTCTATCTATTGCTGAAAACAGCATGAAAATCGGTGTTGTAATTTAAGAGTTTATCGCGTACAGACAGACGAAAGACTTTGTTTTATAACATGTAGTGATTGTTTTTTACAAAATTTTAATAGAAGATATTTCGAACGTGAGTATACTGTACACGAAAGAAACCATTTCTAAATAATTTTGCTTTCTTTTATTACAGACTAGTAACTCACCCTTGTTCCATTCGGATTTCTCCCTAGGCTCGTTTTAAAGGTTATTTTACATTTCTCAAAGATGACGACATCGATATTTAGTCGCAGTAAAAAGTACTGTAACGTAAACGCACCTAATAACGACCCCTTAAAATCGGCACCCATTACCGCCCGTTTCATAAAATCATCGTTTTAAAGAGTTATGTTAAAGTAAGACTAGTGGTTTCTTTAGAGAAAATATAAAACTATTGGTATTACAAATATTTATCACTTGCTTGTGTGCATAAACCAACGATTTAAAGAATGATGGCACATTTCGTCGTTGGACTCCGGTAACAGCGCGTATTTCATAGTGTCTCGCTCACGATTACTTAAGTACCACTCATTTTATTTTTAGGAGAAAATATAATCGCAAATGATTCTTATGAACACTTTTACTCTCTTGATACCTTCTTAATACTTTCATTGATATAAATAATAACTAATTTTCATGAGATATAGCTTTAATCTGCCTTAAATTCAATATTAAAATGGAACGGTAATAGGAACAAAAATCACAATTTTGTTTCTATTACCGACCGAAGTCGCTGTTAGGTTTTCGGAGAACATTTTAATTTCCATTTTTCTTGTCATAATCTATAAATATATAAGCATTAGACGACACTAATTTCATTAGTTAATATATCAAGTTGTGTTTGAGCTATTAACGCCATACAATTAAATGTATCAATAGTTGTGAAAATCAACTTTGTTTTTGTGTAAATGTTTTGATGAATGTAGGATGTATAATTATCAAATATCCTTTTTATAGTTAAGATACATTTATATTATACATTCTTAGCAACTGCACCAATATAATCATAATATAAATGTACTTAATACACTACATTTACTCAATACCATGTATCTTTAACTGGGTCGGTAATAGGTTATGCGAATTTCTTTAATTGAATCTAATAACGACCTACCTGTACATTTGCAAATTTTTGTCTGTTTGTGTTGTTGATAGTGAAGTATTTTTTTATTTTTTATATATTTTACATGTGAATATAATGTAATTAACATTATATCATCTTATAATAAACAAAAAATACACTATTAAGAAAATATTATATTTAAAAATAGTAATTCATTATTAATTAAAAATAACTAATATGTAAAAAAAAACAAATCATCTATTGACTTTTCTCATTGATTGACTTAATATGTTTGACTAGGTAAATTTGTTTCAGAAAATTGAACGATCAGAACGTAAGCATTATACAGTCAATCAACTGTTCCCTTCTTAAGTAGACTGCAAAAATACGATTTTCTTGTTTTTGAGTTCGATAGGTTTGCATTTGCATTCATTATACTATAATTTGCTGTATTAAATTTTTTATATATTAATAAGTATATTGTACGAGACTCATTTATGGCTGTTAAGCAAATTTTGTAGACTTAAGTTTTAAATAAAACATTTTGATTTTTGAAGATCATTTACATAAATATTTAAACTCACATGAACATTTTTTTTTTGACTTCAATTGTTCTATTCATTTAGCGGTCGGTAATAGGTTCCATAAAAACGGTAATAGTAGCACACTCCGTGCTTTGGATCGGTAATAGGAGCATAGCCCTTTTCATCAATTAATAATTTTTTTTAATTTTTATTACATTTTTGCCAATTGTTTCTATAGCTCACTAAAAAGATCGTTAATTTCAGTATTTGAAAAAAAATAAAAAAACACACTTTTTATTAATCAAGCGCTTATTTTTTGCATATCAATCTGAACTTAGCTTAAACTGGCGGTAATAGGTGCGTTTACGTTATATGCTGACGCAGATAACCAGCTAACATGTGATGTTCAAACCAAACATCAAAATCTGTCCATTAGTTTTCTCGTAACGCGTCAACGACAAACAGACAGACAAAAAATACTGCAACTATAAGTCTAAAATAATGAAAATAATTTACAAGGAAAATGTGAAATACGCATATAGAAGGAAAAAAGAGGATATGCGTTTAAAAGGGGTGGATGTTACGTTGACGAATGATAGAGGAGAGTGGAAGAAGAAGACATGTTGTGCCGACCCAACATAGCGTGGGATAAGGACAGGAAGAAGAAGAAGAATAAGTCTAAAATAATGTCAAATTTTTATAAGGTTTTCTAAAAAATATTCATTAAACAGATTTGACTAAGTTAGAATTTTATTTGATTATGTATAGACGTGGACTTTCTGAAGGACGTGAAGAGGATCTTTAATTCCCGTCTGCATTTGAACAAGTTTATTGTCATTTCAATATAACCCGCATAATTATAACTTTAGGACAGATATATGTTTATTTCGTTAACAGATAGAACTTTTAATTAAAGAACTTTACATTAAGGCACTTAAAAAACTAATGTGTAACGCAAAAACGTGTTCGTGTGTTTGTTTTTGAAGTGAAACTTCTTTAGTAAATCAAGTACCAAGCGCTAAGAGACGGGGAAGAGTTAGCGCCACCACATTAGTATTTATACAGTGTGTTAACAGTGAGTTAAATTTATAAATAAAGAAATTTCATTTCTGACATGTGTAATTTGTACGCACGCACTTTTTTTATTGCTTAAACAGTTTTCATTTTAAATATGATATTGTTACGTACTACGGGTTCGGGATCTGAAATCTAAAGGTGTTCTATTTCACTATATACACACGCAGAGTTTGTACACGGCACTAGTCTTTGAGGACTGTATTTCACTTATAGATACTCTTACACTAAGCCTGCACACTAACTAACTAACTCTTACACTTTTCCACTATTCCGTATCTCTTCTTAGTCTTCGCTCAACTTTGAATGTCAATTGAACTCTCGACACACTACCGGCCTTTTTATATGCGTAAATATTAGAACATTCTTGTATCGAAAATTCAAAACGTTTCTAGTAATTTCGAATCCTTTCCTGAAAATGCTTTATCTCTCTCTGACACATTAGAATTTGTAATAAACTGTTCCTGTCATAATGTTAAGAATTGACATTTGCCGTTCTAAAGCATGGTATAAACGTGCTATTATGACGAGTTCACACATTATTACGCGACACATATTATGTCTGTGACTTTTTTAAATATATATGACAAAATATATTCTATTTATGCCATTGTAATAGTTAAATCGAACTTGGAGACGAACCCAAGACTCCAATTCCTAATTCTTGAAGTCGATCCAAAAACAAAATCAGTTAATTTTATAATAGTAACATTTATATCGGCTTTGTATTGACAAAAAATCCCCACCCCAGAATCGAACGGAAGACATCTATCATGTTGGCAAAACTTTTCTTTCACAACAATAAGCTTATTTACCTGTAAAATAGTACAAGAACCACATGCTTTTAATAAGTAATATTTTATATATTGTGGAATATGAACAGAAAAGAGGATGTTGGAGTGGGGAAAAAGCTATAAAAGTCGATGCATAACTGGCATCGGGGGGTAGTTGTGTCATGACACTTATCGTGGTAGCATTATTAGGTTGTTACTCTGCCGGTTTGTTTCTAAAAATATCATTGTTGGTAGATTAGTTGTCTTTTCAGTTAGTTAAATTGTGTTTTAGTCTTTTCAGATACTTAAATTGAGGTCGATTTAGTAAGCTTGTTTTTTTTAAAAAAAGGCTCACTTCTGGTCTAAATTCACAAGAATATAGTATATTTCCATTTTTGGCGTTTCGCCAATAAATAGGCCATGAACTTGGGAAGATTTATATGTTGTTACCAAATAAGGATAGGAAGGCCACATAACGTAAATTTCACCATGCTTTGCCTTTTATGGGTTTTGTAAATCACAGTTCCTTTATATTTTTTATCAGTTACTCGTAGTTAGCCCTACTTTACTCCAAGGGGTTCTATGAGGAAAAATCAGGAAAAACACTAAATTGGATAAGCTACTGGTAATTTATTAATATATAATTACGGCTGCAGATTCAGAGGTAGTGGGTTCAAGTCTCGAATCGGCTGAGGTGCTTATTGACTCTTTTTGTTAAGAGATTTTTAGTAACAGGCCAAAATTGGAAAGTTGGCGTTGTGTTACCGAGCCTCAGAGAGCACGTAAAACTGTCGGTCCAGCACCAGTTGTCGAGGAGTTGCTCCGTCGGAATATGACAGTGATAGGAATAGAAAATATACTAGTGTCTTCACATGCACTTGTGCACTATAATATCTACGACGTCACGTTTGGCTCAGTTTTTAGTGATTCTATTTTTGCGCTAGCGGTCGCGGATTTGAGTCCCGCTGGGGGGATTTGTTTGTTGAATGTTTGTGCTCCAGTCATGGGTGTTTATATTTATAATATGTATGTATTTATAGTTATATATGTATAGTATATCAACTATCTGGTATCCGTAACACGTAGCTTATCACGAAGATAAATGTGCTGTTGAAATAATGTCCCAGCATATTTATTAAAAAAAACTATAGAAGGTAAACAAATGCAATTCACTAAGCGAAAATTATACAGAAATTGAAACTTTCAACGTTTACTTTCATATTGGAAACGCAGAGTTGAAGGTTGTATTTCCGCTGATATGACATCCTTAAACATATTTTAACATGACAATATTAAAATGCCGTTATTTGGGAATACACTAATCACTACAAATATATTATTATAACTCTAAAATACATCACTACTTCTTAGACACGTAGGTTTCCGTCTAATGCTTATTTCGCCGTAATATTTATGTGGAAAAAAATAAGTTCTAATATTTTATGTAAATAAAAAAAAAGACATAACCTATACTCAAAATAGATTTGAAAACTGAATGTTGCAATAATTTCGAAACCAGACTAATAATTTATAAAAACAATAAAAAAATAATAGAAACAATAAAAAATTCGACAAATACAAACAAAAAGATGTTAAAGTACTCAGGGTACTTATGTTACTTGTTGACACCGTGTTATTATAAAAAAAAACAGAAACAAACAGAAATTTCTTAAAATTTATTTTCTTACAACTTCCATTAATTGTAAATTTTAAATGCATAATAATAACTGTTTAATTTATTTCAACTTATGCCCAGCGAAGCGATCCGAGTTTGCTAGTATAGACTAGCAAACTCTTACTAACTTACTATAGAGTAAAGATAGAAAATGCAACTATGGATCAAGGGTAAACCTCAAGTAAACCATGAATTATGTAACAGCCAAATGTCAACCTCGCTCAAATTGACGGATCTTGAATGTGTATTACATTCTCATTGCCCGAGCACACTTTTTCCATTACAGGCATAATTCATATTACATTGTATTGATGGCAACATTTTTTGTGTCAAAAACATAAAAGGGATCGATAGAAAAGCCATTTCTCAAAATCAGTCCATTACTTATGGCATATCGTATAGATTCCTTATTATTTGCTGTAGCTTTAGTCAAATTTAAAGGATTTTCTTGACAAATCGTTTTGGGATCTAGATTTTTAATAGACTTATTTTTTCATAGTTGAGCTTTTGAGATACTCTTCATTTGGTTAACTGATAATATAGTATTCTGTCCATTTTAATTTCCCACTTCTAGCATGGGACTCCCTTAAATAAAAACAGATCATTTTTTAAAATTACGCATACGCATTGAATGTCAAACATAACCATTATAAATTCATTTATTACAATATATATATAGTCCAGTCATTTTAGAACTATCTGCGGAAAAAATCCTAGTGAGCTGAATTTTTGTATACACCTTTATTACGGCGTTGTAATGGAGATGTGTGAAGTGTGTGCCGGCTAAAAAATTTCTAAAAAATTATTTACTCTTATATAAAAACCTTTTCTTACATATTATGGATTATGCCTTCGGGGGAAACCATGTAAAAAAAGCGCCTTGCATTATACCTCGAAGGTGGTGAAACGAGTGCATCGTCATAATGTAGTCGCACTCTCAGCGCTCTACTCCAAAAAAAATTAATTTTACAGAAAAATGCAAAAGGAATTTTTTGTACATAATTTCATGACAAACAATTTTTATAATGACCTGTATTGACCTCCGAGCAATAGGTCGCGAGATATTTGCGAAAAACTAATTTTCGTAACCTTTTGACCTTGATAACTTTTTTAGCCGGCACGATATTAATGTCAATTTTTCATATCTTCATTGCACGCGCCGTAATAAAGGTGTATACAAAAATTCAGCTCACTAGGAGTTTTTCCGCAGATTTTGGTTTAAAATGTCTAAAATGACTGGGCTAATATTATATTAGTTATTAATTATGGTCGTATTTCGAACACAGGGCAACGACTAGTAATTTTAATTAATTATAGTTCAATATTGGCTCTGAATTAACTTCAAAAATAATATTCTCTTGCCTTCGTTTCAGATCAAAATTAAAAAGATCAACACAAAATATTCCAGTGAAAATATTCTAAAAATATTTAAGCTTTTGTATAGAGATGAAAATCGAGGCAAATTAATTTGGTGCAAAAGAAACGTTTCATGATGTCATCTGACGGGCTTTTGTCCTTATTGCCTGATATTTCTCACAGGAACGATGGAAAAAGTGAGAAGTTTTCTTTGAAAATTTCAATGTCACTTTTTATTTTGGAGTTGAATTTGAGTTGCAAATGGGATGACTTTTAATAGTGTAGGTCTTAGGTGTTTTAATAAATATAATAATAAATATGTAAGGACATTATTACACCCAACGCCATCTAGTTCCGTGGTAAGTTACGTGGCTTGAATTACGGATACCAGATTGTTTATATACTACACATATATAACTTTTAAATACGTCTCTACTATGTTTGTACTCATGACTGGAGTACAAACATTCGTGCTCAACAAATGAATGCCCCCAGCGGAACTCGAACCCGCGACCGCTGGCGCAGAAAGTTCAGGTCACTACAAACTAAGCCAAACGTGTCGTCATTATTTTAAAGCTTATAATTCGGTAACAATATTTTACAAACTTGGTCTTGGTTCTTTAAAAAGTATGGTTAAAATATTTTTAAAATAGTCATTATTATCGATACAGAAGCCGAATCTATAGTTTTTAGAAATTTTGTCTCTCTGTGTGTCTGTCTGTCTGTGACCGCATCACAAATAAACCACTGGACAACATTTTTAACTTTAGTATGATAGATAATAATATAAAGAATACCTTGCGTTACTTTGACTTTAGATGACTTTTTGTTTCAAAACTGTTGACTGTTCATTAATTTTTAATAAAGTGTATATACACACTTTATTTTACACTTTACCAATCAAGTCGCACTTCGTATTCAGTTCGATGTATCCAATTAGAAGTTCGAATTGTACGGGATCAGCGTTAACGATTTTCACGTTCACATGATTTGGGAGGCTTTATTAATTGAAATTTTTGTATTATAAGCTCCGTTATTCCCAAAATACACTAAGATGGTTATTGAATTTTAGACAACTGTTAAAGTTGTAATATACGGTTAAATGAAATATTATTTTCTTAGATGTTGTTATGACGTCAGCTTGAAATAACGTGTCAAAACGTACTCAACATAAGCAGATACTATTTTTGTAATACCATAAGGTTATGAAAAAAATGTACAGAAAATTTTACACAAGATCATTCTCCTTTCTGCATTACCATACCAGTAATTCCATAGTATCATTTTGTACTGATATTGATTTATTTTATTTTTTCCAACCGATTACGGCCAAGGTGGTTAATCTCATAGAGACTAGCCAACCGCGGGGGAGATATTATAGTGCACGAGTATACGCGAAGACACGAGGGCACTCTCTGTTCCTATCACTCTTATACTCCGGTAGGACGAATAATCAACTTGAACAGTGAGAGCTAAGGCGCAGGACCGACGCAAAACGTGCACTCCAGACACACTGCCAGCTTATCAAACAGAAACAGAAAGATTCAATAACTGAATTTGGCCCGAATCGGGACTCGAACCGAGGACCTCTCGATGTGTGACCATAATTGCTAGCCACTACACCACCGAGGCAGTTTATTGATTCTACAAAAATCTTAAAATAGACAGTCAATCTTCATTAGCAGAGTGTGTAAAAACCAATCTCCAAATTTTATGTTATAAATTAATTTGGACTGCCTATTTGTAATGTTAAAATAAAAGCTTTCTACGAAATGAATATGAAATCACATAGACTTATACGAAAGCACACCTTTTGAAGTTTTTGTCTGCTTATTACGCCTGAACTTTGAAACGACTGGACTGGGATTCTGGGATTCACGGAAATGCCGCAAAACAAGGATACTTCACTAGTAATATAAAAAAAGCAAATCATA
This sequence comes from Boloria euphrosyne, assembly GCA_951802675.2. Taxonomy (NCBI): domain Eukaryota; kingdom Metazoa; phylum Arthropoda; class Insecta; order Lepidoptera; family Nymphalidae; genus Boloria; species Boloria euphrosyne. Next base: position 1,474,670 of record OX637893.1, read on the forward strand.
TCCTAAAATCGGCTGATCCATTTACGAGATGCACAAACGTCAAACAACTTAAAACCACGATGAGAGATAAAGATTCAAGATAAAGTCAAAAATCAATACGATTAAAGACAAAAAGTAAAGCAAGTCACATATTATATATTAAAGCTTAAGCTATTAAATTACGTTATCACGTCTTCCTTGAAGTAATATAGTTCGACCTTTGGAAATAACCAATTTACACTAATCGACGCCGCCTTAATCGCTTTCGTGTAGTTCGATTTTCTGTACGTGTTACTTGGTCTCTGATCTCCCATTAATTCTACAATTTCGTGTATATGCCCCATGGGGACGAACGGATGACTTTCTAAGCACAATTTTGACCTTTCCAGTCCTAATTGCATACATAATTTATCTGTAATGTTTATACGTACTGTGATTAAGTCCCTGCTCGTTGTAAGTCACAGAACATTATAGATTTATTTTAATTTCCTTATTTCACTTTAAAATAAAAGTAATAATTAAGGAAGAGAGAGAGAGAAAGAGAGAGAGAGTAAGAAAAAGAAAGAAAGAGAGAGAAAGAAAGATAGAGAGAGAAAGAGAGAGTGTAGGTAAATTTATGTTTGCGTGTATGTGCTTATGTGTGAATTTGTGGTTTTTGACTTAGGTTAAATAAATCGGGTAACATATACTTTAAACATATGTATGTAAGATAAAATCAAATGTTTTATGAATAGAAATCGAACCCCTGACCTCTTGCATGTTTCAATCAAGTTTTAACCTTGCGATATTGGTTCTAGTATTTTAATACATACTTTTTAACTACTTAACTCACAAAAACACAAATTTTTGTTTCGAAAATATTTAATGAATTAAATAAACATAGTAATTAAGTAATGCTTTCGCTGAAAAATGAACTCTTTATTCAGTCAGACAAACGACCTGATCTTTAAATCATATGAGAAGGTGATTGAGAGTCGCCCCGCAGTACTATCTTGATAATTGGATAAACTAGATCGATGGTCTGGCTGTATGGGAAATATTGATTACTTTGAACCTTTTTTGTTATTATTACAGCTCTATTTTATAAAAAGGGAGTTAATTCTGATTGTATATATCACTAGTATCGCATCCTTTGCTTTGCTCGGGTCTGTTTGTTTGTAGTTTAGAAGCCTTCAAATATCTCCCTCTACTTAGAAAACTATATAAATAAAAGTTCTAAATTCATTATTTTTATTTAGGGTAACTAACGTTTTGACAGGTAGCCAAACCTGTTCTCTTCTCTTCTCTTGTTAAGCATTATTAAGTTAATTGACGACTCGTTTGACTCAGTTGGTAGTGACTCTACTTTCTACGCCAGCGATCGCAGATCCCAGTCCCGCTGGGGGCAATCATTTGTTGAGCACGAATGTTTATACTCTCTCAGTCATGGGTGTTAATACTTATAATATATATATATGTAATGAAATGACATTTCATTAACTTAAATTTACCGGCGCGTCGCGTTTTTATATGTTGTCTGTGGAAGTTTGTAGAGGACGCATCGGAGTGACGCACGATTTAATGGCGGATAATGCTTAGATTATTGTGTGCATTTTATTGTTATAAAAAACTTGTAGAAAGATAAATAAAGGATATAATTGAGGAGGCGATATTAGTAAACTTTAAATGTCGTTTCTTTGTATTTTCAGGTGAGATTTAAGAGTAATTGTCATAGTTAAACGATAATTGTTGTCATTTTGTAAAAGCGTGTTAAATAAAACAAAACTTTGTATTTTCAGAGAAACAATTTGTGGTTTATTTTGAAAATCCTCAATAATATATCTTATAAAACGACATTTTCGTTAGCTAAAAGAAGATGGACCGGCTGCAATTTGAGTTTACGATGATAGCTTCAAATGATGGCAAATCTAATGTATTAGCCATAACCTCAATATCTACAGAAGAAGGAAAATGTTATGTTTTACCTGATGAACTGAAGCCGGTAATTCATCATACATATATTGTTAGATTGAACACTTTCTCAAAAATAAAAAATAGCTTAAAGAAAAGGTACCAAAGTAGAAAAATATGGGTAAAATTGGATGAAGATCTAAAGAAAATATATACAGACGAGGAAGGTAATATGCAATTTTTAGATCAATATTTGGAAGAAATGAGCACAAAACAACCAAAAGACAAAGATGACAGTTTGCAACATATCCTGGAAAAATTAATAGAATCTACAATAAAGAAAGAAAATCAACATAACCTAAAACATGTTTCAGAGAAATTTATTATTGAAAAATTCACAAGCAAGAATCCTAATGCGATGCAATGGATAGAGAATTTTGAAAAAGAGTGTGAGCGCTTTAATATAACAAAAGATGAAACAAAAATAGATATATTGAGGTTATTTTTAGAAAAATCTTGTTTGGATTGGTATAGCTCGATGGTGATAAAATTAACAGTAAATTCTGAATGGAAGGAATGGAAAGGCAAATTTTTAGAAACTTTTAAAAACCAAGGATGGGACATGGTCACATCTGCTCTCACATTCAAGTATAAAGAAGGACTTTTAATTGATTATGCTATAAAAAAAGAACGGCTTATACTAGATATAAACAAATCAATAGATCCCAAAACAATGATAGATCTCATTGCAACTGGTTTACCTGGGTTTATCTTAAATAAGTTAAACAGGGACGAACTCAACAACACAACTGAATTGTTCAACGAGTTAAGAAAATATGAAGGTATGATGCACAAGAAAAACTCAACTATAATAAAAAATAGTACATTTCATTATAAAAATAAAACTAATGAGAAAAAGCCATGTAAGACTTGTGAATCTCTGGACAAAGGAATAAGATATCACCCGGAGGAGTCATGTTGGTTCAAGAAAAATAAAAATGAATCAGAAAAGGTCTTTAGAGCCAAAAATGTAAATAATAACTCTATTATTGAAGTAGATATGAATACTGATAAAAAAAACGAATAAGTACACCATTAATCAAAATCAAGCTTTTATTAGAAAATAAACTAGAAGTGAGCGGTATTTATGATTCAGGCTCACAGATCTCTTTAATAAATTCAAGACTGATTAAAGTAAAAGAAAAAAAAGACAATGTAAATATAGCATATATGAAAACGGTTAATGGTGTAAAGAAGACAGATGGCTTGATAACTATAAAAATAAAAATCTTTGATTTAGAAGAAGAGGTGGATGTATATATAGTAGAGAATGAAGATTTTGATGATTTTATAATCGGATTAGATATGATAAAGAAATTCAAATTAACCCAAAATGAGGACTTACAAATAGAACAAAAAAAAATAACAAATAAAATAGACAGCATGTCTAAAGATAACAGAAATGAAGATAAGAATATAAAAACATATGCAATAAATTTCAATGAACACACAGAAACAGAGGAATTTGTAAGTAAGACGGACCATTTAGATAATGAAAAGAAAATTGAGATAGAAGAAATTATAAAGGAATATAAAACAATCTTTGCTAAAGACAAGTATGACATAGGATCAGTTAAAGATTATGAAGCTCACATAGATTTACTAGTAAATAAATACTGTAATAAAAGACCATACAGATGTACAATAGAAGATAAATTAGAAATTGAAAAGCAAATATCCATGTTACTAAAGAATAATTTAATAGAAGAATCCTACAGTCCTTTTGCAGCACCAGTGACATTGGCATTTAAAAAAGGTGAAAATAAAAAATCCCGCTTATGTGTAGATTTTAGAGAACTAAACAAAATTGTTGTACCACAAGCTCAACCTTTCCCATTAATAGATGATTTGATTATTAAAACTAGAAATTGTAAGTATTTCACTACACTGGATATAAACTCAGCATTTTGGGCAATACCACTACGGGTGGAAGATAGAAATAAAACAGGATTTGTCACACAAGATGGGCACTTTCAGTGGACGTGCCTTCCTTTTGGCTTGAAAACATCACCAGCAATTTTCCAGAGAATTTTAAGTAATATTCTAAGAAAGCACAATCTCACAGGTTTCTCTGTAAACTATATTGATGATATTTTGATATATTCGTCCACTTTTGAGGAACATATAAGACACATAAGGAATGTATTAGAGGCAATAATTAAAGAAGGCTTTAGATTAAAGTTTAAGAAATGTACCTTTGCTTCAGACTCAGTAAAGTATCTTGGCCATGTAATTCAGAACAATTCGGTAAGACCACTAAAAGACAATTTGATTTCAATAAGACATTTTCCAACTCCGAAGACGCAAAAGAATATTAGACAATTTTTGGGAAAAATCAACTTTTACCATGAGTACATACCAAGGAGCGCAATTATCTTAGATCCATTACATAATTTATTAAGAAAAAACGAAAAGTTTGTGTGGTCAGAGAAGTGTGAAGAATCATTTAATCAAATAAAAAGATATCTATGTTCTCAACCGGTGTTAGAAATATATGACAAAGACTTACCAATAAAAATCTTTACAGATGCATCCTTAGAGGGTATCGGGGCAATACTAAAACAAACACAACTAGATGGTAAAGACAAACCAGTGGCATATTTCTCAAAAAAACTGAATGAATCTCAAAAACGGAAAAAGGCTATATACTTGGAATGTTTTGCTATGAAAGAAGCTGTTAAATACTGGCAACACTGGCTCATTGGAAAAAAATTCACTATTTACACAGACCACAAACCTCTAGAGAATATGAACATCAAATGCAGGACAGACGAAGAATTAGGTGATCTCACATACTACCTATCTCAATATGACTTTACAGTTAAATATATACCTGGTAAAGAAAATATAGAAGCAGACTGTTTGAGCCGAAATCCTGTATTAGAATCAGAAGATAACAAAGAGGAACTATTGAAAACAGTTAATTTAATACAAATAAAAGATATAGTTGAAGACCAAGAGAAAAATGAAACAATAAAAGTAAAGAAACAAAATCTAATACACAAAAATAAAATCTATTATAAAAAAATAAAGAAACATGAAAAGATTATCCTCTCAGAAGAATTTAGTAAAAAACTTATAAAAAAGGTGCATGAAGATTTATGCCATATTGGGATTAGACAACTGCAGAAAAAAATAAGTCCAATATATACAGCTAAAAACCTAACAAATAATATCATAAATACTTGTAAAACATGTGAAATATGCATAAAAAATAAATCAAGATGTCAAGGAAAATTTGGATTAATGTCACAACTGGGACCAGCAACAAAACCATTTGAGATAATGTCAATGGACACTATTGGTGGCTTTGGAGGATCTAGGTCAACAAAAAAATACCTACACCTTTTAGTAGACCACTACACAAGATATGCATTTATTGCGACTTCAAAAACACAGAATGCAAGTGATTTTATAAAACTAACAAAAAATGTACTAGAAACGGATGAGATTGGAATAATTCTGACAGATCAGTATCCGGGCATTAATTCAAGAGAATTTAAGCAACATTTGGAAAAGAATAATATTAAACTTATTTTTACAGCGGTGAATACACCATTCTCAAACGGCTTGAACGAAAGATTAAATCAAACAATAATTAATAAAATAAGATGTAAAATAAATGAGAAACATAATAAGAGAACATGGACAACAGTGGCAAGAGAATGTATACAGAAATATAATGAAACAGAACACTCCGTTACAGGTTTTGCACCAATATATTTACTGGATGGTACAAATGTCAGCATTCTACCAAATGAATTAAAAACAATAGAGAGGGAAGACAAGTGGATTGCTGATAAAAGACTGGCATTAGAGAATACAATAAAATCCCACAAGTACAATAAGAAAATATTTGATAGAAATAGAAAAATGCAAGAGTTTAACATAGGAGACAGTGTATATGTAGAAAATGGAAATAGCCTGAATAGAAAGAAGTTAGACGAATTAAAAATAGGCCCATTCAAAATAATAGAGAAAATATCGAATTCCATTTATAGGATTGACACTGGCAACAGAAAAACAGAATCAACTTTATTCCACATAACAAAATTACAACCTGTCACAACAGAAGCTGAGGAAGATGAAGTAGAAGAAAACGAATAGAGTGTATATATATATTATTATTTAGAATTTAGTAGATATATTATTTAGAATTTTCTCTTAGGGGGGGAGATGTAATGAAATGACATTTCATTAACTTAAATTTACCGGCGCGTCGCGTTTTTATATGTTGTCTGTGGAAGTTTGTAGAGGACGCATCGGAGTGACGCACGATTTAATGGCGGATAATGCTTAGATTATTGTGTGCATTTTATTGTTATAAAAAACTTGTAGAAAGATAAATAAAGGATATAATTGAGGAGGCGATATTAGTAAACTTTAAATGTCGTTTCTTTGTATTTTCAGGTGAGATTTAAGAGTAATTGTCATAGTTAAACGATAATTGTTGTCATTTTGTAAAAGCGTGTTAAATAAAACAAAACTTTGTATTTTCAGAGAAACAATTTGTGGTTTATTTTGAAAATCCTCAATAATATATCTTATATATATATGTATTTAAAATTTGTATGTGTTGTATATAATCTATCTGGTATCCGTAACACAAGCCTAGCTACAAAATACGAAGTTTACCACGGAACTAGATGGTGATGTTGTAAAAATGTACCAACATATTTATATTTATTTAATGTATATTTTAACGGTTAGTACAGATTTTTAATGATAAGATGTTTTTTTTCGCAGTGAAAATAAACCTATATGTTAACCCGGATGACCAGTTATCGTCAAACCGAATTTCATCAAAATCTGTCCACCTTGTGATGCAGTCATAGATAGAGGGACAATAATTCTAAAACCTGTACAGAGTTAACGGAATAATGATTGTTGATTACTATTATATATTGTACACAATCGACTCATAATGTTATAATACGTATATATTTTTATATTAACGTGTTTTTATCACGACGCAAGGTATTTTTCAAGGAAAAAGTAGTTTAAACAATTTTTACTCTTACCAACTTTCTCCATAAAATAAATCCTAGTAACCTCTTCTTACAACGTAAAAAGGATTAATATACACTATCCAGTTTTAAATTATAATATAATGAATTTATTTCGTTCCATTTTTTGAAAAGAAACTTTGCGCGCATGAAGCTAAAATTCTCACAGATGAAATGCGACATGAAACGGATGTGAAACGTTTTTGAGAAGAGGGAAAGAGCGATTGAGAGAGAGCGAGAAAGGGCATTTGTATTAATTTTCGACACTTTTATTATTTTATACCAAGCCAAACAAAACTAGGTGGTCTGAAAATAAACATGAACAAGACGAAAATTATGTCGGATGTCCATGTTGCTACCATTCCAGTTTTTTTCGGGGATTCTATGCTCGAAGTTCCTGTTGAGTATGTATACCTAGGACAAGGTGTCCAACTAGGTAGGTCCAACTTCGAGAAAGAGGTCAATCGGCGGATGAAACTCGGATGAGCAGCTTTCGGCAAGCTACGCATTATCTTCTCTTCTCAAATACCCCAGTGTCTCAAAACAAAAGTCTTTGACCAGTGTGTGTCCCCTCTTATTGCCCAGCAGTGGGACGTTAAAAAGGGCTGAATACAACATTAAAACGAAATTTGCTAAAAAATGTGGTCACAGAAACCAGTGAAGTTTGCGAACAAGTGAAGCGGCAAGATATTAGATAACTGTCTATTTGAATCACTGAACTGACAAAAACTTATGTAATTTTTAGAATGAAAATTCTTCGCAAAAAGCCGTACATTTTTCGGATCGCCAAAATATATTAATAAAAGGTAAGTAACGATGGTCTGTCAATTTCTAAAATGCTTTATAGGAATTCATCTAACGTTTTATAACTAAAACCTCACTCCTCTCTAGGTTAGTCTCTAGGTACGCTATAACTCATAGTATAAAGATAAACATATATGAAAATATATGCAATAAAAGTATACTTTGAGTTGAGCCGGAGCTATGTTCATAAGAAATTTCATCAAAATCTCATTAGTGGTTTACTCTTAATGCGATCACAGACAAACATACAATAATTCTAAAGGCTTCGAGAATTCTAAAGAGATTCTTTGGAAAATTTTGTTAAAATTGTCATTATTATCAATACATAGGCCGACTCTATAGTTTTTAGAATAGTTGTATCTTTGTCTAACTGAGACGAGACAACACGAAAAATTTTCGATAGTTTTTTATGAAATTTTTGTATTATCATAGCTGGTTTTCTGGATCAAAATCTCTAAGAAATGTACAAGTACCAACCGTTAAAATATACGCAGCGACGAAGCGGAGTGAAGGCGAAAATCTAGTATTTTCAAAATATATGATCAATTGCTTCATAAACAGATACGGGACCCTGCAACGCGAACCCAACTTAAACTTTACCCAACTCAATAGCTGTATAAAGTGAACATATTACTTGTTAGATACGAGGAAACTTAATTAAAAGGGATGACACCTTCTAACAAAATGGCACTACCGTATCTGATATTGAGGGTGTATTGACGCATTTACGATACCGCATGTCAAAATAAATGATGCTACTAACATAATAATCGATATTTTAAAGGTGGATTCATCGATTTAGGTACATATTAAATAATTTGACGCCACATTTGGCTCAGTTGGTAGTGACCCTACTTCCTGCGCCAGCGGTCGCGGGTTCGAGTCCCGCTGGGGGCACTCATTTGTTGAGCACGAATGTTTGTACTCCAGTCATGGGTGTTGATATTTATAATATGTATGTATTTAAAATTCATATGTGTAGTATATCAACTATCTGGTATCTGTAACACAAGTACGTAACGTAGCTTACCACGGAACTAGATGGCGCTCTTGTAATAATGTCCCAACATATTTACATATTTAATTAACCGTCTTACCAAATTTAGTATTATATTACAAAAATACCATGAACCATGGAATACTGATTAGTAAATTGCACAGGGTTTAAATTACTAATTATCACGCCTGCTGATATACGGCTGAAGATTAGGCTATTCTAAGTTCGATTTTCGACTCAGGCCTAGTTTAATTACTAAGTTTCTATTAAGATATTCTCAGTCGTTTGAAATATTATTCCATAGTGATTGGGAGTAAAGGGGATAGAGAGTCCACTTTTGTCGGCCTTCACTTGTGCACTTCATCTCCTTGGAATCTGTCATTTAACACCGTGACCGAAATCGGTCGATTTCAAAGGACCTTATAATTCTTTCTTAGATTTACGCGAATATTCGACATTATAAATCCGCGACAAAATCCGAAAAGGTAGTTTCATTTATGACCTTATAATTATCAATATAACTGTGATATCTAAATAAATGCTAATAAATAAAAAAATAGCTAACAAATATTTAAGTGAAGAAAATAAGCACGCGATCTCTTTTTCAAATAAGAGAAGTAATGCTTAAAGAAAAGAAAAGAACATAGTATAATTTTTTATTTGTTCAGTAGCGCACCCTCGCTACGGTCGAGGTCGCAACTGGATACATTGTAATTTTTAACGGAACTCTAATTCTACTAAGTGTCAGTAGAAGTCTGGTCAAAATCAGTCCAGCCATTTCAGACATTAGCCAGATTAAACATACCGAGAGACTAAGCTTTTATAAATTGTGCTTTCCGTATATTATGTACCATTTCTATTTTTAGATGCATTTAGTAAAAATCTGTTATTTCGATGTTACAAACAAATTCTTCAATCTTACTTTATCTTTAATCTTACTATTTATTCGTATGCAAATTACAAAAATACAAGTGGTAGTGCCATGCTTGTTACCTTCGGGTAGCAGCCGAATGGGCCGGCACGCCCCGTATAGTACCACTCTCTCACAGGAGACCGGCGTGAAGTGGCAGCTATACTGTCGCGTTTCGTCCGGTAAGTGAGAGTCCGGGAGGCCCACTCCGCATCCCTCCTCCCGTCCTTCTCACTCCTCCTTCCCTCCCTCCCTTTCCTGAAAGGCCGGCAACGCATCTGCAAGCCCTGTGGTGTTGCAGATGTCCATGGGCGGAGGTGATCACTTACCATCAGGTGAGCCTCCTGCCCGTTTGCCCCCTTTGTCCCATAAAAAAATAAACTTAAAGAAAACGCGTTGCTTGTATAACCGAGTGATGCGGTTCAAATCCGGGTCTCGCACCTCTGATATTTTCATGTGCGAATTTCTATCATGATTATGAGATTATGAAAGAAAACATCGTGAGGAAACCTGCATGTCTGAGAAAACCTAGCAAGTTTTCGTAAAACATGTGAAGTCCGCCAACACGCACTGGGCCAGCGCGGCGGACTATGGCCTGATCCCCCTCCTACTGAGGGAGGCCCGTGCCCAGCAGTGGGACGTTAAAAAGGGCTGATGATGATGATGATGAATGTCATTGTAAAAGGAAGAAAGTGATATGAAAGTTATGGTACCATTATCAGGCCGTTAACAGTAATCATTAATTGAGGGTTAATTTTAACTGCAATGTAGCGCTTTACTCCTTTCAACTAACATTAAAAGTAAAAAAAATATAACAAAGTTATGAGAAAGGTGGGATTGTCTTTCTACAAGACTAATATGAAATGTATATAGAAAATAGCATTATTTTGCGCTATAATATATTATTTCTCAATGCGAGGTAAAACCCAACACGCTAGCAAAGTGCGGGTTGGTGGCCTTCACATATTTATTTCTAAATCTAGTTAGTTTTCTTAACACGTGTAGTTCAACATTGATGTTTGTCAAAAACCTACATTACATCATGTGGAATATACATAGATTACGTTTAACTCTTCCCCACTAACGGCGCGAACGTAGCCGCAGGCAGCAACGAGTTCCTTAGGGCTATTTCCGGCAAACTTAACCAATTTTCCGAGATTACTATTCACATCCGTATAATATGAAGCTCTGTTTAATAGGGATTTACCGATGACCTATTTGAATTGCGATGTTAATCCATTCTAATAAAGTAATTGTATGTTACCTTAGCCCAGCGGTAACGCGCTCGCTTGTATAACCAAGTGATGCGGGTTCAAATCCGTGTCTCGCACCTCTGATATTTTCATGTGCGAATCATTTCTATCATGATTACCACTTACCTTACGGTGAAGGAAAACATCGTGAGGAAACCTGCATGTCTGAGAAAACCTAGCAAGTTTTCGTAAGACATGTGAAGTCCGCCAACACGCACTGGGCCAGCGCGGTGGACTATGGCCTGATCCCCCTCGTACTGAGGGAGGCCCGTGCCCAGCAGTGGGACGTTAAAAAGGGCTGATGTCATGTTACTTTTATACTATTTAATTACTTTGTAGATTTCGTAAAAATTTTCGAGGACAAAATAGCACCTTGGGAACGGATATAGCCTATATGTACTTTTGATCCTCGCACTAACCGAGCAAAGCCTAGGGCAAAAGTTTACTTGTAAACCAGCAACTTAAAAGCAGACATCATTGATGTCATTTCCATGTTAATCCTTCTAGGACATGTCATATTAAAAAAAAATATTATAAACGATTAGCAAATCCGCTTCATCCTAAGTTAAAATAAATTAAACGGTTTTTATAATTTTCTAATAAAACAAAATCATTATAACATTAGCTATCTACGAGTGAAAGTCCCGTCAAAATCCATTCAACCGTTTCAGAAATTAGCTAAAACAGGCAGACAGAACAAAAAAATTTAGTTTCTTTTTCCATGTAAGTACCATATTGTGGAAGATGAATAGGAAAGAGGATGTTAGAGGGTGGGGAGAAATCTATAAAAGTCGATACCGGCATCGGGGGGTAGTTGTGTCATGACACTTATCGTGGTAGCATTATTAGGTTGTTACTCTGCCGGTTTGTTTCTAAAAATATCATTGTTGGTAGATTAGTTGTCTTTTCAGTTAGTTAAATTGTGTTTTAGCCTTTTCAGATACTTAAAGTAAATTGAGGTCGATTTAGTAAGCTGGTTTTTTTTAAAAGAAAGCTCACTTCTGGTCTAAATTCACAAGAATATTATATACTATAGGTAGTGAAAAGCAATTCAATTTTTTTTATATGTATTTGGTTCATCCTGAGGATGATGAGACACTTGCTGAGCAAAGCTTCGGGCAAAAGCTTACTTATAAAGCTTTTTATTATAACTTTGATCAGATAATCTTAACTTGCCTCCAGCCATCAGAACTATACCAAAACATTAGAAGGCACTTAAAACTATGCAACAACGATTTTAACAAACATTCGGGAACAGTGAGTAGTGTCGTCGTGGGAATTCGGAGTTTTAAGTTAAATTAACTGTTTGATTAAAGACAATAATTTTCATACGAAATTACTGGTATTTTAAAAGTTTACTTAAAAATTGAGAATGTAGTCAATTAGCATATTATTTTTGTATTTATAAAACAATTTTAAACTGACGACAAGTTTTACTTAGATTTAGGTGACCGAAGTTGCTGATCGAGACCGGTTGCATTCATTTGTGGGATGAGCATAAATGTTTGTATTTATAATAATGGTGTTAATATTTATAATATTAGGTATATTTTATATTTTGTATAGTCAATTTTTACAAGTTATATTCTAGTAGGTCGATTTCGAATTTCAAACTCTTCATATAAATTGTTTAAGAAAAAAACACAATGTATTTTGACGACTCAATTGGTAGTGACCCTACTTTCTGCGCCAGCGGTCGCGGGTTCAAGTCCCGCTGGGGGTATTCATTTGTTGAGCACGTTCATATTTGTACTCCAGTCATGAGTGCTTATATTTATAATATGTATTTATTTAAAATTTATATGTGCAGTATATCAACTATCCGTAACACAAGCACGTAACGTAGCTTAACACGGAACTAGATGGCGCTGTTGTAATAATGTCCCAACATATTATTATTATTAATGTAATCATGTAAAACGTGGTCTAGTATCGAATCTGCGACTAAAGTAAGTCGAAATTTCAGCCTACACTGCCCACAAAATTATTCAGAGATGAAATAATAACGAGTAATGAAATTTTAAAATTTTATCGAATTGTTACGATGTTCTAGACTCTTTATTAAATGAAAACAATGACAGAACTTTTCTAATTACAATTATAGTACTTGCGTCAAAAACTTTCAAAGATTATCGCAAGAAATTGGATTCATTTTTAAAATGAGTTTTTAACTTACTATCCATAAAAAGTTATAATTACTACAACAAAATATAAATTATTTATAGTATAATAGTAGCTATTTAATGGAGAAAAAATCATTAAAATCGATTCAGAAACTTTTAAAGTTTATCGATTTCTAACACCGAATCTTTCCTCTTAATTAAATTGTTTACAAATAAAGATATGCGTAGATATATTTTTGTTTCAGTTAAATCCTAAAATAAGTTTTTGCATACATTTATTCGCTTGGGTTCGTCCCTAGGCACCCCCTTTAGTATAAATTTTTTGACAAACTTTGATTGTCTTGCTTATGCTTGCTTATATGCTTTCTTATATCTAATCAAAGACCAAAAAGTTTCAAGCTTTTAGCTTTAAAATTTCCATATAAACTTTCATCCCCTTTTTCAACCGACTCGTTTGGCTCAGTTGGTAGTGACCCTACTTTCTGCGCCAGCGGTCGCGGGTTCGAATCCCGCTGGGGGCATTCATTTGCTAATCACGAATGTTTGTACTCCAGTCATGGGTGTTTATATTTATAATATGTATGTATTTAAAATTTATATGTGTAGTATATCAACTATCTGGTATCCGCAACACAAGCACGTTAAGTAGCTTACTGCGGAACTAGATGGCGCTGTTGTAATAATGTCCCAACATATTAATACTTATAATGTCTTAACCCTTTACAGCCCTTTGTTCTCCTTGAAAAGTAGCCTATGTCCTTTTTCAAGCTCACTTCTGGTCTAAATTCACAAGAATATTATATACTATAGGTAGTGAAAAGCAATTCAATTTTTTTTATATGTATTTGGTTCATCCTGAGGATGATGAGACACTTGCTGAGCAAAGCTTCGGGCAAAAGCTTACTTATAAAGCTTTTTATTATAACTTTGATCAGATAATCTTAACTTGCCTCCAGCCATCAGAACTATACCAAAACATTAGAAGGCACTTAAAACTATGCAACAACGATTTTAACAAACATTCGGGAACAGTGAGTAGTGTCGTCGTGGGAATTCGGAGTTTTAAGTTAAATTAACTGTTTGATTAAAGACAATAATTTTCATACGAAATTACTGGTATTTTAAAAGTTTACTTAAAAATTGAGAATGTAGTCAATTAGCATATTATTTTTGTATTTATAAAACAATTTTAAACTGACGACAAGTTTTACTTAGATTTAGGTGACCGAAGTTGCTGATCGAGACCGGTTGCATTCATTTGTGGGATGAGCATAAATGTTTGTATTTATAATAATGGTGTTAATATTTATAATATTAGGTATATTTTATATTTTGTATAGTCAATTTTTACAAGTTATATTCTAGTAGGTCGATTTCGAATTTCAAACTCTTCATATAAATTGTTTAAGAAAAAAACACAATGTATTTTGACGACTCAATTGGTAGTGACCCTACTTTCTGCGCCAGCGGTCGCGGGTTCAAGTCCCGCTGGGGGTATTCATTTGTTGAGCACGTTCATATTTGTACTCCAGTCATGAGTGCTTATATTTATAATATGTATTTATTTAAAATTTATATGTGCAGTATATCAACTATCCGTAACACAAGCACGTAACGTAGCTTAACACGGAACTAGATGGCGCTGTTGTAATAATGTCCCAACATATTATTATTATTAATGTAATCATGTAAAACGTGGTCTAGTATCGAATCTGCGACTAAAGTAAGTCGAAATTTCAGCCTACACTGCCCACAAAATTATTCAGAGATGAAATAATAACGAGTAATGAAATTTTAAAATTTTATCGAATTGTTACGATGTTCTAGACTCTTTATTAAATGAAAACAATGACAGAACTTTTCTAATTACAATTATAGTACTTGCGTCAAAAACTTTCAAAGATTATCGCAAGAAATTGGATTCATTTTTAAAATGAGTTTTTAACTTACTATCCATAAAAAGTTATAATTACTACAACAAAATATAAATTATTTATAGTATAATAGTAGCTATTTAATGGAGAAAAAATCATTAAAATCGATTCAGAAACTTTTAAAGTTTATCGATTTCTAACACCGAATCTTTCCTCTTAATTAAATTGTTTACAAATAAAGATATGCGTAGATATATTTTTGTTTCAGTTAAATCCTAAAATAAGTTTTTGCATACATTTATTCGCTTGGGTTCGTCCCTAGGCACCCCCTTTAGTATAAATTTTTTGACAAACTTTGATTGTCTTGCTTATGCTTGCTTATATGCTTTCTTATATCTAATCAAAGACCAAAAAGTTTCAAGCTTTTAGCTTTAAAATTTCCATATAAACTTTCATCCCCTTTTTCAACCGACTCGTTTGGCTCAGTTGGTAGTGACCCTACTTTCTGCGCCAGCGGTCGCGGGTTCGAATCCCGCTGGGGGCATTCATTTGCTAATCACGAATGTTTGTACTCCAGTCATGGGTGTTTATATTTATAATATGTATGTATTTAAAATTTATATGTGTAGTATATCAACTATCTGGTATCCGCAACACAAGCACGTTAAGTAGCTTACTGCGGAACTAGATGGCGCTGTTGTAATAATGTCCCAACATATTAATACTTATAATGTCTTAACCCTTTACAGCCCTTTGTTCTCCTTGAAAAGTAGCCTATGTCCTTTTTCAAGCTCTGGACTGTCTGTGTACCAAATTTCATTTAAATCGGTTCAGTAGTTTTAGCGTGAAAGCGCGACAGACAGACAGACAGAGTTACTTTCGAATTTATAATATTAGTAAGGACTAGCGTCTCGCGATTCGCTGACTACCACTTTTGTTACTGTGAAGGAAAACATCGTGAGGAAACCTGCATGTCAGAGAGAACCTAGCAAGTTTTCGAAACACATGTGAAGTTCGCTCCACGTTTAGTCCACATGGTGGACTATGGCCTAATCCTTCTCGCATTGAAAAGAGGCCCACTCCCAGCTGTGGGATTATTAAAAAGGGCGAATACAATACTCCTTAATTAAATAATAAATAAGTCAATAGAAAGCTAATTTGAACGAAACAATAAAGTATCGCAACTTTAATTCAGCATAAAACCAATGAGTTATAAACACTTTGGTTGATTAAGCGCTGTTATTTCAAGCATTGTTTTAAGAAGTTCGAAACCGCCTATAGGTTCTAGATATTTTACTTTAATCGAGCTAAGTAATAAGGTCCCCAGACGGTCATGGCGGAGTAATGGGAATTGGTTTCAATGGTAAATCTACGAAGAGAAGCAATGCTTTATTATAAAATTTCTAAGATTTACGAGAATATTTGTCATTTTTAATATTAAAACTCTTCGCATTTTCGCAGTATGTGTCATATTATGAACTTTGGACTTTCCCGCGACTATGTTCGCTTTAAAGCATTAAAAGTTAATCATAGTAAAATCCTATGTATCAAGCATACCTATTTGTTACCACGTAAATATAAATATAATAATTTTCATTGAGTAAAACAGTTTCGTGTCTCGTTCTAAATCTCAAGAGATATTAACTTCATAAAAATCATTTAAAAAAAAGGACTACTGGATAAAATGATAATATTAAGAAAAACTGCTTTGAGCGGGACTCGAACTCGTTAAATCCGGGAAAGATGTCCTAGCCATCTTCCAGACGGTCGTTAAATTTTATTAAGAAAGGATACCCGTTGTAACACATTTATAAGGCAAACCGCATAAAACTTTGCTAACTTTGTGCATAACTTCGGTAAATATAAATACACCTGCCGCTACGCTTATTAGCTACACCTTAGATAAACAAATAGAGGTGGCACGTCTCTATATAGTATATAAAGTATTTAATGGTTAGAGACTTCAATACAAAATAAATAGCTACCGATAAAATAATTCCAAACAGCCCTGTTTTGTTTTTAAATATTTAATTTGCGAATCACTTTCTATCATGAATACCACCTTGTCTTACGGTGAAGGAAAATATCGTGAGGAAACCGGCATGTCTGAGAAAACCTAACAAGTTTTCGAAAGATATGTGAAGTCCGCCAACACGCACTAGACCAGCGCGGTGGACTAAGGCCTGATCCCCCTCGTGCTGAGGTAGGCCCATACCCGGCAGTGGGCTGTTAAAAGGGCTGAAGACTAGTAAATAGATATCTGATAGTAAATAGATTTTTTTCTGGATAAAAATAGCCTTTAATAAGTTTAAGTCCGATTCTACATGGTCGTGTTGAATTATACTCTTTACCAGTTGGTATAATTCAATACGACGTTTCATAAGTTTGATTTTAAAACAATGTCACTTACAATTTGCAAACTGTAAAATATATTTTAAATTAAATTCATAAAAAAAACTGATACCACTTCCATAAATTCTTAAATCAACAAAAGATTCAAAACAAAATCTATTCCAAAGAAAGAATGAGGAAACTTAATTAGATAAAGACGATTCGAGGCTCTAAAATCTTTAAGTTACAATGGAACTGTATATTGAGTGAATTTCAACTCAGTTCTTGCCACTTAGTATTTTTTACTTAAGCTTTTCTTAGAGGATTTGTTTTTTTACGACTTCAAAAAAAGGAGGTTCTCAACTGGGTTATATTTTTTTGTTTATCTGTTTAAAGATATTTATTACCATAAAACAAAGTATATATTATATTATGTATATATTATATTATGTATATATTTTCATAACTATTTGTTATACTCGTAATATATTCTTAGATTTACGCGAATATTTGACATCTATATCTATATATATTATAAAACAAAGTCCTCCGCCGCGTCTGTCTGTCTGTTCGCGATAAACTGAAAATCTACTGCACCGATTTTCATGCAGGTTTCACCAATGGATAGAATGGTTCTCCAGGAAGGTTTTGGTATATAATCATAAAATTAACGGCGTTTGACGTATCATGTTATGACCGTTGCCATGGTGCGTGAAATGAATATAATATTTTATATAATCAAGTCAAATATATACCGGGCGGTGTGAAGTAAATAATATATACAACACGTAGGTACCTAGGGACGAACCCGAGCGAAGCGAGGGTGAGCACCTAGTTTTAAATAAAACTGTGTTTTTTGGTTCCCCACGTTCTAAATGCTTTATAAATATATATCACTAGCAATTCCCGCGGCTCCGCCCGCGTTCTAATTACTATTCATAAACAGGAATTTGTGGTAGAAGGATTAAAATTAAGGGTTATAAGTGTTTTTGGTTGCCAAATCATAATCAAGTAAACAATCAAAATTTGGTCTAAAAATAAAAAATAAAATATCTGTAGAGGGTCCGTCCCCCTTATCACCTAGGTACTAGGGGAATAAAAATTAGCCTACAACATATTCACAGACCTATCAAATATACACAAAATATTTCATAAAAATCGGTCTAGCCGTTCGGAGGAGTTAGATAACAAACACTGTGACACGAGATTGTTATATATTAGAAGATAATTACTGTCTCAGAAGCGAATAAGATTTTAGAGTTCCTAAAGGCATTATAGGCTTTAACAGACTGTATAAAACTTATTGCAATTATAAAAAAAATGCTTAAAATTAAAATAACATATAATTTAAAAAGTGATTTCAATTCTGAGCAAATGAAAAATTCTTCGAAATGATTTGAAAAGGTATCTTTTAGTAAAAAGTAATTATCTTAAAAAACCTAAAACTGCGAGTTAGCCGATATGAATTCATTTTAGATTAATTTGATTACGAACTGCTACGTCCTTACAAACTTTTTAAAAAATTTCTATCTTTTTTTAAATCGGTAAAAGCATTTGCTCATACCACCTGGCCATCTACAGGTGGTTATGTACTTACTAACTTAAACTTTAAGCTAACCTAATCATACTTTTTACACGTTCCTCGAAAGTTTTAAATACTTTTTTTCATACTTTTCACTTAATATTTTACACCAGATAAAATTTTGTAATGCCACCGCTGCTGGTATAAAGGTTGATATAATGTCTAGTATTTCTCGCGGTTCCGCTCGCGTTTTAAAGAAACTAACTTAGATTTCACATACTATGTGATGTTTTACAGCTAGTTTTTAACGGTTGATTGAGATTTCCCAGAAATGAGATATTTTCCAGCAGTAAAAAGTATCCTATATACCCGGATAACCAGCTATCATCGTACTAAATTTCATCAAAATCTGTCCAGCGGTTTTCTCGTGATGCGGTCACAGACAGACAGACAAACAGAAATTCTAAAAACTATAGATTCGGCCTCTGTATCGATAATAGTTACTATTCCAATAAGAATTTCCAAAAAATATTCAATGTACAGAATTGGCTAAGGTAGAATTTTATTATAGGTATTAGAGACTCACCCTCGCTTCGCTCGGGTTCGTCCCTGGGTACTTCTCCTAAACCTTCTCTGAACTTCTACAAATTTTCCCAGGAATTGCGACATGCATAGCATTAATACTAGGAGTACAAATAAACTTGTAATACCTGTGACTCTCCTACGGCGAGTCAGTAATTTTTTTTATGGACAATGTATACGTTTATACAACAGGATCCCAGAAAACATTCAACAAGCTTCTATTGCCAAATTTAAAAAAAAATGTGAAAGAACGTTTGTGTACTAAAGGATATTATACGATTAACGATTTTTTAGAAGATAGTACGCCTTGGGAATGATGTGATCGCCACCAGGCTGTTTCAACCTATAGAATTATTGTTAATTTCAATTTAATAAAAAAAAGAAAAAAAAACACTAAGACAAAAAAATATATATTAGTCCCGCTGAGTTTCTTTCGCCAGTTCTTCTCAGGTCAGTGGTTTCTTCCTTCCAAACTGGTAGTAGACTCATGACGTTCAGTAAAAAATTGTAATAATTTCATGCTGAATAAAATATTTTGAATTTGAATTCAAGACCATAATTAGCCAAATTGATCCAGCCGTTCTCGAGTTTTAGCGAGACTAACGAACAGCATTCATTTTTATATATATAGATAGATGTATTAATATAAACACATATGGCACTCCTGTGGTGGCGCGCCTTCTTAGGAAAGCGAGTGAAGTGGGTTCAAATCCCGACTCTCTTATCACTGATATTTTCACATGTGAATCATGTCCAACATCACCACTTGTCTTACGGCGAAGGAAACCATCGTAGGGAAACCTGAATATCTGAGAGAACACAGCAAAATTTTGTAAGACATGTAAAGCCACTAACAATTATATCCCTCGTATTGAATTGGACCAGTTCAGCTGTGGGACGACCAAAAATGCTTATTAAAATATAATCGCTTTCCGTGACTTCTTCGAAAACACGATAATATGGTATAGGATACTATTTTCATGTCTTATGATCGAATTTTTTTCTACTAAAAACACTTGTGTTTCCGGTTAATACACATATATATAGTCAGATAGAAATGACTACTGTTCTCATAATCATTCAGAGATCGCAAGCAAATCATTAAAAATGAAGCTAATGTTTTGGTTGCTTAAAAAGCCTCTCCTACTAACGACTGGCCTGGTTAAAAATACATTTCATAAAATCCGCATAAACACACGGGTCTCGAGACGTTCTTCTCATCTTGAGAACAAGTTTTTCAAGAACTCTACTTTCGTGACTAAGGTAAAGCTGTTTTCGTTTTACTTTGTCGTCGTTATATAAGTCACTTTGAGATAATTATTCCGAAATATTCGAAATAATACCGTTAGTATTTCGGAGAAATGTTTTATATTATTCATTTATTCTAAAGACAAACAGTATTAAGTTATATCGTTTGGCCCACGTATACGTTTAGCTTAATTTCTAGTTACTCTATTTGCTATGCGGTCGCGGGTTCAAACCCTTCGGAAGCATTCCTTTATGTAATAGCGTTAGGAGTGGTTTGAGTAAAAAGTGGGAAAATAAAAAAAATACAACTGAAAAATTGAAAGGTTCAGAACTTTTTATTTTGTATGGGAATCACCCAATATAATATGGCTAAAACCCGAGCAATGTAAGGGTTGCTAGTTATTATCATAATATTATATGAACAGTTTATTTCGTTTATCTTTCGTCGTCGTCGAAGGACGAAACTTGGATCAATATTTTATATTTCGTCATCGGCCCTTTTTAACAACCCACTGCAGAGCACGGGCCTAATACTTGGGGGATCAGGCCATAGTCCACCGCGCTGGCCTAGGGCGTATTGGCGGACTTCACATTTCTTACGAAAACTTGCTAGGTTTTCTCAGACATGCAGGTTTCCTCACAATGTTTTCCTTCACCGAAAGACAAGTGGTAATCATGTTAGAAATGATTCGCACATTAAAATATGAGGTGCGAGACCCATGTGCCTTGTTGCCTTTTTTTGTGGAATTTTATATTTAGATCAATTTTTTTACTGCAATTTGTAATCAAAAATCGTATTTACTTTTATAACTAACTATTACTTTTTTATATCTTTTTGTATTATTTTCTCTCATGCTGACAATGTAATGTGCGCCACTTCGTAAATGTTTGTGATACTTCCTTAATTCGTACTATCACTACATAGTATAAAACAAAGTCGCTTTCCGCTGTCTGTCTGTCCCTATGTATGCTTGGATCTTTAAAAATACGCAACTGATTTTGATGCGATTTTTTATATAGATATTATGATTCAAAAGGAAGGTTTATATCTAGCGGAACCCGCGGCTCCGCTCGCGCTAAATCTAGTTATTAATTAATATTGTATAAAATAAATCATTTTCCCAACATTTTTTTTTGTTCTTTTTTTTATTTTGTAAATATACTTTTGAGACGTCTAAAACCTTAGACTCTCCCGTGACTATGTTTGCTGTAAAGCAATAGTCAGCAACCAAAAATCAAAATAAATCCTTGAAAAAATCCGATAAAATAGTTTAATATACTTGTTTTGTTCATTTGAACCCGTTAATTTTTATGTTATCAGTCAGATTTGACTTATAATTATCGTGCTTTATACCTTATTAATGATAATTATACACTATCTGATCAGGCAACCATACTTTATTGAGCAATTATACATCAATAACTATGAAGCCGTAGTGGCTAGACACTCTATATATATACAACATGTAGTACAATATGATATCTACACATGTAATAAAATTCTAACTTAATTAAATCTGTATATTGAATATTTTTTTGAAATTTCTTATTCAAATAGTCATTATTAACGATACAGAGGCCGAATCTATCGTTTTTAGAATTCCTGTTTGTCTGTGACCGCATGTGGAAGTTGATGAAATTCGGTGTGGTGATAGCTGGTTAGCCCGGTCATTATATAGGATAATTTTTACTGCGAGAAAATATCTAATTTCCAAAAATCTATATAACCCCAAAATAAAATAGGTAGCTCAGCGGTAACGCATCGCTTGTATAACCGAGTGATGCGGGTTCAAATCCGGGTCTTGCACCTCTGATATTTTCATGTGCGATGTCTTACGGTGAAGGAAAACATCGTGAGGAAACCTGCATGTCTGAGAAAACCTAGCAAGTTTTCGTAAGACATGTGAAGTCCGCCAACACGCAATAGGCCAGCGCGGTTGACTATGGCCTGATCCCCCTCGTACTGAGGGAGGCCCGTGCCCAGCAGTGGGACGTTAAAAAGGGCTGATGATGATGATGATGACCCCAAAATGTATCTAGGGACGAGCCCGAGTGGAGCGAGGGCGGTTAGCTAGTTTATTAATAGGAATGCAGAATGCTAATATTTTTTTAAATTATGCGTAAAAAATACAATAAATCATTAAAATAACATTACACACACCACTATGTATTTGACACACACGCATATATTATTTGCTTATAGATCTACTGAATGTCAAACATAACCATAATAAATTCATTTATTACAATATGGGTATTATATACATATATTAGTTATTAATTATAGTCAAATTTCGACCACAGGGCAACCACTAATATTATAAAAACTGTATAAGAATTTATAATATAAGTCCATTCTAAAACTGCTTGGTTTTTAGAAACCATAAACGTATGTATGTATTTAGCCCCTTTTACGTCGTCGAACTTCCCATAGTGAGGGGAATAAGGCCATAGTGCACGCTGGCCAAGCGCGAGCTAGTAGACCTCACATGTCTTTTAAAAATTTGTTAGGTTCTCTCAAACATGTAGCCTGTAGGTTTCCTCACGATGTTCCCTTTACGGTAATCATGTTGGAAATTACGCTCACATGAATCAAGTATCAGAAGTGCCCCGGAACTTGAACCCGCTTTCCTCGGTTATCCAAGCGAGCGCCTCACCACTGGGCCTATCACTGCCTTTTATGAACGTTAATATAGTAATTTAAATGTTTTATCAGTTCCATACGTCCTTGCAAAGTTAGTGTAAATCCAATTACTGAAGCGTCCCAATTTTTAGTGGTCAGTTTTGATTTCAATTTTGTCAAATTTTGTTTTATTTATAAGTTAACAAACATATTAGGGATTTTGTCGCTTTACTCCGGTGCGTTCCTATTTGTCCTTTTTTTATATTGTAAAATCGAAACATCTTTTACTAAATACAAAAAAAGTTGGGACATACACACAGCACCATCTATTTGCTACAGGCTTGTTATGTATACCACGTAGTTGATTAACTTGTAATACATACATATTATAAACACTGATATGTGACAGTGATTGGAGTATATAAGCATTCGGTCAGTTTGAGTGCGTCCAGCGGGACTAGAACCCACGACCGCAAGTTGGGTCACTACCAACTGATCCAAACGTGTCGATCAAGCACCTACGTAAGCAAAACTGCAGGAAAAACTAGTGTAAAAAAATATTAAAAACAATCTAGCATAACAATAATTCTCTTTCATGTTATTTACGATACAAAATAAGACAAAAGCAACGCAAATTCGCAGTTAATATTTCTTACGAAATCCCTCGAGGGGTTAACCTAATATGTAAACGAAACAGTTTGTATCAGCTGAACATGATGCGGCCGGGGGGAAGCATTTCACAATATATGACGGTACTAGAATTTTAAGAAAAGGTAAACTGTCGGTGAAATCAATTTATGAGGGTATCGATATCGATGTTTGGCCATTTTGTTTGCAATAATGTGGTTACTGATGTTTCGAACGCAAATTTTTTGGCATTTTTTCCAGTTTTTTTTTTTTACTAATTTCAATATTTTTTGTGTTTGTTTTTGAATGTATGAACTAAATTAAATTGAACTTCTAAGAGTTGATGTGATATTAAATCTAATTCCCAAATTGTTTTTAGTAGGCATGTTTTTTTATTTATTTTATCGTACAATGGCGCAAAATTAGTGAAAGTCATGACTCTTGGTACGTATTTTTAATAAATTATCTTATCCTTACTATCCTTACCATATTATTTTATTATTATAAATCTTATAAATGCGAAAGTAACTCTGTCTGTCTGTCTGTCTGTCGCGTTTTCACGCCAAAACTACTGAAATAATTTAAACGAAATTTGGTACACAGATAGTCTAGAGCCTGAGAAAGGACATCGGCTACTATTCAAACCAATAAAGAGATTTGAGGGGTTGAAATGGAGGGGATGAAAGTTTGTATGGAAATTACGCAATTTTTAAAGCTAGAAGCTTGAAAATTATTTTTCAAGGTTTTGATTAGATATAAATAAATAAATATGTTGGGACATTATTACAACAGCGCCATCTAGTTCCGCAGTAAGCTACGTAACGTGCTTGTTTTGTGGATACCAGATAGTTGATATACTACATAATATATAAATTTTAAATACATACATATTATAAATATAAACACCCATGGCTGGAGTACAAACATTTGTGATAAGCAAATGAATGCCCCCAGCGGGACTCGAACCCACGACCGCTGGCGCAGAAAGTAGGGTCACTACCTAAGGGGGTACCTAGGGACGAACCCGAGCAAAGCGAGGGTGAGTCGCCAGTGAGTGAGCAAATACATTTGTATTTTACTCCATAACAGAATAGTCAAAGAACGAATCAATACTAAAAATGAGTTCTTTTAAAGCTATCGATGTGCAAGTACACTGTGGAATAACCCAACCATTTCATACGATTTGGTAAACCACGAATCCTCTTAAAAATCGATACATTCCTCAGATGAAACGCGTGGTTATTGAAATTCTAAAATACCTACCTCCGATAGAGAAGACGATCTGAATTTTTCTGCCTCCTGAAAGGCTTTTCGCTTTATACTCAACTGTCACTAGCAGGATAATGTCTTAAAGTATATAAGGATATACAATACATTTTATCTAATGTATAAAAATCTCGTGTCACAGTGTTTGTTATCGAACTCCTCGGAAATCGCTGGGTCAATTTTCATGATTATTTTTGTGTATATTTGGCAGGTCTGACTGGTCGTAGGTTATTTTTTATCCCGCTAGATGATAAGTCCCTCTCTAGATTTTTTTTATTTTTATACCTAATTTTTATTTCCCATCAAAAATACTTATAAACCTAAACTTTCAACCCAAAACAGTGATAAGAACGCGAGCGGAGCTGCGGGAATTGCTTGTATTATTATTCATACATATTATGACGAATGATCATACGATATCTAAGTTTAAACGGTTTGATGGATCATGATTGAAAAATTATCTGTGGTGTAAAAATCAAAAATACAATGGAAAAATTATATGAAACATAAGAAAAAATAAGTTCTTTTCAATAGCACTTGGATATTTAAATTTAAAAGACCCAAATAGAAAGTGGAGTAAAGTGAAAACACCTCTTTCCACCGTCGGTTAATAAAGTGCTTTGAGTAGAGATACAGAGGCTATTGGTTTATGCTAATCTAAAGAGTCTGACGTCGTAGAAACGGTCTGTTTCCATTGACCGCTTCCGTTACGTGTCAGTTGTTTTCTTTTCATTTGAGCTTTGGACGACATTAAAGCTGATATATATTCTAATGTCACTTATGTGTTTGAGACAATATTTGCTCATTTTGTAAAATTTTTACCAAAATTTCGGCTTGACTTTGCAAAACTGATCTAACTAATATATTTTTTAACATAAAAATATTTATATTATATATATTTATTTGTTGTTATGTGAGCGACTTATGTTCGCTTTGCCCATATAAGTAGTCTAAGTTACTTAGCTTTTTATATCAGCTATTTGCTAGCGAAACCACCGTCAAAATCTATCCAGCCGTTTCAAAGATTAGCAGGTACAAACAGACATACATACATACATACATACATACAAAACCGTTAAAAAATTAATCTTACGTAACACAAGCCTAGTAGTTTCACATTGGATGGTTTTTGTTAATGTCCCAACATATTTATTTATATAATAGATATATAAAAAAAGTTTAGTGAAATATGATATCGTATTATGCAAACGGTTTCTTATAAATTATACGTGCGGAAACCGCCATCCGATTATGAACTATTTCGATATCGGCACTATTAATAAGTGTGGGGTCGTACTGAATGATTTTGCGTAGTGCATAATCTTGTATTTGATCCATTATATCTTAAGTACGTAGTGTATTATATACCTTTCCATAGTAAATAGACTTATTAATATTATATGTATGTATGTTTGTTGCTCTATATTGTAATAATTACTGAACGTATTTCGTTAAACTTTTCAGTATAGCTGCATCACAGTAGTATATAGGCTTTATATTTTGAAAGGAGTTCATGGAACAGTAAAACTCAATAACTTAGCATGACCCAACACGAGACTCGAACTTAGGATCTTCTGATCTGTAATGCCATACTGGTTATTAGAATATTGAGGCGGCTATAATGTTTAAAGGTATTATCCATGAATGTGGAGTCATGGGAAAACGTTAGTTAATAACGTTCTATTAGAAGGCTCTAATAGTCTATTACACTACACAATGAAGATCGTCTTAATGTTGTCTGAGCCAATCTATAGGAAGGGGTTTTAGATAGTTGAAACCACGGTTTTAACCATCGGATCGGTATTAAATTATGCGTGCAAATATTGTTAGGGGCCGCGGCTTTGCTGTGTTTGCTGAGTGGTACTTCTATGGAAAATTAGTTTGTAGGTTTATTCCGAGAGACAAGGATAACGAGTAATATAGGACTACTATACATGACTTTCGTGATATATATTCCTATTATTTATAATACGTAAATTGTGTGTATTTATAAAGTGAGTATACACTTATATAACAGCATAATCACTTTAAAAAAATCGACGCGACGAGTGAGAGGAAAGGCCGGGCCGGCGGCTTTACGTGTTCTCCGAGGAACGGGGGTGACACAGCGTCAACTTTCCAACTACATTCTGTTACTAAACTAAGCAGTAAGACTCGATTACTAAATTTATCCCGACCCGGGACTCGAACCCAGGAACATGTGCAGCCACTGCATCTCGGATGCAGTCATTTTTATAGTAGTACATAGATACATAAAAATATAACTTTTTTGATATTGTGATTTGACGTTAAGGATTTAAGGATAGTACCGACTCTAGATTTTATTTGGGTCAATTTTACTACTTATTCCGCTTTTATAAAATATTTTTAAAATGTCAAAACGTATCTTTTTTGGACGTTTCTAAAATGATGAACTGACCAACGAAACATCGCATTTTTATTAACATACAGTATGTTCGTACTCCATAGTTGGCAAAATTCAAAATTTTGTTATGATTAATTTTAGTGCAAACGTTCATCTGTAAGAGCAAATTCTTAATTCATTTGGAAGGTGTCCAGGTCTGATGTATGAAATAACTCAACGTTATCTTGAATTGTTTTTAACAGTTTATATTTTTGTTTGAGAAATTTAATTCATATTCAGTGGTTGATGAAACCAAAATATTTCTTATCATAGTTTTCATACAATTGCTTATGAATTAATATAAAAAACCTCCAATTTAATGAACGAAATATATGTAAATATGTTGGGACATTATTACAACAGCGCCATCTAATTCCGTGGTAAGCTACGAGGCTTGTGTTACGGATACCAGATAGTTGATATACTACACATATAAATTTTAAATACATACATATTATAAATATTAACACCCATGACTGGAGTACAAAGTTTCGTGCTCAACAAATGTATGCACCCAGCGGGACTCGAACCCGCGACCGCTGGCGCAGTAAGTAGGGTCACCACCAACTGAGCCTAACGTGTTTTAAAATGAAATAGTATAATGCACTACAAGACTGACGAATCTATCTCAGATTTATGTGAATATTTAACATTGGAATTATTATAAGTACCCAAATAAACTAAAAATAAACTTATTTCACATTGTACCTATAGCTATATATTGATAAAAAAATTAAGTGCTAGAAAACTTTGGAACCATTTCGTTTTACTTCGAAATTATGTTTTTTGTGTTTAAACAACTGGGCCTTTAGACAACCGGCATTCGTTATGAAGCGATTCGATTTCTACAATCGTCATGGCTTAAACTCAGCGTATGCATCTTGAACTTTAAATCGCTGATAATTGAAATGAACGTACATTGTCTACCATCATCTATTCGTTGACAACAGATCACGTGACATACCTAAGGTATATGTCAAACCCATACATTTTGGACTTTTCTACTATCGCTTTCGCTAATCGATTGTTACATTGTCTAGGCCCTCAGTTTACAATAAGTATGACTTTAGAGAGGTAATTAACAAAAAAACCGTGATGCAGAAAAGAAACCCAGCAAATAGATAAACAAAAATATTAAAGCAACCAGACATTCCAAAAATTATTCGACTAAGTTGGAATTATTTTTCAATTTTACTTAAGATAGGATTATATAAAAAAATAAATTTAAAAGTTGAATTATAATACAAACTGCAGTTGTAGATTAAATTTTTCAATCGAAGTCCTAAATCAATCCACAGTAGCAAAGACCTGAGGCGTATTAGAAAACTTTTAACAGTTGCTATTTACCAGAATTGCAGCAACATATTGGTTTCAGGAATTGAATTACGGAACAAAACTAGTTACACTCGGGAAACTTTTTCACAACTTTACTGTAGTAAATCTATGTTATTTTCTATAGGTATATTATATAAAGGGTTGGGGAAAAATTTTCTTTGCATTTTTTAAGAAAATTCAAAACATTTTTTAATATAGTTTATTTACATTTAACTTAAGTATGCAGGTACCATTTTGTTCTATAACTTTTTGCCATTTTGTAGGTAGGGACATGATAATAATAATAATAATAATAATAATAATACTCTTTATTGTACACACACACACAATCAGAAAGAGAAAAAAAAATACAAATATGTAAAGGATTATGTACATGAGGCGGCCTTATCGCTAAAACAGCGATCTCTTCCAGGCAACCTTAAGGTGTTGGAAATGACAAACTGTTAGGGAAGGCGTGCGAACAAAATGAGTGACGTAAATTAAATACATATATTAAAATAATAATCATTATTTATGAAATAAATAAATATAAATAAAATACAACAATATACAACTATAAACATAATATTATATATATGATATAATTAATACAAAACAGAATTATTGATATAAAAAAGAGTATATAATATATGATAAATAAATATATAGATAGTATAAATAATATATCATGTAATATATAATAAAATAAATAAATGATGATAGATGGCAAGAAGATTAAGATCTAGAACGAGAGATAGTATAGTTTTAGGCGACTTTTAAAGGAGTTATAAGTCTTGGCATCTCTAACGCTTAATGGAAGAGAGTTCCAGAGTCGTGCGGCAGTAACTGTAAATGACTTGTCATTAAATGAAGTGGAATGAGGAGGTATTTTTAAAACAAGATTTTTACGGGAGCGCAGATTTCTCGTATGAGATAGCCCTAGAAACTTGAATCGCTCTTTTAAATAGGGAGGAGATGATGGATCAAACAGAACACGGTAAAGAAGATGAAGGACGTGCGTATTCCTGCGAAGGCGAATAGGGAGCCACTTGAGCTTTTTGCGAAATTCAGAAATATGGTCATATTTTCGTAAACCAAATATGAACCGGATACATAAATTTTGAAGCCGCTCAAGCTTATTCAGTTGCTCCTCTCTTAGGTCCAGATAACACGAATCAGCATAATCAAGAACAGGTAGCAAGAGAGACTGTGCTAGCGCAATTTTAGTAGGAATGGGAAGAAAGTTGCGTAACCGACGAAGTGAGGCCACTGAAGCCTCCCTGGCATCGTCACGCAAACGATCTAAATCCATTCCTGCAAAATTGCGCTGCAGAAGAATTCTTGATTTTGCTTTTGGAGGCTTGATTTTGTAGAATAAATAAAGAAGATCATGATAAGAAAAGGCTACAGCAGAACATTGCCCATGTTTTTCTACATGCTCAATAGAAGACACTAGAGCGAGATCAAGAAGGGACGGTAAGCTATTTGGAAAAGCATGCCTGCTACGCATGCATGGGGAAGGATATGCAAATTAACACTATTGACTATTGATCTCAATCGTGATGCGCGATGATCATTTTTTAAGAGACAGGTGTTAAAATCACCCATAATTATTGTGTGTTTATAAGAGGGTGTTAGTCGCTCTAACAGGGTTTCAAAAGAACTAAAGTAATTGACCGTCAGGCATGGACTGTAATAAACACCAAGAAGAACCTTGGTGTGAGCCAATGTAATCTCAATAAAAAGACGTTCACCCACGTCGGATTGTTGTTGCGAGAGGTCTACTATGGTGAATGGTATATGAGAACGAAGAAAAATACCAACGCCTCCACCAGCTCGGCCAATTCGATCGTTACGTATCAAATGAAACCCTGGTAGAGAGTAACTACAAGACTGTAGACATGGCTTCAACCATGTCTCAGAGACTAAAATAGCATGTATATTTTTGCTATCAAACGTAGATAGGAGATCAGGATAATGTGCAGGAATACTTTGAGCATTAATATGGACAATATTGAAATTTTTCAGTAAATCTGAGAAGACAGAATTAAGAGTTTCATTTAGAGACGGGATGCTATGGAAACTGTTGTCACTGTTTAATCCACCATTTGAGGAAAGGGAAAAAAAGGAGTCATCAAGGCTACAAATACTTGCCATAATAACTAAAATAAATAAAGTATGATAAAATAAATTAAAATGCAATAAAAATAAGGAATAAAAAAATAAATATTAATAAATATATATGTATATATAAAAAGTACATATATTAATACAATAAATATGATTATATATTATTATTGCTTTTTTAAACATTTATTTGCACCCGCCAGTTGCATGAAGAGATATGAGACACTAATTCAATAACAATAAAACAAAAAAAAAACAGCCATACTTGAGAGAGACTTCTTAATCCATAGTTTTAAAATTAGGCAGTGATTGAATTTAATTAGTGTGCAATGAAGTGAAATAGTAAAGGACAAAACTTCCTGGTGGGTACTAGAAATTACATACGAATTTCTACACTTTCACTATTATTTTATTATTTTAAATTATAAAAAATTTGCAGAGCTCATTAAAAACTGTGTTCACTTATTCACTCCTACCCACGAAAAAAAAAAAGAAAAAAAAAATGATCCCATTGCTATAGAAATTTTGGGGCTTTTGATCAAAAAACCGCGACAAGTAGTTTTGGCAGTCCTCTCGTGATGTTAACCTGACACTGCCTCAAGAATTCTGAAGAGACCGGAACAGGTGGAGATCTGAAGGTGCAAGGTCAGGACTATACGACGGATGCATTAAAACCTCAAAGCCAAACTCTTAATTTTAGCTGAGTGGCTATAGGTGTGTGAGGTCTAGCGTTATCATGATCAGCTTCTCAGCTTCTTGCTTTAATCTCATCAGTTATTCGCAGTAGAGTTCAGAATCGATGGTCTTGCCTGGTGATAACAGCTCATAATGAATAATGCCCTTCTAATCCCACCACACACACAGTATCACCTTGTTGCGAGTTAATCCGGGTTTCGCCACAGTCTGTGAAGCCTGACCGGCCTTGGACCACGACCTTTTTTCGCACGTTCTTGTCGTACGTGATCCACTTTTCATCACCAGTTATTAGCTTCTTCAAAAATGGTTCGGTTTCATTACGGCGTAATATAGAATCAAAAATGAGTACACGGTTCATTAGGTTTCTTTCAGTGAGCTCGTGAGGTACCTAAATATCGAGTTTTTTTTGTGTACCCAGTTTTTTCAAATGCGCCAAAACTGTTTTATGGTCAATTCCCAGTTCTTCAGCTACGTCGTAACTACTGATATGCCGATCTTGCTCCACGTTTTTAAAAATGGCATCCATTTTATCCGTAATAGGGCGACCAGAGCGAGGTGCATCGTTGACATCAAAATTTCCGGATTGAAAACGCTTAAACCAAATTTGTGCTACTCTCACAGACACTGCACTAGGTCCATAAACATTGCAAATTTTTTTCGCGGCTTGCGTTGCATTATTGATTTCTCCAACCTATTATTTATTTATATTTGTTACAATTAAAACCCGTTCTCAGTTACAACGCGTTTTAACTAGTCAAAACTAGTTTAGACGAAACGCCTTAGTAAAAACTAGAATTGATTTAGAAGATTAGAACAAAATATGGTATTTTTGACAATGTTTTTAATGAATATTTAAAATCTCAATTACTTTTTATGTAATCAGTTATTTATATTTATTTTAGGTATTTAAATAAGCTAATTAGTTGTGTTTCTTCAGGTCAGTATTCAACAAGTCCCTAGAAAAATTCTTGCAAGTTGATGATGTAACAAAGACAAATTTTCCTTTAAGAACTGTTGCTAAGCTTGTACTGTAATAAGGAAAAGTAAAGGTATGTACGCTATTTAGAACTAACTGTCTATCCGTGCTCACGATTCGTACCAACATATTATTTATACTTAATGAAAATAATTTATAAAAAGCAACTGATTTTAAGTAAAAGTTTTGACGACCTTGGCAGAAAAAGATGTTCTTGGCATAAGAACACTGTTATATATTTTTTTATAGTTATATATTAATGTACATTTATTTTTTTTATTCTATTTACATACATATTATATATAAATGTAATTATACTTACTTATAATTATAATGTAATTATATAAATGGAACTTTTAAAAGTTTGCGTATTTGCTTATCGTAGCACCATATTAGTAGATTAACATGACTGGTAGAGAACGTCAGTTTTCGTGTAATCTTTGAACCACTAAAAATTACAAAGAAAAACAGGAGTGGCCCAATGGTACTATATCCAGATGACTTAGAGTAGTCGCAGGTTTCTTACCGTGCAAGGTAATTTTGTTGTTGTTTTAGTAAGCAAACCAATTTTTTACTTTTAAGTACCTAAAATTGGTTTTAATAAAGACATTAATTCTTACCGACATTATGTCCCACAACGTCCATCTCCTATAAATATAAATTGCATCAGAAATAATGGTCCATACAGCATCTTTATCTTTATTTACGCGAGATAAGATCTGTTTTCGAGCACACTATTTTCTATGCGACCCTGTAAGATTACTGTCGTATCGCAGCTTATTCTCAAAAGCGGATTGTGTCAACTGCTTTAAGAAAAATTTACAAGTAAAATGTAGTAGAAAAGATAAAGGAAAAAATCTAACCAAATGTCTGAATTTACCTTTTTAAGTATAGATTTTAGAAGTATCTAGTTTCTAGAGGGATTCAGGTTTGAAAATACGTATAATAAAATTTTAAAAGGGTTAAGTACATACAATGTTTAATGTGACAAATGTTTCTACTCGTAGATAGTTTTTCAAAAATTATGATATGAATGAATCAGATATTATTTGTTATCGACATTATGTCCCACTACTTCCATCTCCTATAAATATAAATTGCATCAGAAATAATGGTCCATACAGAATCTTCATCTTTATTTACGCGAAATAAGCCAGTTAGCACAGTGGTAGTGCAATTGCTGGATAAGCGAGTGAAACGGGTTCAAATCCCGATCATAGCACAAAGAGCACCATGTGCAGATAAATTTTTAATATGAGTACTTTTGATGAAGGGAATTATATGATAAAACTAGTATATCCAAGAGAATTATTCATCGTGATCTCCACTAACCCCCATATGGCCGTGTTGAACTATAATAGTGCTAGTGAAGGGACACCCAGGTCTAGTTGAAAGGCTGACTTTTGGTATTAAGACGATAGTCTCAGCACCAATTAAAAAAACCGTCAAAACCAGCATTATATGAATCAATTCTTATTTTTTTATATATGTTGGGACATTATTACAACAGCACCATTTAGCTCCGTGGTAAGCTACGAGGCTTGTGTTACGGATACCAGATGATTGATATACTACATATTATATAAATTTTAAATACATAAATATTATAAATATTAACACCTATGACTGGAGTATAAACGTTCGTGCTCAACAAATGAATGCCCCCAGCGGGACTCGATCCCGCGACCGCTGGCGCAGAATATAGGGTCACTACTAACTGAGCCAAACCTGCATTCGTATTAAAATATGTTATAAAAAGCATAGCACTTAAGTTAAACTTAAATGATGACCCTTGAGTTTAAATTTAATGAAATAAAAATATACGTTGTACTTATAAAGTTATTTTAAGTGGTTATTTTCCGTCCCAATATCAGTTTAAGAGGAATGTTATAAGTTAAAGAATTTCGAACAGCGGCGTTATTAAATACTTATCTTTACCCGCGACTCTGTTCCCTCATTACTGATATCGAAGCTTGTTAGAATTGATAGCTTTGTCCCCTTTCGGATATCTCGAGGGAATTAACTTTATTTTTCGGGATTAAAAGGGAAATTTGGTTTATATTTTATTCTCGATTTTTGATTGCTTTAAATTAGACCTTGTACTAGTAACTTACTATTGGTTAGGGTTGCCAGATGGCCGGGAAATCCGGGATTGTCCCGGAATTTTGCGTCTTGTCCCGTGTCCAGTAATTAGACCATATTGTCCCGGATTCCGAAAACCTACTAGTTTTGCACTGAACTAAAACGTTCGGTGTAGTTTTGTAACAAAATAGACTAAGAACGAATGACAAGTCACACTGTTGGCCTGCCAATGAGTTAGATTACTATTAATTCTAATCTCAGCATGGATCAAATAATACTTTCTAATACCTCATTTACATTCAGCCCCTGCCGCTGCCCCTCGCGCTGCCGGCGATAATTCCCTAAATACTGCTGCAGCAGGATCGAAAGGAGTGTGTGTTTACATACTGCCCTAACACTCACTTCGCTTTCAAGTTTCGGCAATGGCAGATGTCGAAATAATTACAGCGGCCGCGCTGTCTCTTTTTGCGATACATAATTATGTTCGATATTTAAAAAGATCCAGGCGCTCGGCGAGTACTGAGCGTCGGAGCAGAATGTAAATTTCATACATACAAACATAAATTCTTTGAAATTAAAAAAAATAACAAGATATTTTTACATTGACACAGGACCCGACACGGGTGTCCTACAATTGTCCCGGATTTGATAAGTTTTTATCTGGCAACCCTACTATTGGTTCGTTTGGTATTTTTCGTATTTATAATATTACAGTACTTAAGTATGCAGCATCACCCTTTGGCAGAGTTCGTTCCTAAAAGTACTCTATTATCCAAATTAATGGCTATCTATGTATTACATATGGGTATATATTGCTTACTCGCATTTATGTAATATTTAAATGTGGAAACTTAATTGGTCGATGTGTTATGTTTTATGCCTTGTGTTTATATGTATTATGTTTGTTGAACTGTTTGTTTCCCTAATAAAAATAAAAAATAAATACAAAAATAAATTACGTCCAAATTCCTTTTAGCTTCCCTATTTATAACAGTAGTGTTACTTATGTAGCTTTCAGGAACTGAAAAATAGACGTAAAGCTTTGCATCATTTTCAAGTGGTAGTGCCATGCTTGTTACCTTCGGGTAGCAGCCGAATGGGCCGGCACGCCCCGTATAGTACCACTCTCTCACAGAAGACCGGCGTGAAGTGGCAGCTATGCTGTCGCGTTTCGTTCGGTGAGTGAGAGTCCGGGAGGCCCACTCCCCATCCCCCATCCCGTCCTTCTCCCTCCTCCCTCCCTCACTCTACTGAAAGGTCAGCAACGCTGTCATCGGTAAGCCCTGTGGTGTTGCAGATGTCCATGGGCGAAGGTGATCACTTACCATCAGGTGAGCCTCCTGCCCGTTTGCCCCCTTTGTCCCATAAAAAAATCATTCAAGTAAGCAAACATTTTGATAGGCTTTTCTCAGTATCAGTACATACTCGTAAGTAAATAAAATTGAAGTGTCTGTTTTTAATTTTAAATTAACATCTTTTCACTGAATGCATATGAAAGTACGGTACTTACACCGAAAAATTAAATTTAAAAATTTTTTGTCTGCCTGTCTGTTTGTCCCGGCTAATCTCTGAAACGGCTAGACCGTATTTGACGGGACTTTAATTCGCACACAGCTAATGTTATAAGGAGTAGCTTAGGCTACTTTTTATTTTATTAGTAAATTTAGATTTCAAAAACTACTCTACACTATAATTTCTATCCTAATTACCAAGAGAGAGTAAAACTTTAAATGAAGATATCATGGCAATGTTTTCATTGATCATAGATAATTTTAATCTCCAGAGGGATACGCATTGCGGGCTGGATCCTCGCCAATCTACTTTACTATAAAAGAATATATTTGTTATTTATTAACATATGTTTTTCCATTTAGTTGGGTATCGTGCGTATATTTTAATAATAAACAACACTGCTTTTATGCTATACTACTGACTTACACTTACAGGCAGTAGCCCAGCGGTAACGCGTCGCTTGTATAACCGAGTGATGCGGGTTCAAATCCGGGTCTCGCACCTCTGATATTTTCATATGCGAATCATTTCTATCCTGATTACCACTTGTCTTACGGTGAAGGAAAACATCGTGAGGAAACCTGCATGTCTGAGAAAACCTAGCAAGTTTTCGTAAGACATGTGAAGTCCGCCAACACGCACTAGGCCAGCGCAGTGGACTATGGCCTGATCCCCCTCGTACTGAGGGTGGCCCGTGACCAGCAGTGGGACTATAAAAAGGGCTGAAGACTACTGACTTATACTTGCGTTGCTCGGATGCACCCTAGAAAAGTTTTTCGGTTTGAAAATTTCGCAGGAGTGTACTGAATATACTATCAAAGCATTATCATAATGGGTTATTTTTTTAGGAACGTGTTTAGGAAAAACTTATAAGGGTTTTTTCTTCTATTTTTAATTCTTCATAATTCAATAAAGTTATCAGTTATTTGATACTAATATATGACTACAGTTATTATAAAAGCCTGTTTTATTTTCGCTCAGACAATTTTAGACAAAATACACTTTTTTACTTTTGTTAAATAGGCATCTGTCGAACATAGCCAGAGCAATTCGCTAGTATACTATAGAAAAGAAATTGTCTCGCACAGGCATCGAACTAACGACTTCTTATTTATAAAAATACTTTTTATAGACGGACAAACAATACAGTTAATTTAACAATAAGTAAGTTCAAGTAATAAAACTAAGACACACAGCAGCTTGATATTAAATATTTATGTCAACGATACGAGAATTCTTTGTGATCTAAGCGGCATCGCGAAAAGTTACAATAGCAAAGTGTTTTAATAATGTACGCTTATTTTTTTATATGTTAAGGCAGTAGTAGCCCAGTGGTATTGCGCTTGCTTAACGAGTAATGCGGGTTCAAATCCCGGATGTCGTACTTCTGAAAATATCAGATGTGCAAATTATTTTTGACTTTTCTTACGGTGAAGGAAAATTTTGTAAGTAAACCACATGTCAGAAAGAACTTAACAGATTTGGAGAGATATGTGAAATTCGTCAATCCCCACTTGCTCAGCGTGGTAGGCTGTGCCCAGCTGTGGGACGTAGAAAAAAGGCTGAGTATTAATACTATTTTCTTATATTTTACAGTGAAATTTTGAACAGAGGCAAAATCCTCAGATTAATCATAATAAATTTATATATAATAAAGTAACAATTTCTGTCTGTTTGCTATAAGATATGCTTAGGTATATTACATTTAAAACTGCATTAACTTGTAATTACAAAACTTTATAGTATTTTTTTTTATTTTTCTTATTTTTTGCTAAGTCAATTCGAATATTTTACGGCAAACATGTTCAAAGTATTTGCTAAGATTTAGATATGAACACGATATTATATATAGTTATTATATATATTAAAAGCTTTTTAGTAATATGTTTGTTTGGCTTAATTTAGTGACCCTACTTGCTGTGACAGCGGTCGCAGGCTCGAGTCTGATGAGCACGAATGTTTGTACTCCAGTCATGGGTGTTTATATTTATAATATGTATGTATTTAAAGTTATATGTGTGTAGTGTATCAACTATCTGGTATCTGGAACACAAGCCTTGTAGCTTACCATGGAACTAGATGGCGCTGTATCTCAACATATTTATTTATTATCAGCTTATTTCCTATACAAACAAACAGAAACAATAATATTTTTTAACCGACTTCAAAAAAAAGAGGAGGTTCTCAATTCGTCGGGGACTTTTTTTTTTTTTTTTTTTTTTCTATGTATGTTCCCCGATTACTCGACGATGGCTGGACCGATTTGGAAAATTCTTTTTTTGTTTGAAAGGGTATAGTTTCTAGTTGGTCCCATAGTCACCAAGTCACGATCTGATGATGGGATCCCAGGGAAATCGAAGACAACTCTCAAATTTTATAGGCACTTATTACGTTTTTCATATATTTTCTAAAGCTGTTCAAGTATTTGCGTCTGATAATCATCATCTCCTGTGGTTGAGCTAATGATGGAAGGTACAACTCCTCAACGGTTAGGAGTTAAAAGAAAATTCTTTCAATATTATACGTAATTATAGACCGATAGTTAAATTCTTTCAGGCTCTTATTAACCGACTCTAAAAAAAGGAGGAGGTTCTCAATTCGTTGGGGACTTTTTTTTATGTATGTTCCCCATTACTCGAAGATGGCTGGACCTATTTGGAAAATTCTTTTTTGTACATAAACAAAATAAGTATCCACTTTCCGTAAAAAATTTGAAAATAAATTATTTTTAACAAAAAACAAAAACCGACTTCAAAACTAAACAAATCTAAACTAAAAAGTAGAAAATAATACTTTTAAGAACTTCGTTAATTTAGAAGTCGGTGCCAGACAAAGCAAAATAACCTTAAATAGACACATATTCGATTAATCTATATCTATAATATTTGTAAACATAATCAAAATACCGTAAGAAAGTTCCTTGCAAAGGCAAGATAAGTCTATCCGTCTTGGCTGGCACCGACTTCAAAATTAACGAAGTTCTTAAAAGTATTATTTTCTACTTTTTAGTTTAGATTTGTTTAGTTTTGAAGTCGGTTTTTGTTTTTTGTTAAAAATAATCCTTTATATAATAATGATAAGGTGAAAAGAAAGAAATGAAATTTTCGAACCCAAATAAAGTTATATGAGTAGTTTCATCGTGTGTTCAAGTAGATGCAAGCTCACGTCTCTACCAAACAGCCGTCACGCGCCTCTTTACAAATCGGGTACCTGTCAATACGATCACTTTCTGGACCGTTTATACTACTTGCTACAATACATACCTCCCTTGCTATAATACTACCATATATCTTATATATACTGGATATATATCTTATATACTGGATTAAATTTTAAGTTGTGTTATTATTTATTTACAGTAGTTGTTGCTTGAAACATAGTAAATTTTCTGTGGCTACATATAAAATTATAGATAACTAAATATAACTTTACCTCTTACACGAAAATAAAAATAAAAAATATGTTGAACAAAATATCTAGTCTAATGCAAAAACGATCATTTTAAAGAAGTATATGACACGTTAAAACTAGTAATGAAATGAGCTCCAACTCTAAAATTTTACATGCAGTTATTGACGAATAGTCAGGATTACAACAAAATGTTCATTTGACGCAAATTTCTTAACTAGTACTACCCCATTGGTACTATAAGCCAGCTGGCTCGCCCATTCAAACACATCTCCATCGTACGATATCTCGAGATCCCGGGGGGCGCTCTTGACCCTAGCTGTAATACATGCTGAATACAA
Organism: Boloria euphrosyne; assembly: GCA_951802675.2. Taxonomy (NCBI): domain Eukaryota; kingdom Metazoa; phylum Arthropoda; class Insecta; order Lepidoptera; family Nymphalidae; genus Boloria; species Boloria euphrosyne. The sequence goes on from OX637893.1 coordinate 1,514,625, forward strand.
AATGCCTAAACTGAGAACATTACAAACCGATTGTGCAGACCTTTAACATGAAAGGGAGTAATTGAAAAGGTTTTCAATAACTATATAATAAAATTTAAGAAGTATTTCGCAGATTCACTTTAGTTTGGAAATTGGATGTGAAAGCTTATCGGATCCAAGTTTTTATGTAAAGGACCGAAAATTTCTGAATTTAGATATCTTATTAAATTAATTTTAGCCTTTTGAGCGTTTTAAGTGAATTATAAAATTTTTAAAGCCCTTAAGATCTTAAATCGAATATTTTAGATTTGCCTGATCTATTTATTCAATCACAATGGACTTAGCTAGGTGTAGTGGAAATATGCGCAAGTGTGTACCCAAATCGAATTAAAATTCTTACTTCCACTTCTTAATTCACTCTCAATTCCTTTTACTCTCAACATCGAAGAAAGTCATTCAGACGCAAGCAGTGCCTGAGCAGGTACAGTAGACCTTACGTGTTCTAGATACAAATTAACTTTAAGCTAGTATGGAGAATTTCTTGATTTTATTAACTACACTAAATTCTAGGCGACCTAGGACGAACCTAAAACTTTCAGATTCAAAGTCATAAATGCTGGATATGTAATAAAATTGGAACTGTAGCTTTATACATTAAATATTTTTGATAAATCTTATTCAGCATTATACTCGTAGATATATAAGCCAAATGTATTTAATTTTTCTCTGTCACGAACTGACATCAGTTTGTGACAGAGAAAACCGCTGGGTAGGTTTTGATGAATAATACTTTTAGCTGCGAATCCGAGCGAAGCTAGGTTGAGTTGCTTGTATGTATGTATGCAGTGGTAGCCCAGCGGTAACGCGTCGCTTGTATAACCGAGTAATGCGGGTTCAAATCCGGGTCTCGCACCTCTGATATTTTCATGTGCGAATCATTTTCTAACATGATTACCACTTGTCTTACGGTGAAGGAAAACATCGTGAGGAAACTTGCATGTCTGAGAAAACCTAGCAAGTTTTCGTAAGACATGTGAAGTCCGCCAACACGCACTGGGCCAGCGCGGTGGACTATTGCCTGATCCCCCTCGTACTGAGGGAGGCCCGTGCCCAGCAGTGGGACGTTAAAAAGGGTTGATGATGATGATGTATGGATGATTTTATATCTGAAAACTCATTAAAAAATTTATACGTCGAAATAAAAAAAAATGTTCCTGTTATGTTATATTAATAGATTGATCTAACAATAAAACCTGTGTTTGGTCTACGATATGAGAAATAAACGATCCTATAGAAAAAAATGATTGATCGCTTTTCTTTTCAGCTTTTCTCTAGCTTTAACGTTTATGAATTATTTAATATGTTCCTTTATACTTTATTGTGTTTTATACAATTAATATTATGTTACATATTATAAATGGAACTACCTTTTCGGATTTTGTCGCGGATTTATTTTGATTTTTAGATCCCGACGTTTCGAATGCTTTACAGCAATCATGGTCACGGGAGAGACCCTCCAACTAAAAATCAAAATAAATCCGCGACAAAATCCGAAAAGGTAGTTTCATTTATAATGTCGAATATTCGCGTAAATCTAAGAAAGTATTATGTTACATAGTCTTTTGTAGTTTTATAAAAAATATGATCAATAACAGTGTGGGAATCTGTTGATATGCTTGAGGACTTGGATTCGAGTTTTTGCTGGGGCAAATTTTATATTTGTTGTACGATGACTCTCGTTATATTACATTGTTTTTTATAAAATGATTATTAAAATGAGTCGATAAAATTACATTTGTAGCTTCTTTTATAATTGTTAAGTATAGATAAATATATTATATAGTTTTTTCTTTCCCAGCATATTTGCAGAAAAAAAAATTAAGTTATACAATTCGTTATTAATTCTTATTTTTTTAATATGACAGGTAGTATAAAGATTAATAAGGAAAAATGATATCGAGAGATTTTCTGCAACATGATGTCAGTTTTCGTCTCAGTCTGCTTTTAATGCACAAAACTATTTATAATATTTATTATTTTCCTTTAATTCTTACATAATATAATTTATAGGATAAACAAAGAGACAAAATAGCTAGTCACTAAGTAATATTAGAGACTTACCCTCGCTTCTAATGTATATGTCGTAGGATAATTTGATAAACCGAGTTTTTGCAAAAACTCTAGGGATATCGCGAAAATACGAATAATTAGACAATGTCTATGATATTTCTCAATGTTACTGAAAAAGGGTTAGGGTTTTTGCGAAGACACTAGCTGCTTTAGTAACTTTGAATATACTTATATCTGATTGGCTTGATTTTGGTTTATAGGCCAACTCTTTTTGTGATTGGTTCCTTGTAAATTTGAAATATTTTGTCATAGAGTTATCAAACGAGCAGGAGGCTCACCTGATGATAAGTGATCATCAGGACATCTACAACACCGCAGGGTTTGTTTTTGTGCGAAACCCTGTATCTTTTTCTAAAATAAATTTCTTATCTATATATTTTTTCAGCTATCACACATTAAAAATCCTAAATCCCATTAAAATCGATCTAGCTCTAGAAGATTAGCCGGAACAAGCAGACAAACAAAAACAAACACGTATTTAATAACGAGCTGTCATTATGACATTGCAAACAGACACTTTCATAATATTTAACTGTATATAAATAATTCAATTCTTATAATCTCCTATTGCTAGGATCAAAGAGCGATGTAGATTTAAACACGATATACTCCATAGTTTCTTAATTTTTGTACTATCACAACATATTATAACATATTATAAAAGTCCTCCGCCGCGTCTGTCTGTCTGTTCGCGATAAACTCAAAAACTACTGCACCGATTTTCATGTTGTTTTCACCAATGGATAGAGTGGTTCTCGAGGAAGGTTTTAATATATAATTAATTAAGTTTGAGTATACGTTTACCCGCGGCTTCGCTCGCGCTTAATCTAGGGACGCTAGTTTAGTATAAATTAGTAGAAAACCTTTGCTATTTATCAACCGAATAATTCGGTAAAGCCATATTTGTATTCCCAATATACAATATCAGATATATAACGTATTTTAAAATAAAATACAACATTCGGTGCCCATTTATCATTGGGGCCAGGACGGTGACATTTTGGTGAATGTAGAGTTCGTTGCAAGATATATTACATTATATAATGTGTTTTTATTTTAAATAAAAGTCAGTTTCAAAAAATAAATAATATAATTACAACCTATCGACAGTTTACAATCTCACGAGATAAATTATAATCTAACGGTTTATTATTATTTTGTATCTCTTTAGAATTCACGGGCTCGAAGGAGCCCGGTCCTCTGGAAGGCTTGCGTGGGGACTCAGGTCCAACACGTAGAGGCCCCTTACGAGATTCAAATTTGTTTAATGTGACGCATCGTCCGGGATCCATCTGTGAGTAACCTATAGGAAATTGCCCACAGATGGCCTTCGGATAATGCGTAGGGACTATGGCAGATGTGGAAAAATAGGGTTAATTATTATTATTATTATTATTAGTTTCAAATGTCTGGGCTTATACTTGTTATCTGTAACAGTTTAAGCCTACAAATAAAATTGATAGTTTGGTTTGTGGAACTATGTTTACAAAACTTACGAAAATTTCTATTTTAAATACATATAATATAATTCTAATTAAGTCAAATCTGTATATTAAATATTATCTCAGTTGGTAGTGACCCTACTTTTTGCGCCAGCGGTCGCGGGTTCGAGTCCCGCTGGGGACAGTCATTTGTTGAGCACGAATGTCTGTACACCAGCCATGGGCGTTAATGTATTTAAAATTTATATGTGTAGTATATCGACTATATGGTATCCGTAACACTAGCACGTAACGTAGCTTACCACGGAACTAGATGGCACTGTTGTAATAATGTCTCAATATAATATATACTTCGAAAAATCTTATTGATGTATGTCAATCTGTCTGTGACAGCATCACGAGGAACCTACTGGATAGATTTGGATGAAATTTCGTGTAATGATAGTTGGTTATTTGGGTCAATCTATAGAGTACTTTTTATTGCGGAAAAATATCTAATTACTGACTATACTAATCGTTAACTAAAAGAATCAAACCCAAGAGAAGTAAGGGTAAGTCTCTAGCACGTTTAAATATCAAGGACTACGCTACTCACTTTTATACATAACTAGCGAATCAGCCTTGCTTTGCTCTGGTTCGCCCCTAAATTTTGCGCAATCTAAGCCGCGGGTTCCGCTAGTAAATGTATACAAAAGCTTAACAAATTATATACTAAAACCTTCCTCGAGAACTACTCTATCCATTGGTTAAAACAACATGAAAATCGGTGCAGCAGTTATTTATTTTATCGCTAACAGACAGACAAACTTTGTTTTATAATTAGTGATATAAGAGAAAAATATAGTGCACAATTTGTATATATCAAAACTGTGTATTTAGTAAAATGGAATGTCAAAATATAAAATTTATCGCATCCATTGCGGTCAAGGGACGTAATCCATCACGATCGCAGACATCCCTCCAGATCGGATAAGCTTTGATTCGTATAAAAATATATAAATACGTACAAATCGAATTCTAATAGACTACCTTGTAGGGCTTAAAGAGATTGTTACGATCAAAGACTGACCAGTGACCTATTAAATAGGGTTATGTTTATTTAAAACTTGGCTTTACCATCAAGTATTTTATACTTCTTATACAAATTTGCGTTTCTATTGAAAACCTTTTTTTTTTAACGCCAGGAAATGCATTTATCGCACCGACCCCCTGAACCCCCAGGAGGCACTGTGTGGAACTCACAAGCCTAACCCCTTGTGAGAACAAGAGGCGGCTCGTACTACCCACTAAAACCTGACCCTAACCCTCATCCGCCATAGTGGGACGCCACGGGATCGCGTTAGCAAACAACCGCGACGCCCCGGCGACAGGCCAGATGGTCGGCCCGTCAGGTGAGGGGGCTGCTGAGAAATAGCCCCCTCTGTCCACCGAAGTGGACCCCTCAGAAAAGTGAGGCTGCTCGCAAGTCCACTCTGCTGATCAGAGAAGTACCCGGAGCAGCCCCACACGACGCGAACACCGCCCACCGAAGTGGGCATCCTGCAAAAAATAATGGGTATACGCATATATAGATCTATACACGTATACCCGAAAACCTCCCACCCAATAACTGGGCAAACACCTCTTTCGCCCGAAGGCCCACCCAACTACGCCCGAAGGCCCAACAAACGGCCGCAGGAGAAGAGGATGTGACAACGCCGACACTCCCCTTCTCCTACCGCCCCTTCAAGTCCGCCATCAGCGGTGACGGCTCGCTGAGACCGCGGAGGGCGGGGAGAAATATTTTGTTCTTCCTGCCCCCCACGGAAAAAAAACGGTTGCAGAGGATAGGGAGTACGGCGCACCGTAATACCGTAGCTCCTCTTCCTCTGCATCCCCACCGCGTCCACCATCCAACGGTGGTGGCCCCGCTAGGCCGCGGGAGATAGGGACGAGCGGCGCATCGCAATACCGACACTCCTCTTCCCCCGTGGCCCCCCTACCGTCGGCTCACTCCCGGACCAGAATGGCTGCCGACCCCCATCGCTAGCAGCAGGACCACCGAAGTGGCCCCGCTCCAGCCGCCACCTGTCGAGCTAGCCCCGACGGGTGGTACGCACGGCGCCTCCTACCGCGTGACGGCACGGCTGGAGGCACCGCGCTGCCTCCACGCGGGCCGAGGTGCCCTCCTAACACCCCACCCTAAACCCCTCCCCCCCTGGCTGTTGGTCCACGCCGGATTGCTCCGGTATCACACGCTCCTGTCGGGTCCTGACAGGAGCGAGTGGCACTCCCCTATCCGCCACCCGGGGACGCGTCCGGTAGCAGTCAGCCTCTGCCCTGGAATTCTATTGAAACCCTTAGTAGTAACTTGGTTAACATATTTTTTTAAATTATACTGGCGACTCTCCATCGCCTCGCACGGGTTCGTCTCTAGGTATCATAAAATATAATTTTTTTACAAACTTTGAATGTCTTACTTATTTATATATAATCAAAAGCCTAAAAAATAAGTTTCAAGCTTCTAGCTTTTAAAATGACGTATTTTCCATACAAACTTTCATCCCCTATTTCAACCTTTAACAGCCCTTTTTTCGCCTTAAAAATTAGCCTATGTCCTTTCTCAGGCTCTAGACTTAGGAGAATTCATTTCATTAAAATCGGTCCAATAGTTTTTGAGTTTATTCGTTACATACAAAAATACAAATTTTTCCTCTTTATAATGTTAAATAGTAAAGATTAGTGAACTAGCAATACCTGCGGCTCCGCCCGCGTGCTAAAGACGAAAATGCAAGCATGGTTATAGGTTATATTTCTAACCTTCTTTTTGTGTTTATCTCAGAGATGAGTTATTTTCCCGCAATAAAAAGTATCCTATATATTGACCTACCAGGGTAACCAACTACCATCATACCAAATTTCATCCAAATCCGTCCAGTGGTTTTCTCGTGAGTCACAGACACACAGACAGACAGACAAAAATTCGAAAAATAATAGATTTGGCCTCTATATCGATAGTAATGTCTATTTCAATTAGATTTTCTAAAAAAAATATTCAATGTACAGGTTGGACTCAGTTAGAATTTTATTATATGTATGAAAATACAATTATACTGTTTAAATTACCACAACATGTACTTTTTCGTTTTGATTTTTTTATTATGTACCGATTTGCTGTAAAACAAAACATTCAACGAAATTTTCAACTTACCCTCGCTTCACCAAGATCTATCCAATGTTTTAAGTTTTTTTTGCGGATCACCAAATATCTTTCAAGATAAAATTAGCCTAAGTTCCTTATAGTATAAGCTAGTGAAAATTTGTCCTGCCGTTCTGGAGATTAGCTGGAACAAACAGTCACACAGACAAAAATGTTAATTTTTGTGTTATTCTTATACATATTATGCATTATATAAATATCTGTAACAAACAGACACTTCAATATTAATTATTTGACATAAACACATGATAGATATTAAACGTAGGAAGTAATATAAAAACTAGATAGAAAACTCCCGTAAAACAATACTAGTTTCTAAAACGGAACGTTATTACATCAGAGTAACTTCTCCAATAAGGTTTAAAAATAGCCCATATTTGTCTCGGTGACACAAACTATCCGTGTACGATATATCATGGGAATTCGTTAGATAGTTCACTAAAAACGTTTGATATAGATAAAACTAAGCGACTGTTATGTAACAAACTACCTGAGGCTTTGTTCAAGTTTCAGCAATATTTTTTTAATTTGAAGACAAAATTTTATAACATTTTTATGTTATACAATTTTGTCTTCTAATGTATTCTACTCAATTAATATTTTATTAACTAACTCAGTGGTGTAGCTAACATCTGTATTCGGAGGTACTGGGTTCGAGTCCAGGGTCGGGCCAAGTGTAGCTATTAAAATATCTTTCTGATAAGAACAGTAATAGAGTGGAGATTAGAAGGCGTCTGTGATTTACTTTACAGTACACTATGTTTTACTACAGTTCATAGGCAATCTGTGTACTAAAGTGTATCAAAGTTAGTTCAGTCAAATAGCTAGGATAAGTGAATTTATAAAAGAGATAGTTTTATGTTAATATATGTCTTTACCAGGAAGCTTACACCTGAATAATAGTTCGTGAGAATTTACCTCAAAGGTCGAAAGCTCGACAACCTTTCGACAGTTAACAATCTCACGAGATAAATTATAATCTAACGGTTTTAACAATTTTACGGCAACATAATTAAATAAGTCACCTATTTAGTGAAAGTAACATTATGAAAGATGACTCAACAAGATTTTAAGGAACTGATTTGATTCAGAAACGAGCCACATAGATCTATGTTTTAATTGTATGGGATGAATAGTGTTAACATGATGAATAAGTAAGGAAATTTGATATTCCCTATGGTTTCATCCTTCATATATTGGATTAGTCAATGTTTCGTAATTATCATCTTTTATTTATGCTACAGATAATAAAATTATCTGTCGAATCTGCATCTAAAATTAAACTATTAAAGTGGACAAACTCAAGCGGAGCGAGAATGAGTCACTACTGTCTTCAGCCCTTTTAACGTCCCACTGCTGGGCACGGGCCTCCCTCAGTACGAAAGGGATCAGGCCATAGTCCACCGCGCTGGCCTAGTGCGTGTTGGCGGACTTCACATGTCTTTTGAAAACTTGCTAGGTTTTCCCCGACATGCAGGTTTCCTCACGATGTTTTCCTTCACCGTAAGACAAGTGGTAATTATGATAGAAATGATTCGCACATGATAATATCAGAAGTGCGAGACCCGGATTTGAACCCGCATCACTCGGTTATCCAAGCGAGCGCGTTACCGCTGGGCTACCACTGCCTCTGCTAGTGCTAGTTCACTATATTTTATTAGAAGTTCCTATTAATGGATATGGCGAACTCGAGCCTATACAAAATAAACTTATAACTATTGTATTAAGTAAGAAGTAAGTAATAGCTCCTTAATTAAGGAGCTCGGAACTTTATATAATATATTGATATATTAATAAATTGTATATATAACTGCCTCGTTAGTGTAGTGGCTAGCATGTACGGTCGCACACCGGGAGGTCCTGGGTTCGATTCCCGGGTCGGGCAAAATTCAGTTATTAAGTGTTTCTGTTTCGTAAGCCTCAGTAGCAGCCCGGAGTTAGGAAGTTGGCGGTATTTTACCCCCGTACCTAGGAAAGCACGTAAAGCTGTCGGTCCTGCGCGTTAGCTCTTACTGGTCGTGTCGAGCATTCGTCCCACCGGAATATGAGAATGATTAGTAACAGAAAGTGCACTTGTGTCTGCGCATACACTTGTGCACTATAATATCTCCCACGCAGATGGCTAATCTCAATGGGATTGGCCGCGTGGCCGGAATCAATGACAATGATAACAAATCAATAATTTCTTATACTTGAGAGAATATCTTACACTATAAATAAGTCAGGAAATTATAATAATCTTCTCGAGATTGTTTGCTGTAAATCATTCAATACGTAGCGTCGGGAATCAAAAACGCAAATAAATGTACAAAGATTATTAAAAAAAGAAATAAAAACTGGCTTCAAAAAGTTAATACTATACAAATCTATACTAATATGTAAAAAATAATATTTTTAATTACTTAGTTGTATTTGGAGTCGTTGCTAGCAAGAAGGACACTTTTATCCTTTCTTTGCAATCAATTTTCGAACGGGTAAAATATCCGATTATGTTTACAAAATTGATAGATTTATCGATTAGATATATATATATATATATATATATATATATATATATATATATATATATATATATATATATATATATATATATATATATATATATATATATATGAAGGTTATTTTGCTTTGGCTGGCACCGACTCGGCATGTAGAACCTAATGCAAAGGCTAGTAATAGAATAAATAAGCCCATGAAGAAAATAAAATGAGTATTTATATTTACTCTTCTAACCAATTAAAGCATTAAGCAAATTAAACCTTGCATGAGAAGGCTAGGTTGTGTGCCGCGGCATTAATGTAGGGGATGAAAGAGCGTTTTTACGCGCAGACCGCGTACTCCCAACCCTTATTTATTTTCCATCGCTCAATTTACACGTATTTTATGTTAAAATGAATATATTATGAAATGTATGGTTAAAAGTCTTGTCTTTTTGGGAATTATCATAAACTGTTACACAGTATTTTTATAGATTTTTTGCGTACAGCATGACCTGAAAAGTTCCATCTGTAAAAGTTTTAAAATAAAATGAGTAAGTCTCAAAGTATTGACCAGTTACTTACTGAATTACATTGACCATTTATGACGATTTTGTGACCAATTTGGATCACTCTTTTAGACATCAAATTTCATCATTTGGGTCCCTTAATCTATAATATCTTTTTTTTTTTTTTTTTTTTTTTTTTTTAAAGTTGGGAAATCCTATTACGGATACCACCCGACTTCCCCTGGGGTGGTTATGTGGAGACTCTCCGGCTAATGAGACCGGCCTACCCACTAAAACCCAACTGCCCAACCCCTGCCGCCATGTGGGACGCCACGGGATCGCTTTCGCATACAACCGCGACGCCCTGACGGTTGGCCGAAGCCACCACCATGAGGCCGCCCCAAGCGGGACAACCCCATTATGGGAAGACTTACAACCTGAGGGTGAAGCTGCTCCCAAGTCCACTCTGCTGATCAGAGTAGTACCCGGAGCAGCCCCACAAGACACGAACACCGCCCACCGAAGTGGGCAACCTGCAAAAATAAGCGGCCGAAGCCTAAACGACCTACCCAAATTGGGCAAACAACAAAACGCCCGTAGGCCCATCCACAAAACGCCCGAAGGCCCACCCACAAAACGCCCGAAGGCCCACCCAAACGGCCGCAGGAGAAGAGGATGCGACAACGCCGACACTCCCCTTCCCCTGCCGCCCCCACAAGTCCGCCATCAGCGGTGACGGCCCGCTGGGACCGCGGAAAGCGGAGAGAACTGTGAATTCTTCCCGCCCCCCGCGGCCCCACTCCTACTCCCCACCGAAGTGGGTACCCACCCTATAAAACCTAACACCCCCCCCCTTGGCACCGAAGGGAGGAAGACCCACCCAACGTGCCAAACCCCTCGCCAGACGCAGGACCACCGAAGTGGCCCCGCTCCAGTCGCCGCACCGACAGGCTAGTCCCGCCAGTACGGCCCGCACAGTGCCTCCTATCGTGAAAACGACCAGAGGCACCGGCTGCCACCACGCGGGAGAATCGGCGCCCGCCTGACGCCGCTCCCTAAACCCCACCCCCCCTGGCTGTTGGTCCGCGCCGGATTGCTCCGGTACCACCCCCGCCGCACTCAACCTAGGAGGTGCAGGCTGCCAGCGTGGCACAACTCAGGGCCGCACTCAATTAAGGTGCATGCCGCTGAGGAGTACCACCCCCGCCGCACTCAACCTAGGAGGTGCAGGCTGACGGCGTGGCGTCCCTCCCATCCGCCACCAGGAGGACGCGCCCGGTAGGAGTCAGCCTCTCCCCCGAGAATCTATAATATCTAGGCTAACTTGGATTTTTTATTTTTTTCTAATTACTACGTAAATGACGTTAGCCAATTTATTTAGTAAATAGAACATTTTTCTAATGACTTTAGAACTTTAAGCTCTCTAGTTAGCCTCAAAGTTGAAAAGGGGTCAGTCAGTGATTTTCAGTAATTGGTCAAATACTGAAAATCACTGACTGACCGCTTTTTGTGATCAAATTCATATATAATAAGTAGATTACTGAATGCTGAAATACTAAATAGATTTCGTGAGCGAGTATCCAGAAAAGTAATCAAAAATTCATTTAAAGCAAACCCAGAAAAAGCTAATGAAATATTAAACAAAGTAGCATAAAAACAAAATTCACAAGAAACTACATTTGCATTTAAATTTTAATACATATTTGTATATTCAACCGTATTTTCTCGTATTTCTTATTTAAATCTAAATATAGTTTTAAATTAATTGCTTCCGGCTGAGTAATAAGTAATTAGGCATTAGCTCAAGCCAGGAAATGAGATGGACGAACAACCCTAGCTTTTCGTAGTATATACGTTTTTGCTTACTTAGGATTCATACTTTAATAAAATAATAATTTGACGACTCGTTGGCGCTGTTTGTAGTTGGCCCTTGTTGCGCCAGCGGTCGTGGGTTCGAGTCCTGCTGGGGCAAAATGAAGAGCACGAATATTTGTGCTCCAGTCATGATTCATATTTATAATATGTATGTATTTAAAATTTATATATGTAGTATGTCAACTATCAGGTATCCGTAACACAAGCTTCGAGTTTACCACGGAAATATAATAAAGTGTTGTAATAATGTCCGAATATTTATTTACATATTTTAAATGTAAAGTAATTCTATCTCTTTGTTACCTTTTCACTCTTAACTTTCTGAACTGATTTAGATAAAATTTGGTATAGGGATAGTGTGTGACCTGAGAAGAGTGTAGTATAATTTTCATCCCCGAAATCATCCCTTAAATGTGGTACCTCCCTTTTGGAAATGTTATAGAAATAGCCATTATTATCGATAGAGGGGCCGAATCTGCAGTTTTAAATTTTTGTTTATCTAGGAACAAGACGAGCGGATAAAATTAACTGAGTCGTTTTATTTTTGCCTATATAGTTTTGATAATATAGAGATTATTAGAGACAAATTGAGTCATTAATTCTAATTACAGTATATTATGACGAGTCAGTATTAGCTGTAATATGTTATAATTAATCTAACTTAATGGTATTGGTTGTGTAATTTATCAAACATTGCTAAAGGAAAGTTGTGTATATTTTGTCCATATATTCTTACAAAATTAAGAAAAGTGTGTGTATGACCGTGTCCATCTTTTAAGCTGTGAACCTATAATATTTTATAATTTTATCACACAACTAGCGACTGACCCTCGCCAGGTATGGTGACAACAATACAATCTATATAATATATATAGGAGCTGTTCTATAGATAGATTGACTCATCACGATATCTCTGGAACCCTTAGCCGTAGAGACTTGAAATTTGGTAGGAATATTCCTTTCGCCGAGTAGAGGACAGCTAAGAACGGATTTTACGAAATTCTAGCCCTAAGGGGGTGAAAAAGGGGGGTAACAGCTAGTTAAAGTATAAAAGCGTTGTTAATTGAGAACTTATTTTTATATGAAGACCAAATACTATTTAGACGCAGAGTTAATGTATTAGTACTAGTAGTATTATGTGATCTGTGGTATTACTGTTTACAACACATCAGACCACAACAGGTAAGCCTAGGTGCCTACTTAACCAGTAGAAATAAACTGTGAAAAAGTTTTAATTCTCTATTGGTGAGTTATTTAAGTACATAAGAGATTTAACTATTCTACTTATATACTCGTTTAATATATATTGGTTATAGTTAGAATGTTATATAAGAAAAAACCTAAAATGCACTCTTTTTCTACTCAAATTTTCTTTTTTTATTACTATTTTTGTTAATAATTAAAAATCAAAATATCTAATTCTTTATAAAAAATCACTAAAACGGTAATCGAAACTGCAATATAATATATATTGCTACGAATATTACATTACCACAATACTAAGTGGAGGTAGTTTCCTTTAAATCCATTTAATCACCGTCGCTTTGGAACGCTCACTGCCAAGACATTAAACTGGTACATTTAGTTTAACTATTTATATGAAAGCTTATACGATCGTCTCATATAGATCAAGTACTCGTACTATAAAGATTAAACAATGGTCAGAAATTCAATTCCCGACTGAAGCAATTGCTTATTTTTTTTTAATATAATATATAATATGCATTCTATGCAGTGGTAGCCCCGTGGTAGCGTGCTCGCTTGGATAACCGATTGATGCGGGCTTAAATCCATGTCCAATCCAAATCCAATCATTTTAATATGATTACTATTTGTTTTACGTTGAAAGAAAACATCGAGAGGACATGCAGTCTGAGATAACGTAGCAAGTTTTCAAAAGACATGTGAAGTCCGCCAATCCGCACTAGGCCAGCATGGTGGACTATGGTCTGATCCCCCTCATATTGAAAAGAAGCCTATGTCCAATGGAGGAACGTTAAAAAGGGCTGCCTTAACTGCCTCTAACAGCACATTACTAAGCAAATAACTTTCTATAGTCAACATTAACATATAACGTTAGGTTTAGGTATTAACAAATGATCTCAGTTCCGCTTCAAAATTCACCTATTTTAGAATCCATCGCCTCTTTCATACTAAAACATCCACTATAAGCAATTTCCTCGAACGCTGTATGATAAATTGACCGCTTTTACGCCCTCGGTTAAACTACACGTCATTTTGTATTCATAGATAAATTTGTGTGAAGTTTTCTTATTTTTATTTTTACTGTAACACAATTTATAAGCTTAACTCGTTTGTCCTGGAGAATATATTCTTGAACTAGCTTTTCCAACGGTTTTACTCATATTATACAAAAATAAAAATAGCCTGCTGCTCACTATTAATCAAATGGAGGGTACAGGGGCAAAACAAGGAATGTCACATAAAATTAAAAAAAGTCGAAAAGTATGGGAAGTGGGAACATTAAGATTTTGCCACGTATTATAGATTACAATGTAAATTTAAATTATTTTTAAAAAAAAATTAAACCGCCTTCAAAAAATCTGCACTAAAAAGAGAAAAATCTAAACTAAAAAGTAGAAAATAATACTTTTAAGAACTTTGTTAATTTTGGAGTCGGTGCCAGCCAAAGCAAAATAACCCTAAATAGATACATATTCGATTAATCTATCAATTTGTAAACATAATCAAAATACCTGGCTGGCACCGACTCCAAAATTAACAAAGTTCTTAAAAGTATTATTTCTACTTTTGTAGTTTAGATATTTAGCTGATTTAATTATAGTGACTTACTATATGTCACTAATTTAAAATCTGTTTAAGCTTTATACTAAACAACGAGCATACCTTTACCCATTACCTTTATTAACGTATGTAACGTAATAGTAATTAATTATCGGGTCTACCGAAACGGGGGGGGGGGGGGGGGGGGTGTCCAAAGAGTACTCGATCTACGACTACTGTAGCTGTAACTAAACTACGATCTCATCTTTATGTTTACATTCCCCATACGAAATAGTTTAAATAAACCACGTCCATTATTCCACCTAACTCCTAGAGGTTAATGAGATTTACCTTCTATTATCATTTATCAACGCAATAGCCTGGAAGAAAACTACTATCAGTCTATATGTATGTATAATTTTAAAGGAATTTCCTTTCAACTCCTAGCCGTTGAGGAGTTGTACCTTCCATCATCAGCTTATCCACATGAGATGGTAATTATCCGATGCAAATCCTTAAAAAACTTTAGAAAATATATGAAAAATGTACTAAGTGCCTATAAAATTTAAGAGTTGCCATCGATTTCCCTAGGATCCCATTATCAGATCCTAACTTGGTGACAATGGGAACATCTTGGAAGTATACCCTACCAAACAAAAAATAAATTTTTGAAATCGGCCCACAATTGACGCATAAATCGGTGAACACAGATAAACAATAACATTTGAAGAATTCTACCTTCCATCATCAGCTCATCACATGAGATTACGATTTTCAGACGCAAATGCTTGAACAGCTGCTTTAGAAAATATATAAAAAACATAATAGGTGCCTATAAATTTTGAAAGTTGCCCTGGATTTCCCTGGGATCCCATCATCAGATCCTGATTTTGTGATAATGGGACCCCCTCAGAACTATACCCTACCGAACAAAAGAAAAATTTTTGAAATCAGCCCACAGTTGGCGGAGAAATCGGTGAACATACATAAAAAAAAAATACATACATCGGAACATATAACCTCCTCCTTTTTTGAAGTCGGTTAAAAAAAATAATTTCGTGACATTAATCGTTAATTAATCCTCTAAAATTTCTTTAAGATTGACGCGCCGCGCTCTGAGTCACTTAATGAACCATTAAGTCGTGAACCTCCATACTAAAGAACGACTTAATGGTTCATAGTGACTCTGAGTGCGGTGGTTAGTTTCATTGTTGATAATTGGTTAGTTTTAGAATTAAAATTATGTACAAAACCACATAATATAGTATATTTAATATAGCAGTGGTATCTCAGTGGTAAAGCGATCAAATGAGTCACATACCTCTGATATTTTCATGTGTGAATCGCTTCTAAAATGAATACTCCATGCTTTACGGTATAGGAAAACATCGTGAGGAAACCCGTATGTCTGAGAGAACACAGCAAGTTTCCTATAGACATGTGTAGATCCCCAACTCGCACTTGGCCAGCGTGATGGACTATGGCATGATCCCCCTCGTTTTTAAGGGAGGCCCGTGACCAGTTATGGGAAACTAAAAGGGGCTGAATGAATATCAATATCGTGATTTTCAATTTAAAAAATATTTTAGTATTAAGATTTCATTTGAAAAACATGTTTTCCTTAAATTAGAATTGAGTTTAATTATACCAAGAGGAAGATATTCTCAGGTAATCTCATCTCATGTTACGATAAAAGCTAAGATTTTCCTTTGTTGTTAGAAATTTTACGAAAACGGCATTCAACCTAATCGAATTAATACTTTCTTAGGTTTACGCGAATATTCGACATTATAAATGAAACTATCTTTGCGGATTTTGAAACTACCTTTTCGAGACTGACTCTCCCGTGACCATGATTGCTGTAAAGCATTCGAAACGTCGGGAATTAAAAATCAAAATAAATCCGCGACAAAATCCGAAAAGGTAGTTTCATTTATAACGTTTAACCGACTTTAAATACATGAGTAATGAGTATATATTATGAGCATTTTTTGAGTGAATACAATAAAGGTATTAGATTATATTTCTACAATCTAAATAATTTTATTTCCTTTTTCAGGTACGTAGCAGAAAAGTCTTATCAAATGTAAGTATTGAAACTGTAAAATATACATTGAATAAGTTTCTGTTCAAAGAAATCTTCTACAGAGCAAAGTATAGGCAAATGAATAAGAAATGCAAGGTGAAGCTACTCTCAAATCACTAAAGATTCTAGTTTTGAAGCTAGATAAAGTTAAAACTGTTTTGGATTCTAAAATTTTCAGAATCTTACAGAATCAATATGCATATAGATAAGCGATATTTTTAAGGATATAATATAATAATGTCCTCCCGGCCGATTACGGCCACGGCGCGGCGGCCAATCTCATTGAGACTAGCCAACGGCGCGGACATATTATAGTGCAGCACGTGTACGCGCAGACACAAGTGCACTCTCTGTTCCTTCTCACTCTCATATTCCGGTGGGACGAATGCTCGACACGACCAGTGAGAGTTAAGGCGCAGGACCGACGGCTTTACGTCCTCTCCGAGACACGGGGGTGACACACCGCCAACTTCCCGACTCCGGGCTGCAGTTACTGAGGCTTATGAAACAGAAAGACTCAATAACTAAACTTGGTCCGACCCGGGACTCGAACCCAAGACCTAGCGGTATGCGACCGTACATGCTAGCCACTACACCAACGAGGCAGTTTTAAGGATATATGTAGTATATGAATCTATCAATTCGCGAAAGACCTGAGAAAATCTACTGAATTTCACAATCAGATTCCAACACACCATTTGTAATTTAATTGGTACGACACGTTTTGATAGTAAATCTCAGTCTTGGACGTACAGGGTTTGTGGATGATGGTTTACCTATGAAGCTAAAGTTAAATTCTAATATATTACATACAGTAAATTGATAGAACAAAACGCTTTGCCAACCTTAATCCTTCAATTTGTCTCGAACGCCTATTCAGTTAATTGAAGATTTAGTTTCCTCATACCGTTATAGATCCATAGATCCTGGCTTGTTTACTTTGAAAGTAAACATAATTTGCTTTGCCATATGTAAATATTGATTTACAAGCATCTCAATTTCAGGCTTGGCTTCAAATCCAAAACCATCATTATTCAGTAACTACTACATCATTGGCTGTAAAATTTGTTGGTAATGTTAAAATATGGGACAAAGCTTTGAAAGAGGTTGCCTGTTCATTACAATATTGTAAAAATTATTCCATAAAAGGTAATGATTACAAAATAAGGCAGTGATAGCCCAGTGGTAACGCGCTCGCTCGGTTAACCGAGTGATGTGGGTTCACCTGTGTCTCGCACCTTTGATACTACTATTACCATATTGTCTTACGGTGAAGGAAAATATCGTTTAGAAAGCCTGCATGTCTGAGAAAACCAAGCAAATTTTCGAAAGACATGTGAAGTCCGCCAACCGTCACTAGGCCAGCAAGTGGACTATGGCCTGATCCCCTCGTCTTGAAGGGAGGCCCGTGCCCAGCAGTGGGACGTTAAAAAGGGCTGATTACAATAGGTACACAGAAATAAATACAATATTTTCAAAGTATTCTGAGAGAAGGAGTAACTATATTATAATATATACAACAATAAAAAAAATTTTTCCATTCTTTATCTGCTATAGAAAAGACACTTAGAAAGACACAATAGAAATGTCTATGTGTTCAGATTTGATTTATTAACTTCAGAGACCAATATAAAAAATATTTTAACAAATAATTTAATGTTACAAAATTGTGAAAAATGTAAAGCCACATGGAAACGCTAGTTCTAGAAAATAGTTCATTAAAAAGTAAAACATACGTAAACTTCTTGTCAACAACGCCGTTTCTGACACGAGTCGTGTGTAGCCTTATTAGGACGCCCGAAGCTTTAAACAACAGCCTAGTGCTGTGAAATATATCGATAGACAGAATTTTTTCAGATAATATCCGGATTTTCGGTGTTTTAAACTAACTTATGTAAGAACGACATTATATTTTTTTATTTCCAAAAAGATTATTTAATTTGTACTCTATTGGATTGTGTAAAGAGAAATTATATTAACCGTACAAAAATGTAAATCATATATAAAAATATTATCGTATAAAAATATTTTACTCTAGGGATTTTTATTTAAATAAGATAACTTTTGCACTATAGCCCAATTCATAGTTAGGAAAATCTTTGTATAGAATAGACTATATCCCACCAAAAATTGTGTCACTTCAGCACAAAATATTCCCAAAAAGACGATCAAAAAATACACCTCCTAATTTAAATTTCTATACCTGAACAATCTTACAAATATTTTATAACGCCTTGAGGAGATTAAGCAGCGGTATCATCTCTCAAATATTAGAGTAACTAAATTGTAAAAAGTTTTTCTAATTTTTATAATATTGTCACGTACTTTCATCGTATGGTAAGGTAAATTAAATTAAACTAATACGAGCAAAATATTATGTCGACTGTACCTCATCACTACCAGACGTACCTACTGGTCTATTTATACACGTTTTTTCTTCACAACAACGCGCTCTGTACTAGATTTTTAAAGTCATATTTTCTTAACGTGAAAACAAAAGTTGTTTCCTATTTACAGATTATCTTGGCACAATACTTTCTTAGTGTACGCGAATATTTGAAATTTTATATAAAACTATCTTTTCGGATTTTACCGCGGATTTATTTTGATTTTCGGTTTTCATGGAAGAGACTAAAGCTATTGAAATCTAAATACGTAAAAGCTAAAGGACACTCACTGACTTACTGATGAGTGATCACTCGCTCACTCACTGATGAGATGATCACAAATTACCCCTTGATGACGTATAAAGATCAAATTTGGTGGGGAGGTAGTTTATAGTTAGTACACATGCTCTAAAATTTTTTGCGATAGGGCCGGATTAAGGAGGTCTAAGAACTCTCACATGTTATATGAAAGTCCTTCAATTTTTGTGCTATAAACTTTAAACTTGGCGGGCAGCACATAAGGAGAACCCGAGTCCCGAGCGAAGTGAAGCTGATTTGCTGTGTCATATATGCTCGTAGTAGTTACGTACAGCCTTCCCACAAAAATACAAAATTAAAAATCATTTCCAAAAGAAAATAGCACCCAACTACCTTATATTTTGTTCATTTAATTTATTTTTAATATGTACTAAATTTTAAATAAGTTTTATAATAGCATCCACATTCTTCTATGAAACTTGATTACGTTTTAATCAAATAAAAATAAACCCACGCCTAAAACTAGGGTTCTTTCTAACAAAAACTTTTCTAATTGATTTTCTTATTTAAATTTTGGTTTTATATTTAGTACATACGTATTAACTTGTTGCTGCGTCTAAAAAATCCTGTATTAAATTGTATTTGTTTCACTTTTTTTGGGTCAATAACACACATCACCTTTTAGTGATAAGATACGAGGCTTGTGTTATATATACCAGATAGTTGATACATTACAGTATATTATATAACTTTAAATACATACATATTATAAATATAAACACCTTGACTGGAGTACAAACATTCGTGCTTATTACACAAATGAATGTCAGGCACTCGAACCCGCGACCGCTGGCACTGCAATTAGGGTCACTTCAAACTGAGCCAAGAGTGTCGACAAACAAAGCGACGATGTAGCGATGTATATTCAATTTGTAAAGGAATTCTAAAAAGTGATGGAGCTAGAAACTTGAGTTTTTCCATACATATAATAAAATTCTAATTCGAATCTGTACATTGAATATTTTTTTAATAATCTTATTGAATTAATGACACCGAGGTCAAATCTATGGCTTTCAGAATTTTGTCTGTCTGTCTATCTGTGACCGCATTAGGAGAGTTTTATATTTTGACTAGCGACTCACCCTCGCTTCGCTCGGGTTCATCCTTTAGCATCATTTTTTTACAAACTTTGAATGTCTTACTTATTTATTTCTAATCAAAAGCCTACAAAATAAGTTTCAAGCTTCTAGCTTTAAAAATGACGTAATTTTCAAACAAATTTTCATCCCCTATTTCAACCCTTTACAGCCCTTTGCAGCCTATGTCCTTTCTCAGGCTCTAGACTACATGTGTACCAAATTTCAATAAAATCGGTCCAGTAGTTTTTGAGTTTATTCGTTTCATACAAAAATTCAAATCTTTCCTCCTTATATAAATATATAAATAAATATATAAATATGTTGGGACATTATTACAACAGCGCCATCTAGTTCCGCAGTAAGCTACGTAACGTGCTTGTGTTGCGGATAAAAAATTCCTCTAACCAATATTTCTAAAAATTAACTAAAGGTAAATTCATAAAAAATATTACCGTACATTTTCGTATGAATAATAAAAGCTATCTTCAAAACATATCTCGAAGACTATTAATAGTAAAAATTGTGTATTGTTATCTCAGACAGACAATTTATCAATTTCCTTCATATATCGTAGAGTACTTTCACATTTATTTTTTCAATAGCGAGCTTCCCTCAGGCAAGCCCCTTGCGTCCTATAGTAACTTTGCAATTTTTTACCGGTATGGTATATTGGAATGAAAATTCTTATTTACTCTCATAAAGTATTTTTTTTAAATGCATTTGTTATAGTCAGTACTAAGAATATATTTTTTACAGAACTAGAATGTATATATTTAAGTATATTGTATATAATGTATAAGATTTATAAAAAAAAACAAGTTAATTTGCCTAAATTCCAAGTTACATATATGCTTAATTTAAATTATTCTAATTCAAAGGACACATGTTTATTACATATTATATCGTTATGTGGTCATAGATTGACGTACAAAAAATATCAAAAAAGATAGATTTGGCCTCTGTATCGATAATAATGGCAATTTTAATAAAATATTCCAAAAAAATATTTAAGGCTTTAAATCATTAGTAAATATCAAACCCACGACCTTCAAAGTTAAACAGTATAGAAAATATCTTAATGACAGGTTTAATCATAGTCTTGAGGCGTCTGCTTTAACTGGAACAAGTGTTTAAAACGACAATAGACAATGGTGACGATCAACTCAAACTTTGCAGAGTCAGTTGAGAAACTGCCAGTAAACTTGATAGTTCGATAGGTTGTTCAAACATGTCGGTTCTTGCATTATTCTTAAACATACTTGGTTTGCATATATTAGGTACATAGTAATATATTTTAACTAGCAGTACCCACGGCTTCGCCCGCGTTAATTTTTTAAATATTAGGAGTCAATCCCGCGGGAACTCCGGGATAAAAAGTAGCCTATATGTTATTCTGGGTCTTCAGCTACCTACGTACCAAATTTCATCGTAATCGGTTCAGTAGTATTTGCGTGAAAGAGTAACAAACATCCATACTCACAAACTTTCGCATTTATAATATTAGTAGGATATGAATTATATACCTAGCTATTCCCGCGGCTTCGCCCGTGTTGGTAGAATGATGAAAATTTAGGAATACGAGTATTTTTTATGCCAAATCATATAATAATAAAAAATCTGGAGAGATCCTTATCACTTAAAGCCGTTTCGGAGGAGTTCGATAACAAACACTGTGACACGAGATTTTTATTTATTGGATTGGATAATAATGTTTTGATTGTTAGTTAGTTTTCCGGCAGTAAAAAGTATCCTTTATGTAGACGCATATAACCCACTATCATCATACCAAATTGCATCTTTTGTCAAGTGGTTTTCTCGTAATGCGGTCACAGACAGACTAAAAACTTTCAAAAAACTATAGATTCGGCCACTGTATAAATTTTCCAAAAAATATTCAGATTCGACTAAGTTAGAATTTTAATTTTTTACAGATTTTAAATAATTTAATAAATACTTCTCTGCTACCTACTACCAAAGCCTATGAAACATAGAGTCGGCCAACGGAAATGACAGCCAGCCCAAGCTGCCATACACTCGCTTGGGACATTAGTATATGGCAGCTTGGGCTGTCACGTACGTTACTTTACGTATATATTTAATAGCGCAATCATAAAATTTATATTTATTTCAAGTATCAAGCGGAGTTTTAAAACGTACATTTTACAGTAAAATTATATATTCAATGCAATTCTGCGTATCCAAGTAGGTAATATGTATAAAGAATTTAATTCAAAAACAACCCTTTTCCGCATCCCTTAACCCTTTTCCCTCGTACTTTATGAGATTACCGTTATTTACATACAAAAATAATTGTGGAAAATTTTTAAACGTACATTTTCTTTTATAATTTACAAATTAATGGAATTAATACGAGAATATAGCTTAGCTTCACACCATATGGATAAAAAATTGTATGTAGAGATGTGGAGGACGTTTTCATTTTTTTCAGTTTTCAGATGAAGCATGTAAGGTAAGGTCCTTTATGCATTTTCTAGTTTAGACTAGCGACTCACCCTCGCATCGCTCGGATTTGTCCTTAGATTTAGCGCGAACGAAGTCGCGGGTTCCGCTATTTATATATTAAAACCTTCCTCGAGAACCACTCTATCCTTTTGTAAAAACAGCATTAAAATCTGTGCACTGTAGAGTTTATAGCGTACAGACAGACAAATAGATGCGGCGGAGGACTTTGCTTTATAATATGTAGCGATTGAGACCTATTAGATATTTTGATACCTTATCAACGTTTCTCACATTTAGTTAAAGAATATCAATCATTCTATTTTTCTGTATCCATAGTATTCATATACTAGCGACTCATATTCGCGTACCTCGAGTTCGTCTAGGTACGATTTTTTTATTTTCCTTTAAATGAAATTCTAATTTTTTATGAAACAAAAGTAGCCTAAAGTTATTCATAATAATGTCAGCTATCTCTCAGTGAAAAACCCGTAAAATTCTGTCCAGACGTTTCCATATTAGCGGGAACAAACAGACAAAGTATAGATATCTTGATTTAGAAAGTCATTTTTGTGTGTATTCAGCTTTTCAATTTTCGACATTTCGAATTCTACATAAGCTAATCGGCAATTTAGTTGCATTAAAACTTTTAAATATTCTCGTAAATCTAAGAAAGTACAACGTATTTTTTTATATTTAAACTAGAAAACCCTGCCCGTTTCGCTCGGCGTAAGTTAAAATAAATTGAACGGTTTTTATAATTTTCCAATAAAATCAAAGTAGCCTAAGTTACTCCTTATAAAATTAGCTATCTGCGAGTGAAAGTCCCGTCAAAATCGGTCCAGCCGTTTCAGAGATTACCCGGAACAAACAAACAGACAGACAGACAGATAGACGGACAAAAATTTTAAAAAAATAATTTTGATAAAGTACCGTATATACTTTCCTATTATTTTGGAATTAAAAACAAACACTTCACATCACAATATATATGGATAATAAGGTATCCAAAGTTGTCTTATTATAAGAACAAAAGTCAGTCTAATTTGCAAACTAAAGACGTAGCATAAAATTACATAACATATTTTTGTGTTAAAAATAAAAATTTACTTGAAAACATTAACATGTATCTCCATTTTAAGCATCCATAAATAATTATGCCACACTCTCATGCGGTTCTCTCTCATGTAAGAACGTTTGAAAATGTAATGAGTTGAAACAAGAAAATGGAATATCTGTACAATATGAGTATAGCCATTTAACAAGTAAAATGGAAATTTCGAGTTTGTAAAATATCAAAAATGTATATTAAATCATTTCAATGTTGGTGAAAGATGTTTAATTAATTATCTTTATTATTCTACCTCAATACGTATTATAATTACTAGCATTTTCCGCGGCTCTGCCCGCGTTTTTATCCCGATGGTAAAAGGATTTTCATCCTTTTTATATATAAATAAAAATATGTATTTTTTGATGAGAAATCATAAAAAAAATTAAAAAAATGGTCTAAAAATAAAAAAAATAAAAATCTGGAGCGGTCGCCCCACAGGTGGCCTTATCACCTAGCGGAAAAAAATAGCCTACAACTCATCCTCAGACCTACCAAATGTACACAAAAAGTTAAATAAGAATCGTTCAAGCCGTTTCGGAGGAGTTCGATAACAAACACTGTGACACGAGATTTTTATATATTAGAGAAAGATATTATATTATTTATAAAATACTATATTTTCAGCCCTTTTTTTATTTTGCATCCCATGGCTGGGCATGGTCATTCAATAGGAGAGGTTTCAGGCAATTGGATCGGGATTCCGGATTGACGGACTTTTCATGTCATTTGGAAACATGCTAGGTTTTTTTAAATAGGTTTCTTCAATATATTTAGCGTAAGTTGTAAATTATCAGAATTAATGTATACATTGAATATATCAGAGGTACAAAGCCCAAGTTTAAGCCAACTTCATTTGATTTCCCAAGCGAGTGCGTTACCACTGAGCAACGAAAAGCCTACTTTTACTACTCCGTTAGAGATGCGTACAAGTCGGTAATAAGTAACCTATGTGTCATTTTAACGTAGAAGCTATCTCAGGTATAAAAGCTGCGTGCGGTGTGGTCTTGTGATTAGTATGTACGGTTGGAGATGCGAAGGTAATAGATTCGATTCCCAGGTCTCTCTTATTCTCCTTTAGACATTAAGTTTTCTGTCAAGATATTCCCAATAACAGCCCGGAGCTAGATTTTTTTAATTGGCAAATAATCATCTTATCAGTTTATGAGAGTGACAGGAATAAAGATGGCATGAGAGAATGTAGAGAAAAGGCGTTAAGTAGATCTGATGATAACGTAAAACTTTCATCTTTATTTATCTTCTTTATTGCACATAAGAAATTATAAAGAGTTTGTTATATTATAAATGAAACTTTTCGGTCTCGCCATAATTGCTGTAAAGCATTCGAAACGTCGAGAACTAAAAATCAAAATAAATCCGCTACAAAATCCGAAAACGTAGTTTCATTTATAATGTCGAATATTCGCGTAAACCTAAGAAACTATTAGTTTCTTCTATATTAGTATCTATCCTAATATATTATATGAATGTACATATAAATTAAACTGTAATTTACTACTTGCGTGATGTGCCTCTAATTACACCAGTAATTACCATAGCACATGCTTTTGTAATTAATGAGTAGTTAGATAAGTCATTGAATTCGAAAAGTTTATTTCTTTAACGCTAATACGATAATGGTTACATACGATTTAACAGGAAAGTTTAGAAATCGTAAATACTATTGTTCGCTTTATTGTTATCGCTAGAGCTCGTCAGTAGCGACAGAACAAATTATTGAAAAAAAAAATGAAAAACATAGTACTTTCTTAGGTTTACGCGACTGTGGTTAGGCACTGTCTGTAACAAGTATATAAACCTCTGAGAGGTCAAATACCTTAGTCTCGCCCGTGACCATGATTGCTGTAAAGCATTCGAAACGTCGGGAACTAAAAATCAAAATAAATCCGCGAAAAATCCGAACAGGTAGTTTCATTTATAAAATCGAGAAACAATTCATACAAAGTTCATCAAAGTATATAAAAACCTTATACAAGATTTTAATTTCAGTGGTACCTCAGTGGTACCACACCCATTTTTGGCCAGATACCCGAATTGGAAAGAAACCCCTGACCAGTATTGGACTTTTAGAGCTGAATTATATAACAGATTATCTTGTATTTTCGATTATATTATTTCAATAGCAAAATATTTTTACTTACGAGTTTATAAACATTTGTTTTCTTCTTAAAATCCCATCTATCATCAAGTTAGTGGCATTTTAAAACGTTCCATATTTTAAATCTCTAAATCACCCACGAAGTTTAAAGTAAACTAATTTCTTAATTTTCATTAAGTGAGTAAGCCATTAGTACAGTCATGTTTGTAAACATTCTTCGAACACAGCTCTACTGTGACAAATTATCTAAGGTGAGCGTTGGAAGCGAATCCTTTAAATTCATTAATATTCATCAACATTTGACATTTTGCGCTATTTTCGACCAACTTTAAGGTGTACGAAACACACGTGAGTTAACTCACGTGTGTTTCGTACATTATAAAGCTCAAGGTACAAGGGATGTACGAATATAATTCATTCTGAAAGTTTTCACCGATATTGTTATAATAAATTCTAATACAAATGTATGTACAGAATAATTAAAATTAATAATAGTAAATTTCTATACGAATATTTGTGTTTATAACGTTATGTGGAGTATGGAGTTTTGTTCTATGAAGAACATTAACATTGATTCAAATAGCTATACGTTGGGTTGTTTAGTCAGCTGATGGATAACGAATTAATCATTGAAAAGTGCATTTATTTTAATTGTAAAATAGAAGGAAAAGCTAATATTACCCACTTAAACCTCACAGAATCTCGCCCATCTAATGTTGCGTCGTAGGATCGCTTATGCACTCGACTATGGCGCCCTGATAGCAGGTCTGCCGAAGTAGACCACGACAACCATGAGCTTACTTCAGCAGTCCATTCATCAGAAAAGTACTCGAAGAAACCCGAATGGTACACCATCCACTGATGTGGACCAGTTCCCATTGCGATTATTGACTTCCCGCCTGGATTATCGAAAGACAATTAAATCACAGATTTCCAATACCAGCTCAGACTTCCTTATATCAAATATTATGTGGTCTAATTTGCAACAATTATATTTATATTAGAAGTAACGTCTCATTTAACATTTAATGTAACAGTGAAATAATTAACAAGGAAGTGAGGTACTAATTACATCTCTTTGGCTTTTTGTATAAAATAAACATTTAAAACACACCCGTTTCCAACCCCTTAATTATTACTGAAGGTAAGATTTTGTTGTTTTAGTTTAACTAAATGTTGCTGACTTTTCCTATATTTGACCAAAAAAAACCATTTCTGAAAACACGTATAAAGTAAATTTAAATGTTATTTTACGTATTTTACAAGCTATTTCCGTAAATCGTAAGATTTTCATAATTATTAACGGATAAGAAGATCATCTAGTAACTCTAAAGTATACCTTTTTGTTTGAATATAATTGGCGATGATACATTTTGATATATTTAATTAGTTTTATATTTATGCAATGGCTGACCGACAGGCAAATAGACAGACAGACAAAAATTCTAAAAACTATATATACGGATTTTGTATCTATAATAATTAATTACTATTTCAATTATATGTTCCAAAACTTATTGAATGTATTGTTTCGACTCAGAATATTATTACGAGTATATGTAAAGATTAGTAAAATAGACGAAAATTATGTCCGAAATCCGGAAATCATCGTACAAAAAATAGCTTAGAAAGTAGAATTATAACAAAATGGACATTTAATGAACACTAAGCTGAAAGGATCATTTAATTTCGTCTCCTAAAATACTTTAGCTCATCTACTACATATGAGCAAAAATCCCGAGTCCCTTTACGAAACGAAACTTCAGTCATTAACAAATGTTACAAAAGTATTCTGTAACGGTGAAAACAATTTTAAAATACGTTTAAAATATAAGCGTTAGCGTTTTCATATGCTGAAGCGATTTTATATTTTAATATTAGTAATACTGTTATGAACGTCACATTTGTGTAATATAAAGATTTTCTTATAAAAGTACCATCCAAAAAAAATCTGTTACCTATAGTAACAATGTCTCGGCAATTATGATGAATACAATAAAAAAGAATTCGATGGAGTCAAGCCGTTCTTAAGTTCGTTCGTTGTACATTCGTCAATTCATTTTTATTTAGGTTCGAGTATATAGATAGATTATACTTTTTCTTTCGCCAGTTCTTCTCAGGTCAGAGACTTCTTCTTTCCGAACTGGAAGTAGACTCATGACGTTCAGTAATAAATTGTAATATAATTGTATGCTGAATAAAATATTTTGAATTTGAATACATCCACTTTTGATGTATTTATTTATACATATTGATTTGCTTCTAAAATATGATTAGGTTATGCCTAGTAAATGAGAACCCACGATCAGTCAGCTAGTTTTTTTTATTTTACTCCGTGAAATTACGTGAAATATAAAAGAATCTTGAAAAGATTATTTTTATATTGATTTTTAACAAACAATACTGACTTCAAAACTACTTAGAAATATTCATTCAACTTTTAGGTACAGATTTTTTCAATATTTATTAGCATTTTGTTAAAAAAGATACAGTTTTAAAATTAAATTTACTGTTTGGCGAGTTTTTAACATACATGCAATCATTTAAAAAAAACGAGTTTATAAATTCACAGAATAATGGAAAAATAATAAACTTCATATTTTTAAGCTTCAAAATAAAAAGTTTAATATTTTTTTACTTGTAATATTTTAACGTCGGGCCGCTGAATATTTTTATGCTGTCTGTAGCCAGACCCATTTTAACGTCCCACTGCTGGGCATGGGCCTTCCTTTAATGTCGGTGATCGGTGATGAATAATTCCTAAGTATAGTCTATACTTAGGAATAATTCCTAAGTATAGTCTATACTTAGGAATTATTAATTTGTAATATGAAATGTTTTGTGTTTGTATTCGAGTAGATTCGAGAATGGTTTAGATTAAAAAATCAGTTCACTACAAAATGTAATTTTTAATACGGCAACGTTGTTTTACGCATGCGTCTAAAACATTTCACCGGGAGCAAAAGTTTATAATTTTCAATGTGTACAGAACAACGTCTGTCTGGTCCGGTAGTAATATTATTAAAAGGATAAACTCATAATTTTTATTTTTGATAATCTGTGACCGAGCTGTTAAGTTGACTTTACTTTTTTCCTTGTAATGGCGCGATATACGATTCGGTACTTTAAGAATAAATTATTAATAGTTAGATATTTTTAGTATTGTTCTTTTGTATTTATAATATTATAATCATTTAGATTTCTGTTTCTAATCGATTGTACAATGACGCCTTTAGAATATAGTAATCTTGTTTCTATTTATGTCAATATCTCGATAATGCGCTGACAGTTATTTCTATGCTTAAAATGAAATAGTTTCATACCAATCATTATAAAAGTTCGCTCCGCTGGCTTTCAAAAGACAACTTTCTAACTATGCAGACTGTTGGAAGCGGTTATGCATTTATTTAATCTATGTTCTATATTTTTAATCTATCTCTCTCTTTTTATCTGTATATATAGATAAAAAATTGAAATGACCGTTTGTAGTCCAAAATACTCTGTATGATGTGGGGGTACGTGAGGTACTTATAAGGAAAATTTATAAGGATTTTTTTTTTACATTTTTCTGTATATCTGTATATTCCGGCCTGTTTTCAAAACGGCTAGGTTTAGATAATTTTGATGCTACTTTCACTAGCAAATTTCGCGACAGAGTCGGATAAAGGAAGTCTAAGTGCAAAACTTGGCAAAAGAACAAATTTTGGCAAGGAGTACCTAGAGACGATAAGTAACTTGGCTACTTTCATTTTAGAAATAATATTAGGATTCCACTAAAAAAACGTACCAGATACGTAATTTTTACTAAGTTACTAGTATCTTATACATCTGTACATTTATTTCATTACACAATAAGGACGTGAGTCCTTTTCTTTTAAATAATATATAAAAACTAGCAGTTGTTCACTTTGTCAGTTACGTGACCGAATTTGATGATTTTTTGCGTAGCTCCGTAAGGGCTACTTGGATGGCTTATAAATTGACCCTATGGGACAGTTTTTCCTAGTATACGAGTTTCTGGCAGGATAGTTGAAGACAAAAAGTCTACCAGGTCCGCTAGTTAGTTATATAAATTCTTTTTTTTATTAATATATAATTAAGTGATCGATGTTGAACCATT
Source organism: Boloria euphrosyne (assembly GCA_951802675.2). Lineage (NCBI taxonomy): Eukaryota > Metazoa > Arthropoda > Insecta > Lepidoptera > Nymphalidae > Boloria > Boloria euphrosyne. The sequence goes on from OX637893.1 coordinate 1,544,661, forward strand.
TTCAGCCTTAGCCTGGACTGTAAAATAGTCCATTTTTCAAGAAATAATATATCATTATAATAATACTTTTTTAAAATTACACAAGTTTTTAAAGAACGAAACGTTTTTATAGCTTTAGAACTGTGTATTTTTATTTTTTACAAAAGACACGTATACTCTACCTAGCTTTTATTAATCTCTACATGATATATGATTTTCATTTTATGTTTTTTAAAATAACCTTATGTTCCAAGCGAATACCATATAATAAGCTATGTTTTATTGTATTTTGAAGGAATCTCTAGAAAAAAAAAACATTTTCTCGCAAAATATACTACATATTTTCCCTTAAGAATGGAGCCTAAATGAAGGGCGTAAATGTTAGTCATTGACAATATAACGTGAACTTGACACTTGTTAGTGAATAAATTTTGTAGAAATGGATACGGAGTAATAGTATATATTTATAATATAAATACATCATACAGGGAATAGTATATATACATAATAATTATAGACTCCTGTGTTTGTGCGTATACTCGCTTACTAAATTATCTCAGATGGCCGTACCTGAAATCAGCCAGGAAAATATCTTTGAGGGTAGTCTAATAAAAATGTTCATTAAGTAGTAAGTACCAATGGTAGTATCATTTAACAACATAATATTACTCAAGTAAAATTCAGGATTTTGGTAAAATTAAATAACGTGAACGTGTACGTAGCGTTTCGATGTTCTCACAATACTCAGAAGGGCTCGTGCTAGATACAATATTAGGCCAAGTACTTGACGTACCATGGAAAAAGATGCAAGCGTAAAGCGATTTAGAAGTTCGCTAGTTGAGTTTTTTTATATTTAAGGAATGATATATGGTTCATCTCTCTGTACGTTTTAATTTAACGGTTAGTGACCCTACTTTCTACGCCAGCGGTCGTGGGTTCGAGTCCCGCTGGGGGCATTCATTTGTTGAGCACGAATGTTTGTACTCCAGTCATGGGTTTTATATTTATAATAATATGTATGTATTTAAAAATTATATGTGTAGTATATAAACTATCTGGTATCTGTAACACAAGCCTCGTAGCTTACTGCGGAACTAGATGGCGCTGTCGTAATAATTTCTATTTTCCCGCTGTTAAAAGTATTCTATACGTTTTATAGTTTCTATACACAGATAGCCTGATAAAAAAACTGTCATCGTACAAATTTCATCAAGTGGTTTCACATGATGCGTAGACAGAAAAATTATAGATTCTGCTGGTATCGATAATAATGCCAATTTGAAATAAAATATTAAAAGTTTAAATTTGACTCAGAATTCTATCTCTCAGAATCTATATTATGTATAAATATTTAAAAAAATGCCTTAAAAGACGCATCAACACAGTACGTCACTGGCATATAAATTTTCCGTATGAAATTCTAAATAATCTCTAAATCAAAACCTAAACAGATTCAAAAATCGATTTATATTATTTATATACTATTCTTTAAATCCCAATAATGTAAAATACGTGTTTAAAATGTAGAGTATTCAATAGACCACTCACCTTTTACTTCCACCTTGATACATTAAGCACGTCTACCTCGTTCAATCTATTGCCGTTAAGTGTTTGTTTATTTTAACTACAACACTTGTTACAGTTAAAGTATTTGAAGAAATATTTCTTGCATTTCCAGCTATTTCTTCGAAAATTGTACGGAGAATCTGTGAAAAGCTCTCGTTGTGCATTACATGTAGTAATTTGTAAGAAGTGTCTTTAAAGAAATATGGTGCTAGGAATGAAATGCTCACAAACTGATTTTAATGAGGTATAAAATTTTTATACTTTTATTTTGTATTGGTTTTTCAATAGTTAAAATTTCTTTCATGGGAAATAGTACATTATAGCCAAATATCCAGTATATTATAGATATTGGGCTATATACTACACATGTCTTCCGCAAACTTGCTAGGTTCTCTCTGACATGCAGGTTTCCTCACGATGTTTTCCTTCGCCGTAAGACAAGTGTTAATCCTATTAGAAATGATTCGTTCTTAGAAACGGATGCGAGACTCGGATGTGAACCCGCATCACTTGGTTACGGGCTACCACTGGCTCAACAATTTTATAAACATACATTTCCTTACTTAATTAATATTATTAATGCGAATTTAACCAAATAGACAAATGTTCGGCTGTCTGTCTGTTTGTCTCGCTTTCACGCCAGAACTACTGAATCTATTAAAATAAAATTTGGTTCACAGATAGTCTAGAGCCTAAGAAAGGACATAGGCTACTTTTCAAGGCAAAAAAAGGGGTTAAAATAGAGAATTTTGTACCAAAGGGGGTACCTAGTATTATAATACGTTTAATAGTCAGAACCTGATATTATAAAGCATAATTTCATATATATTTCCTAATAAGATGTCGTGCCCCATGTCGCGTTTTTAATAAATTAGCAGAATGGTTCACAATACATTATGGAGTTAGGTCAAAGCTTGCTCGCGTCATTTATCTTGAATTATTCGCTTTCGCCAAAACAAAACGTTTTTAATATTTCTGTCCGTCTGTTCCCTATTATTTATAGCTGTTGCCGAAATTTCCCATTACTTAATTTAATTTAATGGTAAGTCATTAAGAAAATAAGATTACTCTGCTCGGGAGCGCTGATTGAAAATATAATTGATTTTTATAATTTACAATAGGATTTGGAGCCGATGTGGCGGCTGTAATAAAAATGTTGTTAAAATTTCTACAGTCTACATATTTGATAGTATAAATAATTTTAAGTGATTTGAGTCTGTATATTAAATATTATTGAGGAAGAAATTAGATATTTTCCCGCAGTAAAAACTATCGTATATATTGGCTTGGTAAATTGGCACCCGGCTAACCAGCTATGACAACACCAAATTTCATCAAAATCCATCCAGTCGTTTTCTCGTGATGTGATCACAGACAGACAGACAGACAGACAAAAATTCTAAAAACTATAGATTTGGCCTCTGTATCGATAATAATGATTATTTATATTAGAATTTCTTAAAAATAATCAATGTACTGAGTTACAATTTTTATTTTAAGTAGAGACTATCCGCCTAATATTAAATGATATAATTCCATACACACAGAAATTTAATACTTTTGTTATAAATTCTGTAACACATTAAACTTTGGAGTTAGAAATGCCTAAGCATGTTCGCTTGTTGTTTTAAGGGATCTACCAACTTTACGCGTTTAAGAAACTTTGTTGGGAGGAAGTTTCACCACAAATCGTATGGAAAAATACATTATATTATATATTAAATAATGCTATATTACGTATCAATTATATTAATTGTACTTTTTTTTAATTTGATTTAGATTCCATTGCCATATATAGCACTGTATCTCAACAGGCAAATAGTGTGATTTTTAAGTTATATTTCTTTCTCTTTCTTTACTACGATATAAGAGCGTGATGTGTGAAAGTAAACTTTCGATGGAAAAAAATATTCTTAAGAGTATAGAGTTAAGAGTTCAATAGACAATATTTTTTATTATTAAAATTACATATATATGTTTTTACTCACTAAAAATACGTCGCTATAATGTCCATCTGTCTGTTTATTCCGACTGATCTTTAAAACAGCTAAATCGTTTTTGATAAGACCTTATAAGTAGTAACCTTTATTTCAGAAAAAAAAAATAGAGAATAAATGGGACGCATCGGAGCGAAGCGAAGGTATGTTGCTTGTGCGGTACTAGTTAAAAAGGCCGTTAATTTACGATATCGTTTAACTTATGTGATAGCGATACTTTAAGGGTTAAAAAGCTTTTTTTACAAAGCTTCTTAACCCTCTATCAAACTGATTTGCATTTCTAGGGGTTAGCTCCAAACAATACAATAGGCAAAATCTCTTTAGGTTTCGAACCAGAAGATTTTTAATTACTACTATATCTCATTACATTACAAGTACATAGTTACAAGTACAAGTTACTTGTTTAAAGGGATTCCCTAAACTTTGCTAAACACTTATACTATTTGGAAGTTTCATAACAAGGTATATGGTGGAACGATCTTGGTAAATAAGCGCTTAGCGACATGCTAATATAATAACTTAATATTACATTTTCCGTTAAGTAAATTTTCTTTAGAAAATATAAGGAAGCTTTTGTTAAGTATCTTCTGAAACAAAAACCGTAGAGCTTTTAAAAGTGTATGTAGTTCACTACTGAACTACTTATTATAGTAATAATGTTGTGTTGGGTTGTTAACACACAGCACCCTCTAGTTCAATGGTAAGGCTTGTGTTATGGATACTAGATAGTTGATACACTATATATGTATCATTTTTCAATATATAAATATAAATACCCATGACTGGAGTACAAATATACATGATTATTACACAAATAAATGCCCTAATCGGGACTCGAACCCACGACCATTGCACAGCAAGAAGGGTTTTTAAACTAAGCCAAACGTGTAGTCAAATATAATATGTCCTAAATAAACTAACAAAGTTATTAATGACAACATTTAGTCAAAATTAAAAAAAAGAAAATCATCATCAATCAAAAGATGTGAATTACATTTTGTACCTTAAATGTGGTATTACATAAGCCTCAGCCTTTAAAATTGCAAAGTATGTAATTTTTAATGACAACAAAGAAAATAATATAATATGTTGGGACACTATGTTAGGACATTATTACAAACAGCGCCACTAGTTCCATTGTAAGCTACGAGGCTCCTGTTACGGATACCAGAAAATTAATATACTACACATATATAACTTTTAAATACATACATATTATATTCATAACCCATGACTGGAGTAGAAAAGTAGGATCAGCCTAAGCCAAACGTGTCGTCTATATAATTTCATCAAAATAATCGAACACGCACTATCTTTAATACTGAGCACTGTTCTAGACAAAATCAATGCAACGCAATAATAGCAGTGATATTCCACTCCATCTACCCCTTACAGTTTACCTCCATTAAAAGGCACTAATTAGTGTTTTTCATCGAAAAAGAATAAAAAATACGCAACTTCTGACGTATTTCTGTAATGAATGAAATAAAACTATGTCAAACTTTTAAAGCTCTAGCGATAAGCTTTTATTAGATAGAGATAGCACGATTGTCTATATAAATACGTATATGTTAGACAGAGATAGCATGATTCAATTAGTGTCGTTCCTTAAATGACGTAATAGATGAATGTAATTGATTTTAAACTTTATTCTAATGAAAAAAGGTACAGCTTTGATTGTAACTAAAATGTGAATAGTTGGTCAAATGTAGCTTTTATTCTCGAATTCTTTGGTTTAAATATCTTATAATTATTACGGTTCAGTTATTTTTTTTATTACATACATAATACAGCCAAGATGGAATATTATAGGTTCGACTTCTATACAGAGCTAATATTTATGTTAATTATTTTTATTAACAACCGCAATTACTTATACTTAATTTTATCCAAATTTGTCCGGTTTCAGAATCAAGAAAAAAATTAAATTATATTCTAACATATCAATAATCTAATCAGAGCAAAGAGATCAAAATTTTAATTACTTAAAAAATAACAAAAATCCTACAGTAAAAGTGTAACCTTAGATCTGACACGGGACTGACTCAGGGCTAAATTTTTCCCAATAACTAACTACATGAAGCATTGAAATATACCACGTTCAATTCGTATGAAAACGAATATAAGAATTCGTTTTGAACCCACTACCTTTTTCATAGTCGGCAATGCCATCTGTACTTATGGTATATATGTATATATTTTAGCCCTTTTTTATTGTCCCGCCGACTTCCCTTCAATATGAAGGGCTTATTACGCCATAGTTCACGCAAGCCAAGTGATTGGTTTAGACTTCACAAATGTTTTCCTTCTTCGTAGTTACGCTAAGTTTGAAAATAACTTATTAAAATAGCAGACCCAGGATTCGAACCCGCTTCACTGAGTTTCTCAAGCACGTACAACTGAGCTATCACTGCGTTCTCTACTTATGACAGGTTATAAATTAGCATCACGTTCAAGTAAAATCTTAAAGTTATTTTCACGCACGTTTCCCGCTTACCGTGTTTTGAATATTTCTAATATAATTACGCACAATTGAAGCTTAAAATTATGTAGAGGCGTAGAGTATTATTTATTGCATTAGCGAGCTGACTATTACACCGTGTTGCGATAAATATTGTATTACTTATATAGTTCTATATGTACGGTATTAATATATGTTATAGTACGGTGTATTTGTTGAACGAATACAGCAAAGACATAAATTACAGCCGCTGTTTAATCTGAATTTAGCATTTCTTGTATATGATATACTCGTATGTATTAGTATGTATTTTGTTTTATGAATTTCGGAAAACTTTAACAATTTGGATAAATTTTTGTGTTTCGATAAGTTTTTGTTTTAAGATTTCAATCTGTATTGTTTTAAAAAAAAATTTATATCTCATACGAAAATACACGATGTAACATTTATATGTAAAGCGATGTTCGAATGCTTGAATGAAAGACTTACTCGAAAGTACAAGATGTTTCATTCCTACTTGTTAAAATATTTTAATATTATCTTATAAATTTCAGACACAACTGTACATAAAGGTATTATAATAAATGAAAATACCTTTTCGGATTTTGTCGCGGGTTTTATTTTGATTTTTAATACCCGACGTTTCGAATGCTTTACAGCAAATCAAAAATCATAATCATTAATTATAATGTCGAATATTTGCGTATATCTAAGAAAGTACTACGTATTATAATAATATTTACGATAAATTTTCCTTGTTACGATATTTTCTTTATCCAGTCGCTCTAAGATTCGATTACTTTAACTTGGTGGCGTATACATGAGGTCTGTTACAACATTTAAGGGGTTGACATTAAAAAATGTACCGAAGGGACTCACATATTAAATTGTTATAACATAGAATTATAAAATGTAATTTTCAACTTCTTCGACATTTCTATTTTTCAACTTTTGTAAGATTGCGGAAGTTTTGCACAGCCTTGAATAATTAATGCTAAAAATATAATAAGCTTGAATAAGCTTTAATAAGCTTGAATAGCCTTGTATAAGCTTTATTATATAATCATCATCATCAGCCCTTTTTAACGTCCCACTGCTGGGCACGGGCCTCCCTCAGTACGAGGGGGATCAGGCCATAGTCCACCGCGCTGGCCTAGTGCATGTTGGCGGACTTCACACGACTTACGAAAACTTGCTAGGTTTTCTCAGACATACAGGTTTCCTCACGATGTTTTCCTTCACCGTAAGATAATTGGTAATCAGGATAGAAATGATTCGCACATGAAAATATCAGAGGTGCGAGACCCGATTTGAACCCGCATCACTCGGTTATACAAGCGACGCGTTACAGCTGGGCTAAGTATATCGTTTACATATATTTTTAGTCTACTATTAGCGGTATATATTTTAAAACATCGTCTGATCAAAGCCCACAGTTCATTATCTAGCAATCCATACTTATTATAATAATTAATGCTAAATTAAAAAGTAACGTAAAATTTATCACACTTATTCCGCTGAACCGATTTAGATGAAATACAGTATGAAGCTAGTTTGAGACCTTAAGAAGGATATAGGATAATTGTTATCCCTTAAAACATCCCTTTAAATGTCCTTCTACTCTTAAGGACGAAAAGGGGATGGAAGCTTTTATGAGAAATCTATCATTTATCAAATAAAGGTTATAAAATTCACCATAACTATGCATATATTACGGTCAATCTTTTCTATCAAACGTTAAAACGCCTTGGAAATAAACTCGAGCGAAGCAAAGTTAAACCACTAGTCTATTCATACAAATAAAATTGAAGTGTCCGTTTGAAATTTTAAACTAACAACTTTTCACTAATGTATATGAAAGTATATACGGCACTAACGTCAAAAATCTATTTTTAAAATTTTTCTGTCTGTCTGTTTGTTCCGGCTAATCTTTGAAACGACTGGACCCATTTTGACGGAACTTTCACTTGCAGATAGCTAATATTATAAATAGTAACTTAGGCTATTTTTATATTTGAAATTTTATTTATTTAAAGTAGCGAAATCAAAATAAATCCGCGATAAGATCGTTTTCTTTTTAAATCTAACAATTATTAAAATTAGCAAATCTCGTATGCTTTTTTTATTTATTACATGAGAGAAGAATTTTTATTTATTAGAAGAGAAGAAGTTCTCAAATTTTCAAGTTTGAACATATTCGGGCCATCACTCACGCGTATCGCAGTCATTTTACGCCGCACCGAGGCTTACTGACATGGCTGAGGAACGCGTGGAATAAAGGAAAATTTCTTATAAAATACGATACCTGTACCTTTTATGATATACTAGCTAATGTGTATGGCTTTACTTGTATATTTATGTTTAATGTCAAATTTGTATATAATATTATTATTATTTTATTATCCGACTGTAAAGAAGCCTAAAACCCTCCGTTTTACGTAATACTTTCTTAGGTTTACGTGAATATTGAACATTATAAGTCAAACTATCTTTTCGGATTTTGGAAAATAGTAAAGTACTCTGGTGCCATTTTGAAAATTTATGTAAATTATGGGTAGACACTGTCTGTAACAAGTATATAAACCTCTGAGACGTCAAATACCTTAGTCTCTCCCGTGACCATGATTGCTGTAAAGCATTCGCCATGTCGGGAACTAAAAATCAAAATAAATCCGTGACATAATCCGAAACGAGGGTTTATTAATTCGTACGTTTATATGTACCTACACATGTATATAATATGTTCAATCTATGTTGCAAATAAAAAAAATCTTTTCTCTTGTTTATTTAAATAGTATTATATCTTGTATGATGATACGGAAGTCTTCGTTTTTCATTACATAAATAAATAAATTCTATTTTTAAATATTTTCCTCTTTTCAATAATAATCAAGATCAATTTCAACCACACAACCATAAGTATGAAAAATATATTTATCGTAATAATCCGTATTTTATCCAAATAGTACTTACTGACAATTGCACTTAAGTACTCAATACATAATACATTATTCCTATCACGTCTTTACCTAGAGCTTTAGCAGAGCTTTCCTTACACACGTCACACACAAATTATTACCACCTGCGAAAAGGAGAAAAAGGAGTAGCCCTCCAGAAAGATAAGCTTTAGTCTTCTTTTTAATATCCCTCTTCCACTCTTTCTATTTGACTCTCTTGTTTTCTCTCTCTCTCTGAATAAAATGACTGCTGCATATGGGCAGTAAATCATAAAGAAATTATAAATATTACACTTAAAACTTGCAACAATTTTTCTATGGCATATAAAATAACATTTGTATCCAACAAACCGACTCGTACAATATTTTCGACTTACTCGTTGAACTCGTAACACAGAAGAAAGTTAAATCTCTTAACTACTTCGCACTAAAACCAAAACACCATAAGAGGTCCCATAAATCGCAGGATTTTCACCATAACGCATTATTCAATCCCAAAAATAAGCTTAAGTTCTTGACATTTTCTTATATTGTGAAACGAAACAAGGATTGGGGGATTGACCCCTACTTCCCATATTAAAGCCTTAATATATGGCTATACAGTCAGTAAAAGGGTCTAAGGCATATTTTTATACCTCAACTAGTGATTCGCCCTCGTTCCGCTCGGGGTAATCGCTAAGTATTATAACGGTTAGTTAGGATTTATTAGATATCATATATTTTCCAACAATAAAAAGTGTCTTAAATATAAGCAAAAATTTAATCAAAATTTTTCTGTAGTTTTCTTGTGAGCAGTCACAGACAGACAGACAAAATTTCTAAAAACGATCGATAAATAATAAATAAATATGTTGGAACGTGATTACAACAGCGCCATGTAGTTCCGTCGAAAGCTACGAGGCTTGTGTTACGGATACCAGATAGTCGGTATACTACACATATACAAATTTTGAATACATCGTTGTTTGTTTCAACCTCAATACGTCCACTGCTTGACATCGGCCTCCACCAAAGATTTCCACAACAACCGGTCTTGCACCATCCGCACCCAATGGGCTCCCGCAACTTTGGCCAATAAATACATACATATTATAAATACAAACACTCATGACTGGAATACAAACATTTGTACTCAACAAATGAATGTCCCCAGCGGGCCTCGAACCCACGACCGCTAGCGCAGAAAGTCACCAAGGAGCCAAAGGAGTCGCCAAATAGATTCGACCTCTGTGCCGTTAACAATGACTATTCCAATAAGATTTTCCAAAAAAAAAACCATTATAAAAAAAAATACATTATAAATATATAAATTGTACAGATTCAACTGAGTTATCATTTTAATATAAGTATAGATGTATTGATTAACTGTAGATAATTTACTTTTGATAAAGAAAAATGATTTAGTACTGTTCCTTATCATCTTTTAAACAAGCGCAGTATTAGAACGTCTTAGCGCTGTTCAGTTTTAAGACACTTTGAAAATTTACTTGACAACGCCAACCAAGTTAAGTTGCTTAAAATGAATAAGTGGCATTGAAAAGAATGGAGTCTCAACTTTCAAGATAACTTTAATGTAAAATGATGTAAAAAGCACACAAAGTATGAGAATGCTATTTTTTATATATAATATCTCAAGAGACACTTTTTACTTAAAAATATGAAATAGACAGACACACACTTTTGTCGTGCTTTGGATCTTGAATCAAATTGTATTCTCAATAGTATATCCACATATATATAGATAGTCCAATACTTCCATAAGCTTATATCATAATATTGTCAATGCTCAATAATATGATGATGGGACATTAATCGTTATTAAAACAGCGCCATCTAGTTCCGTGGTAATCTACGAAGCTTGTATTACGGATACCAGATAGTTGTTATACTACACATATAAATTTTTGAAATACATACATATTATACATATTAAAACCCATGACTGGAGTACAAACATTTGTGCTCAGCAAATGAATGCCCCCAGCGGGACTCGACCCCGCGACCGCTGGCGCAGAAAGTAAGGTCACTAGCAACTGAGCTAAACATGTCATAAAGCTTCAATAAATTTCAATTCTTGTACAACTAACCTTATTTATATAAAGAAGATAAGTTTTCTATTAACTAAAAGTTACAAAAGACGATGAGGCGAAGACTGACAATATTGTAACGAGAACAACTTTGCTTTCGAAATCTAATAGTAACTTAGTCTGTCCTTCGGTCTAAGAGGTCCCAACAATATACTGTATCTATATTTAATATAATAATAGTTAAGTTTGTGTAAACTACTTATTACCAACGACTTTGCTCGCGCGTTAACGAAATATTAAAATAAAATACTTCATCCTAGCAGGACCTACACATTAAATATGTTGGGACATTATTATTACAGAAATAAAGAATAAAAATAGTTTTGTGGTAAGCTACGAGGCTTGTGTTACGGATACCAGATAGTAGATACATATTATAAATATAATAACCCATGACTAGAGTACTAACATTCGTGCTCAACAAATGAATGCTCCCAGCGAGACTCGAACCCGCGACCGCTGGCGTAGAAAGTAGGGTCAGTATAAACTGAGCCAACCTCAGGATGTACATCTGCATTTTAATTGTACTCGAATCCATTAAGATGTTATAGAATACTTTGTAAATAAGTAACTGAAGCACACTCCAAAACGAAAGTAAGTTGAGTTTTAAATATTATATTTGAACGCTTTTAGCTGCCAGAAAAAGAGCTTATATACAATTTTTGTTTGATTAAATTATGAAATGCTAATTTGCGATTTGCAACATAAATTTAATTATTTTGGTGTTAATTCAATTTAAACCCCTCAAGTTAATAGCTTTTATGATATCATATGACAAATTAACATTCAGTTTTCGAAAGTCATCTGAAACCTGTTATTTTCCAGCGTGTTGAACTATAATCTGATGCCTTTGTATTAAAGGGTGGCTTGGTCCCTACAGTGCGATTGTAAAAAGGGTTGCATACAAACAAAGGACAAGTAATACGACTACATCCCCAAATGAAATGCTTAAAGATAAACTATCTAATCACTAGCAGTACCCGCGGCTTCACCTGCGTTCATATTTTCAATGTCTACTAAACTTTAATTTGATTTTTTTATAAATTATTGGTAGGCACTGTTTGTAACAAGTATATAAACATCTGAGACGTCAAATACTCGTACCTTAGTCTTTCCCGTGACCATGATTGCTGTTAAGCATTCAAAACGTCGGGAACTAAAAATCAAAATAAATCCGCGACAAAATCCGAAAAGATTTCATTTAAACAAAGATAGTTTGCTGTGTAACTAAACCTACGTATCATGTAAACACAAGTTGTTGTACTGAAAACTACAAAGATCCCTAAGGACGAGGGGTTAACGGGTCATTTGGTAATCATTGACTCAGTCAATATCGATTGTTTACGAAGTTACGCTAAACAGCCTTTGGAAAAAATACTTTCTACCCACAATTATTTGTACATATTTATAAAAATGAAATGTTTGTATGTGTGTTTGTTATATGCATTATACATCCGCTTGTGATGAATCTTTTGTTTTAGGTACTGTGTAATATATTACCTATGTAGATAAATAAATAAATATGTTAGAAATTATTACAACAGCGCTATCTAGTTCCGTGGTAAGCTACGAGGCTTGTGTTACGGATATCAGATAGTTGATATACCTATTACACAGTACACATATAAATTTTTAAATACATACATATTATAAATATAAACAACCATGACTGGAGTACAAACTTTAATGCTCAACAAATGAATGCCCCCAGCGGGACTCGAACCCGCGACCGCTTGCGTAAAAAGTAGAGTCACTACCAACTGAGCCGAACGTATCGTTAATATTTGTAGATATAACTTTCACATATAGATAAAAGTACCTAAATGGTACGTATTTTACTTTTACAATATTATGTAAAGTTTCTAAACGATGTTAGTACTACATTTTTTACTAAAGTAGTCACTATCGTTCGTAATAAAATGTTACTTTTGAAAAGAAAGAAGCTTTAGAGATAAGCTTTTTATACCAAAAAAATAATAAACACTTTTAAAATCAAAAATCAAAATCAAAATATACTGTATTCAAATAGACTTTTACAAGTACTTTTAACTCGTCACTTTTACATTATTATATAGAATTTAAGTTAAATGTCAGTCTGTAAGTCTGGGAGAATTATTAAAAATAGATAATGATGTCTTACGAGTAGCTTTATACTTACTTTTTATAATAATTTGAAATTGTTTTTTCTACAGAGCTTAACAGAGCTTTTTTCAATATGATTTATACCCTTAATACAAAGTTAATTAGTGTTAATTTTTTACAATATACGATATCTCAAAAATTATACTTACTTTTTATAGTAATATAGAACAAATGTTTAAAATTTCCAATACTAATATATTTGTAGTCGATGTACGAAGAGCCAATGTTACTTAGTATAAGCGCTTACTAAGTTCTAATCCTAAGTGGTTATGTCGGAAAGCTGCAATATGCAGGAATACGCTCTCAATGTAGGTACTGAGTTTCGTAGTTTATACATATATATTATTAGCAATTCCAGAAGGTACGCCCGCGTTATAATCGTGGTAGATGGATGAAAAATTGAGGTTAGAAATATTTTTCTTGCCAAATCATAAACAAATAAAAATAAAAAAATGATCTAAAAATAAAAAATCTGTATCACGAAGGACAATAAAAAAGCCTACGAACTATTTTCAGACTTATTAAAATATTCACAAAAGTTTCATGAAATTCGGTCAAGCCGTTTTGGACTTAGATAATAATAATAAGAAACACGGTCTCCTGGATGAGAGGCTGCCATACTACAAGTACACGTCGATGCCTGTACTCGAGCGTGACGGAGTCCGGCTCTATTGGGACCGGTCTATCATCACGGACAGGACTATTCTAGCGAATAAGCCTGGCATCGTGCTGATGGACCGGGCACAGTCGCTGGTGTTTTTGGTGGACATTACTATTCCATATGACGAAAACCTTGTGAGAGCTGAAACGGAGAAAAAACGTAAGTTATAAGTATCTAGATCTGGCTCACGAGGTTTCCGCCATGTGGCATGTGGAGTCCACTGAAACCATCCCTATCGTCATATCTGCCAATGGTTTAATCCCAGTTAGCCCATCTGAGGCGACTGGGGTTCCGTTCCCTCGCAGCCAGTATGCAAAAAGCGGTGCTGCTAAACTCGGCTAAGATAGTCCGCCGGTTTCTTAACCTGTCGCCCTGACCCCCGGCCGGTTGGTCTCCCCTGCCGGGGTGTAATCCTCCGCCCGGTACAATATTTATTTATGTAATGTCTAAGTATTTTTATTTATTTGTATGTATGTAAGTTTATTATATCTATTTTCGGCTTTTATATATATTTATTTTGTACGCGGGCGTGAGAGTAAAATATATAATAATAATAATAATCGGAATAATCGCATCTTTACATTGAATCTTTTTTGAAAAATCTTATTTATTAGTCATTATTATTAAGACAGACGCTGAATTTCACGAGAAAACCACTAGACAAATTTTAATGAAATTTGGCATGATGATAGTTGGTTAACTGGATTATGTAGGATACTATTAACGGTAATTTCTATCTTATACATATAAAAAATCCGTTCATCCAGTCGAAAGTTCTCAGGTAACAAACATAAAAAAATCTAAACTAATGAATGAATAATATAAACTCGTACAAGAGTGAATACTATCTGTAACATTTATTTTACCAAATAGTCTGAAGACTGAGGTTATTTCATTTGAAACGATGGGTTTTTCAATAAACGTAGTGCTTCTACGTAAGCCAAAACTGTCTTTGATGTTAAGAAATAGTAATAATTTGTTATATTCACAGCATTCGCTATAAAAATTTATGAATTCCGTTATTTTTCGTAACGAAAAATGTACTTTAGGATGTAACGTTTCTTATAAAAATTAAGTTACAAACAAGATATAAAATTTCAGTGTACATAAAATTTTATCGACACTTTAGATCAGACGGTCGCAGTTGGAATGTGAGCTATGTGTCTGACACTGTTCTCTATGGCAGAGGTCAAGGGTTTGACCCTGGGTAGGCAAAATTTTTACACTGACCATATCATATGAATATTAGACTATATGGATATATAATTTGCACAGAGTGTTCGTTAATTCGATATATACTTTTGTTATATGTAATTGCCAATATAAAATTAAATGAGCTTACATGAGCTTTAAAAGTAGATTTTTTGCTGAAATGCATTAAATTCATACATTTTACACATTTTATACACAGATTGACTACGACTTGGGAAAAAATTTTTGGGCTTCTAGGGATGTGCTACAACGAAAGAAAAATAACTCAAGATATAAGAAGTTAAAGAAAAATAACCTTATAACCTATAAATACGTTAGTAGCGCAACATGCAGTTGTAAAGGAACGATAAAATGTTTATGTCAAGTGCACCATTAACCTAATATTGCCAAATATAACCGTATTGATGCGTCACATATAATAAATAGTATATGATATATACATATTAGTATAAATAAATAAATATGTTGGGACATTATTACACACAGCGCCATCTAGTTCCGTGGTAAGCTACGTTACGTACTTGTGTTACGGATACCAGATAGTTGATATACTACACATATACATTTTAAATACATACATATTATAAATATAAACACCCATGACTGGAGTACAAACATTCGTGCTCAACAAATGAATGCCCCCAGCGGGACTCGAACCCGCGACCGCTGGCGCAGAAAGTGGGGTCACTACCAACTGAGCCAAACGGGTCGTCAATATATATGTATACATCATATTAGTATATATGTTTTAATTCAGTGGTAGCCCAGCGGTAACGCGCTCTCTTGGATAAGCGAATAATGCGGGTTCAAATCCGGGACTCACACCTGATATTTTCATGTGCAAATCATTTCTATTATCATTACCACTTGTTTTACGGCGAAGGAAAACATCGTGAGGAAACCTGCATGGACTATGGCCTGACCTCGTACTGAGGGAGGCCCGTGCCCAGTAGTGGGACGTTAAAAGGGCTGAAGACAAGACAAGACATATCTGTTTTAATGTTTAGTTAAAACACGAGCTTCCCTTCATTTGCGAAAGTCCTCAAATATAATGTATTCAGCCTTTTTTAACGTCCCACTGCTGGGCACGGGCCTCCTCCAATACGAGGGGAAACAGGACATAGTCCACCAAGCTGGCCAAGTGCGGATTGATGGACTTTACATGCCTTCCGAGAACTTGGTTCTCTCAGACATGCAGGTTTCTTCACGATGGTTTCCTTCATCGTAAGACAAGTGAAATTCATATTAGAAATGATTATAATAATTTAATATCATCGAGGAAACATTATGAATAGATCTGATAGAGTCTAAAAGTTAGAGTTAGAGTATAGAACTTCATGTTAACTAATAATAAGTCCTATTTAATGTCGTGTCTTAAAGCTTTTATTTTTTGAAATGACAGTTTTTATGAAGATAGCCAAACGTGTCGTCAATTCAAGATTATTATCTGAACCGTGAAAATTCATCCTCAAAGTTTTCCACTTTCCAAGTCATATTAAAACAATGTAAATAAATTGGTGAATATAAACTGTGCCTTAACTTTATTTCAAACTAGCGACTTACCCTCGCTTCGCTCGGGTTCGTCCCCAGGTGTAACCTCTTTAGTATAGTTTAAAAATGACGTAATTTCCATATATAATCGCGTAAGAAACGCTTTCATTCGACCGTTTTTTCTCCGATTCACTTTGCAAAACGGACTACCACGTAAAAGCCTTTTTATTTTTCGATTTTTTATATAACCTATGACAGATCGGTTCAGTAGATCCCGAGATTACCCCTTACAATTTAAAAAATATACAAACACACAAACTTTACTTCTTTATAATATTAGTATAGACTAGCAAACTCGGCTAGCTTCGCTCGGCGTAGGATGAAATAAATTAAACGGTTTTTATAATTTTCTAATGAAATAAGTGTAACCTAAGTTACTTCTCCTAATATTAGCTATCTGCGAGTTAAACTCCCGTCGAAATCAGTCTTTTTTTTTATTCAATTCAGAATTAGTGCTTGACTACGTTCCACCAGATGGTAAGTGGTGACGCAGTCGTAGATGGAGTCGCACTAATTCAGTAGCCACCTATTCACTCTTGCCTTGAAGACTCTCATATTGTAATCGGACGGAAACACTGACGCAGGCAGGCTATTCCAATCCACGCACGCACGTATAATAAATGACGAAGCGAAACGCTTCGTCCGGACGGGTGGAATGTCCACGACATAAGGATGAAGGCCAGCCGTTCGTCGGGTTGTCCGATGATGGAAAAAGGAAAGGGGATGTGGGAATTCCAGCCGTTTCAGAGAATAGCTTGAACAAACAAACAGACAGACAGACAAAAATTTTAAAATAGATTTTTTGGTGTAAGTACCGTATATACTTCCATATGCATTTAGTGAAAAGCTGTTAATTTGAAACTAGAAACAAACACTTCAATTTTATTTATATTATATTCTGATATTAAAATATTTGACACTGTTTTGGATACATACCAGAAACTCTCCACGAGTTAAGTCTAACGAAATTCTAAGCGGCCGTTGACAATGTGTGTCAACGAATCGTTATATCAGCGGAAATAATTTGCTTGGTCGCGTTATAGCGCTACCGGTCAGAGGTGACTTGCAGAACAGCTAAATAGGCCTGTAATATTATAAAAAAGATGATTAAACATTATTTATACATGTAAAAATAAGTTCTGTATCTTATTGTATTAAATTAATCGAAACTAAACTATATTTTATATAAAAATCCTTTACATAATTACTACTTAAGCTCATGATTTTCTAATTAGGTAAAGTAAATAAGCTTTTGAAAAAGCTCCTCATCAAAATCGGTCCATTGATTCAAGTGGTAAGTTAAAATTAACCGCCAGATTAGAACAATGCAAACAAATATACTTTATTCAAATATATTGTTACAAGCACTTTTGAATCGTCACTTTTACATTATAATATAGAATTCCAACACCACCGCGTCGAAAGGCAGTTCTCCTGAGAAGAGCCAGCGAGAAACTCAACAGTTGCTCTTTTAACATAAAATTGAATACAATATTGCAAAATAATAATCATATACTTACCCTACGTAGGTATATAATATATAATATAACAGTATTTCAATTTCAGGTATATAATATAACAGTATTTCAATGAAATTTTAAATCAACCTCAGACGGAAGAAATACTCGAAGTTCGCTCCGATAAGGTGTATTTGAATAAAATTAAAACAATTGCATAAAATGATATGTTCAGTTGTTTTCTTCATTTGAAAATATTTCTTTTTAAATTAAATGACGTATAAACCAGCCAGCAACCTTATATGATACTGATATCAAACTTTTATTTACGTTCCGCTAAATAACACCGGCAGTTTTTTTTTTATGGGACAAAGGGGGCAAACGGGCAGGAGGCTCACCTGATGGTAAGTGATCACCTCCGCCCATGGACATCTGCAACACCACAGGGCTTGCAGATGCGTTGCCGGCCTTTTAGGAAAGGGAGGGAGGAGGGAGAAGGACGGGAGTAGGGATAGGGAGGAAACGCGACAGCATAGCTGCCACTTCACGCCGGTCTCCTGTGAGAGAGTGGTACTATACGGGGCGTGCCGGCCCATTCGGCTGCTACCCGAAGGTAACAAGCATGGCACTACCACTTGTAAAACTTGTAAAAAAAAAATATATGCCGGTGTGTATAGAATAGAATATCCTTCGTTTTGATCAATAGACAAAGGAATTGAAGAAGGTTTGTATGTATGATACATGCATATTATAGTAGATATATTATATTATAGTACTAATCATTCAAATTAGCTTTTTAATAAGCTCTTCATGTAAGTTGGAAACAATCGCCAAACTACAACATCCCTCGTTTTTCAATTTCGAGGGTTAATATATTTACATAAAGACGTTCAGTTTTAAAGCTCGCATAAATTTTTAACTAAGATGATTCTAACTTAAACAAAATACAAAGAGAATAGAAAGAGAAAGACAAAAAGAATAGAGATAAGAAATTTCTAATATTTTCTACAATATTTGATGTTTTTAAATACAATTTATTTAAATTGCCTTTTTGATTTTTGGTTTCCAAATAGTCTGTGAAATGATAAAAGTAAGCTATGGTTACCATTAAAATAATCATAATATATTGTGGAAGATGAACAGGAAAGAGGAAGTTAGAGGGTGGGGAGAAATCTATAAAAGTCGATGTATAACCGGCATCGGGGGGTAGTTGTGTCTTGACACTTATCGAGGTAGCATTGTTAGGTCGTTACTCTGTCGGTTTGTTTTCTTAAAATATCATTGTTGGTAGATTAGTAAACTGTTGTCTTTTCGGTTTGTTAAATTGTGTTTTAGCCTTTTCAGTTCTTAAAATAAATTGAGGTCGATTTAGTAAGCTTCTTTTTTTTAAAAAAAAAGCTCACTTCGGGTCTAAATTCACAAGAATATGGTATGTATTTATTATATTTTTTATTTTAGTATATTATGGTAATTGATATTTTTGTTTGACAAGCAACTCACGAACGAACCACAAGCAACTAGGGTTCGTTTTATAGGTTAATTATTGCCGATTTTCCAGCTATTTTTTGGGTATCGCATTTTATTTTTATTTTTAAGCAACCCCTGACACAGGAAAAAAAGATTTATTCAAATCGGTCCAGACGTTATTGAGTTTCAACACTAACAAACAGCGATTATTTTTTATGTAGATTTAAAGAAGTTCCTATTACGAAAAGCAATTGGCCTTTAAGCAATAATAGCAGTAACTTAATAATACCAATGAAAAAAATATAAACGGCATTGAGTTTCTTTTCCCGTCAGTAAGTCTCGTCGAGCACTCCTCAATATAAGCTTAGTATCTTTTATTTGAAATTGAAGAATTTATGTACATAAAATAAAAATTTAAACTTAGTTGAATTTGTAATTGAAATATTAAAAAAAATCTTATTAAAATTGTTTTATTAGGCTTATTATATAAACTATCGCGTAATACTTAGAAGATGTAAATGTGTGAGATTAATGTCTTGTTGTGTCTCACGTAGGATAAATAGAAAAACATTGTAATGCAATAAATATTGTAATCAAATATTTTTTGAAAAGAGCAACTGCTGAGTTTCTCGCCGGCTCTTCACGGCAGAACAGCATTCCGAGTCGGTGGTAGCTTACTCCCAAGTCCCAGACTTACAGACTGACATTTAATTTAAAATTTAAAGTTTAATCATGTAAAAATGACGATTCAAAAGAACTTGTAAAAGTCTATTTGAATAAAGAATAATTTGATTTGATTTGATTTGTTGTTATTATCCAAATTGATAGAATTTAAAATTTCTGTCTGTCGGTTTGCTTGTTTATGACCGCATCATGAGGAAACCAATGGACAGATTTTGATGGAATTTCGTATGACGATATCTGGTTATCCGAGTATATAGCGTACTTTGTGCTCTAGGAAAATATCACATCTCTGAAACGTATCCTAACCATTAAAAAATGAGACCCAAGCGGAGCGAGGACGGGTCACTAGTTTTCTTCTTCCTGCCTTTATTCCACGCTATGTGGGGTCGGCACAACATGTATTCTTCTTCCACTCTCCTCTGTCATTCGTCAACATAACATCCACCCCTTTTACACGCATATCCTCTTTTACACAATCCATCCACATCTCTTTTTCGGTCTTATAAAAAAATAATTGAAGAGTCTATTTTTAATTTTAAATTAACAGCTTTTCACTCAATTCATATGAAAGTTTATACGGTACTTATATGAAAAAAAAACTTTTTTTTAATATATAAAATATTTGTCTGTCTCTCTGTTCGTTCCGGCTAATCTCTGGAACGGCTGGACCGATTTTGATGGGACTTTCACTTGCAGATAGCTTATGTTATAAGAAGTAACTTAGGCTACTTTTACTTTAGTAAAAAGATTATAAAAACCGTCTAATTTATTTTTTGAAGCGGGCTGGGTTTACTAGTATTAAATATTTTAGCAAAATCCTGTTTCTTATTAAAGTTCCTTGAAGGTGTTTTAAGACAAAGGTGAGGTATCTTATAAAGGGCTCATTTAAACTCTCAGCCTTGAGGGTGTTGTAAAGATGTTTAAGACAGTGAAGCATCATTGGCAAATTAATAATTTAAAGAGGTATAAAACGAAATGGTTAGCATAAAACGCAAATAATTAACATAAAATCTATACTAACATAATATTATAAAGAGAAAAGATTTGTATTTTTGTATGTAACGAAATACGAAACTCAAACTACTGATTATAAAATTTGGTACACATGTAGTCTAGAGCCTGAGAAATCACATAGGCTACTTTTTAAGGCGAAAAAAGGGCTATAAAAGGTTGAAATAGGGGATGAAAGATTGTATGAAAATTATGTCATTTTTAAAAGTAGAACCTTCAAACTTATTTTTTAAGCTTTTGATTATACGTAAATAAGTAAAACATACAAAGACTGTAAAAATTTTATGCTAAAGGGTAGTCGCTAGTGTTGAATAAATACGTAGTTTTTAACAATTCTTTTATGTTAGTTAAACGGCTTTTGTGTTACTTTTTTCTACTACAAATTATACGATTACACTACACCAGAGGATATTATACGATTAACGATTTTCACGACACGACAGTACGCCTTGGGAATGATGTGATCGCCACCATACTGTTTCAACGTATAGAATTATTGTTAATTTCAATTTAATTAAAAAAAAAGAAAAACAGATGAAGTAAAAAAAATATATATTAGTCCCGCTTAGTTTCTTTCGCCAGTTCTTCTCAGGTCAGTGGTTTCTTCCTTCCGAACTGGTAGTAGACTCATGACGTTCAGTAAAAAATTGTAATAATTTCATGCTAAATAAAATATTTTGAATTTGAATTTGAAATTTGAAATATGTTGCAGGAAATTCGAACTGACGACTTCCTCCATACAGAGCAGTGACTAATAAACGTACTACAAACTAGTTTAACTAACTTGTTATTTATATCAACTAACTCTATTATGGGGGTTAGTTATTTACATGTGTTAGGACCATGTCGTATTTACTCTGCAATAAATTAACATAGAAGTGCCACACAAATATTTAGAAAGGCCACTACAACAGCGTTCTAGCACTACTTGATTATATCCGCATTATTGTACTTTAATATATTTTTAAGTTTAATTATAACAATTATATTATTATGAAGTGTGGACATTTTTACAACAGCGCCATCTAATTCCGTGGTAAGCTACGAAGCTTGTATTACGGATACCAGATAGTTGATATACTACACATATAAATTTTAAAGACACATATTATAAATATAAACACCCATGACTGGAGTACAAGCATTCGTGCTCAACAAATGAATGCCCCCAGCGGGACTCGAACCCGCAACCGCTGGCACAGAAAGTAGAGTCACTACCAACTGAGCCAAAGGTGTCGTCAAAAGAATAAGCATTATGTTGGGACATTAGCACACGGGGCCATCTAGTTCTATGGTAAGCAACAAGACTTATGTTATGGATACCAAATAGTTAATACACTATACGTATATACTTGCAAATTATAAATATAAATACCCATGACTGGAGTACATAATATATACGTGCTCATAACAAAAAGCCTTAGCGGGACTCGAACCCGCGACCGCTGGCACAGCAAATAGGATCACTAGAAACTGATTTGAACGTAAAAATCAATAACAATTTAATTGCCCAACTAATATTCGGTGCAGGGTTTTCAAAAGTTTCAAATTTACTCCAAACTACCTGCTAACTACTTGAGATCGTATCTATGTAATAAACGTTAGAAATCGAGAAACTAGGTGACATAATATTTTGATTAACGTCTTCTACATAATAAAGTTATCAAAGAAAAAAGTGTCGATTAGTACTAGCAAGTTTCCCTGGCTTTACTTCCTTTCGTGTATTATTATATGCATTCATCGCTTTTCACCAAATTTTCTTACTTACAGTATGTACCTTATGTGACCTCTAGAATCAAATCTTGGACGACCTAGATCTCTAGAATTTCTTAGGTCTAGTCTATCTAGTATCTATGTATACGAGTACACTCCTACTTTTTATATCAGTCAATGGCAAGGGTCCTATTAAATAGATCTATGCTAAACTTTATTACACATTTTAAAAAGTAGAATAGCCTACTTCACTATAGATTTACTAAGAAACAGGTAATAAAATCAAGATTGTAGATAAGGTTTTACGAGTTTTCTTATGAGCGCTATTCATACGACTGATGCGGAAGAATAAAAAATAAGCTATAAAATTTGCCAATAGGTGACGCTGCCGGTATGTCACCTCAATACAGTTTAGTTATTTATAACTTTCGGATCTGAATGAATTTTGATAAAATTTTACGAGGACATAATTTAGATCCAGGAGATTAATAAAGGTTACCTTTGATCGCGGCCTCAGATACCACGCAAACGAATGTATGCCATTGTACTCAATCGAATACACTTTTATTAGGGATACCAGATAGTTGATATACTACACATATAAATTTTACATACATACATATTATAAATATAAACACCCATGACTGGAGTACAAACATTCGTGCTCAACAAATGAATGCCCCCAGCGGGACTCGAACCTGCAACCGCTGGCGCAGAAAGTTCTAAAAGAAAGGATGACTACCAATTGAGCCAAACGTGTCGTCAAAGTTAATGCTCTGTTCTATATTAGTTATTATATTATATGATAATTGAACTGAGAGCGACGTTTCTAGTATATTTGCGGTAAGTGTGCAAGTGATGAAAGGGGCGGGCCCTTTGCACTGCGGCGAAGGGTTCCGCTGTAGGTAGTCTCACAGTCCCTGCTGGTTGAAGGTGCAAGACCCGATGATGAGTTTCCCCAGAGGCCTAGCATCAATAAAAAAAGACGTTCCTAGTAAATAAGCTTATCAAATGGTTGTCTAATACATATTTATAATAATATTGTGTAGCTAACAATGCGCTTCGAGCGCTCTACGTTATAGCTGAAGAGTATCTACTCGACCGCACTCGAAGATTGCTGTCTTATACGAGTTTCTGGCTAAAAAGTAAACAGCCCCTTTTACTAAGTTCACTTTCTGTAGACGATATCGTTTGGAGAAGGCTGTAAATGTTTGTCAATGTACCATATATTTAAAACTAACGACATATTTCAACGGTTAGTATTGATATCTAAGAAATTAGATATTTTCCCTTTCTAAATAGTAAGCCATCATCATACTAATTTTCATCAAAATCTGTTTAGTGGTTTTCTCATGATGTGTTCACAGACAGACAGAAATTCTAAAAACTATAGATTCGGCCTCTATATCGATAATAAAACATTTTTTTCAATACAATTTAAAAAAAAAATTCAATGTACAAATTCGACAAGTTAGAATTTTATTGTTTATTAATAGATTTTTATTAGAGCGATTGATTAGAAAGGCGGCCTAAAAGGTGAATGGGGGTGATGTATCATGATTAACGCAATAATTAATTATCGTATCGCACTCGGTATCGATAATGGCGTAAAAATTGAGGCCCGAATTCCTCTGTTTGACGTATTTTGTGTAATAACATAGTTCCGATCGTACTCTCAACTACTGGTGTAATTCCGAAGCAACTATTTCAATCTCTTAAAGCACTGAACCTCCTTTATATACATATTTTAATCTTCAAAAGGCCGTTATATTGAACATATGTAGAATCGTCCGTAAGTTTCTGCAGGCAGATAATGATAAACATAGTAGTGTCCCTACATGGTTTGATATTGCACAAAATTAGGACTAACCTTAATTAGCATGCCACAGAAACTATCCCACTTACACTTGGCTCTGGCCCGTGTTAGCTGAGACTACCGGCACAGCCGAGGTTTTTAAATCAAAAGTTTATAATAATATTCTTTATTCGCTAAATGTGTACATAACAAGTTACAGGTTATAATATTACGTATCCATATACATTCTGCCATTGGGCATGCAAATATAATTTTTTTAACTTAAAAATTTAATAAGGACAGAATGGGCAACATTTTATGGGATTTATATACATATTTATACTTCATGTATTTCAAAAATATAAACTTATATCTATTTAAACTATGACTTGTCATTCAGGAACACATTAATGGTATGCACCTCTTTTTAATGTCCCACTGTTGGGCTCAGGTCTCTCTTCGAGTGGGATCAGACCATAGTCCTGCTGCCCAAATGCGGGTTGGCAGACTTCAAAATATGTCTTTCGAAAACTTGCTCACTTCTCTTTTACACACAGATTTTCTCACAATGTTTTTCTTCACTGTAAGACAAGTGGTAATCATGTTATAAATGATTCACACGTGAAAATATCTAAGGTGATCCGAGATTCGAACCCGCTTCACTCGGTTTTCCAAGTGTGTTACCACTGGGCTACTACTGCCTTCATTATGTGTACATACGTTAGAATTCCAAGAAACAGTTTACTTAATACTTTTAAAAATCACACTTGCATCTGAAAAGCTAATACAAACTCGAGAGCACTTTCAGTTTGAAAGAAAATAATTTAAGTGCACTTTTAAAATCTTGCCTCATTTCAATATCAAATTCATATTTAAATAAGCTTCTCTAATTGAGTTGCAAAAAAATGGCTTAAATTGTCATTTTTTCAACGATTTTTTTAAGTTATAACTTTATTAGGTTTTTGCATTTTAATGCGAAATCATTTTTATTCCTCTATAGACGATATGACATTATTACACGTCATGTTGTGACATTATTATACACAGCGCCATCTAGTTCCGTGGTAAGCTAAGCTTGTGTTACGGATACCAGATAGTTGATATACTACACATATACATTTTAAATACATACATATTATAAATATAAATATCCATGACCGGAGTACAAACATTCGTGCTCAACAAATGAATGCCTCCAGCGGGACTCGAACCCGCGACCGCTGGCGCAGAAAGTAGAAGTCACAAATGAAAGTGACAAAACCATTAACCAATGTACGCTCGATGCCACTTTCACGCTTAAATAATAGCGTGTTACTTAAAGATAGGCAGTGATAGCGCGCTCGCTCGGGTAATTAAGAAACATAAACGCATGCAAACTTTCTTACTTTTGATTTCAATTACATTTAATGATAGTAAAATATAATAATATCCATACAAGTCCATTTTTTAGGGTTTTTAGGGTTTGAATTACGAGTTATCTACTATAGTGGCTAATATCTGATTTCTTATTACAGGTAAAGGCGATATTTCAAAGAGCGAATCCATCCTAGGTAGTAAAAGAACATATTATTGTTGAATAAACATAACTTTTAAGGAAATTTAAAACTTAACTTTGTAGAAATCTTTTTCACCCAAAGAATCGGCATCGCCATCCAGCGGGAAAATGCGGCTAGCATTCTTGCCACTATTCCACGCGGACATGACTTGTACAGTAATAATTAAGTGTACATTTGTTTTTATATATATACTAGCTGACCCGGCAAACGCTGTTTTGCCATATACAATATTTCTAGTGAATATTTTGGTAGTTAAATAAAAATAATTAACTTATGGTAAGTTTGTGGGGATGGTATCTTATTACAAAACACCAACGATTCATTTTCTTAATTTAATGTAATTCATTAACTTAATCGGCATAATGTTTAAAGCTTAAATCTCTTAAAAGTTTAAAGTAATTAATAAAAGCGATACATATTTTATATCTTAAATTATGATAATAATTAAAAAAAATGTCAATCTCGAAGAACAGGAGGGTACAATGTTTTTTGTCAGTCCGTCCTGGTGGGTTTGCCCTTGTCCTAACCGCGTCGAATCATCATATAGTACGCATAAAAATCCATCAAGCTAACTTTCTTGTTTGTTTCGGCTCCTGTAATAATATATTCATTTAAAATATTAATTCAAATTAAATAATGATGTTTAAAATGAATTAAGTTGCTTGTTTCTGCCAGTGCAGTCAGATCGTGGACAAAAATTTCAACCTCTTGAGCACTAAAAGTACGTAGTACAATACGTTTTAATAATCAAAAGGCAACAAATATTAATCAAATTGAATAATGACGGGATCGCGTTTTTCAATGTTTATGCAATATCCGTCTTGGCCCTTCCAGAAAATCTGCGAATATTGGAGAGCGTTGTATAAACGGTGTGTATCAGCAATGAAGTCAAGATTATGATTTCTTCTTCAAACTACTATTTCTCGCGTAACTGTGCGGTCTCCAATCATGATTCCAGCAACGTCGTCAACAACAGGCGCATTGAATCTATGAATGTGCTCTCCAGCTGATTTTTTATCAGGATTGATGACAATAACGTGATTGCTGCTTTGTGTGTGCATGTGTGATTTGAAGAATTTCATTAATTCATTGTGCTCATTCAATAGGGCGTCCAGCTCGCCAACGTTACGCTTGGCATGAGGTGAATCAAGGGTTATTATAGCTGCAACGTGCATAGACGCGATTGGCGAGTGCGCGTTTGGAGTCCTCACCGCCCAAGAAGTAGATTTGTAAAAATGTATGTGGTTCGTTGGGCATTGGCAGCAATGAGGCCACTTTTTAATACACTTGGCCTTTGATTTTGAAAGTTGAATTGTAATGTTGACCATTTGCCCTATTATTTACGATTTCTGTTGCTCCGAATGATGTCATTTTAAAGCATAAATTGAATGTGCTAATGTACTTTAGGAATAGGTTTGAATCTGGGTCCGTACCGATAAGTAAGCCGTTCAATGGCTCAGATGGTGTTTCAATTACTGGTAGTTGCACTTTTTCAGACGCGCCACACATGCGGGCTGGCTCATTTTTGAATTTAAGCACATGACGATATTGACATTCCTTACCCATAACACCAATCTCCACTTTCGAATGAGTGTAATATACAATATCTGGCTCATACTCGAATGCTAGACGAAGGAAGAAATCGGAAGTAAATACCCGGTGTACATATTGGCGTTCTCGGCCATTTGCTCTGCGTGTGTCTACTACGAACCCGCGCGCTTGTCTTTGTTCCATAATTGTCGTTATTGGTTTCGTTCAGCTCGTGTCTCTTGTGGTTGTGATTCACACAATTGCATCATGTTGCACATTTGCATTATCTTGTTTGTAGCTGCATTCGTTCGACGGCCCAAATTGATACCTTGTCGTCTTGGTGGCATTATTCACTGTATAATGTATATCACACCTACAAATAGATCAAATTGAAGTACTTTATGATGAAAAACAGTATACTGATAATGTTTTTGGTCTTTTATTATTTAACTGACCTATCACAGTCATAAAACACGTATTTACTACTTATAATTTAACATGGTTCTCAAACATATTGCGCGCACTAAGTATAATAGTATTAATAATTACATACTAATTGATAATGTATGAAAAATTTTTGCAATGATTTAAACGGGTTGTTTATTACCTGATTTTTCGTTGGCGGGAGCTCGGATTTATACTATTGATTTATATGAGATCCTTAATTAACTGAAACTGAGAACTATCCCCAGCAATTATTAATTGCAAAATAAAATAAAGATTAGCTAGTAGTAATAGCACTACAAATTAACAATAAATTAAGCCGGCGCCAATAAATGGGTTAATGTAATAAACATGACAGTTGTACTGAGAAAGTGAAACGTCAATGCTACGATCAATGCACAGACAATAATAATGGACGGCAATCGATTTAAGTAAAAATACTAATATTACTATTAAAAAATAGGGATTGGTGATAGAAGGATAAAAATTTAGGGTTATATGTATTTTTTGATACCAAATCATAAAAGAATAAAAAATAAAAATTTGGTCTAAAAACAAAAAATAAAAAATCTGGAGAGGCTCACTCTTGTCACCTAGGGGAATAAAAAATAGCCTACGACCTATTCTCATACCTACCAAATATGCACACAAAATTTCATAAAAATTGGTCAAGCCATTTCGGAGGAGTTCGATAACAAACACTGTGACACGAGATTTTTATATATTAGATAAGATTACTTGTTACTTCCTTTATTTTGAGTAAATTATATATTTATATATTGAAAAAACTTTTGAGGTAGGTTCACTGTTAAGGTCGAAGTCGATTAAGTGTTTTTTTTATCCTTGGGAAATGCGTTGACGCATACCACCTGTAAGAAAGGTAGTTATGTGGGACTCACCGGCAAGCCAGTACTACCCACTAAAACCCAAGCTTCCATCACGTCTTAATAGGGCGACGCAGGATTGCTTGCAGTCGCGACGCCTCGACGGCCCGGCAGGTCTGCCGAAGCAGACCGTACAGCAATGAGGGTTGTTCCACAGTCCACTCTGCGTGCATTCACGCTATCCATAATAAATAGTAGATAGATGACACGTTTGGCTCAGTTTGTAGTGCCTCTACATATTGTGCCAGCGGTCGCGGATTTAAAGCCTGCTTAGGGCCTTCCTTTGCATGATGAGTGTGAGCTACGTTTGTAGGTAAATTTAATAAATTTTTTTATGAAGTGAATGCTATATTTTATTCCAATTTGCAATTAGAAACTTTTTTCTATTTTAAAATAATTCGTCCATGACGCCTATAGAAGGAAGTTTGTTGAAACGCTAATTAAAATTTAAAACTTCAAATTACAAAGTACATTATAATTATTTATAAGACGTAATTTAATACAAGGGAATTGCCAAAAACTTTAATTATTTTCAAGTTCCACTCTAAAAATCTTTTAATTCTTTCCATTATTGCGCCGTTATCGGCTGGCCGCACGCCAGGCTCTCGACCCACAGGTGTCTATCGACCATTAGCGGGTTGCTGTTTGCGCTTTTGCATACAATTTAGCACAAGTTGTTGGAAATATACTATTTTCTAGTCCAGAACTCAATATTTGTTTTTTTCACCCATTTAATAGGTTTATGATGACAGGTTTGGCTCAGTTGGTAGTGAACTTACTTTCTGCGCCAGCGGTCGCGGGTTCGAGTCCCGCTGGGGGCATTCATTTGTTGAGCACGAATGTTTGTACTCCTAGTCATGGGTGTTAATATTTATAACATGTATGTATTTAAAGTTTACATCTGTAGTATATCAACTATCTGGCATCCGTAACACAAGCACGTAACGTAGCTTACCATGGAACTTGATGGCGCTGTTATAATAAAATCCAAACATATTTATTTTATTTATTTATTTTATAGGTCTATGTAGTCCATTGGCAAGGTGTTTGCTTGAAAAGCCAAGTAAAATGGGTTTAAGACTGTGAGGTTTTGAGGCTTATATGATACAAGTGACTAAGACCACTTCAGACTTACATGGAAGTATCTTAAGTACTGACAGTAACCTATATGGACATAGTCTAATAAATTTCATACAACAAAGGAGTAACAAATATCAAATCAAAATCAAAATAAAAATATAATTTATTCAAATAGACTTTAACAAGCACTTTTGAATCGTCACTTTTACATTATTATATAGAATTTAAATTAAATGTCAGTCTGTAAGTCTGGGACTTGGGAGTAAGCTACCACCGCGACCGACTCGGAATGCTGTTCTGCAGAGAAGAGCCGGCGAGAAACTCAGCAGCTGCTTTTTCCGAAAAATATTTGATTACAATATTTATTGCATTATAATATTTATGTTTTTATCTTATATACACAGACATACATACTATCTATTATCTAATAATAGTCCGATTGACTTTCATATCTTAAAATACAATGTTTCAAAAGACGTCGATCACATTCATCATGCGGGGATATTTGGTGAACTTTGACCTAATCCTCCGTGCTCAGTAAAACGTGCCTAATAACATGGCATTAGGATACCATTAATACCCTTATTCTGACTAGTTTCTTCTACTTTATTAATAATGTAAACGCGCCTTAGATTTACAGAAAATCAATATTCTTTTAGAAATATTTAAAGTGCTGAATTACAAGGTTTTATTATTTTTAAGTGTAACCTATATCTTTATAAAAACTTACATTTTGCTGTTTGCGTAACAGAATTGATACTCTTACACTTTGAAGCATGTTACAGATATTTTTAAATTTACATATCAAATTATTTTTATTCCTAATTCTCGTATCTCCATATAAATGTACATTTCGATGAGATCAAAGTCATGTTGCAAGCTAACTCATATTATTATTGAAATGATTTTTATAATATATAGGTACCTAATAGATTCAGGCATTCATATTTTGTGGACAAAAATATTGTTTATATTTATATTATACATATTGAATGTATTTAAAGTTATATATGTGTAGTGTATCAATTATCTGGTATCCGTAACACAAGTCTAGTAGCTCACAATGGAGCTAGATGGCGCTGAGTGTTGATGTCCCAACGTATAAATCACATAAAAATGATTAAAAGAAACTACCAATCGCGATTTAGTTCTATATTTAATATATTCAAGTAAATACCTGAACGAAGCAAGGGGAGATTTTAGTATAATCGTAATAAATGTTTTGTATGTCTCGATATAGCAAGTCTTATAAAATTTTACAACCAAACGCAAGATGAAAATACCGTAACAGCACACTTTACTCGCTTTGATGAACTGAAGCGTTGAATATCGTATAAGGATAACGAAACTACCTCCTCCTATTCTCTCACATGTCAATTTAACGTGCTCATATCACAAAAAAAGACAGTCAAACTCAAAAACTAAATATATTTCATTAATATATCATTGGAAAAAGCTTCTTTAGCTGTGGCTCGAAAATTAAGCTTGAAAAAAAATTTGCATCCAACAGAGTTATTATTGCTTATACACTTTTTTCCAAAAATTTATAATTGAATAACCTCAAATAACATATGAGTATATTCGTCTCAGCCGACATGCACTGCTGGACATGGGACTCTCTCAAAACTTTCCATGCCTGTCATCATTAATATTTAAGTATTGTCTTTTTGGGGGATCTTACCACACTACGTCTTCGGTATGAGATCGTCCCTTGAGAACTCTTCATCTGCAATGACCATCCGTTCTGCAAGTACATCACTTGAACTCCACCCACTGAAAAGTTGACTTGTACATTCTATAGGACATGCTGGTGACCTTGACCCATCTGCATATCTTCTTTTTTTTGATTCGACTAAGTGCTAACATAACATCAGTTTAAGACATTAATAAATAACAAAAGTTATCAAGTAAATTACTACTTAGTTAAAACCATCCCAAAGGAAGAGTGTTGCTAGCTCATAGAATGCAATATGCATGCGCATGTTAGCTTTGAATCTATTCGAGAATAGGGTCATAGTAGATCATCTTTTCTAAAGACCTACAGATGAAATAAATTTTCTTTTTAGATTTTTTGTAATATTTTCTTTATAATATAACATAGGTTACCTACTATAGCTCACATATAAGCATAACTGCCTCGGTGGTGTAGTGGCTAGCATGTACGGTCATACATCGAGAGATCCTGGGTTCGAGTCCCGGGTCGGGCCATGTTTAATTACTGAGTCTTTTTGTTTAGTAAGTCTCAGTAATAGCCCGGAGTTGGGAAGTTGGCACGTAAAGCCGTCGGTCCTGCGCCTTAGCTCTCACTGGTCGTGTCGAGTAGTCGTCCCACCGGAGTATGAGAGTGATAGGTACAGAGAGTGCACTTGTGTCTGCGCGTACATTTGTGCACTATAATATCTCCTGCGTAGTTAGCCAGTCTCAATAAGATTGGCCGCCATGGCCGGAATCGGTCGGAGAACATTATTATAAGCATAATTAACTCCTACAAAGTCCTTAACTTTATATTTACTTAATAACAAAAATACTATAGTGCGTATGTTCGTAACAATTTTATTCCTTAGTGAAAAGTGTGTGGTTGTGGATGTAGTCTTTTACTTAGTAGTGAAATATTATATATTCAATATATATTCGTATTCGATTTATTTTAAAACCTTGATCAGTTTCTTTTTAAATTGAAAAAAAATCCCTTTCCTAATTTTACTTTCTCCCAAAATAAAAATACTACGAGAAATTTTGATGATTGCAACATAATATATAAATTTTAGAAATAAGTAAAGTCTGTAAACAGCCTTATAATAAAAAGCGTTCTAAAAATAGAAGTTTATACCTGGTTACGCTCACAACAATGGGGGTCACTTGCTTGCTTACTCGTAACTTTTTAATGTTAAGCTTCATATAAACAGCGATAAATGTGATCAGAAAAATATCATGACTTCTTTCGGTCTATTTCATAATAGCTGAACTGATTTTAATAATGCTTTCACTGGCGAATAGTGAATTAAATGACAAATAAATTATACATAAATTGATACCAGATTTGTAAAGAGCTAATAATATATTTAAGAAATGATTTGATAGTCTTAAGTTCTTTTTAAACGTCCCACTGCTGGGCCTCCACGGGCCTCCCTTTAATACGAGGGGATCAGTCCACCACGTTGGCCATGTACGGGTTGACAAACTGCATATGTCTTTCGTAATCTTTCTAAGTTCTCTTAGACATGCAGGTTTCCTCACGATGTTTTCCTTCACCGTAATACAAGTAGTAATCATGTCAGAAATGATTCGTACACGAAAATATCAGAGGTGTGAGACCCGGACATCTTCACTCGGTTAATAAGCTAGCGCGTCACCACTGAGCTGTCACTGCCTTTGCTTTGATAACGAGTATCCTAAATAAATTTACAATTTTATTGAGCGAGGGTTAGTCGACACTCACTAGTCGTAAAATATATTTTTTTTGTAATTCAATATCAATTTTACAGAAACCTAGTAGTTTTCCGAAATCAAATAGAAAAATAAGAATAAAAGAAATCACTTCTAGGTCAATTCTAGTATTTTCTACGGCATTTGGCGTGAATGCACCTCGCCGGTCTGCAGACCGAGTTGTATAGTAACTAGGAGTATAAGTTTTAATTACTTAATTATGAAGTACATTCTCAGCGAACTTTCCAAGTAGAAACCTTTCCACTACACACGCGGTAACTATAGTCTAAAATTTTCTTTTGAAAAACTTAACCGAGATTCAAGAGTTTCATATTAATGCTCTACAATGTTAATGTGAAAAATATTTTGGGTTCGATAATAATAATGAATTGCATTATGGTTGTGAACTATATTAAAGTATTTTGTAGCCTATTAAAAAAATTATATTTTTAACTAGGGGCTTACCCTCGCTTCGCTCGGGTTCGTCCCTAAGTACGTGTTATATATATTTACTTCGCACCACCCGGTATATATTTGACTTGATTATAATAATATGAATTACCATTGCACGCACCATGGCAACGGTCATAACATGATACGTCAAACGCCGTTAATTCTATAAAGTTATTTTAAATTTCCTAACTTTTTCGATATAGTATGTTATCCTTAAGAGATAGACATATGCCATCGCGGACTTTTTTGTAGACCTATATAAGATACACAATTCCACCATACATCATTTTGTTATATCTTAAAGCGTTTAGGCAGCGTTTTCGTTGACTTGAGCTGCCAGACGGCTTATTTTTTCTGACAACTTCAACAGATATCATTATATTTTAGCCAATGTATACAAAATCTTGACAATTTATATACTAAAACCTTTCTGGAGAACTATTCTATCCATTGGGCAAAACTGCATGAAAATCGGTGCAGTAGTTTTTGAGTTTATCGCGAACAGACAGACAGACAGACAGACAGACGCGGCGGAGGACTTTGTTTTATAATATGTATAGGTACTTTCTTGAATTAACGCGAATATTTGACGATCATCACGATAGACTTTAGGATCAAACAATCACGAGAGATTCATCATCATCATCATCATCAGCCCTTTATTTTTTAACGTCCCACTGCTGGGCACGGGCCTCCCTCAGTACGAGGGGGATCAGGCCATAGTCCACCGCGCTGGCCCAGTGCGTGTTGGCGGACTTCACATGTCTTACGAAAACTTGCTAGGTTTTCTTAGACATGCAGGTTTCCTCACGATGTTTTCCTTCACCGTAAGACAAGTGGTAATCATGATAGAAATGATTCGCACATGAAAATATCAGAGGTGCGAGACCCGGATTTATTATCAACAATCACGAGAGATTGTTGATAATAAAATTTGAACTCAGTTGAATCTATACATTGAATATTTTTGGATAGTCAGATTGAAATAATCATAGTTATTAAATTTTTTGGCTGTCTCTCTGCCTTTCTGTCTGTGACCTCATACAATGAAATCTATAGGACAGATTTTGATGAAATTTGGTATAATAATAGCTGGTTATATCAACATATAGGATACTTTTTACTATAGAAAAATAAATTATTTCTGAGATGTATACAAAATGTAAGCATGTAATGTATTGACGACTCGTTTGGCTCAATTGGTAGTGACCTTACTTTCTGCGCCAGCGGTCGCGGGTTTGAGTCCCGCTGGGGACATTCATTTGCTAATCATGAATGTTTGTACTCCAGTCATGAGTGTTTATATATTTTTTTTTTTTTTTTATGGGACAAAGGGGGCAAACGGGCAGGAGGCTCACCTGATGGTAAGTGATCACCTCCGCCCATGGACATCTGCAACACCACAGGGCTTGCAGATGCGTTGCCGGCCTTTCAGGAAAGGGAGGGAAGGAGGAGGGAGAAGGATGGGAGTAGGGATGGGGAGTGGGCCTCCCGGACTCTCACTTACCGGACGAAACGCGACAGCATAGCTGCCACTTCACGCCGGTCTTCTGTGAGAGAGTGGTACTATACGAGGCGTGCCGGCCCATTCGGCTGCTACCCGAAGGTAACAAGCATGGCACTACCACTACAAAAATAAAACATACTATAAAATAATACAAAAAATTTATAATATGTATGTATTTAAAATTTATATATGTAGTATATCAACTATCTGGTTTCCGTAACACAAGCACGTTACGTAGCTTACTGCGGAACTAGATGCCGTGTTGTAATAATGTCACAACATATATTTATCCCAACATATTTCATTGAAGTCGACGCACATATGGACGTACTCGTATACAATATATTAACAAGTATTTTTTTATTCATATCTATTATTAAACTATACATTTCTACAAAGGAGCAAAAAATAAAGCGTGAAGTAAAAAAGTGTACGGTCAGACGCGCCCTAACGCGCATGGTATAAGGATTATTCTAAAGAGCACTTGAATTCATTGAGAAAAAGAACGCTGTACTTTAACAGTTTATTGAAATACCTGTATTTAAAAACGCAGGTTTTTAAAAAACTTTGAATTTTGTGGAACAATTTTTATAATATTTTTTAATAAACATGTATTATTTCAAGCGCATAACTTTTTTATATTTGCTTATAACGTTTGAAATTATTTTTAATTTGCAAAATATTTGAATATTTTTTTAATTTATATTTTGTGTCTAAAGAGGTAATTAAAAAATTGTAAAAAAGAATTATTAAATTTATTTCATTAAATTTAGAATTACACTAAATTCAGAAAGTACTTATAGTAATCTATACCTACATAATATGATAAAAATGAAAACTGAATCTAATCCGAATTTTAAATATACACATTATTTTGGAAAATGTTATTGAAATAGTCATTATATTAAATAAAATAAACATTTTAAAAATTATAATTTAGTCTGTTTTTAAACAGTGTTTGATATCATGATGTTTATATAATATTCTTTTATATTAGATATAAAAAACAAAGATTGTGTAGATTTAGAGACAATGCTACAAAGTGTCGATTTAACGTACACTGTTTTAATATTAGATATATTTTTTCAATAGTTTCATTTATTACTAACTTCACGAAGTTCATAAGTCTATGTGCGTTGGTAGGATACCATCTTTGTCAAATTTCATCTAAGTCTATTCAGCTTTTAAGCTTGGAAACAAAACAGATAATCTTATATTTTAACTTTTAATCTATACTTCTATACTAATATTATAAAGAGGAAAGATTTGTATTTTTGTATGTAACGAATAAAAAAATACTAGACCGATTTTAATGAAATTTGGTACACATGTAGTTTAGAGCCTGAGAAAGGACATAGGCTACTTTTAAAGGCGAAGAAAGGGCTGTAAAGGGTTGAAATAGGGGATGAAACTTTGTATGGAAATAACGTGATTTTTAAAGCTAGGAGTAGAAGCTTGAATCTTATATTTAGGATTTTGATTAGTTAAATAAGTAACACATTCAAAGCTTGTAAAAAAAATGTATATAGGGACGAACCCGAGCGAAGCGAAGGTGAGTCGCTACTATTATATATAGGTATTGGTATGATTAAGAAATTATTTGCACAACAATTATTGAAGTATATTTACAACTTTTCTCCTATAAAACCGTATTTCGTAGCTAGCCCATTTCCTTTTATCAACCACTATGTACAGTACATCTTGTTGCATTGAAAGATTTTTGGAAAAAAACCCAGGATCCCGCATTGCGACATGCATTGTTACTCGCAAAAGAAACAGCTATTATTATTTCGGCCAGTATCCGAGACAAATAAATTGTATGAACCGACTTCCTGCAACAGTTACTCTATAGGGGATTTTTCTCTGACCCGCTCTAGATTGTATGGCGAATATTCTATCGTATACTATATATTTGCATTTGAATATATAGGGATTGGCTTCGTTCATTTAGTGAATAGCATGTACAGCTGAAGATGTTGCGTTTGATTCTCGGGTTGCGCAAAGTTTTATTAATGAACTAGTGAACTACCCTTTCTTAACAGCTCTTCAACTTTTTGTTTTAGCAGCTAGTACAGATTTCTTATTATGGATCTTTCTTTCTTATCATGGGTTTTAGTATTTATAATATTTATGTATGTAAAACAAGCTCCGTAGCTTAACACGGGACTAGATGGCGCTGCTGTAATAATGTCCTAGCATGTTTATTATATACAAACCAATACAAAAATAAACCAAACGTTTGTTTACCCTAAAACTTCTAAAAGAGCATAGTATCAGATTTTTACTTAGCATTTATGTGAACTAAAGCCTCAAACGTATTCCAAAATAGCAACGTTACGTCACATGCAAGCATTTTGGCAGCCATCCAGACCGACATTAAGTGCTAACAATGTTTCGAATTAATATTGATTCGTATATAGATACTATTTATTAGTCTACTTTTTAAGGGATATTACGAGATATACTACTTTGGGTATTAAAAACGGAAAAGGAATCGGTTGAGTACACTGAAAGTGCTTCGGCTCAGTGTGTAGTGAACCCGTTTGTTGCGTCAGGGGTCGCGAGTTCCCCCAACGTGCGTTCATCTTGTCGTGGTTTGGGTAGGGGGGGGGGGGGTCTTAGGTAGAGTCTGGCAGCCGGCCGAACGCAAAGCTTAGAAACGTGCAGTGAGGTGTGTCAGGCGGGTCGCTCCTGGTACTTCTCTGGATAGCAGAGTGGACTGTGGAGCAACCCTTTTAGCTGTGTGGTCTGCTTTTGCAGACCTGCCGGGCCGTCGTGGCTTCATAGTTGAATGCGCAAGCGATCCTGCGGTTGAGGGCTATTGTGTTTTAGTGGGTAGTACTACTACTACTAAGACTTAAAACATTAAGTATAAAATATAAGGTAAAGCCGAAAAAAAAATACTGGAAAATGTAAAGTTCATTTTTTTTATTTTGTATGAGATCACTAATCGTTCAAAACAGGGTGAGTAATTCTAAATAGGTTTATGTTACTTTTATTTCAGAGCAAACTTATTAACTTAGGAAATACTACGGAATCATTTTTCTACATATGTATCTATATGATCATATTTATAGCCACTAATGTTACGGTCACTGTGCTACAGGTGGGCATTTTGGCGAATGTCCAAACATAGAATTCTAAAAAAAATTTTATTCTTCACTATTCTAACCGCAGATTTGCGGTGTTTTTGAGCAATATTTAACAATATGTTGGCAGCAGATTTTTCTATTTTTTTTCTATTATTATAAAATAAATTTGGTATTCGTTGTCCCGAGACCGTTTATTTCGTAATTAAAAGTAATATGACTTAAGTATAAAATAAGATTTTTAACATGTATTTTTCATATTTAAAAATTATTTCAAACTTGCTTGTAAGTAAAAGACTCACTTTAAAGAACGAGTCTTACGACGTAAAATACATCAAAATCGGTTTAGCCATTTAGTAAAAACGAGGAATCATACGATCGGACATACTTACATACGTTTCATATTAAAAGAAGAAGCTCCTTTGGACTTCGCTCCAATTGAATAAAAAAATATATTTTAACGAACCAATTTTTTCACTTAATAAATTTTGCAATATTAACTTTTAGCTATTTATTTAAAGAAAGGTCTTTCTATTTTACATGACATTGTTGAAGTAAGCAGCACTCAAATGGCACCATTTAAGGCTTTTATCAAGAAAATTGAATTGAATCAAAATGCTTAATCTGTTTCGAGTCATTGTTACAAACAATACTGCAATTTATTCCTTAAAATTTTATTCTTCACTATTCTAACCGCAGATTTGCGGTGTTTTTGAGCAATATTTAACAATATGTTGGCAGCAGATTTTTCTATTTTTTTTCTATTATTATAAAATAAATTTGGTATTCGTTGTCCCGAGACCGTTTATTTCGTAATTAAAAGTAATATGACTTAAGTATAAAATAAGATTTTTAACATGTATTTTTCATATTTAAAAATTATTTCAAACTTGCTTGTAAGTAAAAGACT
This sequence comes from Boloria euphrosyne, assembly GCA_951802675.2. NCBI lineage: Eukaryota > Metazoa > Arthropoda > Insecta > Lepidoptera > Nymphalidae > Boloria > Boloria euphrosyne. The sequence goes on from OX637893.1 coordinate 1,584,280, forward strand.
CACTTTAAAGAACGAGTCTTACGACGTAAAATACATCAAAATCGGTTTAGCCATTTAGTAAAAACGAGGAATCATACGATCGGACATACTTACATACGTTTCATATTAAAAGAAGAAGCTCCTTTGGACTTCGCTCCAATTGAATAAAAAAATATATTTTAACGAACCAATTTTTTCACTTAATAAATTTTGCAATATTAACTTTTAGCTATTTATTTAAAGAAAGGTCTTTCTATTTTACATGACATTGTTGAAGTAAGCAGCACTCAAATGGCACCATTTAAGGCTTTTATCAAGAAAATTGAATTGAATCAAAATGCTTAATCTGTTTCGAGTCATTGTTACAAACAATACTGCAATTTATTCCTTAGCTTTGAAATAATACAATAGGATGAAAAATAAATGTACTATATATTTCCTTATTTTGTTTTCTAAATTTTCAGTATTATGGAAATATTTTGCCAAAGAACCACGACCATTTCAAAACGTCCATAAAAATATGAAAGAAAGTTTAAGCTTTGAGCTTTCGAGCAAGTCTGAGTTGCTTCTAAATATTTCACGACATTAAGCCCAATTATCCAATTTAGCCCGACTCGGGACTCGAACCAAGAATCCCACAATTTACAGCCATACATACTAGCCACTAGGTCAACGATTCTACCGTAAGATAGACCCTAATACGCTACAGGTGGGACATGCTGGCGTATGCCCAAGCTACACTGAATGATAACTACACTTTGATTCTATGGCATATTCAAAATAGATTATGCAGCAGCATAACGTAAGCCGTTAGCTTTTGTACTTGCTTGCCAGCGTTTGCAATGTAAGGGCAAAAAAATGTGTTTATTTACGACATCACCTTAGAAATCTCTAAAATTATTAGTGTTTCTATACTATATTATGCATGTATTATACATATAAACCTTCCTCTTGAATCACTCTATCTATTTAACAAAACCGCATCAAAATCCGTTGCGTAATTTTAAAGATTTAAGCATACATAGGGATATAGGGACAGACAAAGCGACTTGGTTTTATACTATGTAGCGATTCATATTAATTTCGATTTTCGGTAAGCTCCTTCATTCTATATCCATATCATGGGGCTTCCTAAAAACATGTTACGCCAAAGTTGGGAATTCACCATATTGGATTTAGAATGACGTCACTTTTATTACCACAAATTATCTAAACAAAACGTGTATGAAAAATTTCAGCGCAATCGATTGGTGATAAATACTTTTAAATTTAAGGTTAATGAAAGGTTGAAATAATGGTTGGTTTGTACCTATGAGTTATTAATATTCGCAAAAGTCCTATTAGATGTCACTTTCCCCTTGAAAAAGCTATAGAAAAAAGTAGTTTTAGACATTGTTTTATAGTACACCTTTACCGTGTGAATCGTATGACCGTAAATAGTAGTCACGTTAAAAATGAAACCTCTATAAAAATAAATAAAATTGGAATCTGTTCGTAATATCAAATCAACAGACTTTTATTAATTGCATTTGAAAAATGAATATATACGGTACCTACAAGACAAAAACAGTTTTAAAAAGCTTGCATGTCCGTCTTTCTGTTCGGTTGTTCCTGCTAATATCCAAAATGCTTAAGTGATTTTGACGGGACTTTCAATGGCAGATAACCGAAGATGTAAGGAAGTACTTTCATGCGTCTTCACTTGCACAGTATTAATTATAAATAATAATCCTATTGTATTATTTCATCTTAGATATAACTGCATAATATGTAGCTCGGATCTGAATACGTCCCTGTGCTATATTTTTATAGATATTCGAATGGAACATATGGAAAATTACTTTATCAGTATAGAAAATAGGCATATTTGGGGAGGAAAAGAAATTTCGTTTATAAGACAAGACGAAGCTATACCGCTTGAATCGAACATAGTAGGGACAGCGATATCGATATTGAATATAATAATACGCATTTACGGAACACCGTTGATGGGAACACTTACAGTTCAATTTGGGGCGATATTGTATTGTTGTCAATTTTTTTCTATACATAATATAATGAAATTTTGACTTAGTCATAACTCATATAATTTTCAGTACATTTAATGATTTTTTTTTGAAAAATATTACAGCGATATTATCTATACATTAATAAAATAAGGTTCTATGTAAAACTATACTCTTTAGGTTTCTTGATGAATTATGGTTTAGTTCGTTATCTGGGTCAACATACATAATACTCTTTGCTGCATTGTTAAATTCCTGAAAAATCTATGTTAATCTAGAAAACGAACAAACGAACAAACGAACCCGAGCAGAGCGAGTGTTTCAAAGTTAAACTTACATTAATTATGTATACATAATATACTAATGTTACTCTAAAAACCGTATAATTCATATTAAATGTAAAACACAAGTGATAAATCAAACGAAAACATGGTAAGGCTAGTTGTATATATATATTTTGATTAAAACAACTACATTTGAAACAACACAGCCTAAAAATATATTATGCTGAATTCAAAAGTATCAGTTAGGGTTTTCTATCGCACCCCAGGGCCCTGTTATGCCGCGTCTCTATGAAATATAGGCGAGTTATTCAAGTGCAGGGGAGGTAAAAGAATGGTCCGCTAACATTCTTACATAATCATTGATTTTTAGTAACTTTGACCTATTTTTAGATGGTCGTATGTTTTAAAAGTACAAATTGTATTTGTACCGCTGAGTAACTTTATATGAACTATTAATAAGAATAGTTTTCACTTTTTCTTGAGTCGGATACTAATTAATTGACCTATACTAGGCAAAACACGCCTTGAAACTTAATGTGGAGAAGTTCGAGTTAACGCTTGCAAAAAATAATAATATTTAGATACTATGAAATTAAACGAATGGAATAAAAATTTATATGTGAAAAAGACTTTTTCTTTTTGTTTTTTCCACAGTCATTTATTTTGTAGTGCCGTAGAAAAGTTAAAGAAAAGAAAAGTTTTGTAATTTGAGAAAATCTAAGAAAGACAATTTCCGGTTATTCAATCAGTTTTAAATATTTGAAGACGATATTTAACCTCGGAGTTAACGAACCGTTTGGGAAACCCTGCACAAGAATATTCTATTTCACTTTATTCCCATAAGTGAATAAATTATTAATATTACTAGCAACTTTCGCTCTTAATATAATTTGTGATTATTTTCGAGCTTTTAAATGTGAACTTAATAAAAACTTTTTGATAAACTTTTAAGTATTTAAAAGGAATCTTTAAATGTAGAATCTCTTTGAAAATATTATTTCATACTAAAAGCTTCTCAAAGGAAGTACTGAATTGGATATAATTTTAATATAACTAGCGACTCAGCCTTACTCCGCTCGGGGTCCTTTTATGATTCGTACTCTTAACTCGCTTGTATAACCGAGTGATGCGGGTTCAAATCCGGGTCTGGCACCTCTGATATTTTCATGTGCGAATCATTTCTATCTTGATTACCACTTGTATTACGGTGAAGGAAAACATCGTGAGGAAACCTGCATGTCTGAGAAAAACCTAGCAAGTTTATCGAAAGACATGTAAACTCCGCCAACACGCACCAGGCCAGCACGGTGGACTATGGTCTGATCCCCCTCGTAGGGAGGCCCGTGCCCAGTAGTGGGACGGAAAACCAACAGACAAATTTCCAAAATCTATATTTGGCTTCTGTATCGATAATAATGACTTTTGTAACAAATTTTTCCAAAAAATGTTTATATTACTCGACCTAGAATTTCATTAAATGTTTAGATAGCAGATACAAAACTTTTATGTGTGATATTTTTTTTTAAATATGATATCTGTCTAAGTAAGGAATTATGATTCCATACTAGAATATCGTTAAAATTATAAAAATATTTGTAAATGTGTAAAGAGTGTTTCGTTCAATTAGAAATTTTTCCCTAAACATTAAAAATACAGCTAACTTGCCACTCTAAAATGGGTTTTTGATGGCAACATCAGTATCTAACGACATTTATATCAGCACTTTGTATTTAAACTCAATACGAAATACTGAATATCTCGAAAATGCAAAAAAATTATATATTCATTTGGTTGGTTTACAATAACTTTCTTTTATATATCGTTTTTACAAAAATAATTTCCTAGCTTTCCATGGAACTAGTATTCGTAATGTTTAGATAATATTAATAATGAATTGTTAAAAATTTGGAGTTATGTACAAACAATGCCCAAAAACATATTTACATTTTCATTTATGTACTCTATTCTAATAATACTTAAACTCTTTCCGTAAGAAAAATCTACGCACAGACGAAACCGCAGATAGAAATAGTATAATATATAAGTAATTGGGATTCTGATCGATACAAGCAACGTGTCCACCTAAAGTTTAACGAATAAAGTTTAACCTCGTAAGGATTTAGTTTCTTATGCCAAGGCTGACTGTGGTGTAAGTCATAAGCGTAGATATTATATATATATATATATATATATATATATATATATATATATATATATATATATATATATATATATATATATATATATATATATATATATATATATATATATATATATTATTCAATTAAAAAAACTCAATTTGAATCTGTTATTTTGTACGTATACGTAACTTGTCAATATTTTCAATTGAATAACAAAAAAGTTATAATTAAAAAAAAAACATATTTAAAATAAAAATGAATGTTACTAAGCGTGAAACTCGAGAATAGCTCGAACAATTCGGCTATTTTTTTTTTGTATGTCCCTTAGGAACATGGAAGCTTTTATTAATAATAAAAAAAACAAAGTTTTTAAAAAACTTATACTAAAGGGGGTACCTCTCTAGTACGTAATAAAATTCTAATTTGAATCTGCACATATACTTTTGAAAATATAATTTAAATAGTCATTATTATTGATACCGAGGCCGAATCTTTAGCTTTTGGTGTTTGTCTGTACAGACATATATATGGTATGGCTGGACCCCGGATCAAAGTATAGGAACACTTTTGATTCTAAATAATATATAAAACAGTTAAAGTGCTGTGACGGCCCCGAGTGGAGCGAGGTTGAGTCGCTAGTATGTCTATAAAATCATGAATGTGTTTAATAAAATAAGCGCCAAATGTCTATATCACATAAAGAAAGCCCACAGATTACATAATAATAAAGATAGCATAACGCTTTTTTAATCTTACAACTTACACCACACTCCTACGCGTATTATCTGGTAAATTTAGTTTGGAGTTTAATTCAAGTTCTCTTCGCCTTTCTACTTCATTAGCTCGAAAAAAGATAGCTTTAATATTATTTATCTTAGGAAGTGCAGTCTTTTTTAGAATATCGAATCTGCTATCCAATTGTATAACATTTTTTCTAACTACCCCCGTGTCATTTCTAAGGGCGATTAACCAAACTGTTTTAACCCACTCCTCGCTCGAGAACAACTAATGACGGTAGCTTTTAACCTCTTTTCCACATCTACACTTTCAGGACACTTAACATGTACGACTTTCTTTGGGGCTTTGAAGAATACCTATTTATAACTGAAACATAAATTACAAAAGCTATAGGTGTTTATAACATATAAAGACGATACGTTTCCTTAGTTTGTAATGATCCTGCTTACTGTGCCAGCGGTCGCGGGTTCGAGTCCCGCTGGGGCTTCATTTATTGAGCACGAGTTGTACTCCAGTCATGTATGTTTATTTATAATAATTATGTACCTATATATTTAAAAGTTACTTAATACGTGTAGTATTTCAACTATCTGGTATCTGTAACACAAGACTCGTAGCTTACCACTGAACTAGATGGCGCGATAGTGTAATAATGTTCCAACATATTCATTTTTATTATTTTTATATTTATATCATGATTATAATTAAAAAGAGACACAATATATGTATGAGTAGATCTTACCTATCTTGATCAAAAAGTTAGTGTTTTATTTTTTATAGGTAACAAAAAATTAAGCTTATCGCAGCTAGGGTCGAACCCGAGCAGAGCGAGGATAAGTCACTAGTTATTACTACATATAAATAAAATTCAAGTGTCCGTTTTTAATTTCAAATTAAAACTTTTCACTAAATGCATATGAAAGTATTTAGGGTACTTCATAAAATAATCAATTTTCAAATTTTTTGTCTTTCTGTCTGTTTGTTCCGGCTAATCTCTGAAACGGCTGGACCGATTTTAACGAGACTTTCACTCGCAGATAGCTAATGTTATAAGGAGTAACTTAGGTTTCTTAAATTTTATTAGAAAATTATAAAAACCGTTTAATTAAACTTTTTTTTTAACTTACGTCCAGGAAAGCGGCCCGAGTTCGCTAGTTTTATATATAGGCATTTAAAACTGATAGAAAATGAATGCTACGAACAATATTGGCTTTATGAATATATATGTATTTTATCCATTCTCATGGAAATAAAGTGTATTTTAATTGTAATATTATTTAATTGTTTATTATTATATGATAAATAATTGCACGAGTTGTTGTAATTAGTATCGGCTGTAAGCAATCTGAACAATAATGTACGTATTGTTACAGATAATCTCGAATTATTATATATGTACATATTTACATTATATATGAAGCACTAACTACTTAACCTTGCTTTGCTCGGGTGTTAGGTTTTATTTTACGAATTTCAATATTTTTAATGTTAATCTACTTGTTTTCGCAATAAATGTAACCTAAGTAATTAAATACAAAATCAGTCATCTGCCAGTGAAAGTCCCGTAAAAAAATATACAGACGAATTGAGAACCTCCTCTTTTTCGGAAGTCGGTTGAAAAACGGTTCAGTCGTTTCGGAGACTAAACGTAACAAACAAACAAACAAGTATTTTTCTATTTTATATGTATTCTTATATAAAGAATTAATTTAAACTATCTATAATACTGTACTTAAATTAGTATATAATAATTTAAACGTAACAATTTTGATTTTGAAACAGAATACATACATACATATAGACTCTTAGAAAAGGACACAATCACACCCCGGCTATTGTTAAAGTCGGTTATACCTGCAATAAAAACATAAAACACTTTAATTTAGTTACAATGAGGACATTAAATGTACACTTACGTAAACGGTATTGTGATGATAGATAAAAGCAAGCTTTTATTACAAGTCTTTGTGAAAATATTCCGCAGCGCTCAAAATTTCACCACGAGCTTCCATTATTTCGCCATTGTGGCCATTTTAAAGCATATTTTTAATAAGCAAAATAATTAATTCAGCAAATGTTTTATGGATGGCGGAAAAATGGAGTTATAAATAAATATGTTGGGACATTAATACAGCACCATCTAGTTTCATGTTTTTGATATGGATACCAAATAGATGATATATATACTTGCAATGATATTATACACAAGATACGCCACAAACGCACCAAACGCGTGCCGTGGATTGGTTCCATTTGTAACCAGTCAGTCGAGCTGTCACCTGTCATTGCAAGCACGCGTGTCGAATAGCTGTTTCTTTCACTCTTACGCTTTGCGTATTTCCTATCGCACTTATAGCGTGTGTTTAGATGTACAGTGTTATTAAATGTGTATGTGTGTGTCGCCAAACAATTATGTTGTGCGTGCAGTATTAACGTAACGTATCTTGTATATAATATCATTGCATACTTATACATAACTTTAAATCCATTCACATCTATACATATATTAAAAATGTAACGGATCGCTGACTGTGCATGGAAGACATATGATAAAAAATATTATTGGAATCTTTATCAACGCAAATAGCATCCAAAACAATGACTGTTAGAATTTTTGTTTGTTTGTCTGTTTATCAGTTTGTCTATTGTCTGTGCTTTTGTGCGAGCTCATCTAACGGCTCATCTGATTTAGATGTGGTTTGAAGGGCTACTATAACTTGGGTAAGTTTTATTCCGAAAGTATTTACGGTCTCAGCGCGAAAATTGGCAACCGTTTCAATATCACGCGATATTCCTATTTACGTTTATAAAAAACTAGGGATACAACCAAAGCGAAAGTAAGCTACTAGTATTATTAATATGAATGTTAACCATTCGACACGATCGGTGAGAGACCGATGGCATTCAGAAAACGTGTTTGGGGTGTACAATATCCCATGTGAACGTTAGTAGCTCAAATGTCAAGATAATGCAATAGGGGTGTAGTGCACCCCAGGAGACTGCCTATGTAGTTATTTAGGTGTGCTCTAAAAGGGTTGATATACTTACATATATTCTTAATTTATTTTTGGAACCGCGACAAACTCAGTAGTAAAATTTTATTGGCCATTAGACGTAATTTCATGTCCAATCCTTAGCTCAGTGAAACTATAAAATTGATCCTCTCATAAAAATAACAGCGATATATGCGGCATTTGTTTGAACTCGTTTTTCTTACCGAAATCCGTAGAACGTTATCGTACTTAAACAAAAGCCATAAAATGTCTATGATTTTAAATCATACAAATCGTTTCTGAATGAGGTCTATGACTTAATTTAAAAAAAAATAACTAAAAAATCTGGCTGTCTGTTTGTGACCGTATCACGAGAAATCCACCAAACAGATTTTTACTAAATTTAGTATGATGATAGCTGTTTATCGGATCAAAATATAGAATACTTTTTACTGCAGGAAATTTGTCACATCTCTGAGAAAACGTTGAAACGTACTCGTGGAACAAATCCAAGTGGATCAAGAGTGAGTAACTAATATTTTACTATAGAATAGAATTATTTAATAGTAAAAAGGAAAATGCTCATAAAGATGATGATTTTTCATATAACTGACTTATAAAAAAACCAAAAGCTTATAATCTCAGTCAGTCTTTGTACAAAAGATTTCAGATTTTATAGAAAAGAACGGTGAAAGGAAGCGCTCGTTTATGAAGCAGTTAGAAGGATTGAGCTTAAGTATGGTGGAATCAAGGGAGGTATTTTATTTTTATTTTGGCTATGAATCGAATTTATCTTTGTTCCGACCTCGTGTTAGTTAGTATTATGTAACGTACATATAAAGTACTCAATTGTAGTCACGTTTTTGACTTAGATTTGGCATATTAATTGAAATACATATATTATTAGTAATTCTCGCGGTTACGCCCGCGCCCTAAGGATGAAAATTTAGGGTTATAAAATTTTTTTTTGATGGCAAATCATAATCAAGTGAAAAATAAAAATTTGGTCTAAAAATAAAAAATAAAATATATGGAGAAGGCCGCCCTAATCACCTAGGAGAATAAAAAAATAGCCTACGACCTATAATTCTCAGACCTACCAAATAGACACAAAAAAATCATAAAAATCGGTCAAGTCGTTTCGGAGGAGTTCGATAACAAACACTGTGACGCGAGATTTTTATATATTAGATAGATAATGTAAAGCATTAGAAACGCCGGTAACTAGAAATCGAGATTTATTCAAAACATTATTTTCATCACTTTATTGAAAATCAATAAAAAGAAAAAGTAATAAATTATCCATGTATGTAATAAATTTCATTAAAAAATCAGGCATTTCAGCATGAAAACACACTCACTTATACCTACTATATAACTTTTTCATTGATTTAGATCAATCCTAGCGAAACTATAGACGATCTATGATGAATACATGTGACCTCATTCTAAAGCGATTAAACAATTAAGGCGTATTAACTCAATTCACGTATGTATAATTTCCTCGGTATCTTCTAAAGTCAACAACTTATCCGATCAAGCGTCAATGCCTTTGAAGACGTGATAACTAAGGCTATAATTACAATACATAGGTATAATATATACTTAAATGCCAAGATAAGGACGAATCATTATAATTAAAATATAAAAGCGAAAGGTCACTCACTCATACACTCACTCACTCACTTACTCTCTTATGACGAAATATGGAAAACTGCTTGTCGTATAAAGATGAAATTTCGCAGGTTGATAGTCTATTGTTAGTAGACGTTCGCTAAGAACAGATTTTGCGACAGGGCCATATTAAGGAGGTCTAAAGCCTCTTGCAGATTTCAATTACGGTTTCGCTCAAAAAAATAAAACGTACCTACTTAAACATTATAAACAAAACCTACCTTCGCTTCGCTCCGTCCTTAAATGCCTAAAATAGCCTAACTCTAAACCTATATCAGAGTCCATTAGTGCATAAATTTCATCCAAATTAGTTCAGCCGTACAACAATATAACAATCCGTACATACACATACATTCTAAACTTCACAACTTACTTTCGCTTCGCTCAGTCATGTCTCAAGGTACTAAACAGAAAGCTATCTAGGTATGAATCCCAGTATTAAGATCTCTATACTAAGCCAGCTCCTAGCCTTTTCAGCGAAACAAACATTCCCAAAATTAAATTGCAACAAAGCATTCTACCCAATTCACGTACTAGAGTTTAGAAGCAATCCTTGTTTAATGCATTCTTACTACATTGTATTATGTTAGTTGTAGGAGCAGAGTTGGATTTGAAGTTAAGTAAAATATATAGATCAAACATGGGTAGTCCAGTAACGTACGTTTTCCTTTACCGTAATCACCATTATCAAATAAAAATCTAGATCAAATAAATAATAAATAAATATGTTGGGACATTATTACAACAGCGTCATCTAGTTCCGTGGTAAGCTACGAGGCTTGTGTTACGGATACCAGATAGTTGAAACACTACATAAATATAGCATTAAATAAATTCGTATTATAAATATGAACACCCATCACTGGAGTACAAACATGAATGATAGCCCACAGCGGGACTCAAACCCGCGAACGCTGGCACAGCAAGTAGAGACACTACAAACTGAGCCAAACATGTCTTCGTGTCATTAAAATAAACAAAAAGCTGAAATAAATTCACTTATAAAATAGTGTCTCATAAAACGTTATAATTGTTATCAAACGATAATAATATTCAATAATATTACGACCATTCAATCATTTCTTTGTATTTCAAACAAAGTGAAGAATTTGATTAGATTTATAGCTTTTGAGTAGACTAGTTTTTACTACTGTAGCATATGTTGAGGAAAAAGTGGCTGGAACAGTTTTTGTTCCATATATCATATTGATAAAGGATCCTCTTCTAAGGTTTTATTCATCATATTCATGTAATAATATTGTATTACATTCTCTAGAAAAAGGCAGTTGTAACCTAACCTAGTAGTAATGTGCCCGCTTGAACAACCGAGTGGGTTCGAATCCCGGAACTTGCATCTCTGATAAATTGTGTGTCCAACTCGATTAGATTACCTCGTCTTACGTTAAAGGAAAACATCGTGATAGCTTCTAAACTCTAGTACGTGAATTGGTTAGAATGCTTTGTTGCAAGTTAGTTTTGGGAATGTCTGTAACGTACACCTGCATGTTTGAGAGAATCTAGCTAGATTTCGAGACGCATGTGAAGTACGACATCCCGCACTCGGCCAGTGTGATGGACTACGATGTGTTTCCTCTCGTATTAAAGTGAAGCCTATGCCATGTTAAAAAGGGCTGAATCAAAGCCTATGAAACATATAGTCGGCCAACGGACGTGACCCAGCCCAAGCTGCCATACACTCGCTTGGGACATTAGTGTATGGCGACTTAAGCTGTCACGTCCATTATGTTTTATAGGTTTTGGTTGAATGCAATATTTAAGTCTACTATTATCAATAAAAGTAATTTGATTCAAAGCTGTGGATGAATCCTATCATTTTTTCTTAACATTAGCTATATAATCTCTTTTAAAAGCTTATCTAAACGCAATTGCTACATTTGTTGGCAACGAAGATATTAAGTAAAGAAAGCTCGCGCAAATAATACTAGTATTACCACTTATCTTTTAAGTATTTTAAATTACCATATTGGATTACGAGGTACAGTTAACCCAGCAAGTGTTTGGTTTGTAATTTATATTTCTAAAATTTTTCTTTATCTGTATCATAACATTATTAAAATTGTAATTTTTTGATGGCTGTTTGCTGCTCATTTGTATGGTTTTGGGTGGAATTTAGTGGAAATTTAGGTTACAACCTGACATGTACGTAGTAGTTAGGCATGTTTCTGAGCGAAGCAAGGATAAGCTAATTCTGAGTTGAATCTGTACAATAAACATATTTTTTTAATCTTATGACGTAGTCATTATATTTGATAAAGCAGAAAATGAATTTTAGTTTGTCTAAAATTCAGTGCGTCTGATGGGGAAATCATTACGTGAAAATCACTAGACGAATTTTGATGAAAAATGGTATGGTGATAGCTGACCTGGATGTTTGGATTCAGTCATAATTTTATCAACATAACAGAAACGTAACGCTTACCATATCCACTGCCAGTAGATAGCAAGCTCCATTCCTAGACAATAAATTTATTTTGGATGAATGTTTACTAGAGATAGGTATTCGTTAGCCATTGTAGCCGAAAATGATTTTTTTAATGACACTTAGTTTTCAACGAAACTTCTGTTGCCCATTGTACCCTCTCCTTTTAATCATATAAAAATGTTGCCAAGACATTATTAGCTTCATATAAAACTGCAGTCATTTAATATGCAAGCACGCCTGGCAAGGGACAGTGAAGCATGCCTCGCTCTTTGTTAAAAATTACATTGCATATTAGTTAAGATGTACTCGTAAATAGTTATCGTTACTAAGTAAAGTTTATTTGATCGAATAAATTAAAATTATTAAACATTATTTCCAAAAGTTTCATCTTTCTTCAAAAGCCTTTTGTATTTTAAAAGCGTATCTAAAATTTTAATTTTAAGAAGTGAACTTAGAATTTTATAATAGGTTCCTTTTTACAGCGCAATGATGGATGAGCTTTCTATTAACGCGAGGTTAGGTCAAGCCCATATCAAAGCCTATAAAACATATAGTCGGCCAACGGACGTGACAGCCCAAGCTGCCATACACTAATGTCCCAAGCGAGTGTATATCAGTTTGGTCTGGCTGTCACGTCCGTTGGCCGACTATACGTTTCATAGGCTTTGTCCATAGTCCATAGTAGTCCACCTCACTGGGTAACTAAGTAATGGTAGACTTCATATACTTTAAAATTAGTTAATAACTCACAGACAAACAGGTATTCTCACAATATTTTCCTTTTACTTTCACTTACAAAACTAAATTCCAAGACCGGAAATTAAATAAATAAATACGTTGGGATATTTTTACAACAGCGCCATCTAATTCCGTGGTAAGCTATGAAACTTGTGTTACGGATACATACATATTATAAATATAAACTTCCATGACAAGAGTACAAACATTCGTGCTCAACAAATGAATGCCCCCAGCGGGACTCGAACCCGCGACACTGGCGCAATGAGTAGGGTCACTACCAACTGAGCCAAAGCAAAGCAACAAAGTCGTCATACCTAATAATTTATTAATAATGTACACTCTATCGTTATTTCCTTACTTTATAATCAATTATGTAAGAAATCATTCGTCTAATGCATTTTACAAAATAGGCAATAGAATAAGGATATTGCAAACGGTTCAACAGATGAGAATTAATGAATTATCTTAAAAGAGTCCAGTTTTACACTTATAAAATGTAAACCTTAAATAATATTTTTTATGATATTTTTGTCAAAAGTTTCTCAAGTTCGATGAAAATTCTTAATGCCTTACTAAATAGTGTGAATATAATGATTATACCAACGCCATATTGGTAGAATATTTAAGCATTACATGTTTTAGTGAAGCAGTGCAGTGCAGATAAGTATATTCGGAGAAGTTTTCGGATTAGAATTTCAAATACGTTTTCTGGATCAGTAGCTGAAGTGTGTCAAAGAATTCAGCTTCATATTTTTCCTGAATAATATCGAAACACAAACATTTTATATACTTTTTAGTATTTCCAAAAGCTATATGGTTGTCTTGTTGGCGCAATATAATATTAATATTGTCATTGTTCTCTCTCTCTCTCTCTTTCTCTCACTCCCTCTTTCTCTTTCTCTCGTCCTTATTTCAATTTTTGTTCTTTATTTTCCCTCTCGTTTGAACGAGACAGAGAGAATTTACTTATTTACTTATTGGGTGATAATACCTATCAATTTTTTAGTGATACTATTTGCTATGCTAGCGGTGGTGGGTTCAAGTTCCGCTGGGGACAATTATTTGTGTGATGAGCACGAATGTTTGTACTTCAGTCATGTTTGTATATTTTTAAAATGTTTGTATGTTTTTAAAGTTATATATTATGTGTAGTGTTATGTCTCGTGATTCAATAAAACACACACTTTATAACACTCAGATATATTCAGCAAAATACGTGTACACTCGCCAACGGTTGGTAAGCAACTGACAAACCCCCCCTCCCCCCACCTATGCGCCCGGGCATACACTACATGTAGTGTATCAACTATCTGGTATCCGTAACACAAGCCTCGTAGTCTACTATGAAACTAGATAGTGCTATTGATGTCCCAACTTTATAATATAATATACTAATATTATAAAGAGGAAAGATTTGTATTTTTGTACGAAACGAATAAACTCAAAAACGACTGGACCGATTTAAATGAAATTTGGTACACAGATAGTCTGGAGCCTGAAAAAGGACATAGGCTACATTTAAAGGCGAAAAAAGGCCTGTGAAGGGTTGTAATAGGGGATAAAGGTTTGTATAGAAATTACATCATTTTTAAAGCGAGAAGCTTGAAACCTATTATTTAGGCTTTTGATTAGATATAAATAAGCAAGAAATTCAAAGTTTGTTAAAATTGTATGATAAATAAATAGGAATGTACCCGGGCGAAGCGAGGGTGTGTCACTAGTTTAATAATAAAACTACGACTTGACCGACCTAAGCCTAGCTATCATTGAGCCAATCAACGAAGAAAAAGCTCCAAAACAAAACACAGGTGTAACAAAATAGCAAGTTACATATAAAAATATCGGTCTAACGAAAATCACATCTGCATATATAAGCAGTATAAGACAAGTTTTCCAATTTGAAATTCAAATTACCTTATTGAATCAGTTGCTGAAGGAAGCACTTTTGTGTCAAAGAAACGCTGCGAAGCTTTAGCGGGAAATCAATAACACCCGGTTAATGGATATAATGAACGTTAATACATGTGTCGATTTAATACAGGTATTTGGAGCTAAGTGAAGACTATATGGATAAGAATTTAAATTTAATTATTATAAACTTATAAATATGTTGGGACATTATTACAACAGCGCCATCTAGTTCCATGGTATGCTACGAGGCTTGTGAGTAGGCTCGAGAATATATACTAGATCGATAGAACTAGACAGCTTACGAGGATTTAAACCGTAATCGTATACTAAAACCCTTAACCCTAATTTTCATTAAAATGGAAATAATATGGTAGATTCAATGAAAAAAATGTATTGAAACATGTTGAAACTCTATAATTTTTACAGAATCTTATCAAAATTAACATTTTATGTACCTATATTATATTATAACGTGAAACAATAGACAGAACTTTGAACATATTTTCGATGATTTAATAAGTTAACTTTTTTACACAACTTTGTATTTATCGTATTCCACACGGCAATCGAACCTTATGCCTCCGTTGTAGATAATACCAGTTTCCAGTCTGCGCTATCAAGACATTTACCCGATAAAGCTATCTAAATTCTATTATCAATGGAATTATTGGCTTACCCTAAATGAACAGACAGTACAGCGAAGCTAGTTATGATCAAACATTGTTTGCTTAAGATCAGCGTTGAATTGACTTAGACGATAAAATATTTACATTTAACAAAATGGTTTAATTTATATAATAACTTTCAGTTAAATGATTACCATTTATATGTTGGTGGAAATTTTTTTGTTAACTATGAACTATCCAGCTGTTTATGCGGATTTTACACGACCTAGAATCAAACTAACGGCCTTTACAACTAAAAAATTAAACGTTTAATCGTAGAAGTTAAATATTATTACCATATCTTCCTTTTTCTTATATTTGAAGATGCGTATTCTCTTTTAATTTATTTAATACCTGACTCTACTTTCTGCGCCAGCGGTCGCGGGTTCGAGTCCCGCAGGGGGCATTCATTTGTTGAGCACAAATGTTTGTACTACAGTCATGGGTGTTAATATTTATAATATGTATGTATTTAAAAATTTATATGTGTAGTATATCAACTGTCTGGTATCCGCAACACAAGCACGTTACGTAGCCTACCACGGAAGTAGATGGCGCTGTTGTAATAATGTCCCAGCATATTTTAATACCTATATTAGGCACAGGTAGTTTAGCAAGTGCCTGATTTTGATATCAGAAATACGATTCCCAATCAAAACAACTTGGTGTGAATCGAATAAAATTCTATTGAGCACATTCAAAAGGTATTATAATAGCGTATTTCAATGTTAACTGAACGATGCGTAAATTGAATCGTACATGTTTCAATGCGTGCGATTTCGGCACGATTTTTTAATAATTTATCACTCTATCAATTACGTTACGTCATACTTTACGACACGTTGGCTCAGTTTGTATTGAATATTTTGCCTGCGGTCGAGGGGTTCGAGTCCGGCTGGGGGAATTTATTAGTCAAGAACGAACGCAAAAAACTGGAATAAAAATATAATAAATCAGAAAGATAATACCTTTTTTTTGTCACTGTAACTGAAAAAATAATGGTTTTTATAGAAATTTTAACTTTAGAGGTTAAATTTCCAAAAATCATATCTGTTATTAATCTCGATCGATTTTTTTTCTAAGATTTCTTGACCGATCAGATACAATGGCTTATTTCATATTTATGTTATGTGAACAGTTCATTCGTCTTTACTCTATACCTTTCAAACTCTGCTACAAGTAGACCTTTACAATTCGAAGAGAGAGATATCAAACTAAACAGCTGGTTGGATTTGCATGAAATTAAGTATATAAATTATAGAAACACACTCAAGCACAGCCAGGATAAGATACTAGTTAGTTTATAGAGAAATATATTCTATAAAACAACTTGTTATGTTTATTAAACCCAAAATTCTGTCCAGATAAAGCCTTGTACTAACTAATATTCATCCTAAATATCAAGATTTTGGGTCCAGTGGTTTTGGCTACACGTTTATATGACATTAAATCGGCGTCCTCGTTTGCATACATTTAAAATTAAAATTTTGATTCGTATTCAAATATTCAATACTAGTTATCAACCCGAGTTTGTTTGGGGGCGTGTTTATTATTAATTGTAATTTCCGAGTTTTTAGGTCTAGTTAGTTCGTACGCTAATTGTCTCTATAAATGTTTGTCTACATTAAAGGAAGAACTTTATATATTTTAACAATATAATGTGACAAAATATTATTACTTTGTATCGCTGTATAAAGTAGCTTTGCAACAATATTGTAGAAACATACACATATAGATAGATAGATAGATCCATAGATAGATGAATAGATAGATAAATTGATTGATAGATTGATAGATAGATAGATAAATAGATAGATGAATAGACAGATGAATAGACAGATAAATAGAATGATAGATAGATAGAATGATAGATAGATAGACAGAAAGAATGATAGATAGATAGATATTCTTATATGAGAACTCTCTCTCTCTCTCTCTCTCTCTCTAGGTCAGTCCCTCATGTCTGAGGATCGTGGTCAGCATTGAGGTTGCATCTGGAGCGGATGATCTGCCTCCATCGGACATTATTGACTCCATATTAGAACAAACCAAAAAATAATACACAGAAAAAAGTTGTACAGCAGAAGGGCTTATAGCTAAAAACGATCTCTTTCAGGCAAGTATAATATAATATATGAACACCATATAAAAATGCGGAATCCAAGAGTACTAAATGATGATGATGATGATTGGAGAATTAATATGAGCTTAACTCACAAGCTTTGAGGCCATTAATAGCTTTAACAAAATTGAATTGAATTGAACCTACGGTTATCATGATAAAGGATTTTTAGACTATAAAATACATAATCACTAGCTTTTCTTAGCAGATCTGCCCTCAGAGCTGAAACTCAGCGCAATAACCTATTAATTAACACCACTTTAATAAACCTAAAAATGATAGCACTCCATTCAGCAGGTTTAATAAGAGTTGAGTATCTTGTAGATTCCAGGATCAAGCCAAGCTTACCATATCGTTGCGATATCATTGAAGTAACAGATTACAAAATTTTGGATCGATTCAATCTGTGGAAGTTGCTCATATTCCTTTCATGGTCTAGAAACGAGCTGATAGCGATTAAGTGGCCGAAATTTCTTAATTCATAGTTAAGAATATTTTGAAGCAAATCATCTTTCAAACAAAGCAAATCAAATTAAAATCGGTTTATCCGTTACAGTGAAGCCACACACAGACACACAGACACTGTTAAACTTATAACACCCTTTTGCGTCGGAGGTTAAAAATGTATCGATTCATATAGCTTTTATCAGCCTATTTGAATATAGTTAAAAAATAATAATAGTTAATAGCTTGTAAAACGAATATGAAATTTTCGTCGACCACATATCGGAAAATCAAAGTCAACCGCACAGTAAATTTGTACTTTGCGCTGTAAAATTGAATTACCTTTAATATCGCTAAACGTTTTAAAATTATATTTCCTTTAGTCATGCTACATTTTACGAAAAAAAATTAGTACGAATATTAATCACTTTTTTTTGGGAATATATTTTTTACACTACATAAAGGCATAAAAGGTATGAGAAATCGAATCAAATTATAATATACTGATAGACTTTTACTAGCACTTTTGATGCACATTTTTAAATTTTGAAATTTTAAAAATGACATTAATGATAGTAATTTGTAATGACTCTACTTGCTGTTCCGCGGTCGCGGGTTCAAGTTCCGTTGGGAGCATTCATTTGTTGAGCACAAATGTTTATACTCTAGTCATATTATGTGTATTAGCTATCTGGTATCAGTAACACAAGCCTCGTAGTTTATCACGGAACTACTCGTAGATGGTTATATAAATATATAAAATTAAATTTAATCAATTATTTCATATTGTATATCAATAATTATATGTTTGGTTGTTTTTGTTTAATAATTATACGCTACCTATAACTTCGAATAAGTACAAGTAGTAGTAAGTAGTAAGTATAACATTTTACTGTATATTTTAAAGGTATTTCAAATGATATGACATGGTTAAAATAAATTCCTTTTCGGGTCCCGGCTCAGAGAATCGGGTCGGTACCCTATTAGATAGCTTACGCCTTTCCGTCTATCAATATGTCGTGCCATTAAAGAAATGTATCTTTTAAACTGTACGGCGGATATCCAAACAAATCTTTGTATAGAATACATGTTTTGGGGTTCTCTTCGTTCTTTAAGTTTTATTTCTAGGGTAATAAATACGGGCGTAAAACAATATTTTGTTATGCTAACTTATAAATGAAACTATTTTTCCGGATTTTGTCACAGATTTACTTTGATTTTTGGTTCCCGACGTTTCGAATGCTTTACAGCAATCATGGTCACGGGAGATTTGCACGTGAAAATATCAAAGGTGCGAGACTTGGACTTGAACCCGCGGCACTCGGTTATACAAGCGAGCGCGTTACCGCTGAGCTACCACTGCCTTATTAAAAATATACGTCATGTAATCTTATTAATATTTTATACGAGTATATATCACTTCATCTCCCAAATAAAGTGAATTTATTAAAAAACAATTTTAATTATGATCGACATTAATATTTAAATGGATGCAGGTCGCGTTATTGAAAACGAGAGTGCGTTTAAGAAGATTACGTTTATTGGAAATTCGCATATTTTCATACATCTATATATAATACGGTGAAACGTGAACTACGGTGAAGGAAAACATCGTGAGGAAACCTGCATGTCTGAGAAAACCTAGCAAGTTTCCGTAAGACATGTGAAGTCCGCCAACACGCACTGGGCCAGCGCGGTGGACTATGGCCTGATTCCCCTCGAATTGAGGGAGGCCCGTGCCCAGCAGTGGGTCGTTAAAAAGGGCTGATGATGATGATGATGATGATATATAATACAACGAAATTCTAAGTGAATTAAATCTGCATATTAAATGTTTCTTTGAAAAATCAGAGGCCAAATAACTGTTTTTAGAATATTTGTCGGACTTTTTGTCTAGAAACCCCCATTCAAGAATAAACCACTAGAGGGGTATGATGATGAATGATGGTAGGTCACTATTTAATATAATTTTTACTGACTTACTTCAAAAAATGTATACTGATCGTTAAAACTTATGGTATACGTTTATCTTAATATCTTTATAATAATTTATTCTTCACCTATGGTTTTTTCTATAATTCAAACATAAAAAAAATGATTCAAATATAATGTTTTAAAGAAAAAAGCTATTTATAACCAAAGCTTTAGAACATTCTTAATATATATTATACTTTTATATGGATTTTTGTTTTGATGTATCGACATATGTATCGACTTTTTATTTACATTTTATTTATATGTACATACATTAATATTTATTTAAGTACCCTCAAGTACACCTTATAAAAACTTAACCCTCCACCTCAAGATTGCCTGGAAGAGATACCTTTTAGCGATAAGGCTGCTTTCTATACATATTTTCTATGTGTTTTTGTATTTTTGTTCGTATCTTTTTTAATAAAGTGTGATTATATACTATATAAGAGGAATTGAAGAAAATTTAAATATTGACTGTACTTTACAATACGTGAATATTGAAAAGTACAGTAATATTAGGTTTATGAAAGGTAATGTACACCCAGCGGTCGAATTCGACCATAATCATTTCTTTTTATTGTTAACACTAAAACTCGTCTATAGCTTATAAACAAAAAGCAAATCCGTCGACAAACAGAGCAGGAAAGGTTATTTGGGAGATGAAGTGAAATTTCACTACACATTATAAAACGAAGTCCTCCGCCGCGTCTGTCTGTCCGTTAGCGATAAACTCAAAAACTGCACCGACTGTCATGCAGTTTTCACCAATGGATAGAGTGGTTTTCGAACAAGGTTTTGGTATAGCAATAGTATCATTATGTACGTTTATGTAAATTTCTGAGAGAACCAATATAATACCTATGACTTTAAATGGAGTCAGTACCTACACCTTTATATGGCTGGACCCTAAAAATGTTAAAATAAAAAGTTTAAATTCTAACATATTGGTATAATTTTAATGAAAAACTAGCGTCTCCTGACCTTTGAGATACGTTATAACAATTAATTTAGATTTCTCATAGATGAGATACTTTCCAGATACCATTTAAACTAGCTACCGTCCTACCAAATTTCGTCAAAAATTTGTTCATCGTTTCCTAGTGATGCAAAATCAAACAGACAAAATTAAAAAAAAATATAGATTCTAGCCTCTATTATTTCAATTAGATTTTCCAAAAAAATATTTAATGAACAGATTTGATATATTTTATGTGAAAATAAAGAACTTTATGCAACACGTTCTTTTACAGCGATTACCACAGACAACAAAGTACATAATATTAAGTTACTTACAAAATCATAGATAATACATAATTTTAATATAAAGGTAGCAGTATAGTGGGCAGTGGTAGCCCAGCGGTAACGCGTCGCTTGTATAACCGAGTGATGCGGGTTCAAATCCGGGTCTCGCACCTCTGATATTTTCATGTGCGAATCATTTCTATCATGATTACCACTTGTCTTACGGTGAAGGAAAACATCGTGAGGAAACCTGCATGTCTGAGAAAACCTAGCAAGTTTTCGAAAGACATGTGAAGTCCGCCAACACGCACTGGGCCAGCGCGGTGGACTATGGCCTGATCCCCCTCGTACTGAGGAAGGCCCGTGCCCAGCAGTGGGACGTTAAAAAAAGGGCTGATGATAATGATGATGAATATAAAGTTAGACCATAGAAGGTATAAATTTTATTCTAACAAGATTCGACTTAGGACTTTATTTTTAAATAAATAAAATAATATAGATATATATTAAATAATTAAGCGTCTAAAATTTGGTTTAATTCACTATAGCCTATGATAATGGGTCCATTCATACTAAACGTGGGTCAAGTGGTTGTCAAATACACATGTACATACTTTACATCGGTAAAGCTTTTTTGAGTATATCGTATCCTAAATAAATATACGTAAATTACTTTCTAGTAGTGTAGAGGTCTGTCTGTGTACACATTACGAGATTGTGAGTGCCGGAAATAGCTGGAAAAACTACTTTTAAATAATAGCAAGTATATCCAGGGAGTGGTAGCCCCAGCGGTAACGCGTCGCTTGTATAACCGAGTGATGCGGGTTCAAATCCGGGTCTCGCACCTCTGATATTTTCATGTGCGAATCATTTCTATCATGATTACCACTTGTCTTACGGTGAAGGAAAACATCGTGACGAAACCTGCATGTCTGAGAAAACCTAGCAAGTTTTCGTAAGACATGTGAAGTCCGCCAACACGCACTGGGCCAGCGCGGTGGACTATGGCCTGATCCCCCTCGTACTGAGGGAGGCCCGTGCCCAGCAGTGGGACGTAAAAAAGGGCTGATGATGATGATATCCAGGGATGTATTTAAATTATAATACAATACATTATTATAGGCGTATTTGTGGTATATCGGGTCTATTTTACTTTACATGATATTCAATACAACGCCTGACGCGACAACTGTGCTACTTTTTTAACGATACTCTAAATCTTTCGAATTTTTTCGAGAATTTATTATAATTTTTGGTTCTCGACGTTCCGAATGCTTGAAGCAATCATGAAAAAATCAGAAAAGTTTGTTTTATTTTACATCTCAAATAATTCGCGTAAACAATGGTTATTGATATTTTATAAGAAAAAAACAATTCGATTAATATATCTTCGTTAAATCTTCTAATATATAAAAATCTCGTGTCACAGTGCTTGTTATCGAACTCCTCGATTTTTTGTGTATATTTGGTAGGTCTGAGAATAGGTCGTAGACTAATTTTATTCCCCTAGGCGATAAAGGTGGCCTTCTCCAGATATTTATTTTTTTATTTTTTATTTTTATACCAAATTATTATTTTTCACTTTTTTAAGATTTGGCATCAAGAAATTCTTATAACTCTAAATTTTCATTCCTCGGGCGCGGGCGAAACCGCGATAATTGCTAGTATACCATAGAAACAAAACTATTATTAAATATACTCACAACATTACAAAACACTGTGCTAATAAATTGTCACTAAGCCAAAAAAATAATAAGCGTGTTAAAACTCCAACGGGACTTAAAAAACCTAACACAATGTGAATACGGAGTTTCAAACAAATCAGATTACACGAGCTTTCCAAATTAATATAAAGATGCGAATGTTTTGGTACGCGGTATAACGTAATTCATATGAAAAGAACTTTACGTGAGATAAAATAGCTTTTGAAATAAGAAAGCTCTGCAAAGTGCGTGCTTTTTATTGTTTTTGTAAGCATAATATTATAATCTTTGGTAATATTTGTGCTAGTTTGGCTTTAATAGCCTAGGCCTATGGTTTTGGCTATAAAACTTTTCTTCTAGAATATCCGAAAAGCTACAATGTGGTAAATATTCAGCTCTAAATGTATAAAATCTCGTGATAGTTAATTCCAAAAATACATTTTGTAGTGGACCGAATTATGAATCTAAGCCACGTACTCTTCTTCTTCTCGAAGTCACTCGAACACACAAAATATTTAATCAAAATCGGTCCAACCGTTTAGAAGGAGTTCAAGTATACCCACTTTACCCAAAAAATTGTTTTTTAACAAGCAAGACACTATAACTGACTAAAAATATTATCAATTATAAAATACTGTTTTTGGAAAATCTCAACGAAACAGTCATTATTATCCATACAGAGTTCTAATCGAAATAGTTTTTAGAATTTTCGTCCGTCTGTGACCGCATCACGAGAACACCACTGGATAGATATTGATAAATAAAATAAATAAATAAATATTTTGGGACATTATTACAACAGCGCCGTCTAGTTCCGTGGTAAGCTAAGCTTATGTAACAGATAACAGATAGTTGATATACTACACAAAAGTTTAAGTTTAAGTTTAGTTTTTTAAGTTTTTTTAAATACATACATATTATAAATATTACCACTCATTACTGTAGTACAAACATTCGTGCTCAACAAATGAATGCCCCCAGCAGGACTCGAACCCGCGACCGCTGGCGCAGAAAGTAGGGTCACTACCAACTGAGCCAAACGTGTCGTCTATCTGATGAAATTTGGTATGATAATAGCTGGTTATCTAAATCTAAACTAACCGTTAAACGTATCTAGTGTGTAGTAACTTTTAATCAAATACGTTATAACTTAACCTTTATTTTGAAAATTCAGCACGTGAAATTGAGGATAAAATATTTTAACTATAAATATGTTACGTACTCTCCCGAAAACATCGAGCCTGGTAAATCCATTGTGGAGTTTTGTTTAATTTTTGTTAAAATTTCACTCTATTGGCTCTGTCGACTAGGCTTTATTTCGTGTTAGAATTACGCTCGAAATTTTATTTTATCAAGTTTTTAATATGGAGAGAAAATTCGGTCATTTTAATTGGCTAGTACGAACTATTAGATTCTATTTAGTCCAGTCTAAATTCAGCTGTTATTTTATATGGATTTTAAAACAATGGTAGCCCAGACCTAAGGTATGGGAAACTGAGTGGTGCAGGTTCTGATTCCGGGCCTAATCATCATTCATCACCATCTAGTTCCATGGGAAGCTACGGGATTTGTGATATAGATACCATATAGCTTATAACTTTAAATACATGTTATAAATGTGACCTATGACTGGAGTACAAACATTGTTGCCTTCACACTAATGAATGCCCTCACGGGACTTAAACTCACGATCACTGGTACAACAAGTATGGTCACTACAAACCGAACCAAATGTTGTCAACGCAATTGAAATATAGTAACTATTATATAAAACAGCAGCGCCGAATTTATAAATTTCATCGCCGTATAGTTTTTATGCATTTAAATGAATTCTTAATGGACGTAAAATATTTCATATTTACGCTATAAAGTGTGATTTATAATGCAAGAAAACGAAATGCGCCATATTGTAATATTACGAATGCCGCTATAACAGATTTAAAATATAATAATTTAGCTTGACTTATGAATGTTGAATATCTTGAGAATAATAGTGTACAATTAACTAAATAAAATATTTTATGCTTCAAATTGTGACGACACGTTTGGCTCAGTCGGTAGAGACCCACCTTTTTGCGCCAGCGCGGCGGTCGCGGGTTCGAGTCCTACTTTCTGCGCCAGCGATCGCGGGTTCGAGTCCCGCTGGTGCATTCATTTTTGAGCACGAATGTTTGTATTTATAGTATGTATGTATTTAAAATTTATATGTGTAGTGTATCAACTATCTGGTATCCGTAACACAAGCTTAGTTTACCAAGGAACTGGATGGCGCTGTATGTAATAATATCCCAACATATTTCGTTTTAATTAAACGTTTTTAAAGCATAGAAATGTATTGAATTATACTAGAACAGATTCCTCATCCCATACAAAGCAATTGACGAAGGCATCGGGACAAAGAAAGAATTATGTATACGAAAACATTTAAAAACAAAGAAGAAATATATGACATTCATCGACACTTTTCTATTTGAAAAGTAAAATGTCAGTTTGTCCAATCGAAACTGCATATATCATACAAAGCAAATGAATTCAAGTCAGATAGTACGGAACTTTAGAATTTGGCAAGGACACCAAAACATGTGGCGAACGGCCAATATTTTATTTGTTACAAAATAAATATTGTATTGAAGCTTTCAATTGCTATTTATCTATATCTGTGCTTAATATAATGAAGAGGAAAGATTTGTATTTTTGTATGTAATGAATAAACTCAAAAACTACTGGACTGATTTTAATGAAATTTGGTACACATGTAGTCTAGAGCCTGAGAAAGAATATAGGCTACTTTTTAGGGCGAAAAAAGGGATGTAAAGGGTTGAAATAGGGAATGAAAGTTTGTATGGAAATTACGTCATGTTTAAAGCTAGAAGCTTGAAACTTATTTTTTAGGCTTTTGATTATATATAAATAAAAAATATATAATCAAAAGCCTTTTATTTTATATATAATAATACTTTATATATAATAAAAAAGTAAGACATTTGAAGTTTGTAAACATTTTATGCTAAAGGAGGTACCTAGAGACGAACCCGAGCGAAGCGAGGGTGATTCGCTAGTTTATTTATAACTAACAAATCTTAAGGAATAAAACTATTGTCTTTTTCAGTCAATTTTACTCACCATCGTCTTAAACTGAAACTCTTATTACAACTAAATTATTATTAAATACTAATTCATAATATATTAATACGCTGTTATATACATATTTGTAAATTAATATAATGTAAAGGCTTAGTTGTGGATTTTCTGAAATATATATATACCACGATAAATTTAAGTTAAAATGTACCTACATCTATACATTTCAAATTAACAGCTTTTCACTAAATTCATATAAAAGTATATGCGATACTAACAACAAAAAAAAATATTTTTGTCTGTCTGTTTGTTCCGGGTAATCTCTGAAACGGCTGTACCGTATATATTGTATATTGGTGGGACTTTCACTAGCAGATAGGTAATGATGTAAGGAATAACTTCAACAAAGGAGGAGGTTTTTAGAAACTATTTTATCTAACGGAACTTGTGGCTTAAGCCTAGGGACGAACACGAGCGAAGCGAAGGTTAGTCGCTAGTGGTAAATAAATCAAAATTTCAATTTTAAAGTATTATAGAACAATAGAAAATGGCGAACAAGATACTTTATAGTGTATTAGTAGTTGTACAGTGAATTAAAATTACTTATTTAAATATAGGTATAATCTTTTAAGACTTCTTTAGCAGCGGGACTGAAGTTACCAAAACATTTCGAACTTTTGTTACTTTGGATGAGTCTATAAATGGCATTCCTGTCAGAGTACATCACATAATCATTTTCATCAAACGTCATACCGAAAACGTCAATATGGGCTACCTTTTTAACGCTAAAATAAGGTTTGTTCTCCACATAAATACCGTTACCAGAAAAATATATATCGCCGAAGCGATCTTCAACAATTTGTCTTACTGTGATTTCATCACTCAATACAATGGTATTTTTACCGTTCTTCTCAACTTTGTAAAGAGCTGTCTTATTACTAAAATATATATCATTATGTTTCGATACAAAAAAATTGTCCACTTCAATATTCACAGCTTCTGCTACTTGAACGAAATTTTCGTTGACTAAAACGAATAGCTTTTGTGTCGGATACTCGATGTAGTAGAATTTTTTTCTAACAAACAATCCCCATATAGATTTGCCTTCCTCAGCGAAGAATTCAGCTGTTTTATTCAAAAAATTATATTTATAGATCCCATCATGTCCGCCGAAATATATATCGTCGTTACCAGGATCGTATGCGACAGCGTATCCACCGGGAATGCCTTCGACTTTCTCAATCTCTTTCTTACTCATATCGTATGACATTATTTCGAAGTCTGCTTCAGTGGCATTTTGTATGGTATGACTGAAGAATAGAGTGTTAAAGAATTTGTGGAAAACTAGATTGTAAGGTCTGCCAAGGTTTTCAATTATCAATTCCCTTTCAAAATAAACATGGTCGAATATAACGCCTTTACAAGATATCAAGTCCTTTTTAGCGCTATGTTCCGTCACAGTGGATAGGAGGAGAAAAAATAATAACATTTTATTGCGTTTAATTTTGTTTGGTATCCGCAGCGCGGCACCGGGGAACGTTTCGTTAAAATTTCTCTTTTTATTTCACGTTACAAAATTACAATGTTTAAAGGAATTTAGTATCATCCGTTTTACTGCCAGCACCTTTTAGTGTCTGAATCTTGATACAGTCATCTGAAATATAAATTATGTTTGTTGTTACACTGTTTAGAGTTGTGTATAAAATACGTTCTTATGTGGTCGAGTTAAATTAATACACTGTATATATATTTTGGTTAGCTTGGTTTAATTGCTTTTCTTTGTTTAATTAATAGAATTATATCATTTATTTTTTTAAGTAATTTAATAACAACGACGGATCAAGTTGACATTAATGAATAAAGAAATTAAGGTACAGGCATTAATTAAAGACCTTTCACTTACATAAAAAATACTTTAAAACTACAAATTGCTACTAATAAGGTCTTAATTAACAGAAAGACAAAGTGAAATGAAGTGATAGTTAAAATGAAGTTAGATGATAGTTTAAATGAAATAGTTGTTGAAAGTAGTACTTGTGATAGAATTAAGCCAAAACTGTGCACATATCGCAATGTTTAAACAAAATTCAATATATATTTTTTGACTTGACCTGGAATTCGAACCTTAGACCTTAAAATCCAGATAATAACTGAACGAATACCATTTTTATACATAATATATACTTACTTACATTTTTGTTACTTCCATTATTCTTAAACTTTTCTTATAAAAGTTACACAGTACTCTAATCAAAACTTCGCCTGATATTAGCGACAGTATGATCTATTATAACAAAATGAATCAAATAACACTAATGAGATATAATTACATCAGTAAGTATAAACAAATTCCAATGAATTATTTAGAGTTCAGACAATAGAATGTTTGCGTTGATAAAAAAATAAACAATTTTAACTAAGAACTTCCCACATTTTTGTCTGGGTTATAATATTAAAATTATTTTTTATCTTATATATAAAATTCTCGTGTCACTATGTTCGTTCCCGTACTCCTCCGAAACGGCTTGACCGATTCTCATGAAATTTTGTGAGCATACTGAGTAGGTCTGAGAATCGACCAACATCTATTTTTCATACCCCTAAGTAATAAGGGTTGTCCCCTAAGTAATAAAAAATTATATATTTATATGGCAAAACAACGTTTGCCGGGTCAGCTAGTATAATTAGAAGGATGAAAATTCAGGGTTATAAACATTTTTGATGCCATATCATAAAAAAGTAAAAGTTAGGGGAATAAAATTTGCCTACGACCTATTCTAAGACCTACCAAATATACACAAAAAAATTATAAAAATCGATCAAGCCGTTTCAGAAAAGCACTTCAAGCACTGTGACACGAGATTTCTATATATTGGAGATAGCTTAAAAACACTATGAGCGTCAGTCAAAATCACATCCCTTAGCTTTAGACTCTTGGAATATGGGTCTTTCTAAATTTAGGATATTTTCTACGTGAAACCTTTTTTTATATTATTTATTATTATTTATTTATTATTATTAAAGTTTATATATTTTTATTTATTAATTGTAACATTGTAAATCTCTTAGATTTGTATAATGTTACTTACATAATTCATTATATATTCATCATCATCAGCCCTTTTTAACGTCCCACTGCTGGGCACGGGCCTCCCTCAGTACGAGGGGGATCAGGCCATAGTCCACTGCGCTGGCCTAGTGCGTGTTGGCGGACTTCACATGTCTTACGAAAACTTGCTAGGTTTTCTCAGACATGCAGGTTTCCTCACGATGTTTTCCTTCACCGTAAGACAAGTGGAAATCATGATAGAAATGATTCGCACATGAAAATATCAGAGGTGCGAGACCCGGATTTGAACTCGCATCACTCGGTTATACAAGCGACGCGTTACATTATTAATATTAAATATACTATATTATTATATACAATATTGTTAGAGAGTTAATTTAGAATTAAATATTTATTTAATATTAAATATTAAATTATTTAATCTAATTAATAATAGAAAAGAAATAATGTTTTAGTTTTGCCTTAATATTAAAAAAACTTATGAAACTTTAGTGGTAAAGTTTTTAAAATAGCCGTGTCTGATAAAACTATGATTGTTATCAAATAATTGGATAGCAAAATGTCGAAAACATTTTAGTTATAACACGATACTGTCTCTCAACAAGGTCATGCTACGTTAATATTTTTTCATGATATTTTGCATAACAAAATATTAAGTAAAATATATAATAATTATTCTATAGATATAATAGAATTCTAGCTGAGTCAAATCTGTACATTGAATAGGTTTTGGAACATCTTATTTAAGTAGTTATTTTTACAGATAGAGAAGCTGAACTGGTAGTTTTTAGAATTTTTGTTTGTCGGTCTATCTGTCTGTGATCGCATCACGAAAATTGACCGTGATAGAGTTTGGTAAAAATTAAAATCTAATAAAAAGCGTGTAAAAAATCCATAAAAACTTGTTTTACCTTTATATTAGACAAACAACTTACAAAAGAAAGCTGAAACACTTAGTTTTTTGTCCAAAAAAAAATTACAATAGGTAGTATCTAGATGAGAATTCAAAGAAGCAAACTCACGTATTCTACTTTTTGTAGCTCAGAAAAGAGAAAGCTCGACACTACTTTATAACTAAAAAAACTATACAAAATCGAACCCACTGCCAATGATAAATACACTTCTACTGGCACATTATATTGAAAGCTGTGTTTTAAAATCTGAATACATTACATTTAATTAATTAAGCCGCATTATGTTTAATACGTTTAAACGATGCGAGAAAATATTTCAAACGAAAATAGGAAAAGTTTATGAATGCTCGAAAATAATGACTTTATATACTTAGTAACAAGATTGGCGAATTGTTGTTTGATTTGTGATTCTAATTTAAAATAAAAGGCTCAGGAAATTCTAAGTGTTTCTAATATTAGCAAAAAATCAGTTTATTTCTATTTTACAAAAAAGCATGCTTTATTTTTTTATCGTCGATGTAACTGATAGATTACGGTATGCTTTGATGTTTCGGAAGAACCCTAATTATTTTTCCAAATAAAAGTAGCTTAAGATACTTCCTATAACATTATCTATCTGCCAATGAAAACTTCTTCAGAATGAGTCCAGTCGTTTCGGAGATTAGCCGGAACATACATACAAAAGACAAAAATGTTAATAGTTTTTTTAGAATAAGTACAGTATATAATCAAATATCCATTTAGAAAAAGCTTTGATATTACAAACAGACACTTCAATCTTATTTATTTATATAGACTGTTAACGTTGTTACATTTACGCATACCACAAGGGTGTTATGTGGAACACCGCCCATTGAAGTGAGCCCTCCCTTCGCGTTTCTTGGTTTCACGCCCGGTTGGATTGCCGGACGCTACTGAAACCCCCTCCCCCGCACCACGACAAGGTGAAAGCACGTGGCGGTTATGAGAAGATAACACACACAATAAAAAATAACAAATTAAGTAAATTTTGTGTCTATCTCATATAAAAGTAACTAAAATACGTAACCAAAGCATATCTTAATCAAAATTCTAAACGCTGCTGCACCGCTGTAGTATTACGAACACCGCAACATCACATCCGGCTACATTAATTACCCTACTACAAACGCTCTCGTATGAATGCACGCGCTAAACGAATTATTTTATTAAGAATACGTGAAATTTATGTTTTCATATTTCCAGCGCGTGGTTTGCTTATAGTTTTCTTTTGTTTTTAATTTTTATACTTTACTCTCGTAGGTTAGAAATGTATGAACATTAATCACATTCGTGTATTCTCGTTATTCATCTCAGTACACCCCATCCGTAGTATCTTTTATCGCTTATTACCATGGAGGTTAGAGACCAGGAGAACCATCGCTTCATACTAAAGCATTACCCGCCTGTTTTCTGAAAATTTGTAGAATTTACAACGCGCTGTCGTCGGTAAGTAGTATTTGTAAAGTTAGCTGTTTATGAGTATTGTCACTATTGTGACAACGTGAAGTTAGGCATTGAGACAACATAGCGATTGCAGCGCCTCCTTATTTTGACAATATTTCTGAGACACTACATTCTAGGGCGATGTTCCTCCTGGTCTCTAATCCCCATGGCTTATTACAGATTTTTCACAGATGATAGTTTTCCGCAGTAAAAAGTATAGTATATAGGATATATGTTGATTCAAACCAGCTATCATTATACCAAATTTCATCAAAATCAGACCACTTCTTTTGTCGTTGAAGGTCACATATAAACAGAAAAAAAAACAAAATTTATAAATTGGGCCTTACTTTCTATCGATAGTAATTACTATTACAATGTGATTTTCCTAAAATATTTACAGATAATTATATAGATTGATTCAGTTACTATTTTAATATAATATGTATATATTTAATTAACTAACATTATTGTTATCTTAGTTATAACGCAATGTTGCCAATTGTTAAATATTAATAACAATAACAATGTATTACGCGACACTCTCCTGTGTATTTAAACACAGATGCAGTTCAGTTTCGAATGTAAATCGGACTGTTCTTACAATACGTACTACGGTTTCGGGATCGGAAATTAGTAGTATTCTTGCACTAAAGATGTTTTGATTCTCTCTAAGCACGCGCACAGTTTGTACACAATACTAGCCTCTGAGCACTGTAATGCTCTGCGAGACTAGCCATCTGCGCGGGAGATATTATAGCACACGAGTGTATGCGCAAACATAATAGTGCACTCTCTATTCCTTATCACTCTCATACTCCGGTGGGACGACTGCTCGACACGACCAGTGAGGATTAAGGCGCAGGACCGACGGCTTTACGTACTCTCCGAGGCACGCAGGTGAAGCACCGCCAACTTCCCAACTCCGGGCTGTTACTGAGGCTTACGAAACAGAAAGACTCAATAACTAAACTTGGCCCACCTGAGACTCGAACCCAGGACCTGTACCTGCTAGCCACCAACGAGATGGTTCAGTTTTTTTTAGAAAATAAAAATGTCTGGATAAGTATGGGTGGGTTGCCACTATCCAGTATTTATCACGTGCTAAGGTCAAATTTTCGTTTCTTTCTTTTAAACTTTTTATACTGTTTTCTACTGCTGTATATATAAATAGAATTTTGTATAGTA
Source organism: Boloria euphrosyne (assembly GCA_951802675.2). Classification (NCBI taxonomy): domain Eukaryota; kingdom Metazoa; phylum Arthropoda; class Insecta; order Lepidoptera; family Nymphalidae; genus Boloria; species Boloria euphrosyne. Next base: position 1,617,060 of record OX637893.1, read on the forward strand.
AAATTTGGTCTTTAATTTCCGTCTGTCACGACTTCACAAAGTTTCAAGTTTCGTGTAATCTTTCGATTTCGAGAAACAAAAATGATTTCGGAAATTGCAAATATCAACTTTGTACTAAGTAGACATTTACTTAACAAAAGATTACAAAATTTGGAAGTCATGGGAAATTTGTTTAAGAGCTTACCATTGTTTTACAAATTAGTGTAATAAACGTTCATGTTCGAGGTCTTTGAAGTTAAGTAAGGTCTATAGATATAATGTTTATGAGCGGATTATTGTTTAAAGATTTATCCGAATTTCTTTCAATTGAAAATTTATTGTGTCGTATGATAACATTTTCTAAGAAATTTTAGTACTTTTGAGCCTAAAAAGGTGCTTTCATATTTATATAGTTCAAGGCGTTAGTACGTAAGATTCTCCAATATATTCACCGTATCGTCGGGGGGGTTCAGTAGTGTGTGACAAACTAGTCGGGCATGATAATTTTTTGACAAACAGCCCACTTTTTAGCATTTTTTCCCATAAAATTTGTTAAAAATAATGTTCTTTTTAACAAAACTCTTTTATTAATAAGCGATTCTAACAAAATATATAATACTAAATGATAGTAAATTTGCAAAACCGCACCAATAATGGTTCAGCCGTTCCCAAGATTAGCGCGCACAAACGCACAGACAAAAAATAAACAATTGCTATGGTTTCTACTTCCTTTATAAGGACCCCTAATAGTAGTTTTTCTCAATTATATTCATATACAGACAGCGATCGAATACAATTTTTCTATAGTATAGATAATCGTCGACTCGTTTGGCTCAGTGGGTAGTGACCCTACTTTCTCTCTCTCTCTTTCTTCTCTCTTTCTTATTTATTTAATATGTATTGTAGATCAGTCCAATACTTGTACAAATCCAATACACGATTAAAACTTACCAAAGAAAATTGAATGTAAATCTAGGTATCTTTTCGTGTCACTTCAAATAGTCCTTCGCCTAATTCAAAACATCTTCAAGAGATTCCTTAAAACTACTTAACATAATAATGCTCGAAAATCTTATCCTAAAACGTATCGCAAATAAAATATCCCTTCTATTATATTGCGAATGGCCAAGTAATATGCAAATTGGTCACGTCTTTTCACCACGTTCGTGAGTACTCATCTTATTGACTTCCCTTTCTATGCCGAAGGACGTGGATTCGATTTCACTTAGTATCCTTTATGTTAAGAAAGATTTTGACAAACAATTTGGTGAATGGCATGAACTTTATCTCGTAAAGTATCGTAGTGTTATTGTAAGCTCTATACCGCCGAGTGTATACCTACAGGACGACACGATAATCCTTTTTAATTTAGCATAGCGTGTAAAGTTTCACCGAACTCTAAATAAGAGAAGTATTTAAGCGGATGTTTAACTTAATTTCAGGAGTTTCAAAGATATTTTGTAGTGTAGTTGTTATATAATGTACTAGCGACCTACCCTCGTACCGCTCTATATTTTAACTATTAATGCAGATTTCTCGGACATGTGATATTTTCGCAGTAAAAATGCTATGTTAACTAAAATGTTATGTTAACTCTACGTTAACCCGGATAACCAGGTATCATTACACTAATTTTATCAAAATCAATCTAGTAGTTTTCTCGTAATACGCAGACAGACAGCGAAACAGAAAAAAAAAAAAAAAAAATTATAGATTCGTACTCTATAGTCTCATAACGATAAAACTGAGTATTAGAAATATATTTTCCAAAATAATTTAAGTGATGTTTTTAAATTCCACTACGTCAGAATTTTATTATAAATGTATAGAAGATATTCTGCCTGTAAAACGTACTTGAATTGATTTAGTTAATACAAAAGAATAGTTTGACCTAAACAACAACAACCAACAAAAGCGAATTTAAAAGTTAGCATAAAATCTATGTCTTATATATAAAATTCTCGTGTCACAATGTTCGTTCCCGTACTCCTCCGAAACGGCTTGACCGATTCTCATGAAATTTTGTGAGCATATTGAGTAGGTCTGAGAATCGGCCAACATCTATTTTTCATACCCCTAAGTAATAAGGGTTGTCCCCTAAGTAATAAAAAATTATTTATATGGCAAACAACGTTTGCCGGGTCAGCTAGTATATATAATAAACTTCTAACTAAGTTGAATCTGTACATTGAATATTTTTTATAAATTCTTATTGGAATAGTTATTATTATCGATACAGAGGCCGAATCTATAGTTTTTAGGATTTTTGTCTGTCTGTCTGTCTGTGACCGCATCACGAGAACACCACTGGACAGATTTTGATGAAATTTGGTATGATGTTAGCTGGTAATGCGGGTCAGGGTATAGGATACTTTTTACTGCTGGAAAATATGTCATTTCTGAGAAATGTCAATTAACCGTTAAAAACTGGCTGTAAAACATCACACGGTATGTGAAATCTAAGAATTTAGTTTCTTTAAAACGCGAGCGAAGCCGCGAGGAATGCTAGTAATATAATAATTATATTATAAGCATATAAACGTTAAGGCCCTAAGGATTTTCACTTTTCGCCTGCATCGAAATCATCAATTTCACTGAGCCGAGATTTCTACTGATTTATTAAAGACCCTTTATTCCCTAAGAGGATTCTTTTCTTCGCAACCTTTTCGTTGTAACATCCCCAATTATATCCGTGCCTGTTCATATTAAAATGATGAATTTGTATAGAAATACACAGCGGCATCTAGTTCCGTGGTTAGCTACGAGGCTTGTGTTACGAATACCAGATAGGTGATTAACATTAAATACATACATATTATAAATATAATATATTTGATTCTATAATATATTAGAAGTTTGTATTAGTGTATGTTTGTTCGTCTTTCACGATGTTACTGCTTAACTTGAAGTAATTTATAGGCTACTATTACTAGAAAAATTAGCTATCTGTAATTTGTATACAAATAATATGTAAAAAATACTTATAATCCTACATTTTTAACCGTCTACCACCGATCTCTATTTTTAATCGTAATTAGAACTCGAGCGGAGCCGCGGGAATTAGTATGCTATAAAATCTAACCGAATTTTAGTGAAACAAAATATTCAGTAAATAAACCAGTATTTCTTAACAAATTCGTGTCTAGACAAAGGTTATTTTACAAAGAAATACACTTTTTCGTAAATTTGCAGGCGTGAACGGTATCATGTATTATTTATAGTAGAGTTAAGGCTGGTGTTCTACGAGGCTTTAAGCCTACGCGTACGTAGAGGTGGCGTAGCTTTTGACATGCGAGGTTTATGCTGTCTACTGCTCATACTGAAATAAAAATATTTTTATACACAGGCCCGCTGGTTGTACGTCAAAATAAATTAAACGGTTTTTATAATTTTCTAATAAAATAAAAGTAGCCTCAGTTACTCCTTATAACATTAGCTATCTGCGAGTGAAAGTCCCGTCAATATCGGTCCAGATATTAGCCGGACACAGAAAAAATTTTAAAAATTGATTTTTGATGCATCATGCATTTAGTGAAAAGCTGTTACTTTGAAATTAAAAACACTTCAATTTTATTAATATATAAGCCTTTTTAAATAAAAATCTAATTCAGAAATGTAATTTAAGAGTATGTTAACATATCGTACTAAAATAATATATAATAATACAGGTATATTATTATAATTAATTTGTCCGTCTGTTGCTTCCATAAGTTGAAATTCATGGACCAATTTTGGTGAAATTTAGCACATCAACTATGCTGTACTTTCAACGTATAGGCAAATTTATAAGTACTTATTAAATAAGCGCAATAGTTTTTCTTGGTTTAACTAAACTTGCTATACTATCATTATTGATTTTTTTTATTTTTTATTAATAATAATATTCAAGTTATATAGAGTTTAAGTTATAAATAATAAAAGTTATAAGTATTACGTCTCAGAGATTTATTTTATTTTGCCCTTTCGTTGGCAAAACAAAGACGCTTTTAAAGACTCTAAGGGCCTTTGCTATTGTCAATATTGAAAAGGTGTTGTCATAATATCTATTGTATAGCAATTTTAATAAAGCCTGTAGATTGAAAGGCACTGCAATAATAACGCACTCGCTTGGGTAACCGAGTGATGCGGGTTCAAATCCGGGTCTCGCCTTTGATATTTTTATGTGCGAATCATTTTCTAACATGATTACCACTTGTCTTACGGTGAAGGAAAACATCGTGAGGAAACCTGCATGTCTGAGAAAACCTAGCAAGTTTTCGTAAGACATGTGAAGTTCGTCAATCCGTACTTTGCCATCGTGATGGACTATGGCCTGATCTCAGTCCAACCTACTTGGTTTCCTAAAACATTTCTCTTCACCATAAGGCCAGTGCTGTGTTAAAAAAATGAATATGTTAAAAAAAAATATCAAGTAATGATATTTAAATTGATGAACCATTTTAATTTGCTAAAAGCGTAATTACTAGAATGTTATCTTACCAAGCCCTAGGTATCAACGGCGTCATCATTCAATCTATTACAACTAGATAGATAGCTTATTGCCTAAAGCCTAAATTGACCTATTTACAATATTCAGTACAATATAGTCAACCCCGATTCTGTCGTGTTCATCCCTTATTATAAACATTATTTTCGTACACAAGAAAAAAATGTCCAATGCAGTAAAACCGTTTTTTATATAACAGTGTTTATTAGACACCTATGACTGGAATACTAACATTCGTGATCATCACCCGGGACTCAAACCAGCGACCGCTGGCATATGTCCTGTATGCTAAGTAAATAGAAAGAAGAACTCGTATACCATCCATGGTTTAAAATCTCATATCTCGGTCGTTATGTAGCAAAATAATAGCTTTAACATGGGGTGTTGTCAGTATTGCACATCCGGGTGTCGAGGAGTACATAAGCCGCTTCGCACCTGATCTCATCACGCTTTGAAAGTGGAATTGAGTTCACTTGTGTTTACGGACATAATTGTGTACTCGTACAATGCCTTCGAACAGCTGAGATACACTAAAGAGATTAGACACTATAGTTAATCAGTTAAGATTGCATAGTAATTAATTATTAGAGTAGTTAAAAAAAAATTAAAAAAAAATTAATTTCAAATTAACAGCTTTTCACTAAATACATATGAAAGCATATACGGCACTAACATCAAAAAATCAATTTTTTAACTTTTCGTCTGTCTGTCTGTTTGTTCCGGCTAATCTCTGAAACGACTGGAGCGATTTTGACGGGACTTTCACTCGCTAATGTTATAAGGAGTAACTTAGGTTAATTATTTTAACTATTAGAAAATATGCAAACCTTTTAATTTATTTTAACTTACACCCAGCGAAGCGGGCCGGGCTTGCTAGTACGAACTAAAGAAGAAACATCAACCTATCGTCTATAAAAATGAAGAAATTTGAAGTGTCTGTTTGTAATACATATGAATATAACATTTTTACGAAATAACGTATTAAATTATATATGCTACTTACAAGAAAGACACTATTTTCAAAATGTTTGTCTGTCTATCGGTCTGTTTGTTTCGGCTTATCTTCGAAACGGCTGGACTGATTTTAACGGAATTTTAATAAGCAGATAGCTGAAGTTACAAGGAGTATCTTAGTCTACTTTAAGACTAGAAAAAAAACTCAGCAAAATAAAAATAAACCCTAAACGAATCAAATGTTTACGATAGTTTTGAACATAAAAGTTTTATAAGAACATAATACCTATAAAACTCACGTTACACCTTTATCACTTGGAGACTATTTATTGGAAAGCAAATAATGATTCCAGTTTAAAATTAGTACATAAATCAGAAGTCAAGTACGAATTGCATTTTAACTAAATGCAATATAACTAACACGTAAATGCTAATACAAAAATATACTATAGAAAAACTAACCATTTGGTTTGATTATACTCTTCATTTCTCATAATTTCGCTATGAAAATGGACTAAAGTAACGCAAAATTACACAGGAAAAGGTACTCAGTATCAAATGAAGACAAAGTCGATGGAAGCACACTGTAGAGTCATAAATATTCAAAAAAGACGACCATTACAAAGCTTTTACCCTAATCTATGGTTCACAAGTAAAAAAGAAAATATTACTACCACATATTTTCGAAGAGAAACGCTACATACAAACAAACTCATTTGGAATATAAATTGCTATAGACGTGCACTGGTTTTAGGGACGTAATGTAATAATATCGATATTTATTAGGTTTTAATAAAATAGCAATCGATAATAAAACAAAATAAAGAATATTTACTATTGAATCAAAGTGTTGTTTTATTTTATTATTTTATACTTACGGTATTAGTTACAGATTTCTATACAATATAATATTCAATACTTACATGGATTTGTAAATACGAACACTAAACATTTATTTTGACTTTTGATTCCTAACGATTCTAATGCCTTGCATAAATCACGCAAGTTTTACCCATATATTAAGTAAAATTATTTTTGTATTACTAAAAACCTAATCATAAAAAGTATTTTTACTTATAAGTTGTAGTGCTTCATGAAACTGTTACTGTATAAATTTAATTAAATCGTATCGATAACTCAAATAAATTATAATCTATCGATACTTTTTAGATATTTTGTACATCCCTAAACTAAGTAAAAAGGTTACCGCTATGCAGAGTGACGCATGAGGTCGATTTTTAACGCGCCACCTCTAAAGGCTTTTTGTACAAATTATATGATGCTGGATAAGTGAATAGAGTTTTGTTAAATCGAATATATTTAAGTTTAAAACAAGATATATTGTAGCAATTGAAATATAGACTAATACTAGCATTTTTTTTGGTTTTGTCCGAAAAATTAAAATGTTATATTGCTCTCTACATTCTTTACGAAGCATCATATGTCATATGGAAATCGAACCTACGACTTTCGTAGCTACTACGTAACTATCGTAGCTCATATTTTACTTATAAAATTAAACTTTATATAGTAGTATTAGCAATTCCCGCGGCTCCGCCCGCGAACAAATCTCTATTAAAAATAGGGATTGGCGGTAGAAGGATGAAAGTATTTTTTGATACCAAATCATGAAAATGTAAAATATAAAAATTTGATCTAAAAATAAAAAATAAAATATCTGGAAAGGGCCATCTTATCACCTTGGGGAATAAAAAATAGTCTACAACCTATTCTTGGACCTAACAAATGTACTCAAAAAATAACTTAAAAATCGGCCAAGCCGTTTCGGAGGAGTTCGATAACAAACACACGAGATTTTTATATATTAGAAGAAGAGGATTCATTAAAATATTTGTTTTATAAATAATTAACAAACACTAAAACTATTGTACCCATTTTAATGATCCTGTCACTTCAATATCCAATATTACCTATTATAGGCTATTTGCATAAATTATCCTGAAATATCGCATATAAAAATTCTCGAACGAAGCGACAGTGAATCACTAGTGTTAGTTAAAGTAGCTAAAATGAATTTTAAGAGAATAAATTTCCAATGTTTTTCTAAGATAAATCGAGAAATAATAAGTATCGTCGCCGGTCTAACGACTGTTTAATCTGAAAATTGCTTTCAAACAGTCTTTTGTTGAAAAAGTTACTGGATGTGTCCTGCTTATTTTAAATTTCTATTTAATTTGCGCTATTTACTTGTTGTGAGTTAGACGAACTTCTTAAGTTTCAATTTGCTTTCTTGTACTGATTAAACAATAAAATTTCATTTTTTTTTACTGAATGCCTATAGAAGTATGTACGGTACTTATAAGATTTTTGAACCGGTACGGTACGGTACTTATAGAATCGTTGTGATTTGAAACTCGATGAAACGAAAATGCGTCACGATAAAGAAAGAAATACATAAAAGTATAGGATTAAGTCGGAGAGAATGAGATAGAATGCATTCCCATGTTGCCATGGTAATCGTTTTTTATTTTTTGACATTTCTTTTTTTATATATATTCATCTCATTCTTTTGTCGATTTACTGAAGTTTCACTTCTATCGTGTGTGAATCGCACACACACCTTTTTTTAATTGTATTTATGTATGTCAGGCTGTCTGTCTGTCTGTTCCAGCTAATCTTTAAAACGGCTGGACCAATTTTGACCGGACTTTCATTGACATAAAGCTGATGACATAAGAAGTTAGTTAGGCTACTTTTTAAACTTCAAAATTAAATAATGTAACAGAATAGTTAGGGAAAATGATAAAAATACATTAAGACAGAGTTTCAGTGCATTATGGGCACTGAATTTATTAAATTTCATATTTAAAATTTAATTATTAATTTTTAAATATGAAAAAAAAAATCTTCTTAGATTTTTTTTCAACATAATATCTTTAACTCCATGTACAAAGTGATCCTGTCCAAATTTATTAAATCAAAACATTTGTGGATATTAAATTTCGTTTAAATACAAGCCTGAGTTTATTTTAATGTTTTTACCTAAAATATTTTTTTTTTTCTGAATAAATGAATTGTGAATATATTTGTCGTTGATGGGTCATTTTATTGAGAGTCTTATCAGATCGTCTTTCCGTTTCTATATTTCAGAGGCCTTATCTATATTAAAGGTATATTTTTAAAAAAAAACAGCTGTTTTATAATTACAAAGTGTTATAGCAAGGACTTTCTCGATACAACAAATATAAACGACACGACGACGACTCGTTTGGATCAATTTGTAGTTACCGCAATTGCTATGCCAGCGGTAGCGGGTTCGAGTCCCGCTGGGAGCATTCATTTGTAGAACACGAATGTTTGTACTCCAGTCATGGTTGTTTATATATTTTGTAATATGTATATGTTACAGTTAAAACCCGTTCTCAATTACAACGCGTTTTAACTATTCAAAACTAGTATAGACGAAACGCCTTAGTAAAAACTAGAATTGATTAGCAGATTAGAACAAAAATGTTACTATCGATAAATTATATAGTAGGTATGTTTGGTAAATACTTTAAATCAGTTGCTTTTTATGAAAATTATTTTCATTACGTATAAATCGCCATTTAAAATATTACACATGTTGGTACGAATAGTGAGCACGGATAGACAGCAACTTCTAAATAGCCTTCATACCTTTACTTTTCCTTATTTTAGTTAGACTTCATCATCATCAGCCCTTTTTAACGTCCCACTGCTGGGCACGGGCCTCCCTCAGTACGAGGGGGATCAGGCCATAGTTCACCGCGCTGGCCCAATGCGTGTTGGCGGACTTCACATGTCTTACGAAAACTTGCTAGGTTTTCTCAGACATGCAGGTTTCCTCACAATGTTTTCATTCACCGTAAGACAAGTGGTAATCATGATAGAAATGATTCGCACATGAAAATATCAGAGGTGCGAGACCCGGATTTGAACCCGCATCACTCGGATATATAAGCATCGCGTTACCGCTGGGCTACCAATGTCTACAGTTAGACTTAGCTTGTCTTAAAGGTAAATTTGTCTTTTGTTACATCATTAACTTGCAAGAATTTTTCTTTAGACTTGTTGAATTTTGTCCTGAAGAAGCACAATAAATTAGCTTTTTTAAAGACCTAAAATAAATGTAAATAACTGATTACTTAAAAAGTAACTGAGATTTTAAGTATTTGCTATAAAAATTGCTGCTCCGCCCTCGCCCGTGGCATGGAAATTTAGGGTTATAAGAATATTTGATGCCAAATCAAAAAAAAGTTAAAAATAAAAATTTGGGCTAAAAATCAAAAAATAAAAAATCTGGAGAAGGGTGTTCCCTTATCACCTATGGTAATAAAAATTAGCCTACGACTTCAGACCTACCAAATATACACAAAAAACTTTATAAAAATCGGTTCGTTTCGGGGAGTTCGATAACAAACACTGTGACAGAAGATTTTATATAATATTAGATAATCTATGCATAGAGCTGTAAGTATTTTATGATACCAGTACCTACACAACCCTGTTTAAAGTTTTTGTCTATATGTTTTATATGTTAATATATAGGATGTGTGTTATTTTGGAAATATTTAGGGTTCCAGCGTGACAAACTAAAACCCTTAAACGCAAAATTTGTAATTGCTCGCTAGGACCTTACAAAGTAAACAATATTATCCCACTTAATTATGTACATTACTTATATACTTTTAACTCTCTAATCTTAAATTTAATTTGAAAACAAATAATTTATACCTTTTTCCTCAACACCAAGGGGATCTGAATCCTTTCCTATTAATCTTTTATGGGGATCTCGAGACCCATCTCAAGTTGCCACCTCCCATGTCACTGTGGCCGTGTACGCTATTACTAAATCAAATTAAGCATTTAGATTCAAAATACCTTCTAAATGTGAGATATGTTTAATTACTTTTTTACTTATGTAATACTAGTTGTCTGTAGTATATATATAGTGTTCAGTCCCCTCTATATACTAGCGATGTACATACTGCATTTTCTGTATTTACATGCAATTCTCGCGACTTCGTCCGCGTTGGTAGAAGAATAAAAATTTAGGGTTATAAGTATTATTTGATACACAAAAAAAAATCATAAAATTCGGTCAAGCCATTTCGTAGGAGTTCGGTAACAAACACTGTGACACGAGATTTTTATATATTAGACTATTAAAATGTATAACTTGCTTAGCTTTAAATAAAGAGTTTGGATACAATTGTTAAAAATATAATAGGCATTATTAGATTCGTCTTTCTTTATGTTATATTATAGAAAATTTTACTATCATAAATATTTAAATTTCTATTCTTTGATAATTTTTTGGTAAACTATAGACTAGCTCTTTTTCAACCGACTTCCAAAAGGAGGAGGTTATCAATTCGTCTGTATTTTTTTTTTTTTTTTATGTTTGTTAGCTCATAACTTTGAGCTGGGTGAACCGATTTTGATGATTCTTTTTTTATTTGAAAGGTAGTGCTTCCCATGTGGTCCCATTTTAATATTTTCCAGTTCTGACAATGGCATCCATGAAAAAACCATAAAAGTCTTAAATTTGTATTAGCCCTTTCCTAACTGAGGGTACCAATTTGTACTGGATGATTCCCCGTCTATTATTTCAACAATACGATCGCGCATTACGTATTTGACACTGAGGATCCTTTCGAGTACTACTACGCTAGCCAATCACAGTGATTTATTCCGATTTTGCCTATTTACCGCCAGCTATAAACACTTTCAAGTTTCGAACTGTTTCGGTTTTGAGAACTGCGGATTGCTTTTGTTTTAGAAAATATTTAAAAATATAATAAACGGGGTAAGTTTTATTGTTTTATGTTTTTATATTAGCTAGTAGTCTTAACTATACAATTATTATAGTTTTAGATTATAAGTTTCAATTTCAGTGCGACAATAACGATAAAAATGTACAAGGACTTATGAGTACCGTCAGTGACTTTTGGTAGATTTTTTGTTAATTAGATCGAATATATTATGATATTTGTTTATTTTATAATACAGATATTTATAATGAATATTTCAAAGAATACGGCTTAGATAGAAGCATTACTTATGGAAGATCTTTTAGATTATTCCGAAACTTCAGATGTGGAATTGTCTGACGAAGAAAACATTTCCGAAGAACAACTACCCTCAACTAGCAATTTTCATAAAAATTTTGAGACAACATTAGAAGAATATATGCTGAGCCAAGCTGAACGTAATACAGGACATGAGTCAGTAGCTAAGATAAAGAATTCTTTATCTTAGGTCAGTAGATCCTAGTTCAGAAATAGACCAAGAAGTAATTGTATATTCTATTCCCAAAACTGTTCCAGATAATTTGCAGACTGAGGAAACTGTTACATCAACACATGCACAGTAAAAAAAAACTCTTGATCCTAATCGTAAATGGAATAAACCTGATGTAGAAACGTATTTACCAGAATATTCTGCAAACACGGGGGTAGTTGACAAATATCTTGCTGAATGCGCTACGCTAACTGATATTTTTCGGTCTTGATTAGAGGTGTAATGGATAATATTGTGTATCAAAGTAACTTATATGCAACACAATGATGAAGCTACAGTATCACGCATAGAAAAAATGAGTCTTGATCTATAATCACCTGTCCAAAGGCTATCAAAGACTAAAACTCTTACATGGGAGCGATACAGCAGTATATATAGAGAGATACAGCAGACAGATTGAGAATACTGGGTGGACTGGAAGTCCCAAAAATGGTGAGACAGGTTGTTTTGGGTTATTATCGATATTACAAATGTATATCATATTATTCATGGACTCATAATGGAAAAGATACCTGTAAAAGACTTCAGGAGATCCATTGCGCAAGGGTTGATGTCTATGAAGGACATCAAAGATAACAATAGATTATCAAGAGACTCTGTGCCTAGACTTGTGCCATATAAGAGGCACAAAACTGGATTATCAACGTTGAAAGACGTTCAATTAGAACATACGCGGACATTCGCCTCCGTTTGTGCCAAATGGAGGTAGGTATGAATACGCCGCATGAAGAAAGTGCAATCAAAGCCTCATACAAAATGTTCACACTCCAATAATATATTTTATGCTTAAATTAAAAAAATAATTGTTTTGCAGAATACCACGATGCTAATGTTTAATTACTTTTAATTTTATCGAGCCAAAAAGAAGTACTTCATGTTCCTATTTTAGTAGTCATTTTGTTACACAAGGTTCCTGACGGTACTTGTAAGTCTAGGTTTTATAAATAGTACCTAGATATAATAAAAAAATCTGGAAAAAATATATTAAATTTATTTACTGCCCCTTATCCATATAGAATCATAAAAACTTTACTTTTTAATATTTTTGGTATATTCGCTAGGAAAGGGTTAGGTATTTGCGCGACAAATGGATGAATAACTCAATATCACGCAAACCGATTTCGATGATTCTTTTTTTAATGGAAAGGGTATACTTCAAGGGTAGTTTGATGAGAGTTTGGTAAGGTTCTGATGATGGGATCCATGACAAAGTATCGGAACTCTTCAATTCTTAGGAGCAAATTAACGATGCTCGGCCGAATCTTTTATAGGCTATATGGATATATAAGTCACGTACCGTAACTGATGATGGAAGGTACAACTCCTCAACCGTTAGCAGTTTAAAGAAAATTCTTTCAATATAATACGCAATTATGAACGGATAGTTGTATACTTTCAGGCTATTAGGCTTACCTCATAATAGAAGATAAATTTTTATAGTTATTAACACAATACGTATCTACTTTCCGCAAAAAAATTAAAAATAAATTATTTTTAACAAAAAAACAAAAACCGACTTCCAAACTTAATAAATCTAAACTAAAAAGTAGAAAATAATACTTTTAAGGACTTTGTTAATTTTGAAGTCGGTGCCAGCCAAAGCAAAATAACCCTAAATAGATACATATTTGATTAATCTATCAATTTGTAAACATAATCAAAATACCTGGCTGGCACCGACTCCAAAATTAACAAAGTCCTTAAAAGTATTATTTTCTACTTTTTAGTTTAGATTTATTAAGTTTGGAAGTCGGTTTTTGTTTTTTTGTTAAAAATAATTTATCTTTTTAAACATCCACTCCTTTCATTTTGAGGGGAACTAATTCATTGTGCACCAGGTTCACCAAGTACGAGGTGGAATTAAAATCTTGCTAGGTTCTCTAAGACATCCAAATTTTCTCCCGTTCCCCTTTTATGTTAAAATGATGTGTGCATGGTAAAATTGTATTTAAAGCAAACTAGTTACCACTGATCTACCAGAGCTTTAAGCACAGTTCATTAAATGTATTATATGTAGTAAGTCTTTAATATATTAACTTACACAGCTTGCAAAGCGCAAGTCAAGCCAACGTAATACGAATTCGCGAGCATATTAAATGTAAACATAGTACATGATAAGATTGGATTGATTGCACAACTATAATATTGGTTTTTGGTAATAGCTATTATAACTAGAAAATGACATAAATCTATAAATATAATATATTTCTAACTGAGTCCAACCTGTACATTGAATTTTTTATGAAAAATCTAATTGAAATAGACATTATTATCGATATAGAGGCCATATATTTTTGTCTGTCTGTCTGTCTGTCTGTGACCGCATCACGAGGAAACCACTGGACGGATTTGGATGAGGTATGATGTTAGCTGGTCACCCGGTCAATATATAGGATACTTCTTACTGCGGGAAAATAACTCATCTCTGAGAATGATACAAAAAGGAGGTTAGAAATAAAACCACGCTTGCATTTACGTCTTTAGAACGCGGGCGGAGCCGCGGGTATTGCTAGTAATACATATACTATTAAGATATATAAATGTTTAAGACAATGTTTTGATGTATGTTAGTCTATTAGGCACGATCTAACAGTTACATAGTTCTTTTTAGGGTTCCGTAGTCAACAAGGAACCCTTATGTCCGTAGCTTAGCTCATAAAGGCTCTTAATAAATGAGCCTTTATGAGATAAGCACCGACATAACAATTAAATAAAATCTTGAAAAAGTTTTCCCACGTTAAGTTGTTGGAACAAAATTTTTATTTTTAGTTTAGTTGGATAGACATTCAAAAATATTGCAGGTTTGTTATGTTTTTGAAAGTGTTTCTTTCAAGATCCCAAAATTTTATCCTATTCTTAATTATTGTATGATTGCAAAAAAAATTGTAATTAAGGCAGTGGTAGCCCAGCGGTAGCGCGCTCGCTTGTATAACCAAGTGATGCGGGTTCAAATCCGGGTCTCGCACCTCTGATATTTTCATGTGCGAATCATTTCAATCATGATTACCACTTGTCTTACGGTGAAGGAAAACATTGTGAGGAAACCTGCATGTCTGAGAAAACCTAGCAAGTTTTCGTAAGACATGTGAAGTCCGCCAACACACACTGGGCCAGCGCGGTGGACTATGGCCTGATCCCCCTCGTACTGAGGGAGGCCCGTGCCCAGCAGTGGGACGTTAAAAAGGGCTGATGTCGATGTCGATGGGAGAGCCAGAACCATGATTGTCAAAAAGCATTAAACACGTCGAACCAAATCAAAGCCGCGGAAAAATCCAAAAAGTTAGTTTTTTTTAACTAAGAAAGTTGTATTATAATACTATGTTCTAGAAATATTAAAAAAATATTTTAGTACTTATTTCATTTTTGGCAGAACCCAGTGTATTCTCCACAGATTATAAATTAGGTCAACATTTTGTATTTTTATTCTGCGGTAGATTTTGAAATGAATGGTTAATTACTTTACTATCTATAACAAGCGACTTACCCTTACTTCGCTCGGGTTCATCCCTATGTACATTTTGATTTTAAGCCTTCTACCGAGAGTTTTTTTTATTATAAAAGTAATTGATTATAATATTAGCTATCTACTAGTGAAAGTCCTGTCAAAATCGGTCCAGCCATTTCTGATATTAATCGGAACAAACAGACAGAAAAACAGCTAACAAATAACTTTAAGCAAAATTTTTTGCAACAATAATTTAATATTAGATATAATATAATTATCTGACCTATTTTTTATTTAATATAAATACTTTAAAGAAACATCTCTTTGCCGATGCCAAAAGCAAATAATTTATGAAATAGGTAACTTGTACAAAGTGAAATTTTGAAATGGATCTTTAAGTAAAAGTTAAAAGAATTATTATTTTAAACTTAATTAACTCTACGAAATAACTAGACCTCGACGTAGCACGATGGTTTTATGCAAAATTACAGACGGCAACTATGAATTAGATAAAAATCCAGATTTTCCGGTTAATAAGCAAAATTTTGCAGCTTATTTCTATCCCGGATTAATTTAATTAAATGGCTACGGAGTGCATAAAATCGTTCTCAGTCCTAGTCGTCTGGTTTTATTTGGCTGACCCACATTCACTAGACATAAGTAAAGTATGGAGCACAACGAGATATATATGATTTATTTTCGGTCAGGTTGTCATTATTTAAAGCCATATCTCGGCTTCAAATTTTTGTTTTGAATATTAAAAAAAATTCTATGACCTTGGCTCATACATCCCTAATATAAATAATAATTTCTGAGTTCCTCCCTGGCTCTTATTAATATGACAGAGCCAATGAACCAATTGAACCTTGATAGAAAGCTAGCCAGGATACTTATATTTAATTTAAAGGATACTTATATTTAATTTAAAGGATACTTATATTAAATTTAAACCTTTTTAAATATATTCATATTTTAAGCGTAGCTTAATGGCCTATGTAGATACTAAGCCGTTCCTAATGTTTTTCCTCTATTAACTTTGAAACAAAAACCAAGTACATAGATATATACGTACGATGAGACAAATTACAAGAAAAAAAATCCCGTACAGCATTCGTATATAAATCCCAAAATAAATATACTGCTTATTAAGATAAGAAGTTTAATCTTTATTTTATGTAAATTATTTTTCTATACAAAAGTAATTTAAATATTTAAATCTTAACCCGGTGTACTACCAACTGAACGTTACACTAAGGGTGAGCACGTTCGTTTTTTATTCTGCGCAAATATTGAATACAGTGTTAGTGGACAATTGTTTAGGAGAAAATCTGTAGACCTTTTAAGATTTGTTTGTATTTTATTTCCTTAACAAATAAGGAAATGGCTTTTGCTATTTGTCTATATTATCTAAGAGGTCTCATCATTATATAGATTTTCATTTCACAGAACGTTATTTTTATAGTATAGTGTTTGTATGTTTGTTTGTAGATAAACCACGGTAAACAATTAGTTTTATTATTAAAATTAAATTATTTAAATATATTATATAAATAAAATATCAATAAAATAGATATAATATAAAAAATTGAACTTTATCTTTTTCCGTTGTTATTTGCATTGAAACTTTCTATATAATAACATGTTTGAAGTCTAAAAACATAGTTCTCAAAGGATCTAGGTGTCTACCTAACAACATATCATAAACTATTTATTGTTACTAAAGAAGTACAATACTTCACAAAACTCCATAGAAACTCTGGAGATGAACTGCAGACGGAGCTTAAAAAGCTGACTGAATGACCAAGTTTCACTTAATGCAGATAAAAATAAAGGACTATGTTTAAAATCACCTACTTTAGTAATTAATATTTTTCTAATAAATTTTAGCAATACTTAATATACACATTTTTACTAACTTAAAGCTAAAGAAAACATATTTTCGATGAAAGTTTTAATACCAGTTTTGTAATATGGCAACGTTATTAAAAACTAGAAAAGGGAAAAAATAATTTTGTAGACATTTAACTACGTTCTGTAACTATAGTACCGATATTCTTGGTACCTACATTTGCACAGCACGTAGTGTGGCACGATGCTACTCAAACTTATGGCTTCACGTAACGCTATTAAATAACGTAGACGATTACGGCAGCTTTCTTCATATGCCAGCTTCCATCACCCTATTTTCTTCAGTATTTTTATTTTATTTATCATAGAAATCCAGAGCTTTTGACTGAGCTTATTTTTCAAAACGAAAAAGTTCTTATTTATAGAACTACTTACTTTAGCATGTCAATTAAAATTACATACACATTTTACTTCTGAAAAGCCAAAAAAAATACTTAACCTATGTTTTTATTATAATAAATAAAGTTAGGACATTAACACTGCATCTAGTTCCGTAGTAAGCTACGAGGCTTGTGCTACGGGTACGGCGGGTACCAGATAGGTTTGCAGTCTCGACATGGTCAGCAATAGCTACTTTATAGAGTTGTACCGCTTAGTTGAAATCATAATTGATTACGATGATCGTCAATCATTGATTATACCGATTTAGCGGCAAGAATCGATAATATAGTGATCGCTAACTCTACGAGTATATCAAGACTGTCGGGACTAGAATAGTATTACTACCTAAGCAAAATATTTTAAAATTTCAACCAACATAAATACTTTGCTGAATATTCTGCTCTTAATATAATTGAACACGTGAATGGATGAAGGTAATATGTCGCTTTTTCTAATTTTCGCAGTTTTATGCATAAATGTCCGAGTTATGGGTGTATAAACAGTTTTCAACCTTAAAACTGCCATTTTTATGACTATTATAGTTCAGTTCACGCCACTTGACGGCCATTTTATACACGCACTTAATGCGTAACGCAAACTTTGAACTTAATTTTATCGAAATCAGAATTTTGCGACCTTCATCCATTAATGTTTCCAATAATACTACCATCCTTATAAATATATTACTCCTGGTAGTCTGAAAGGTCACATAGCAACAGTACTTTGAATTTTTTCTCTTCAAAACCAGGTATGGTCTTAATATAGTCAACAAAAAGGTATCATGAAAATAACATACTTGGCAACTAAAGCATTAAATACTTGCAAATTCTAGCACTACTTTCTTATTATGAAACATCATATGCTTATTCTAATTTTATTCTTACCACAAATGAAATAGAGACGATTTTTGCTTGTGCAGTTACCAACTAGAGAACAATCGTATGAAATTACGCATTTCAACATGTCAAGGTCTTTTGTCTTCACTGTGGAATGAAAGTGGAGACAAATTGCTAACTACCCACAATTATAAGTTAAATGTATGCTGAACTTTTGTTTAGATATAACCTGGTCACTTTAAACATTAGTTATTTCTAGATTTTAGATCACAGTTTCAGGTTTCAGTACTAAGTTTCAGGTTACAAATTAATGGCTTAAATCAAGCGGATTCAACATCAAATGAAATACGTACGAATATATTTTTAAAACATTCAATACGAAAAAACATGGGTAAGTTATTGTCTACTATTGTTGCTACCTATGATACTAAGTGTTTTCTTTGCTCTCATTTTTTTACTGAAATAACTGATTTACGCCCGTGATTTCTCTCACGTGACAGCCCTTACACAATTATGTTGCTCAAAATCTCTTAATCCGTTACGACGTTAACGTATGTTAACGTTACAACACTACCGGTAAGATAATCATCGCAGGCTATCGTCATGTGTCTCCAAGGCATAGAGATGTAACACTGTTTGTCAACTGCGGACTAGTACTGAATATCCTTAAAGTTCAATAATTAAACTTAGCTCCACCCAGGATTCAAAACCAACACATCCGTATCTGCTGAAGTATACTAATCACTAGGGGGCTGAGGCTGCGAGTAGGACTACTACTCGTGTTATAGTTTTCAGCAAGACTCAATACGCGACCACAGACAAGTATTCACTAGAAAGTAAAATAAAGAGTTGCCTCTCGTCTTCTAGGTCTTCTAGTCGTTACATATGAGATAATATTATACAAACGTAAACATCTGTATATATTTACATTTCTACAATACACAGTACTTATAAAAAAATAAAACAGCATTAAAAACTTTAAAATCTTTTCTTAAAATATTGTGAGTGAGGCTCAACCCTTATTTATTACACAGCGTAATGCAGTACGCTTACAAAGTAATGAAACCATTTCATTGTGACACGTGCTTTATACGATAGCGTGTACTATAAACGGGTCTTTCTACATTCTCATTTTCTAGCCCCGATGACTAATAATAGCTAATGTTACCTTGTGGCGTTGTTTGAGGCTGTTGTAGTTATTACTGACTTAAGAAAAAGTACTCAATTTTCAGTTTACTTCAAAATATGCTAATTTATATATTAAAACATAGCACCATCTAGATTTTGGTTTCCATGGTATGAGTATATCATAAAGCATATTTGAGTCATATAAGTAATAGAATTTTTAGTTTGAATGTGGATGAATATAGAAGAAGAGTTACGAATGTGTTGTGAAGAAGAAAATGGAAGAAAAAATCATGTTGTGTTAAGTAGCGTGGGAAGAATATTTATAATATGTAATAATAGGTTATTGTCCGTCCGCACGCAATAATTTTGACAGCGACAGAAACTTATTCACCAGTGGCCACCACTTCATTGATGGTAATATCGCGTAACAAAGCACAAAAAATATTTCTTGTACCTTCTCTTTTTTTAGTCGGTAAAGGGTTTTTTTATGAAAATACCAACAATGAGATCCCGCACTCACTTTGTAATAAAGGTAATACGGCCTAATGCAGTACGTTCACTGGGTCATTTAGAAAGAAAGGTCAGTCACGTTTTCACTTACTACGCTTTTTGGATTTGTTTATAAAGACAATGTAATGTCAACTTTAAACACGTCCACTAAGGTTCATTTTATATTCTATTTATATAACGTTTTATAGATATTGTGATGACGCTGTTTATAATATGCCAAATATAATAAATAACTGGCAAATGTAGGACTGTGATAAAAGTTAATGTGTGTCTCTCTAGTTACAAGTAAGATCACTAACTGACTGATTAAATTCTGAAAATCTACTAAGGAACTAGAAGAGAAAGAAAAAAGAAGTTAAAAAGGTTCAAAACGCATTTTTTTCATACTATTACTCTACATCCCCATATACAATTATAGCATTATACTATTATAGCATTACGAACCACAATCGCTTAACTTGATC
This sequence comes from Boloria euphrosyne, assembly GCA_951802675.2. Taxonomy (NCBI): domain Eukaryota; kingdom Metazoa; phylum Arthropoda; class Insecta; order Lepidoptera; family Nymphalidae; genus Boloria; species Boloria euphrosyne. The sequence continues at coordinate 1,637,436 of OX637893.1, forward strand.
AATGCATAATAAGACTTATTATAAAGTAATACATCATTCATTACTTAAATTTTCAAATTGTCTTACTCCATCTCAGTCAACTTTTCAAGGGCCACTAAAAACGAAAATATTTCAATAATAGAAATAATAAATATGCCAATTTTTTGCGTTATATTATTAAAATACTTTATTGCTCTAAAAAATGTAATGGAACAAAGTTAGCCGAATTTTGAATTAAGGTATCGTATCGATGTACTTCACATGCAAACCTTCCGGAAAAAATCTTAAAACGATAAAGAAAACCATTTACGAGTATAAATCACTTGCTTGGAGCAAGAGAACAGCACACTAATTGATTCGAATAGTGTACAAAGGAGACTAATGAAGGGATAATTGAATTAATGCTCTACTTATAATAAAATTCTAAACGATTTGATTGTGTACACTAAATATTTTTTGCGAAAATCATTTTGAAATAGTAATTATTATCGATGCAGAGAGATTTTTTCTGTGACCGGATCACGAGAAAACCACGTTACATTTTGATGTTCCACGTGACATTGGCGAAGTAATCTGTGCTCAACTGGCACGCTTGAAGCCATTAACAAGAGAATTGAATTGAATACATTTTGATGAAATTTAGTATGGTAATACCTCGTTATCCCGAACAACATGTAGGATACTCTTTAGATCGAGAAAATATAGCATTTCTGAGAATTCTTTACTAATATTTAAAAAGTATCTAGTCAGATATAAAACGTTTAGTAATTTTTCCTAACATTATTTATTTTAGGTTTTTTTTAAGTTAAATATTAATGATAATTATATTACCTCAGAACGAGAAGTTGCGTCTGAGTTTGAAAAATTTTTCACTGACATTCCACTTTCAACGACGCAATCACATAATTCATCTCCCGACATTGCTGAATTTTTGCTAAAGGAAAACATTAAAGAATGTAATGAAATATTTAAATTTAAACCTGTAAGCCCCAAAGATATAATGGTAGCCTTCAGAAGCCTGGACGTCAAGAAAACAGCTGATTTATGGGGTATATCTGTAAAAGTTGTTAGTTCGGTAATCGATGTTGTTGCACCTTTTTTAGCTACTATATTTAATGACTGTATAGAACGTGGTGTGTTTCCTGATCTAATGAAACATAGTAAAGTTATTCCAATTTTTAAATCGGGTAGTACCCTAGACCCTAATAATTTTAGACCAATTTCAGTACTCCCAACATTTAGTAAAATTTTTGAAAAAATCATACTCGGGCAAATGTTATTGCATTTTAATGCACACAATCTACTTCATAAGAAACAGTTTGGCTTCACAAAAGGTCGCTCCACAGCAGATGCTAGTGTTGAGCTAGTTAAAAATATTTTTGAGGCATGGGAGAGGTCGCAGGATGCTCTTGGGATATTCTGTGACTTATCCAAGGCCTTTGATTGTGTGCATCACGTGACGTTGATCAGGAAACTGCATCATTATGGGATTAGAAATAAGGCACTCAACCTTCTGAATTCCTATCTGAGTAATAGAATACAGAGGGTTGATGTAAATGGTAAGAGATCTCCTGGGGCTCCGTTAGATATGGGGGTTCCACAAGGCTCCATTCTTGGTCCATTTCTCTTTCTAGTTTACATAAATGATTTGCCATTTTTTGTGCAGGACAAACATGAGATAGTATTGTTCGCTGATGATACTTCACTTTTTTTAAGGTAAAACGTAATTTACTTGTGTATGACGATGTAAACGATGCTCTCTCAAAGGTTGTCTATTGGTTTGATTCGAATAATTTATTATTAAATAACAAAAAAACAAAATTAATAAAATTCACAACACCTAATGTTAAACTTGTTGATAATGGTGTAGTATTAGGCGGGGAAATATTAAAACCGGTACAGTCTACCAAATTCCTAGGTATTATCATAGATTCGAAATTGCGGTGGGATCTCCATATTGAGGAGCTAGCGAATAGGCTTAGCTCTGCAGCGTTCGCGGTTAGAAAAATTAGACTTCTTACTGACGTAGATACAGCTCGCATAGTATACTTTAGTTATTTTCATAGTATTATGTCATATGGAATCTTATTATGGGGAAATGCAGCTACCGTTAATACAATTTTTGTCCTGCAGAAAAGAGCTATTCGTGCAATTTATAGTTTAGGTCCTAGAATATCATTAAGAGATAAGTTTAAAGAAATAAAAATATTGACTGTTGCTTCTCAATACGTGTACGAAAATGTTATGTATGTTCATAAAAATATACACGAATTTCCCAGGAATTGCGACATGCATACCATTAATACTAGGAGTAAACATAAACTTGTAATGCCTGTGACTCGTTTACGCCGAGTCAGTAATTCTTTTTATGGACAATGTATACGCTTATACAACAGGATCCCAGAAAACGTTCAAAAAGCTCCTATTGCCAAATTTAAAAAAATTGTGAAAGAACGTTTGTGTAGTAAAGGATATTATTCGATTAACGATTTTTTAGAAGACAGTACGCCTTGGGAATGATGTGATCGCCTCCAGGCTATTTCAACCAATAGAATGATTGTTCATTTCGATTTCCATTTAAAAAAATATTAAAACAGACAAAAAAAGAATTAGTCCCGCTGAGTTTCTTTCGCCAGTTCTTCTCAGGTCAGTGGCTTCTTCTTTCCGAACTGGTAGTAGACTCATGACGTTCAGTAAAAAATTGTAATAATTTTATGCTGAATAAAATATTTTGAATTTGAATTTGAATTTGAATTTACCTCTAAAGCTATGAACTCACTAGCTATTTGGTCCATCAAGCAGTATCTATAGTGGATAAGAACGAACCTTATAATGGACTAGCGATTCCCGCGGCTTCGCCCGTGTTTTCTAAGATCTTGTTTTTCGTAAAGACCGAAAAACAAGATCTTAGATACCACATATCGTTTGATGTTAAATAGTTTGTAACGAATATTTGAAATTTTTTAGAAAAGATATATTTTACAGCAGTAAAAAGTATCCTATATCCTGACTTGGATAACCAGCTATTATCGTACCAAATTTCATTAAAACCTGTCCAGTGGTTTTCTCGTGATGTAGTCACAGACAGACAGACAGACAAACAAAGAAAAATTTTGAAAACTATAGATTCGGCCTCTGTATCAATAATAATGATTATTTCAAAAAGATTTTGCAAAAAATATTTAATGTACAGATTCGACTAAGTTTATCATCGCTTGTAACAATACAATGTAAAGTTATATTTTAAAACTTCAAAAACTTATATCATAGCGTGGTTTTTAAGATGTCCTGAGAGAAATCTCTTTTTCTTGAAGGAATAGGTAGGGTAGTCATAAAATTAACATATCTAAATAACAAGATTACAAAATTTTAACAAACTGGTGTTTGCTTTTTATATAGAGGTATATAATATTAGCACGTAAAATAAAAGACTCACTTATCAATTTTGTTTGTTAGATATATTAAATTGTACTAATTAACAAATAATTCACAATAATAAAAATACACACTGCGACCTAGCTCGTACTCTCACTGTGGTCGTTACCATGGTCGTTACCGTTTTGATTGACATCTCACCTATTTTTCAAAAATAAGAATGTCAATGTTGCCATAAACTGCGTTGTATTAACATAAACAAAATTAATAAATAATTATTACTTAACAAATTATTACTATTGCTCTATTAATTCAGATTATATTAAAAATTGCTATTTAAATTTAAAAAAATGTACAAATTATGATAAATATGCTAACATAAAAAAATAAAATAATCTATAGTTTTTATTCCTTTTTTTTTTGTCTGTTACCGCATCACGAGAAAACGCCTGAACAGATTTAAATGAATCTTTGTATAATAAATGCAACCAGCATCCTGGTCAATATATAGGATACTTTTTACTACGGGAAAATATATCTGAAAACCAGAGCGATGGGGATCACAAGGAGCATTATAACGCAAAAACATTTTTTTTTTATGGGACAAAGGGGGCAAACGGGCAGGAGGCTCACCTGATCGTAAGTGATCACCTCCGCCCATGGACATCTGCAAAACCACAGGGCTTGCAGATGCGTTGCCGGCCTTTCAGGAAAGGGAGGGAGGGAGAAGGGAGAAAGACGGGAGTAGGGATGGGGAGTGGGCCTCCCGGACTCTCACTTACCGGACGAAACACGACAGCATAGCTGCCACTTCACGCCGGTCTTCTGTGAGATAGTGTATTAGCTTTATCATTTTAGTTTTCATTAATTGCGGCACTCAACATCACTTCCAATTTAGTCCGCTTAATAAAATGCTATGAGTTTGTTTGAATTTCTGCTAAAAAATTAATAACAAACATGAACCGGCTTTTAGAATGAACTACAAATAAATATTTAATATCACTTTTAGCTATATTTCTCGCTTGAAATAATAATTTTCTAAATGAAACTCGTTTTTAACTCGTTTAGATTTTATCGCGTGTTGAATATTGTATAAATGAAAATTTCTATACTTTGACTGAAATTAAAAATTGAAACGATCAAGTTATCTCCAACTAAAAACTTCAAGAGAAGAGTAAAATAAAACCGCGACTTTTTACTATGGCATTAAATTAATTAAAAATTAAATTATTTTAATGCTGATATTGTTATCTATACTCCTAGTTAAAGACTAATATATAAAAATCTCGTGTCACAGTGTTTGTTATCGAACTCCACCGAAACGGCTTGAACGATTTTTATGAATTCTTTTGTGTATATTTGGTAGGTCTGAAAATAGGTCGTATGCTAATTTTTATTCCCCTAGGTGATCGGGGTGACCCTATCCAGGTATTTTTTATTTCTAGACCAAATATTTATTATTCACCTTTTTTATGATTTGGTTTCAAAAAAGTCGTATATCCTACATTTTTATACTTCGGGCGCGTGCGAAGCCGCGGGAACAGCTAGTTTTGTTATAATATTTTAACTACGAGTTAGTCGAATCTGTACTACATTAGATATTTTTTGGAAAATATTATCGATATCGATACTTATTATAAATAATAAATAATAAATAAATATGTTGGGACATTATTACAACTGACAACAGCGCCATCTAGTTCCGTGGTAAGCGTACGGAGCTTGTGTTACGGATACCAGATAGTTGATATACTACACATATAAATTTTAAATACATACATATTATAAATATAAACACCCATGACTGGAGTACAAACATTCGTGCTCAACAAATAAATGCCCCCAGCGGGACTCGAACCCGCGACCGCTGGCGCAGAAAGTAGCGTCACTACCAACTGAGCCAAACGTGTCGTCAAATATTATATTTGATACATAGGCCGAATCTATTGTTTTTATATATTTTGTCTGTCTGTCTGTCTGTCTGTGACGACATCACGGGAAAATCACTGGATATATTTAATAAAATATTTTTTCTATCTATTTATCTCTGACGGAATAACTAGAAAACCGCTAAAGATTATAAAGAAATTTTAGTATTCAACTGCTAAAGATTATAATGAAATTTTAGTAGTCAACATATAGGATACTTCTTAGAACAGGAAAATTTTTCATCTCGGACAATGATATTCTAATAGACAGATATGTTATACGCTCACTAAACAACCGAAAAAAGTGTTCCGCGCTGCACACATACACACTTTTCATTCAAGGTACATGTCAAAATGATAGAAAGGGGATAGTCGATAAAATCAATAAGAAAAAAGAGACAGCTAGTGTTGTCAATTGCGCGTCAATGTAAACAAACATTAGTCTAGCGACCGATGACATATCAGAATATTAGGCAAATAATTGAAATATATTAATAAATCGAAGTATACTGCGTTCTTACATGTGGTATGAGATCCCTTGTGTTTTATTAACTTTGGTATCATAATTGGTGCATTTCCTAAATACACAGGATGGCATTTTTTTAAATTTTGTAGCAGCGTACCACTCGTCGCCATGCGTGACACAGACTAAAGGCAATACGTCCCAATTAGGACGTTTTCGAGTCTTCACGATTGCGCGCTCACAACATATTTATTGTTAGAATATCATTGATCTCGAATAATTCCACGCTAACTTTTACTGCAGGAAAATATCTCATGTCTCAGAAATGTATATTATAACGTACGCGAAAACTGAGCTAAGCAAAGCGAGGGTGAGGCGTTAGTTTTCAATAAAACTGTTTATTCACTTTTTTTCAATTTTGTCCCCAGTTCGAATGCTTTTACAACGAACACGGTTACGAAAGAGTCTCTAAAAATAGGTTTTATTTTAAATGTCAAAAACTCTATTCACAATTGCCGAAGAGACAAAAAACGGGGAACAAATACAAAAACCTAAAACGTATCTAAATTAAGTACCCTTTCCTTTTTGAAGTCAAAAAAATTCAGGCACTTAAAAAGAAGTAACCTCTAGCATTTTTCAATGTGTCACATTTTTCAATTTGTAATAATATTACTTCGGTCGCTATTTTTTATTTGTTTTTACCTTTTTTGCTGTCGGTCAAATATTTCCAAGCACTTAAACATAATTACGGGTTCAATGCCAGATGAAATTCGCTTAGAAATTCACTCATAAATATTTTTTGATTAAACAACTTCGAAAATTGACAAGTTGAAACTGGGGATCTCATTTCCAGTGCTCAATTCTGAATCTGTCTTGGGACATTACGATTCAAATATTTAAAAATAAGGGTAGTGACACATATCTCAAAATAAAACAATTTATAATTACTTTTTCACGAAATAACTACACGACTTCAAATCATAATTAGAAATTTTGTTCTAAAATTAATATTTTCGATTTGAAGAGTGATCTATTTATTTAAAACGTAACTATAAAATCGACTCGTTTGGCTCAGTGGGTAGCGACCCTACTTTCTGCGCCAGCGGTCGCGGGTTCGAGTCCCGCTGGGGGCATTCATTTGTTGAGCACGAATGTTTGTACTCCAGTCATGGGTGTTTATATTTATAATTTTTTTTTTTTTTTTATGGGACAAAGGGGGCAAACGGGCAGGAGGCTCACCTGATGGTAAGTGATCACCTACGCCCATGGCCTTTCAGGAAAGGGAGGGAGGGAAGGAGGAGTGAGAAGGACGGGAAGAGGGATGGGGAGTGGGCCTCCCGGACTCTCACTTACCGGACGAAACGCGACAGCATAGCTGCCACTTCACGCCGGTCTCCTGTGAGAGAGTGGTACTATACGGGGCGTGCCGGCCCATTCGGCTGCTACCCGAAGGTAACAAGCATAGCACTACCACTTGTAAATGTAATATGTATGTATTTAAAATTTATATATGTAGTATATCAACTATCTGGTATCCGCAACACACGCACGTAACGTAGCTTACTGCGGAACTAGATGGCGCTGTTGTAATAATGTCCCAACATATTTATTTATTTATTATTTATTTATCTAAAATTTAAGGAAAACGTACGCATAATGTAATGTTGGTATATTAACACACCATCTAGTTCCATGGTGAGGTACGAGGCTTGTGTTATGGATACCAGATAGTTAATACACTATAAACATACTCGTATATTAAATAGATAAATATTACAAATATAAATAAACCTGATTGGAGTAAGAACATTCACTCATCACACAAATTAATGCCCTAGCGGGACACGAACCCGCGGCCGCTGCATTAGCAAGCTTAGCACTACACTAAGCCAAACGTGTCGTCAAAAAATATATACAGGAGGGAAGTTATCTAGTTGTTTAAAAACAAAAGACGACAGTAACATACCACGGAATACTTTAAAAGAATTAAGCTGCACAGTGTACAACTGGCCTAAAGCGTAATGTTTTATGAGTTATTTAAAACTCTATAAAGTTATGAAAAACAGTTTCAAGACTAAAACTTAATGGGAGAGCCCATTCCCGTGTATTTATAGTAATGGCAACCGACTGAAACCTTTTACGCACTTAACTTATACTTTACGTAACTGTCTACAACGAATTTACTGAAGAGAAATCATATAAAAACATGGTCCACAAAATTGGAAAGGCGATTCAACTTGCATTGATTTACATATATATGATATCATAACATTTTGAGATTATTTAAATACTAGCGTTTCCCGCGGCTCCACCCGCGTTTTAAAGATCGGAAACTAAATTCTTTGATTTTTCATACCATGTCATGTTTTACAGATGGTTTTTAATGGATACTTGTGATTTCTTAAAAATGAGATATTATCCAGCAGTAAAAAGTACCTGACCCGCATAACCAGCTATCATCATACCAAATTTCATTAAAATCTGTCCAGTGGTTTTCTCGTGATGCGGTCACAGACAGACAGACAGACAAAAATCCTAAAAACTATAGATTCGGCCTCCGTATCGATAATAATGACTATTTCAATAAGAATTTCCAAAAAATATTCAATGTACAGATTCGACTAAGTTAGAATTTTATTATATGTATTCTTGTGAATTTAGACCAGAAGTGAGCTTTCTTTTAAAAAAACAAGCATACTAAATCGACCTCAATTTATTGTAAGTATCTGAAAACGCTAAAACACAATTAAACTAACCAAAAATACCACTAAGCTACCAACAATGATATTTTAAAGAAATAAACCAACAGAGTAACGATCTAACAATGCTACCACGACAAGCGTCAAGATACAACTACCCCCCGATGCCGGTTATGCATCGACTTTTATAGATTTCTCCCCACTCTAACATCCTCTTTCCTATTCATCTTCCACACGGCCTTTCCTGACAGAAGACCGTCCTCGGGCTTCTTCACCGTCTAATCTTGGAGTTCAGATAGAACCTCGACATCGAAAACCTTAGTGACGCCAGGAGCTATAGACATTACACTCTCATCATCTGCTGCCGTATATAACAATAAAATCACCAGACAAAAAAAAAACACAAAGTGCATTGCTAAAAATTGCTTTTCTATATTAAGGTTTTAATTTGATTCATTCGTGGTCTAAGCTCACCTAGCATAACCTAAGCACAATGGATGTGAAACAAACTGATATCTGTACCAATTACCCGGGGCAGGACCCGTCGGGGGAGTGCGCCCTCACGACTCGCCAGAGAACCATGTCATAGCTTTGCGTGTGTAAATCAGTACCTATAAAAGCATGTTTCAACCCAACCTAACCACAAATATACGTTACCTAGCATAACCTAAGCACAATGGATGTGAAACAAACAGATATCTGTACCAATTACCCGGGGCAGGACCCGTCGGGGGAGTGCACCCTCACGACTCGCCAGAGAACCATGTCATAGCTTTGCGTGTGTAAATCGGTACCTATAAAAGCATGTTTCAATCCAACCTACCCCCAAATATACGTTTAATGTTTTGCTACACAAACATATGCAACGGTCAACTCATAGTATGATCACAGCTCCAGGACGACATGTCTGAGTAACCTCCAAGACACTGTCCCAGCTCACACACATTAATCTTAAGCTGCACAAGGTATGTCTCATATACTAGGATCGCATGTCTGAGCGCACTCCAAGACAGCATCCAATAATATGAAACCGTACCCCACTTGAAGTGTATCTGTCGGCCAGGACAGCATAACCGAGTACAAAGACCTGCGAAACATGCTACCCCCGACCGCAAAATACATCTTCCCTTGAATGTGTCAACCCCCATGAGAAAACAAAATAAGCATCTTTTACATACACAGTAAAAATAAAATAAAAATTTTACAGTTAACATTTCTATAAAGGCCTGGCATAAAGCACAGCACCTACTATAACACAGATCACGACTAACGCCACGCTCTTGACGAGGACTACAGCTACATCGGCGACTTTCATTACGATCTTGCTGGTTGTCTGACATTACAACGAAATAAAAATAAAAAGATCTAAAAATAACCGTTAATTCAAATAATTTAATTTTCTAATTTAAGCCTGACAAGCAAAACAAAACTAAATTATACACAGCGGCCAAAAGATAGTACAAATCACCAAAATCAATGAAAATACACCAAAATCACGATACCCTCCGATAAAAACTTTTAAACAAAAACAACCAACAAATAGCACACGCTAAGAAAAGTAGTGGGCGAAACAGGACCTATCCCACTTCTGATCTTGTGAATTTAGACCAGAAGTGAGCTTTCTTTTAAAAAAACAAGCATACTAAATCGACCTCAATTTATTGTAAGTATCTGAAAACGCTAAAACACAATTAAACTAACCAAAAATACCACTAAGCTACCAACAATGATATTTTAAAGAAATAAACCAACAGAGTAACGATCTAACAATGCTACCACGACAAGCGTCAAGATACAACTACCCCCCGATGCCGGTTATGCATCGACTTTTATAGATTTCTCCCCACTCTAACATCCTCTTTCCTATTCATCTTCCACACGGCCTTTCCTGACAGAAGACCGTCCTCGGGCTTCTTCACCGTCTAATCTTGGAGTTCAGATAGAACCTCGACATCGAAAACCTTAGTGACGCCAGGAGCTATAGACATTACACTCTCATCATCTGCTGCCGTATATAACAATAAAATCACCAGACAAAAAAAAACACAAAGTGCATTGCTAAAAATTGCTTTTCTATATTAAGGTTTTAATTTGATTCATTCGTGGTCTAAGCTCACCTAGCATAACCTAAGCACAATGGATGTGAAACAAACTGATATCTGTACCAATTACCCGGGGCAGGACCCGTCGGGGGAGTGCGCCCTCACGACTCGCCAGAGAACCATGTCATAGCTTTGCGTGTGTAAATCAGTACCTATAAAAGCATGTTTCAACCCAACCTAACCACAAATATACGTTACCTAGCATAACCTAAGCACAATGGATGTGAAACAAACAGATATCTGTACCAATTACCCGGGGCAGGACCCGTCGGGGGAGTGCACCCTCACGACTCGCCAGAGAACCATGTCATAGCTTTGCGTGTGTAAATCGGTACCTATAAAAGCATGTTTCAATCCAACCTACCCCCAAATATACGTTTAATGTTTTGCTACACAAACATATGCAACGGTCAACTCATAGTATGATCACAGCTCCAGGACGACATGTCTGAGTAACCTCCAAGACACTGTCCCAGCTCACACACATTAATCTTAAGCTGCACAAGGTATGTCTCATATACTAGGATCGCATGTCTGAGCGCACTCCAAGACAGCATCCAATAATATGAAACCGTACCCCACTTGAAGTGTATCTGTCGGCCAGGACAGCATAACCGAGTACAAAGACCTGCGAAACATGCTACCCCCGACCGCAAAATACATCTTCCCTTGAATGTGTCAACCCCCATGAGAAAACAAAATAAGCATCTTTTACATACACAGTAAAAATAAAATAAAAATTTTACAGTTAACATTTCTATAAAGGCCTGGCATAAAGCACAGCACCTACTATAACACAGATCACGACTAACGCCACGCTCTTGACGAGGACTACAGCTACATCGGCGACTTTCATTACGATCTTGCTGGTTGTCTGACATTACAACGAAATAAAAATAAAAAGATCTAAAAATAACCGTTAATTCAAATAATTTAATTTTCTAATTTAAGCCTGACAAGCAAAACAAAACTAAATTATACACAGCGGCCAAAAGATAGTACAAATCACCAAAATCAATGAAAATACACCAAAATCACGATACCCTCCGATAAAAACTTTTAAACAAAAACAACCAACAAATAGCACACGCTAAGAAAAGTAGTGGGCGAAACAGGACCTATCCCACTTCTGATCTTGTGAATTTAGACCAGAAGTGAGCTTTCTTTTAAAAAAACAAGCATACTAAATCGACCTCAATTTATTGTAAGTATCTGAAAACGCTAAAACACAATTAAACTAACCAAAAATACCACTAAGCTACCAACAATGATATTTTAAAGAAATAAACCAACAGAGTAACGATCTAACAATGCTACCACGACAAGCGTCAAGATACAACTACCCCCCGATGCCGGTTATGCATCGACTTTTATAGATTTCTCCCCACTCTAACATCCTCTTTCCTATTCATCTTCCACACGGCCTTTCCTGACAGAAGACCGTCCTCGGGCTTCTTCACCGTCTAATCTTGGAGTTCAGATAGAACCTCGACATCGAAAACCTTAGTGACGCCAGGAGCTATAGACATTACACTCTCATCATCTGCTGCCGTATATAACAATAAAATCACCAGACAAAAAAAAACACAAAGTGCATTGCTAAAAATTGCTTTTCTATATTAAGGTTTTAATTTGATTCATTCGTGGTCTAAGCTCACCTAGCATAACCTAAGCACAATGGATGTGAAACAAACTGATATCTGTACCAATTACCCGGGGCAGGACCCGTCGGGGGAGTGCGCCCTCACGACTCGCCAGAGAACCATGTCATAGCTTTGCGTGTGTAAATCAGTACCTATAAAAGCATGTTTCAACCCAACCTAACCACAAATATACGTTACCTAGCATAACCTAAGCACAATGGATGTGAAACAAACAGATATCTGTACCAATTACCCGGGGCAGGACCCGTCGGGGGAGTGCACCCTCACGACTCGCCAGAGAACCATGTCATAGCTTTGCGTGTGTAAATCGGTACCTATAAAAGCATGTTTCAATCCAACCTACCCCCAAATATACGTTTAATGTTTTGCTACACAAACATATGCAACGGTCAACTCATAGTATGATCACAGCTCCAGGACGACATGTCTGAGTAACCTCCAAGACACTGTCTCAGCTCACACACATTAATCTTAAGCTGCACAAGGTATGTCTCATATACTAGGATCGCATGTCTGAGCGCACTCCAAGACAGCATCCAATAATATGAAACCGTACCCCACTTGAAGTGTATCTGTCGGCCAGGACAGCATAACCGAGTACAAAGACCTGCGAAACATGCTACCCCCGACCGCAAAATACATCTTCCCTTGAATGTGTCAACCCCCATGAGAAAACAAAATAAGCAACTTTTACATACACAGTAAAAATAAAATAAAAATTTTACAGTTAACATTTCTATAAAGGCCTGGCATAAAGCACAGCACCTACTATAACACAGATCACGACTAACGCCACGCTCTTGACGAGGACTACAGCTACATCGGCGACTTTCATTACGATCTTGCTGGTTGTCTGACATTACAACGAAATAAAAATAAAAAGATCTAAAAATAACCGTTAATTCAAATAATTTAATTTTCTAATTTAAGCCTGACAAGCAAAACAAAACTAAATTATACACAGCGGCCAAAAGATAGTACAAATCACCAAAATCAATGAAAATACACCAAAATCACGATACCCTCCGATAAAAACTTTTAAACAAAAACAACCAACAAATAGCACACGCTAAGAAAAGTAGTGGGCGAAACAGGACCTATCCCACTTCTGATCTTGTGAATTTAGACCAGAAGTGAGCTTTCTTTTAAAAAAACAAGCATACTAAATCGACCTCAATTTATTGTAAGTATCTGAAAACGCTAAAACACAATTAAACTAACCAAAAATACCACTAAGCTACCAACAATGATATTTTAAAGAAATAAACCAACAGAGTAACGATCTAACAATGCTACCACGACAAGCGTCAAGATACAACTACCCCCCGATGCCGGTTATGCATCGACTTTTATAGATTTCTCCCCACTCTAACATCCTCTTTCCTATTCATCTTCCACAGTATAGATTTTGTAATAAACGCCAACTAACTTAATAACTAAGGCCCGTTATATCGATAGCAGTGTTAGCCATCGATGAGAGATCATACTAAGGTCACTCTCATATTTTGTACTTACATACCTCTAATAAATAAAAATCTCGTGTCACAGTGTTTGTTATCGAACTCCTCCGAAACGGCTTGACCGAATTTTATGAATTTTTTTGTGTGTAATTGGTAGTTATGAGAATAGGTCGTAGGCTGTTTTTTATTCCCCTATGTGATAAGGGTGGCCCTCTACAGATTTTTTATTTCTGAACGGTTCGTTCAATCCCTATTTTGTAATAATGATTAGAACACGGGCGGAGCCGCGGTAATTGCTAGTATAAGTATAAATGGGATACGTATCGAGTACTACCACTAAAACCCAACAGAACTTCCGTATTAGCGGAAGTAGTAGGATCGCTTTCGCACTTAACCACGACGCCCCGACACAGATATGCTTCAGCAGACCACAACCACTACCGTTTCAATCCAACTTTATCATATCCCTTTACACGATTAAATAAATATCTGCATAGAGCGATAGGCCCTCTCCCTACATGATAAATTGTAATTAAAATATCTTGTATATCTTGATATGTTGGGACATTATTACAACGCCATCTAGTTCCGTAGTAAGCTACGTTACGTGCTTGTGTTGCGGATACCAGATAGTTGATATACTACACATATAAATTTTAAATACATACATATTATAAATATAAACACCCATGACTGAAGTACAAACATTTGTGCTCAACAAATGAATGCCCCCAGCGGAACACGAATCCGCGACCGCTGGCGTAGCAAGTAGGGTCGCTATCAACTGAGCCAAACGTGTCGCCATATTTTATTAATAAGACAAAATAGTCCATAGGTATGTTTTAATGGTTAGTGTAGATTTCTTTGATATAAAATATTTTCCACAGTAAAAAACATTATTTATGTTGATCCGGATAAGTTATCATATAGCAATACCAAATCAATTAAAAATGTCATCAATATCTGTCCAGTGGTTTTCATATGACGTGGTCACACAAAGACAGACAAAAAAATTTAAAACTATAGATAAGCCTCAATAACCATTTCAATAACATTTAAAAATAACAATATTTACAGATTATACTTAGAATCTTATTATACGTATAGATTATTATTATTATAAGAGGATGTATTCATGAGCCTAGTGATAACCATAGAATAAGTAATTTCAATTCCAAGAAACAATAAATTATTTTTAACAAAAAAACAAAAACCGACTTCCAAACTTAATAAATCTAAACTAAAAAGTAGAAAATAATACTTTTAAGGACTTTGTTAATTTTGGAGTCGGTGCCAGCCAGATTGTTTACAAATTGATAGATTAATCAAATATGTATCTATTTAGGGTTATTTTGCTTTGGCTGGCACCGACTTCAAAATTAACAAAGTCCTTAAAAGTATTATTTTCTACTTTTTAGTTTAGATTTATTAAGTTTGGAAGTCGGTTTTTGTTTTTTTGTTAAAAATAATTTATTTTTAACTTTTTTGCGGAAAGTAGATATGTATTGTGTTAATGACTATAAAAATTTACCTTCTATTATGAGGCAAACCTAATAGCCTGAAAGTATACAACTATCCGTTCATAATTGCGTATTATATTGAAAAAATTTTCTTTAAACTGCTAACCGTTGAGGAGTTGTACCTTCCATCATCAGTTACGGTACGTGACTCAAATATCCATATAGCCTATAAAAGATTCGGCCGAGCATCGTTAATTTGCTCCTAAAAATTGAAGAGTTCCGATACTTTGTCATGGATCCCATCATCAGAACCTTACCAAACTCTCATCAAAGTACCCTTGAAGTATATCCTTTCCATTAAAAAAAGAATCATCGAAATCAGTTGGCGTGATATTGAGTTATTCGTCCATTTGTCGCGCAAATACTTAATGCAAATTTAAGACTTTTATGGTTTTCTCATGGATGCCATTGTCAGAACTGGAAAATATTAAAATGGGACCACATGGGAAGCACTACCTTTCAAATAAAAAAAGAATCATCAAAATCGGTTCACCCAGCTCAAAGTTATGAGCTAACAAACATAAAAAAAAAAAAAAAAAATACAGACGAATTGATAACCTCCTCCTTTTGGAAGTCGGTTGAAAAGGGCGAATCACGATAACAGAAAATATATACAAAAATACCACCAAAAGCCTTTCTGTCGGCTAAAATTATACGAAATTTAAGATTTAACGGCGACCTAAAATATTCAATCCGAACGCTTGGAGACGACGGATGAATTATATATTATGTTTTTATTTAACCTAGCTTGATTAATTTTTCTCCATTTTTTTCGGCAAAACTCTAGAGCTTTACATTATGACAGGCTTGGGAGAATTAATTACTGTGGAAATTTAAGGGTACATGTAATAGAGTGGTGCTTTTAACAAATTTGAACTTATCGATTGCTTTCGGGTACTTCAAAATTAGTTGTAGTGTTCCAGGTAAACTTATATGTTTCAGAAAGAACGTTTCAAATATGAGAACATTAGTGCCTTGGTGAAGTGGCTTGTTTGTACGGCTGCAAATTCTGTGGTCTTGGGTTCGGGTCCTGGGACAGTTATTATTTACTAGGTTTTTTGTCGAGAAATTTTCAATAATCCTACGGAGTCGTCTTTAGAAATTTACAAGGTTAACGCTGCTTAAACCTTACGAGATGCATCAAAATAATGTACAAGAACATTTCTATGTCTAATAAAATTCTACCGAAAAGTAAAAAAAAATAATACTTTTTATAACATACCTAGCGACCTCGAAAGAGGGCACGTCACTTGAAAAGGAATGGTCTGGACTGGTCCCCACTGAGTGTATTTCTCTAATTTGCTCCTAAATTAACAATGATGTATTGTTTAATTAGTTATGATAATTAATAAGGAAAATATAAATGAAATTAATTTATTGTAGCTTTTACGCAACATTAAAAAAGATATTCATGTACATGTGATAATTGTATAAACAGTTAACACATTAATTTATTCAATTTTTAAGGCGCCTATTAGAAAATAGCAAAAAAAACGAATAAAATAAAAAGTTTCAAAAATAATAATTAAAAACTAAGCAATTCTCTGGAGGTTCGTGCAGCACAGTTTGAGAAACACTGGTTTAAACCTTTTAGTTACCTTCATACACAAAATTATTAGTACGACACATTCGTAGTAATTCCTCTTACTTAAACTAATAAATTACAGCAAAGCTAAGCACGTAACATATAAATTTTATAGCGAATCGGAATACACTACAGTAATTTATTGTATTGTACGTGCATCGTGTACTCTTGCGTATATGCCACAAACAAAGTTTAGAAAGTAAAGTTTTCACTTTAGAAAGTACCTGTGCTATAATATAAACGCTGTTGTTGATAAATGCTGCTTTTTATCACATTTGACTCAGTTTGTAACGAGCCTACTTGCTGTACCAGCGGTAGCGGGTTCGAATCCCATTTGAGGCAATTATTTTGTGTTAAGCACGAATGTTTGTTCTATAAGGGTGTTTTTATTTTTTATATGTATGCATTTAAACTTATATAGTGTATTTACTATCTGGTCACATAAGGTTCGCAGCTTACCATGGAACTAGAAGATGCTATTCGTTAATGTCCAACATATCTTGTATGTTTGTTTGTAATGGATATACTCAATCTCGCTGAACTGACGTAGGTTAAATTTGGTCCAGAAGTTTTGTAGATGTTTCTGGCAAAACATAGAACAAGCATGACGGTACTAACAAATCTTTTCTCTTGTCAACAGGTGTCAGACGACATCGGGTACGTGATATATTCAGCTTTGGGAAGCTTTTACATACCGTCCTGTATCATGGTGTTTGTGTACATACGGATATACTACGCTGCGAAGGCGAGAGCGAGGCGAGGTATCCGGAAAAACCCTAGACCAAGGCCGGTAAGTTGCAAGTACAACACGTGTTCATTCAGTGTTAAAACATATGTATTCTATGTTTTTTAAGCTTAAAATTTAACGACAGATAAGTAATAAAATAGATAAAATAACCTGTAAATAACCGAATTGATGACACAGCTGGAGATCCGTAGATCCTGGGTTCGAGTCCCAGGTTGAGCTTGCCTAGTATGGTTATTGAGTTTGGCGGTAAATATTTTTGCAAACCATCCCTTCTCTCAGACATGTAGGTCCTCCTCCAGCATAAGACAAATGGTAATCATGTTGGAAATGACTCGCACATAAAAATATCACCAGTACGATGTTCAGGATTTGAACCATCAACAAAATAAATAAAAAAGTAAAGACATATACATAACAAAAGTATTAGATGATCTCCTAATCATCCAAAGATACGACTTTAGCTTCTTACGAGAATTTTTATTAAAAGGAAAAATTAAAATAATTGTTATTTTACCTTCCAGTATGAAGAGAGCCTTAGTCATTTCATCATTAAATCTTTTAATCATATGTTCTATCAGTTCTATTCACATATTTTCTTTTGAAATACATTCTCGTATGTGAACAACTTTGCTTCTTATATAACGTATTTATTAGTGCAGTGGCATTTTTTATATAACATAAGTCGGAGGTTTGATTTTTATTTTGGGTAAAATATAATATAGACCCAAACAAAATCTGACAGGTTATAAATTATAATGAAAGCGTTACATTGAAATTCAAATCTAACAAAAATATTACCTAGTCTTTTTTTATAATTGCTTGCTTACGTAATTAAAATTACTTTCCTATGCAATAAACAAGTTCCCTCCTTTTAGTGAAATCGGATAAAATGTAATATTCTGAAGCCTCGTGTAATATTCTCCTTATTATATATTATATTTATGACAAGATCTGCTCGTAAAAAGACCATAAAAATTTTGCTTGTAATAAAACCTGTATAACTCGCACGACTGTCGCATTGTCAATTAGACTTTTACGAGTTTTGATTTAACACTCCTTTTTGCACAGTAGTAGAACATACTCATTTGTTAAAGTAAGTGAAGCGGTTTCAATCCTGAGTTGTCATTTTCAAAATTTATCAGAACCTCTCCGTAATTGATCAGCGTGTTGGGCTACTGCCTGATCCCTCTCGTATTGAAATAAAACTTATGCCCAGTATGAGACAAATTAATGGTACACTAATAAATATATTGTGCTGCTGCTCGCAAACCCAACTCGCAAATTCGGATCTTAATAAGTAATATACTATTATTTAAGCAGTGATAGCCCAGTAATAACATGATTGCTTGAGAAATCGAGTGAAACGGGTTCAAATCCAGGTATACCACCTCTGTCATTGAAAACAACACGAGAAAAGCATGTCTGAGAGAACCGAGCAAGTTTTTGAAAAACATTTCCAGTCCGTCAACCCTCACTTGGCAGGCGTAGTGGACTGTGGATCACCCGTATCGAAGGTCCAGCTCTGAGACGTTAAAAAATGGCCGGATATAATAAGTAATGATTAGATTTAAGACCAATTTAAAATAATAATATACTTTATTCGAATACGCCTTAACAAGCACTTTGAATCGTGAAATGTCAATCTTATAAGCAAGGACCTACTTCAATTTCGGAGTGTGGTTCGGCGACGAAGAGGCGATATAAAAGTCAATGCTCTTTTGATTTTATAAAGAAGGAATATTTGTTTTTTTTTTTGTATTATAAAGTATTATTATCTTTTATTGTTATTTAGTGTATTGCTCTTTTATCTAATGATGTAATTTATTTAATACTTTCTTAGATTACAAGTACACCTATTCTTTCGGACTTTTTCGCGGATTTATTTAGATTTTTAGTTCCCGACTTTTCGAATTGATATAACAATCATGATACAAAATTAAAATAATTGAACAGTTAGTTTTATTTAAAATATTACTTATATATACCAACCACTAATAAAAATATAGGTCCTGAATTAGAACCTCTTCAAAAGATTTTCAAGACACTTCTATAAAGGCCACATTTGCTTATAAGAATCGATTCTGTGCCACATTTTTTCTAAAAATCTAAAGCTAAATTTAAATGAATTTAAATTAAAAATAAAATTTTATTACAGAATGAACAACAAACGAGCTTTACAAATGCACCCAAAGGCACAAGGCCGATGCCGACCTCCTCGCTATCTATGCCGCCGGGGGTAGACGCTAGCAATTCTAATAATAATAGGTAAGGCTGCATTCACATTTTCGACAATTTAATATTTTTATAAACCTGTATAATTTTTTATAGACTTATATATTTTTTGACTTAGCATAATAAGTATTAAGCACAATAATAAACAACAAACAGCGAAAGCAAAATACTGAATATAATTAACAATAATTTCTTTTACAACATAACAATTAAATATTTCCAACAGCAATTTTTGAACAGAACAGAACGAAAAAAAAATACTCGTTAACGGTAGTATACATTCCTCAGACTGAAGTAAAAAAAATATTCTAATTGTGGACCCGGAACCAGCTATATTACCACTATAATAAATTTCATCAAAATCTGTCCAGTAATTTCAAATCAGACAGACAAACAGACAAAAATTTAAAATACTAAAAACTGACCTCCTGATTTAAAAAAAAGCGTTCAATATATTCAGATTTAACTTAGAATTTTATATTATATTATTATAGAATATATCAAAGTATTTGAATTGCAGAGAAAGTCAAATATCTACAATAGAAACACAGCAAGTGCCCATACCGGTGGTGACTTGTGACTTTGCCTCAGACATATCGACTAGTGAAGCGGGAGACATGGCGCAACCACCAGACGATAGAAAGGATACGTTGAAGGTATAAGTTTAAAAGGTTTCATGGTCTATGACAATTATTTATGACAAGCGACTTGCCCTTGCCCCGCTCGCTTTCGGACTAGATAATTTTATCTCGGCTTTAAAAGTTAATGTATCTCTAGTTCTCGGAAATGAGATTTTTTCCTTTGTAAAAAGTATCCTATATACCCGTATAACCAATTATCGTTTAACCAATTATACAAAATTTCATCAAAATCTATTTTGTGGTTTTCTCGTGATGAGGTCACAGACTCAGACAGATCCAACCTCTGTATCGGTGATTACGTAATTCTATTTAACTTACCAAAACCCATAGATATTATTGTAAATGAACAGAAAAAATGAATTATATTGCAATTGAGATTAAAATTTATTCCATTATCATTTCATTATTTATGAATTATACTGTTTTGTTAATTAATGATTTAACGATACCTTATTCATATTTAATGAAAACGTCAATTAATTTTAGTAATTAGAGGCTATTTAATTATTAATTATAATATTATAATAACAGCATTACAATGAAACTTCTAACAAGTTTAAAATCAGATTTCATAAAGTAACAATCTAAGACCCGTTGGATCAAACATCTGGATCTCGGAAACCTTTTATAAAGTCCATTAACGGCGTGAGTGCATTTTTTCACTTTAAAAGCTCTACTTCCTCACAGTTTTATCTTAATTTCTAAAAAAAAACTTTAATTGTTATCCATTTGAAGTAAAGAAACGAAGATTCCCTTTGAGTATAGTTGGATCCTAACTAACTAGATAATTTGAAAGATAAATTCAACTTATTTATAGATTACTTGTGCTTTATACTTTCTTAAGTCACATCAATCGAAGGGCCGTTTTTCGCTTCCTATTAATAATCGAACTACTTTTATAAAGCTGTACAGTTTATATGTATGTGTAACACATGTTTGGCTCAGTTTGTAGTGACCCTACTTGCTGTACCAGCGGTCGCGGGTTCGAGTCCCGCTGTGGGCAGTCATGGGTGTTTATATTTATAATTTGTATGTATTTAAAGTCTTATTTGTTTAGTGTATCAACGATCTGGTATACTTAACACAGGCTATCGTAGCTTAGGAGTAGCTCCGTAATTGTCTAATCTCGATGGAATTGGCGGCCTTGTCCAAAATCAGTCAGGAGGATCATCAGCATGATATATCTCGCATAGACAGCTAATGTCAGTAAGATTGAATATTTTTAGCGGAATTCGGCTAGCATAAATAGTGTAAAATTGAAAATTAAAACAACTGTAAATTTTTATCAATGTATATATTATATTTATAATTAACCAATTGGATTGAACAGTCACAAATAAGGAAGCAAAATATAACAGAAATCAATTTATTTTATATACTCAATGTTAAACTTTAACCAATTATTTTAATTATTAATTAGTAAATTCACATTAGCTGTTCATACACCGGTTCACATTTAAATACAACTTTAAATGCAATTAATTATCAGAATTTAAACTGGAAATTAACGAAACTGATACATTAATTTTCATTATCCTTTAGAAAGGTCTTCATTATATCATCTTATACGTTGTGGCGCATTTATAGAATTTTTTAGATAACAACATAATAAATATTATTTTATTGTATTAGTTATAAAAACATATGATTCTTTTTCCTTTCCTTACTTCTTTTCTTAAAAAAAATGTTGAAAAATATTCACTAAAAAGATCAACCTGTATATAAAATATGACACAAAACTCCTTTTGAAATATTATAAGCTTATGTATTCTAAAGAGAATGTACACGGCATTGAATTGACTTTTCAAAATTTCCACCACATATGAGTATCTTAGGAAATGTTTCTCGAAGGTCATACACAGTTGGTAACTAGGTGCGATAGTTATTCTGATGCTCTATTCTAGAGAAAATTGAAAAATACATTTATTCAACATATTCCCACCTGCAGCCGCAAAATTCGCTGCGAATTTGTATTCGGAGATTTATTTCACTGGGAATATAATTTGAATTTATTTTCTTCATTCAAATACGTGAAAGCCTTCCATTGTTGTGTAACATACATATGCCAAAACAGTATATTTATTACTTGCTCGGTTGTCGACTATGACCTATTTTAAGTATAACTTATTTATTAGGTTATCTGTATACAAAATTTCATCTAAGTCAGTTCAGCCGTTAACGGCTGCCATTACCTTAAAACATTTCACGTACAAACATACAAACTTTTCCAATTATTATCGTAGTCTAATTAATTATATGGATTCTGACTGGTCTTATTTCTGTCGAGCATTAATGAATCATGCGAGTAAAAGTAGGTCTTACCGATATAGCAAATCTTTAATTTAGCAAACTATCAAACTTAATATAATATTTTAGATGTATGATCAGCGCAATTATATTGGCTGTATTGTTAAGAACTTAGAAAAACATTTTTACATGTGTTCCTAATTTAAAGATTCTCTACGTACTCTACGTTTTCATTTTTTTGAGCGGAACCCTCATTCTTTTTAAAAATATAAGTAACCCTTGTCACTCTTTATAAATAGTAAGTAAGTCACCGTAAAATCGGCTCAGCAGTTTCGGAAACGATCCAGATTCGGACAGACAGAAATGACAATTTTAAATCATTTATGTCTTATAATTAACGTACATAATTTAATATGCGCTTAGTAAAAAGCGATTATTTTGAAATTAAAAACTGATTGATCCTTGTAAATAATATGATTGATAATATGAGAGCTCTCATTAGGGACGATTTGTTCCAACTTAATTCGTTAATATCATTATAGGATCCACTTTCGATAAATAAAATGTTTTAATTATAATATTTATATAGAATATTATAACGAATAACTACATTAATTATTGGTATAAACATGCTATTCTATAATGTTTCAGGTGGTAACGTCAGCACAAGTCACGAGAAACCCTTTAGCCTCGTGTCCCTATAGGAGTTCCACCCTTTCTGTGAATGGTGAGCTACAGTTACAATCCCAAAGAACGAGGGCGCCTAGTGTTGCGATAGACACTGACATGGTGTCAGAATTAGAACCTTCGTCTTCAGATTCGGGGGTTGTGTCCCGATGTGCTGTGGTCAAACCGTTAAAATTAAGAATATGTCAGCCAATATTTGGCAAAAAGAGCGATTCAGCTAGAAGACAAGAAAAAGTTCAACCCACAAAATCAGAGTTAGAGCCAGCGTTGCCCAAACAGCACAAACCTAGAGATCCAGAAAGAGAAAAGAGAAGATTAGCGAGAAAGAAGGAAAAAAGGGCAACACTAATATTAGGTTTAATTATGGGTAGTTTTATAGCATGTTGGCTGCCTTTCTTCTTCCTTTACATCCTAAAAGCAGCGTGTAGAAGATGTGTGATACCTGGTAGCGCGTTCGCCATCGCGTTCTGGCTCGGTTACATGAACTCTGTATTAAATCCTGTCATATATACGATATTTAATAAGGATTTCAGGCGAGCTTTCAGAAGGATACTGTTTAAGTGATGTTTGGCTTACCTGTGCTGCTACAGATGTGTTGCCAATAGAATTCTGTTGGCTCAACGACGTGCAGCACCAGGTCTTTACAATGTGCGTTAATCATCTCTCATAGACGTTTGGGTTACGTTAATTGTACTATTTTTAACGGCCAAAAACTAAGTTTCGATTGGTTATCTTATAAAAAATAGATCTTTGATATCACCGTCATAGTTGACAATGTCTACCTCTAGCTGGTTAGCATTGATATAGGTAACGTCGGCTGTTAGCTATTTAAAGAAAAATGTGTTCATTTGTATATAATTATGTTTGATGTCAAGGTTTTTCAAAGTTTATAACAGATCCTCGATAAGGAATTGATTATTTTTGTATTAGTTGTATAATTAGCTCCAGAAGAAGCGAAATTATTTTCGGATTTGGAGATAAATCTATGTAATTTAGCTTAGTCCAAGTTCAACATGTAAAAGTTAGACTTCGTATTTCCATGTTATTTTAAACTATTTAAACTCACACCCTCGCTTCGCTCAGGTTCGTCCCTACTGAAAATTATTATTGACCTGGATAACCAACTATTATCGCACCAAATTCATCAAAATCTGCTTAGTGGTTTTCACGTGATGCGGTCACAAACAGACAGACAAAAAATAAAAATAAAACTATAGATTCAGCCACTATATCATAAACAGTATTACAAAAATTAATAGTGTGATTTAAAATTCTATAGTATAAAAGCTACCGTGAAAAGTTTAGCAACAAATAAACGCTCCCTCTCTCTTTGAAGTCGAAATACAAAGGCTGACTTTTATGTGTTACAACCAATGTGAATATAAAAAATACAAATTATTCGCATGTAAAAAGGAATTGTAAGAAAATTGGTTAATTTTTTTGTTAATAGTAGATACTCATAGTCTATAGATAGTTATTAAATGAAATAAACTGCAAGAACACTAATGGATTTGAAATGTATAGTACGTATTATATCTAAAATAATTCCTCTCATAATAATGTATAAATTATTAAAACAATATTATGATATTCTAAAAAATTATAATTTTACTAATAATATATAACGTAGCTTTTTCTATTCTCCAATAGATCTTAACTACTTGTTATTTATACTATACGCTTTATACGTACAAAATAGATGAATTTTATTTACTTATATTATTGTTATTGCTTAATGTTCGTATATCACATTTCTTCACAAGATTTGTAATTCAATTCAATTAGTTATATATTTTTATAATTCAATTAATTCAATAAACAATAAAACACACATCGTACAAAAATTGGGTAACGAAGTTCGAGACGTCAATGAATACGCGAACGATACTTAAGGCAATATGTTTTACAATAAATGCTATTAAAACTCATAAAAGAAAAATAATTTTGTATTTTGATCATGAACATTCATTACTAAAATCTATATAGATATGTATTAAGATAGGTTTTAGTAATAAAATTAGTTTCAACAAGAAGAATCCCCTAACGATTTGTCCATATACGCAGACATATTACAATCACCATCAATTTGACCAACACATGACCAATGTAAACATTTACGTCGGATAGATAACCACGACAGTAGTTAAATTAATTGAATTAAATTGAATTTTGATAATAAACCTTAATAATGATATATATTCTGTTAATAGATGATTTTTTATACATAATTCGCATTGTAGTTTTAAATAAATTTACAATACAAAGAATTATTATTTTACTTTATCTCTTAATATTTTTTTATTGCAACGATAAATCAATGCCACCAACGTTAGAAGAAAATAATGGAAGTCCATTAAAAAGACAATTCAAAAGCTTTTTATTAACGACTTTTAATTAATGTTTCGTGGTTTGCTACATTGAAATACACTTAGTCGCGTCGTAACCACACATAATATTTGGGTCAAACGATTAAAAATCTGTGAGTATTTAACAAAAATTGATAGTTTTGTTATAATTATAATACATGATATAAATATAACTATTTTTCTGATTTTTTTTCTAGAAGTTTATATTTTTGGTTCCTGACTAATATTTATAAAGATGATTACAAAATTTAATTAAATATTTTAAAGTCAAATAAAATATTTTACATAATTATGAGTCTATCTAACGTTATTTGTCTTGTGAAGAGATGAGTTCTATAACCATAACGTCATTCATTAGCTGACGATCAATCATTGTAAACATATGATGTTAGAAAATACTTAGTGTTTTGTGAATATTACGTATTTATTTGATTTAGAATACAATAAATATATCTGTGTTTATTTATAATACAATATCCAAGCAATATATTAAACTTTAATATTTGTTGAAATAAGATTTTAATAAATAACAAACATTCTGAATAAAATTCGTTTTTGCTTCTACTTATACAAACTATTTACAAAACACTCTGTAGAATTTAGAATAAATTTATGATATTTAAATAAAAATGACTGTGCCTCCGTGCCTACTGATAGCACTTCAAAAATTCGCACTTCTTAATATAAATTATTTATAATATAATTTTATTGATAAATAATTAATGTAAATAAAATATCCAATCCCTTTTAAAATTGTTCACAACCAATTAAAATAATTTATTTATTCAATTATTGGATAATTGGAATAAATTATCCAATTAATGGAATAAGATGTAACTTAACAAGCAATTCCAATTGCGGAACAATTAATTTATCGCTGCAATTGCATTACATTAAGCGCTGGTCGCGTCTATTTCAATTGTAAATATATTTCATTGTAATTAGATCTAAAATATATAGATATATATTTCGGATTAGAATAAAGTATGTAATATACTAAAAATGAACACCAAGTCATTGTAAATCTTATGATAATAATAGAGTATTTTCTATTCGAATATAATAAAGATATCTTAACGTCATTTCAACGTATTTTATAGTGAATTCAGCATTTATTGTATATAAGCTTGCATTATACTTGTTGCATGTAAAATTATAATTTATTAATAATATATTAAAAGAAAATATATTTATCAATTTATCAAGGAACCTGTGACTGATTATAGTTTTTTATAAGTTTCTCTCCTACAATAACTATGTAAATAAAATAACAGTATATTAGATATAATTATTACGATAAATTTTAAATGACAACGACTATTTAATATTCTAAATAATTGTATAATAAATTTTCATTAGAATCTCATAACCTTATTTAGGATGACAACACCATGTCCGTTTAGGATCAAGTTAGCGTTTAAATAAATAATTTTGAGCAATAGCAACTTCATTGTTTCTCAATGTTTCATAATTCATATATTGTCTTCCAGAGTGTGTGTGATCTATACGATGTAAATTTAGTGAATTTTATTCCATTCGTTTTTGATAAGACACCATTACACGTAGGGGAATTTTAATTTTCGCACGTGGCAATATTTTTGTTTATTTTTATATATGCTGCCAAAGATTTTTGAAAATTTCAAATTATTATAATAAATTTTAAATTTTAATGCAGAGTAACGTATATTATATTATATATATGGTTTAATATGTCTAAAACCCCACAATCCTGCAGAGAGCCCTTGCAGATTGTGCCGTTTTAACATAAAAAAATGTATTTAAACGAAAACATGTAGAAATGATATATCATTGCTACATATTTTCCACTAAAATTACAAAGTCACGCAATAATTTTTATTAAAAAATTTAAATAAGTACTCTTATTCTATATAAAGTTCATGAAACGTTTTGTAAAGTTGACATATATTGCTGACTCAGTAGCCAGATAGATTTTTGTTTTTCGTAGACTAATGTACGCCTAGACACGTTCAATAAACTAATAAATTTCGCAATAATTTATATATATCTAGTACTATCTAGAAATTTGTTGAATATAATTTATAAAACTTCAACATTGTTATGTTTTAAAATTCTTTATAATCTATAATGATACAATTATTCTTATCGACTCGAAATTGTAAATGAAGAATATACGAAGTACCAAATATACAAGTTTTAATCTTTACCCGTTGTTTTATTTACCTGCTACCTGCTTATATATGATTCATATTTATAATAGAAATACGAAAGTTTGTTTGTTTGTAATCTACACTAAAACCGTTCAAAATGATATACGACACGAGAAAATAGACCTGTGAAGTCACGTGCGTTTACTAATTATAAAAAGTTATCTATATATAAACAGGCAGTCAAAATAGTTCAGTACCTTTTTCTCTTGAAATTATATTATAGTCGAATTTTGACCTACATAAAAGCTTTTAAATAATCTATTAGACATCCATTCGATATCATTTTCATTATAAAACAAATAACTATCAAAACGGCTGAACTGATATTACGGGGCCTTTTCACACCTTGCTAATTGTGTACATATATGTATACTTGTATAACTCGTATACGTATGTATACGTATACACAAAATAAAGGCAATTAAAAACAAGATGAAAAATTAAAAAGTTTCAGCAAGTCTAATGTGTACGTGAAAGTAAATGAGATTAAACTCAAAGATTTTATTTGAAATTGAAAAAACGCCCAAGGATATAAAATAATAAAAATATTATTCTACTATCAAAATCCCTTAATTTGATACCCATATTGAGGGAGTTGTGAAAAAACACCACTCCCTCACCAAAACAAAAAAAAAATATGAATCAATAGATCCAGTCGTTATTGAGTTATAGCGACACTGTTTTGCTTTGTTGGGGGTGTATCAGGGTTGAATTAAATATAAAAAATAATAGAAAAGTCATAAAAAGTTTAGAACTATTTATTTTTGAAGGGAATCACTTAACCGTTGAAACGCACTAAGTCAAACATGAGCGAAGCGAGGATGTGGCGCTAATTAGTATTAAAACTAGCTTAAAAGACAACCATCCATCATCATCATCATCATCATTAGCCCTTTTTAACATCCCACTGCTGGGCACGGGCCTCCCTCAGTACGAGGGGGTTCAGGCCATAGTCCACCGCGCTGGCCCAGTGCGTGTTGGCGGACTTCACATGTCTTACGAAAACTTGCTAGGTTTTCTCAGACATGCAGGTTTTCCTTCACCGTAAGACAAGTGGTAATCATGATAGAAATGATTCGCACATGAAAGTATCAGAGGTGCGAGACCCGGATTTGAACCCGCATCACTCGGTTATACAAGCAACGCTTTACCGCTGGGCTACCACTGCCCTGAAAAAAAAAAGACAACCACTAAACGTCAATAAATGAAATAGTGTAGCACCGATTTCTCAAACTATTTGCCTAATATTTAATATTTACCCATATAATATTATGTAAAGAGGTTTCGAAATGTGAAATTGATTAGAATCGAGCAATTTTCCAGCCGCGGTGCAAACTTGGTATAAGATATATCAGCACTGAATACACGCTATCAAGTCAGCCAATAATCAATAATAACTAAGTTTGGTAACAACAAACAATCACATTCAGTTGTGACATAGTTAGCTCGGTTATACACACTGCTTGCTAGAACGTGAGTACAGTGTTTTTATTATTTTTGAAGTTATACTTCTTTTGGCGCGTTACGGAAAATGATGAGAGGAAATTTTTGCGATGCGCGCGCACACCGTCACGAAAAACCGACATCCTGAAGTTAGCTATAGTCAACATTTGAGTTTTTCAAAAAAGTTACAAACAAAGTAAAAGTAAGGACATCTACGTTTGTTTGCTTATAACTGACAACTGTATTCACGATATTTATTTATTTCTACTGTCAGTGTCGTTTTTTCTACAAACGTAGAATAAGGCGAAAGGTAAATTTTTGAAAAGATTTTTATCTTGTTACGCCAAAGAAGTATAACTTCTAACGCGTGAAAATAAGTACACACACACTTTTTTTATGATACTAGTACATTATATGCTTAAATTATATATCAATTTTAAATTAGTATATGTATATGGAGTAAGTGGAACTCGATATGTGTGTTTAAAGCTTCTTGGTTATTTAGAATTAAACTTTTTTTTATTAAGGTTTATTACCGGTACTGTAAAGTTATAGTACGTATTCAAAAATAATATACACAGAAGAAAAACAAAAACACGAAAAAATGTTTTTGCGTTAGTTTGACTCATGCTAAATTAACAGCACTATAGTTTTTCTTTTGAACAAATTATCTACAAGTTATTCACACAAATTTTCAAGCACTCGCTCTTTCTCTTATTGAAAGTATCCGTATAGAAATAAACGAGTTGTCATTTCTATTGAGTAGCGGTAAAAAGTAAAACAATTTCATACTTAAATAAATTCTATTCATGTACGTTATTTAATTTTTTACTAGTATGGTTATTGTTAAAACGGGCTGTTATCCATAACTCGACGACTAACGCCTATTTTGCGTATGTGGTAATTGTCTATACTATTTTTGCTATCCCAATGCCTCCAGGAATCTTAGCAGGTTCTTCTCCTTGATGAAGACCTTCAGGAATATGCTCGGTTTTTCACTAGTATAAATAAATATATAAATTTTATCTGCCCGTGTGTATCACTTCCAAGTTGACAGTAAAGTTGCCCCCGCCACAAGGGAGGTGTCCCACCGAACTTACACGGGACCATAATTGAAAACGCTATTTCAAATTTATGTTTATCTCATAATAAAGTTAGAGTTTTGATTGAATTACAGAGTATGTGTTGATTAGTTTAACATTCTTTAAAGCGCTAACAGGCTGGAAAATAGCTCGTGGGTGTTAATTTTATTTATACTCGTATATACTGTTCTACATGTTTAACTCATTTAGCCTTTTTTAACATCCCTCTACTGGGCAAATAAGGCCTAACTACGGCCTGATCTTTTTAAATCCAACATGGATTTTTTTAATCCATGTTGAATTTAAAAAGATCAGGCTGTAGTCCATTACCCTGGCCAGTGCGGGTTAATGGACTTTCTTTAAAAACTAGTTAAATTCTCTCAGAAAGATCGATCGAAGAGAAGTTTGACACGATTGTTTTCTTCGCCCTAATACGAACGGTAATTATATTTAAAATTATTCGGACATACAAATATTAAAGGAGGGTTACCTAAGATTTGATCCTGTTTCACTTAGTTTTCCAAACATACTCCATGAAACATGCAACGAAACCTGCACTTCGAAGAACCATAATTAGTACTTTAATGAAAAATGCTGAGCTCTACGATTACGACTAAACATTTTTTATGAAAGAAAATGCAAATATAACAACTGTTGGATAGGGATTTCCGTGAAAAAAAAGGGAAAGAAGACATTCTCTTGGTAGAAGATTATAGTTACTTCTCATCTCTGTCTTGATTTGTCTTCTACTCATCTCGAAAAATGATACAACATGTCGCTGGTTCTCAGTAGCGTCCGGCCTACCGGCCAGACTTGAAGCCGAGAAACGTGCAGGGAGGCCCCTCACTTCGTTGGCGTGTCATGCGGGTTGCTGCTGGTACTTTTCTGGTGGCAGAATGGGCTGTGGAGCAACCCCCGAGCGTCTGCGGCAGACCTGCCGGGCCGTCGCCTCGGTTCAATGCGTAAGCGATCCTGCGACGCCCTATTTAGACGGATGAAGGTGCTCGAGTTTTAGTGAGTAGTACTGGCTGATAAAAAAGAGAATAGGCGTTTAATGTTTTTGATGTCGAAGCCAAAACGAAATAATCTTCACCAGTATTTTATACATATTACGAGTACTTTATCAAAAAAACCGCTTATACGAGTAACTTTTACATACATTTTCTTTACGGAAAATTATGAATTAAGTACTTCTGTATCAGAAGGGCAAAGATAAATATAAAATATTTTATTGAGATCACTTTACTTTACAGCTTAACGTATTTTATATATTTTGTCAAAACATGTTTTCAATAGATATTTATTATAATATTATTATTTCAAAGCAAAGGACGTAAACATTTTAGAAATAAATATTCATAAAGGAAACGAGTTTTTTTGGATTATAAATAGTCTTTAGTAAAAATCTATCCCTTATAGTAAAGTATAGTAAAAATAAAATTAAATTGAGTACATATCACTTTTTTGAATTTGGTCAAAAACTAGAAATTTATTCAGCCGTTTTTTACATCCCACTGCAGGGCACAAGTCTCCCTTCAATTCAAGGGGGATCAGGCCATAGTCCACCGTGCTGGCGAAGTGTGAGATGGACTGAGAGTGAGCATGCCTTTCAAAAAGACTTGTTAGGTTCTCTCAGATTTCCGCACAATATTTTCTTTCACGGTAAGACAAGTGACTAATTTTGCTGAAAATAATGCGCACTTGAAAATTACCGAGATGCGAATCGAACTAGCAGTGCAGCGGTCGCTTTTCTCAAGCTACTAATTCGTATTATAAATATGGAAGTTTGTTACCCAATAACGCTGAATGTACATGAAATTTAGACCAGAGATTGAGATTGATTGAAACTTTAATAGTGACTGCTTTTATGATATATTTATATAACTGCCTCGGTGGTGTAGTGGCTAGCATGTACGGTCATACATCGAGAGCTCCTGGGTTCGAGTCCCGGGTCGGGCCAAGTTTAATTAATGAGTTTTTCTGTTTAATAAGTCTCAGTAATAGCCCGGAGTTGGGAAGTTGGTGGTGTGTCACCCCCGTGCCTCGGAGAGCACGTAAAGCCGTCGGTCCTGCGCCTTAGCTCTCACTGGTCGTGTGGAGTTTGAGAGTGATAGGAACACAGAGTGCACTTGTGTCTGCGCGTCCATGCGCTGCACTATAATATCTCCTGCGTAAGTTGGCTAGTCTCAATGAGATTGGCCGCCATGGCCGCAATCGGTCGGAGAACATTATTATTATTATTATTTATATATTTTCGTTTTTACTTAGTATATAATAACGAAGGCAGTAAGAATTTTGTAACTGTAAAACAGAAATAATTGTGTGATTGTGAGTTAATTTAAACTTCAATTTGATTTCGCAACTGACGCTAGAATTCATAACTCCAAGTTTATTTTACGCCAAATTTGCATTTGAAATTTGTGGTGCGAGTTTTCCTTTATTAAATTAGTGTTAATGAGAAAAAAGTTTTTATTTTCATTCTAGATATTCTAAAATATTATTAAGATTGTGTTATGAAGTTACGTTATTGTTGCCTAAGTGTTAATCTATTAATTATTTATGTAATCAAACGAGCAATACTATTTATTGACTGTCTTTTTTTTATATTAAATAACAAATTTTTCTCTCTAAGATTTATTTATATAAATTAAATATTTTTTTGGTTGGCGGAAAAACTCCTTCGGTGAATTAGTCGTTTGATTTTGCCCTAAAACTTATTTTTTTATAATACAGCTTAATTGATGTCTGAATTGGGAATGTCATTATAAATCTAACATATAATTCGCACCGCTTAGAGTTTTCCAATTAGAGATATATCCATAGATAGATAGATAAACCATTGTTTTACGGTGAAGGAAAACTACGTGAGACTGCATATTTGAGAGTACTGAACTAATTTTCGAAAGAAATGCTCAGTCCATCCTGCACTTTGACAGCGTGGTGGACTGTGGCCTGATCCCCCTCGTATTGAAACGAGGCCCGTTAAATGGACTATGTCATCAATGACAATGTAATCTTATTTATGTTATCACTTTATATTATAAAACAAAATCCTCTGCCACGTCTGTCTGTCTGTTCGCGATAAACTCAAAAACTACTGCACCGATTTTTATGCTGTTTTCACCAATGGATAGAGTGGTTCTTGAGAAAGCTTTTGGTATATAATTTGTCAAGTTCGCTCGCGCTTAATCTAGGGACGAATTCAAGCGAAGCGAGGGTGAGTCGCTAGTGTGAAATAAAATTTGGTAGTTCGTGATCGATGACATCCCATTCCGTTACAAAGAAAAATATAATCTTAGAAACAAAATAAAACATAAAAATAAAAAATAGGAGCAAGCAAATACTGTAAAACTCGTATTATTATTACCACAGTTTTAACCTTTGAGGTGTGGAGTACAAAGGCCTGCAGTTTAATTTCCCTCAAGGCGTGTGAGCGGAGTTATGTTCTTTTTATTATTTATACTACTACATGAACCTGGCTTTGCTTAAAGCTATGGTGAATTATATGAAAATAATATATTGACGATGCGAAAAACTGTGCTTATATAGTAAACTAGGGGCTTACCCTCGCTTTGCTCGGGTTCGTCCCTAGGTACGTGTTGTATATACTCGTATTTACTTCGCACCGCCCGGTATATATTTGACTTGATTATATGAATACCATTACACGCACCATGGCAACGGTCATAACAGGATACGTCAAACGCCGTTAATTTTATAAAGTTTTTTTTTAATTTCCTAACTTACTTCGATTTAGTATGTTATCCTTAAGAGATAGACATATCCCATCGCGGGCTTTTTTGTAGACCTATATAAGATACACAATTCCACCATACATCATTTTGTTATATCTCAAAGGGTTTAGGCAGCGTTTTCGGTGAAAGCTCCCAGACGGCTTATTTTTTTCAGACATCTCCAACAGATATCATTATATTTTAGCCAATGTATACAAAAACTTGACAAATTATATACTAAAACCTGCCTGGAGAATCATTCTGTGCATTGGTAAAAATTGCATGAAAATCAGTGCAGTAGATTTTGAGTTTATCGCGAACAGACAGACAGACAGACAGACGCGGCGGAGGACTTTGTTTTATAATATGTATAGATGAGCTGTACAGCTTGCTTAACACTAAAGTTGTTTAATTAAAATCACAATATCTTTTCCATTATATTAAACAGGCAACCAACACGTTTCCTTTACAAACAAAAGTGTTAGAACTAACAGACAAATTGTTTAGTTTATACATTAATAACGTACATTCTAAGTACTCTTGAAGCATAAACTGTTAAGACAGTATCCACTTAAAAGTGGAATTCGCGTTTAAAGTTAGTACTCACTTATAATAGCGTTCTATTGTCGGGCTCTGAATTTATCATTTAGACGAGTTCATATCGTTTAATAATTTTCCTTGTGGAAATTATGCTTGAAATGTTTTAGCTAAAGGAAATTTGGTTGTAGCTTTTATAATATGCTTTTGTTTTCGATTCTCATTAGGATTATCAAACTAACCGCCGCACTCAGAGTCACTTAATGAACCATTAAGTCCAGAATCAGTCTCCATACTAAAGAACGAGTTAATGGTTCATTAAGTGACTCTGAGTGCGACGGTTAGTCATGAAATTTTCCAAAACGAATCATTTGCGTGTAATTTTTAATACTAAAGCAGTTAGTGCAGTTAGCAGTAGAAGTGGTAATATGATATTATATAAGAGAACCTTTGTTAGGATAATACTTTCTTATGATTACGTTTACGCGAACATTTAATATTAATGAAACAATCTTTTCGGATTTTATTGTGGATTTATTAGATACTTGATTCAAAAATCAGTTAACAAATTAGGAACAAAAAAATTACGAACAGGAAAATAAAATTCATGCGCATCGTCTTGCTTACTGTTAAGTTAATACTAGCAGAACCCGCGGCTTCGCTTGCGCTAAACCTAGGGACAAGCCCGAGCGAAGCGAAGGCGAGTTTCTAGTACATATAAAACCGAAACATACTGAATTAAATTGTACATAACTGCTATAGTGTCACTATGAGAAATCAATAGTGATATTTTTTTCTATTCTTATGTTTTATTATATTATATACTTTGTGTTGAAAGTTTTTCACATGAGTTTGACGACACGTTACTACTACTTGATGTGCCAACGGTTGTGGGTTCGAGTCTCGCTAGAAGGCATTCATTTATTGAGCACGAATATTTGTACTGCAATTATGGGTATATATGTTCATAATATATAATAATATGTACTTAAAGTTATGTGTAGTGTATAAACTATCTGGTATCCGTAACACAGGCCTCGTAGCTTACCACGGAACTAGATGGCGCTGTATGTAACATCCCAAAATATTTATTTATTTTATTTATAACGAGTCCAATGCGCATTTAGTCAAAACTCCGTATAAAGAAACATCAGTTGCCTAATTATTAATTGACTATTCATTATGTAACGGTAAAGTTTTCGACAATATTGTGCGAAAATTTAGAATATGTAAATTGAAGACTTCAGAAATTTACCGCTTTCATTTTAGATACAAAGTAATGAATTTTTTTCAATGTTTTGTATTTTATTTCATAATTAATTGTCGATTAATCTAGTACCATGGTAGTGCGGTGCTATAATGCAAAGATGCAGATGCATTAGATAGAAAAAAATAGGGACGGCACCTAATACATAGTACCTTTTTACCTTGTACTAAGTTCCTTGTGGCTTCGGAATCCGTAGAAACTTGCATAATACTAAAAAAATCTTTCGCACAGCTATACGTTACTAGTAAAATTAACTAAGTAAGTAAGAAGCGCTTCTGGTGGTTTTATTTCCAATATAAACACACACACACATCACATTCCATCCAAATTTATTTTATACTTTATTAGTTGGTTTATAAAATATAATTCATATTAAGTAATATTTTCGTTAACAAATTAATGTATATTTCTCTCTTCTCCCTAATTCTTCTTCAAAGAAGAATAAGTACAATATAGAAAAATAATGATAGCATTAGGTTTCCTTCAAGACCTATTTTCGGCAACCATTACCATAACTGCGGTACAGCTTTCGGATCTAGGCATAACAAAAATTTTAAAAAGTTATAATGTCATAAAGTCCTAGAAGTAATTACTGACAGCAAGAATAGCAATAAATATTTTATCTATTACAATATTTTGATTGCTTTCAGATAGTTTTCTAGTGTCAAAATCTTTAAATCAAAAAACGCCATTTCAATAAGAATGCCATGAGTTTGCTTATTTACATACCTATAAAATTAATCCTAGTAATTAAACAATAAAAAAAATATTTTTATATATTTATATATAAACAAAGTCCGTTCTTTCTCTCAACATTGGCGACTTAAAAATAGAATAGAATCGTCTTTTCATAGTGCATGAAATGTAAAAAAAACAGTATAATGTATTAAATAAACTAATGTGCTTCTGTTTTTGTGTTCCACAACTGTGTTGCTATCCGTCGCTGTTGTGTCCATGCTTGTCTTGTTTACCCATCTGTGTAAAAGGTAGTATTGATTTAATTTAATTAGCTTTGCTTGAGATCCATCGCAAAGAAATATTCTTCAGATACTCACTCTGACACACTTTGGCTCGAGTTCTCTATCTCAGGACGAGATAAGTTTTACCTAGTATAGATTTTTTTTCACACTAAAAGGTAACTTATGTGTTGAAATAATCAGCTATCATCATACAAAATTTGAAATTTCATCAAAATCCGTCTAGTGGTTTTCTCTTGATACGGTCAAAGACAGACAGACAAAAACTCAAAAAATAATATAGGTTCGGCCTCTGTGTCGATAATAACGACTAATGTACAGATTGAAAAAAGTTTGAATTTAATTAAATTTATAGATTACGCAATAACCTATCGATATATTGCAGGGATGAAATTTTGTCAGTGCTTCATCGTAAACTATGATAGTGAAGAACATGAAGAGAGAATACGGGATAATAAGCCGATATAAAAGAATACTATATAAGACAAATATACACTTATATTTCCCCTATTTTTTCCCCTGTGATTTTTTATTTATCTAGTCATAAACCATTCTATATGTTACTTCAGTTCATAATCTACCTTCATATGTACTATAAATTATCAAAATTCGTCCAGCCATTTTAGTAATAACTAACACATATAAACACATAAAAATGTCGATTTTATGAGTCTGATTTTATAAAGTTTCAATATTGAGCTTTGAAGCCATTAACAAGAGAATTGAAGTAAATAGTGCGTATATTACATAAAACAGGTGTTTTTCCACTTCCACTACTACAGGTGGTGTAGTGACTAGCATGTACGGCTGCATATACTGGGTTCGATTCCCGAGTCGGGCCAAGTTTAGTGATTGGGTATTTCTGTATAGAAAACCTCAATATCGGTCCGGACTTAGGAAGTTGGCGGCTATCCACCCCCATGTCTAGAAGAGCCTCGAAGATTCCTGTGCCTTAACCCTCACTAGTCATGATGAGTAGTCTATGAGGCTTGTGTTACGGATACCACATAGTTGATACACTACATATTATTATATATAACTTTAAATACATACATATTATAAATATAAATACCTATGACTGGAGTTCAAACATTTATGCTCAATAAATGAATGCTCCTAGTGGGACTCGAACCCCCGACCAAGCAAGTAAGGTAGGGTCATTGCAAACTGAACCAAACAAACGTATTTTATAATATAAAAGTAAAGAATAATATAATATAAAAGTTTCGTAATAAAATCGGTTTTTAAACTACACTTTCGAGTTCACAGCACACATCAAGCTACCATAAAATAGAGTATTGAAGTAAAGATATATCATCCAAGTTTAAAAGAAGCTGTCGATTTTGCGAGATACGAAACTGTTGGAAAATCACGAAGCTTTGCTAAGTCTTGAATCTAATCATTTGGGACTATCTTTTGAATTGATAAAATATTAAGAAATGAGGGTTTGAAGTAAAGCAGTGGTAGCTCAGTGGTAACGCGCTCACGTAGGAAACCGTGAAGCGGATTCTATCAGAGTCTCGCACCTCAGATATTTTATTTGCTAAACAATTCTAACACGATTACATCGTGAGGTAGCAAGACCTAAGAGAACCTAGTTTTAGAAAAATATGTGAAGTCCGCCCCGCATTTGGTCTGCAACGTATTGACCTTTAGCCTGATCCGTACTGAAGGAATGCTCGTGGCAGTGCAAATAAAAAGAAAGAGTTTAATACAATATATACACCGTTATATATAATATATAATTGATACATGTGTATGTCATTCTATCATGCTGATACGACTGGATTTAGAACTTGACGTTAGGCATCTAAACCTGAAGGAAGCTAGAGAAATTAGTATTTATTTAATGTAATATTCGCAAAACAAAGTCAAGTTTTCGCTGAACTATTAATGGATAATTAACGGCACCCACAACGATACTTTACTACGTTAGTGCCTAATGAGATAACGTCGAGCTACATAAAACCGAAACTTTAATTCTATAACTATTTTAGACTCTAGTTGACTCTATGTTTTAATCTAAACTTTAACATGACAATCCTTTTATATTAGAACATGTATATTCTACGCACGAACAGACCAACGTTTACAGTAGCCTTATTAATAGTATCTATTCGTAGTATTGTACAATATAATACAACAATGTTGTTTTTTTACAGTGGTAGTGCCATGCTTGTTACCTTCGGGTAGCAGCCGAATGGGCCGGCACGCCCCGTATAGTACCACTCTCTCACAGAAGACCGGCGTGAAGTGGCAGCTATGCTGTCGCGTTTCGTCCGGGAAGTGAGAGTCCGGGAGGCCTACTCCCCATCCCTACTCCCGTCCTTCTCCCTCCTCCCTCCTCCCTTTCCTGAAAGGCCGGCAACGCATCTGCAAGCCCTGTGGTGCTGCAGATGTCCATGGGCGGAGGTGATCACTTACCATCAGGTGAACCTCCTGCCCGTTTGCCCCCTTTGTCCCATAAAAAAAAAAAAAAAAAAAAACAATGTTATGTGCTATGCCTTATTTTATATGACAGTAATTAATCGTTTTTGGTATACTGCGATAGTGCCTGACTGTGTATCAACTCTCGGACTTATTAAATATTATAATAAGAAATAAATACAATACTTCTGCTCTATTTTATTTTATCGACGTATCCGCGGACCTCAACATCGAACAAGTAGAAACTTCCTTAGATTTATGCGAATATCTATCTATATCAAGCTCGTATCTTTATATATAGATACCACTATTATAAAGAGAAAAATATCCTTTTGTACGTTTGTTTGTAGTGGATAAACTAAAAATTGGCTGAACTGATTTAGATGAGATTGGAATGAAGATAGTTTGAAATGCTGGAAAAATATAGTAACATATAGAAAAAAGTGAAATAGCTTTTGCCTTGCTTACAGAATTCAAAGCTAGGGTGTAATACTAGTATATTATATGGTGTACTAGATTACCGAAGTAATAAGGCAAATTATAATGAGTATCCAAGTGTAATAATTTCATCGAGATTTTATGTTCTATGTTATTTGTTCTGTGGCTTACAGACGTGTCATTTGAGGAGATTTTATTTATGGCAATCTAAAATATTTTCTCCTTTTAACACCACTATTTGACACTATTGAAAAAATTTGGCAGACATCGAAAAATGTGAAAAAAATAACTTTAATAAGTTTCTTAAGAAAATTACATATAAACAATTGTTTACTGTAAAATGAATTTAAAATATTTCAAATGTGTTTAGTGTATATTTTACCTTTACTAGTGAGTCCTTTTGTGTCTTGCATTCCTTGTTTCGACTGCTGTATGGACCGAATAGTTAAAGACGTGGACGACGAAAAGGATATGTAAAGATCAGTTGAAAATTGAAAGCTTACCAAAAATTGTGATTTTGGAAGAGGAAATTGAAAAATATTGCTATTCTTGAATTGAGTTACGTTAAAAAACTATGATTTTAATATGAAATGGTTTAGTAATGAAATTAAACCAGCGATTATAAATGGTTGATAGCAAATGTGCTTATGTCCGTTCTGTATACTTTTCTGTCCGTTTGTAGCAACTTGCTTAGTCGCTTGCCTCCCACTACTTTGTCCACGGTTCATTAGGTGTTTTAATTTAGACGACATCAAATAGTCTTACTATGATTATTATTTATTAATAAAAATCTAATTATATAATGTTATTTTATTTTGCACGATTTTACTTTTTTTCACTACCAATATCTATCTGCGTACTTCTAAATCCGTCCAGCCATTACAATGCGGAGAAATTAAAAACAAACATATTTTCGTCCTACATACACGCATTTTGAACCATAACAAAAGTTTGGGTTACAAGTTACAAACAACTTTTAAGTTATTTTTTTTTTCTTTACACTCGCGACACACTCGCTCTGCTCGGGTTCATCCCTAGATACCTATAAACGGTTACTAAAATTATTTTCCTGCAGTATAGAGTATCCTATGTATTATGTTATGTTAAGTTTTTTAATCTGTGGCTTCTAGGCGTGCCATTATCCTGTGTATTGCCCGGATCATGGAGGTTAGAGACCAGGAAGACTATCGCCCTAAAATATAGTGTCTCAGAAATATTGTCAAACTAAGGAGGCGCTGTGATCGCTATGTTGTCTCAATGCCTAACTTCACGTTGTCACAATAGTAACAATGCTCATAAACAGCTAACTTCACAAATACTACATACCGACGACAGCGGGTTATAAATTCTACAAATTTTCAGAGACAGGCGGGTAAAGCTTTAGTATGAAGCGAGCGACCTGGTCTCTAATCTCCATGACCCGGATAACCAGCTACCATCATTGTCAATGTCATCAAAATCTGTTCAGTGGTTTTTTCGTGATGCGGTCACAGACAGACAACCAAAAATTATATACACTATAGATTCAGCTTCCGTATCAATAATAACTAAGTATTTCAATACGATTTTCTAAAAAAATATTCAATATACAGACTCAACTTAGTTAGAATTTTATTATATGTATTAGATAACATAGCTGATTTGTGATCTCATATAAAATACTTGTAAAAAAGAAAGTGCAAGATTGTAATCCCGCTAATCCCACGGAACCGCAGGATTGATGACCTCAGACCCTCCGGCTTATGGGATAGATGTTTTACTGCGGCGATACGATATCCCTGCTTTGGGGAAATAATTAAACAAATTAACAATTTGTAATGGAAATTGTGCTTAAAAGCGTTTTTATGGCAACATTTTTATTATAATGTATGTTTATGATATATCGCTGGTTTTTTAAAGTGTGACATCACAATATATCAGCTCAGTTTGCAGTTTTGCAGTTGTACTTGCGCCAGCGACCGCGGGTTTGAGTCCTGCTGGGGGCATTAATTTATTAAGTACAATTTTTGTACTCCAGTCATGGGTTTTATATTTATAACATGATGATGATGATGTCCTCCTGACCGAATCCGGCCACGGCGGCCAATCCCATTGAGACAAGCCATCTACGCGGGAGATATTAGAGTGCACGAGTGTATGCGCAACCACAAGTGCACTCTCTATTCCTTATCACTATCATATTCTGGTGGGACAACTGCTCGACACGACCAGTGAGAGTTAAGGCGAAGGACCGCTTTACGTGCTCTCCGAGGCACGGGAGTGGAACACCGCCAAATTCCCTACTCCGGGCTGTTACTGAGGCTTACGAAACAGAAATACTCAATAACTAAACTCGGGGATTCGAACACAGGACCTCCGACCTCCCGGTGTGCGACCGTACATGCTAGCCACTACACCAACGAGGCATTTATAATATGTATGTATATAAAATTACATATGTGTAGTATATATCAAGTGTATAGTCTCAAACAATAATAATACGAAATAGTATTGTAAAATAAACCCACGATATAAATGTATTCATTAAATTCCATTGCTTACCAAAATATTTCTCTGCAAATTCTAAATCCAAAGTAAATCACTTTGCGGCGGTTACAACTTAAGTAATTCAGTTTACGTCGAGTTTTATAAGAGGAAAAGATTTTATCTCAAAAAAAATGTAAAACATTGCAGTAAAGAGAAATAGGCCACTCAGATGAGAGCGTTGCCAAAAATGTGCACTTGGCTTTTATAAATATGTTTTCATTTCTGCCTAAGAAATGTACCGGAAATGTTTGACGCTTGTGGGATTGAAGCAAACTAACTTCTTATTGAAGTTTCGGCGTCCAAATAAGTTTTAAATTTTATCTTAAGCGTGCCCTATATACGTATCTACATCGAATATATAAAAATCTCGTGTTACAGTGTTTGTTATCGAATTCCTTAGAAACGGCTTGACCGATTTTGATGAAATTCGATTGGTGGGTTTTAGTAGCATCCAGCAATCCGGCCGGGTGCGAAGCCAAGAAACGCCCATTTCGTTGGGCGTTGTATCATGTGGGTTGCTCCTGATGCTCTGAGAGCAGAG
Source organism: Boloria euphrosyne (assembly GCA_951802675.2). Classification (NCBI taxonomy): domain Eukaryota; kingdom Metazoa; phylum Arthropoda; class Insecta; order Lepidoptera; family Nymphalidae; genus Boloria; species Boloria euphrosyne. The sequence continues at coordinate 1,680,293 of OX637893.1, forward strand.
TGGACTGTGGACCAACCACTTGGCTGGGTGAACTGCCGGTCCGTCGGGGCGATGTGGGTGAAAGCGCAAGCAATCCTGCGACGCCCTATTTTGATGGTTGAGGTCTGTTGGATTTTAGTGGGTAGTATTAGTAGGTAGTATTAGTCGCATTTCTCAACAATAAAAAAAAACATAATCATAAATTAGTGGATATGAAACACTCTACAGCGTACACAATAGTGTAACAGACATTTAGTACTATAATGTAACAAAACATGAATAAGTTAAAGCACTTTTATCGTACATTTTATTTAGATCAAGCGAAATATAGCCGCAGCAGACGCGGTTAACATTGTTAACTAAACGTTTTTCAAAGTCAATAGGGAATTTCAATAATTTGTAATAGGAAAAGTTAGAAAGCAAACTTCAATGTTTTTCTTCAATTTGAACGAAAATTTTTAATACTCAAACAGAGGATATTACGGACTTTAAACCAATAAAGTTAGCGCTACAATGTACTATGGAATACTACCCTTTTTCTAATATGTGTTACCTTTGGGTAAGGTTTTAGTATTATACTAGAAATTTAACCTTGCTTTGCTTATTTTTTCGATATTTTTGCTGTATAATAGATGTATAAGATGAATAATTTAGTGAGAGGAATTTAAACTCAAACATTTTTTAAATTCTCTAAGTAATAAATAGGCTATAATGTTGATAAAACTATATTTTGTCGAAAGGTACGATCTCAGACCAAATAAAAGACTTTTTTATTTGGTCTGAGGGTACGATGTACATCTTTGGTAACTGTTGATTAGCGACATACCCTCGATTGCTTGGAAAGATTTTTTTTTGATCCAGGAAATTTCGCATTTAGAACCCATCAGAGTTTCATCATAATCAGATTAATTAGGATTGCGTAAATGCGAAATAAACGAACATTGATTTTTATTTAAAAATTTAAAATATTTTATTTACCATGAGTCTATTACCATTTACCAATTCGGGAAAAACAAATTGGAAGCCAGACCTGAGAAGAACTGATGATCTGGGAAGCAGTTATGTATAAGTACGTTTTTGTTACAGTACAGTACAGTTAACAGTACTTTTTTGTTCATACTGTATCTAAGCAAGTAAGTTAAGATGGACAAAGTCAAACCACTCTCAAGTATAAATAAATAAAAAAGGCTTAAGTTCTAAATATAATATTTTAAATAGACTTCGCCAGAAACTTGCTTAACGACGATGATTATATTCCTATACAAAATATCATGTCTTTACTGTTAACTATTGAAAAATTGGCAATGGTAGCCCAGCGATAACACGCTCGCTTTGATAACCGAGTGACGCGGGTTCAAATCCGGGTCTTGCACCTCTGATATTTTCATGTGCAAATCATTTCTATCATAATTATCACTTGTCTTAAGATGAAGGAAATTATCGTGAGCAAAGCCAGCGCGGTGGTCTATGGCCTGATCCCCCTCGTACTGAGAGAGGCCCACCCCCAGCAGTGGGACGTTAAATAGGGCTGAAGTTATTTATTGTTTTGTAACTTTTCTAGATGCTTAGTTTAAGTGGTCAATCAGCCTTATATTATAATAGAACCGGGATACAAATCTTTGTTAGAACTATTGGGGAAATCCCCGAGGAGGTCGTTAACGACAGATAGCAGCTGTCATTCTTTTTGTGAATTGGGAGCACGTTATTTAAAGTGGATGAAAAAATCCATTTTTAAGTTTAAAACAAATGAAACTCTTCGTATTTTTTATTGTAATATTTGCATTTTATGTATATTTGATTAAATATGTTTAGTTGTTAACACACAGCGTTATCTAAGTTCCATGGTAAGTTCTTGTGTTGTGGATACCAGATACACGATAGTTGCAAATATAATTACAAGTGCAATGAATGACCCCAGCGGAACTCGAACCCGTGACCGCTGGCACTACAAGTAGGGTCATTACTCATTACTTCCACAAAGAATTTCATTAAGAACGTTATATTTATACAATTTAAAAATATTTATATATTATAGTATAAATCATATCATCATAAGTTAATTACCACTAGTTTTTACTGTAGAAACGCGCTCGTTAACAAACCGGATACAAATACTATTGAAGGATTCTCTGATCTGAATGATGTCCAACATGACCACCACTTGCCTTACGGTGAAGTAAAATATCGTGTGGTAACCGTTAAGCGAGAGAACCTTGCAAGTTTTTAAAAGAATTGAGAAGTACGTAAACTTGCACTTTGCCAGCGTGGTGCACTGTGACCTGATCCCCTCGTATTAAAGGGAGTAAAAGTGCATGTTTTAAAGAGCAAAGCAAAATCTTGTTAAAAAATCTAAACCTTTTATCATCTCCAAAATATCAAAAGCTTATTTCATTAAATCTGTCAGTTAATTCTGTACGAAAGTGTTCTCGAAAGTTCTATATCAACGCAAACTCAACAATTGTTTCAAAATTTAATAGTCATTGTAAAGTTTGTGATGATTTCAAACTGTTACAGTTGTTTCGAGATAGTTCGACGGGTCTAATGAAGTCCACTTTTTAAATTAATTTAATTCTAGTGGCATAATGGTGAGAGTGCTTTATCTAATTTTAGAATCCCTAATAAAAAAACAATGTTTATTTACAGTGTATATGTGACTGTGTCTGTTTGTGTGTGACTTATTAGTAACATCTACAATCCAAATGGTATATTCATACTTTTATGGTGCTCAAATCCCGTTTTATTATACTTGATTTAGCACGAGTGAAGCCGTAGATTCCAATACTGTCTAAATGTATACACACTTGACAAATTATAAACTAAAACCTTCCGCAAGATCCACTCTATCCATTGGTGAAAACAGCATGAAAATCGATGTAGTAGTTTTTCAGTTTATCGCGAACAGACAGACAGACAGACGCGGTGGAGGACTTGGCTTTATAATATGAAGTAATGCGAAAGTTTGGATTGATGTTTGTTACTCAATAACGTCAGAACAGCTGGATAAATCTAAATGAATTTTGGCACATAGATAGGCTATAGCTTGGCAATAGCACATAGGATTTTAAAAGTGAAGTGATTTGTATCTTTTGTTTTTCCTAGAACAAACTTGAGCAAAGCGAGGGTAAATGCTAGTTAATTTAGTAAATTTTAAAAAATATATGTATGTGAAAATATATTTACAGTAACAGCAAATATTCGTGAAAAACCTATCATGAATTTCAATCAGAACAAGACTACAATCATAAACTAAGAGAACATAAGATACTCTATTACAGTATTTAATTTAGTTCAACTACTCTCGAAATATATTGGGAATTACGTATCTGTATCATTATTTCTATTACACGGTCTACTTATTTTAAGAGTTCGTCGCAAAAATTGTCCCTCTTGTGTCTTTGTACTTCAATTGGACCCGTTCTATGGATGTAAGCTTACACAGGCATGAAAGTGATCAAAATGTTTTCATTTAAAAGGTTGGAATGGGGCAATCATGTGTGTACATTGTACATATTTGGTTTAATTTACCTGAAGTTTTTTGATGTCGTCGGAGAAACCCTTCTTCGGGTCACCCACTAATTAAAAGGCAGGGGACTGTGAGACTCCAAATCACTAAAACCCACAGCGGGACCCTAATGTGAAATAATGGATCCTTGTAGTAAGAAAATGGCAGTGGTAGCCCAGCGGTAACACGCTCGCTTGTATAACCGAGTTATGCGGGTTCAAATCCGGGTCTCGCACCTCTGATATTTTCATGTGCGAATCATTTCTATCATGATTACCACTTGTCTTACGGTGAAAGAAAACATCGTGAGGAAACCTGCATGTCTGAGAAAACCTTGCAAGTTTTCATAAGACATGTGAAGTCCGCCAACACGCACTAGGCCAGCACGGTGGACTATGGCCTGATCCCCCCTCGTACTGAGGGAGGCCCGTGCCCGGCAGTGGGCCTTTAAAAATAGGGCTGATGATGATGATGATGATGTATCCTTGTAGATCCTTTTTGGACGTTAAGAAAAGTAGAACTTTAGTCCAATAGATTACGTCACCACGTAATCTTTTCAACAACTAGCTCGATGGCAAAAAAAGTGGTTCTACACTATACAGTATACACTCGATACCCCGACGAATGGCATGATGTCGTAGACCTTCCTCCGTTCTCCACAAGTTCACGAGAATGACCCCATGATCCTCTCTATTATTAGTTTCAGCAGCAACTCATGGTCTCCTAGTGCGCCTTTTGGCTTCTCAGCCAAGTTGTAGCTATTGCCAGGAATATTTTAAACACGACTTACTTTATTTAGGAACATTTAGAGTGAAGATAGCAAGTGTTAACATATTTTTATAGAAGTGTCGCACTTAACGGTTTTTACTATTTTGATACAACCAGTTAATTATACACCGTTTGTGAACAAATAATTAAAAGGAATCGTGCTAATTGGCGTGTTATCGGTAAAACGTAAATATTCACTGGTTTTGCATAAAAGGTTAAATTTGTAATAAACATTTCGGAATATTATAACGATATCGCGTACTAGTATTTTCCTGTGAAATGACTCGATATTTTTTAAATGAAGAGACAATTGAATACTTTAATTGTTTGATTTATAATATTAAGATTTTCGAGTATATATCCTAACTTCTGGTTCCTTATTATAATGGCTGACATGTGTATTTTTCGTTTTCAAGAAATTATCAATACAGTCAGAACATGAACCCAACCCTTCACCTTACCTTAATATTTCACGATTCTTAGATGTGATTCTTTGATGACACATTTGACTCAGTTTGTAGTGACCCTACTTGCTGCGCCAGAGGTCGCGGCTTCGAGTCACGTTGGGGTCATTCAATTGTTAAACACGGCTGTTTGGACTCCAGTCATGAGTGTTTATACTTATGATATGTATGTTTTTAAAGTTATATATGTGTATTATATCAACTATTTGGTATCCGTAACACAAGCCTCATAGCTTACCACGGAACTAGATGGCGTTGTGTGTAATAATGTCCACACATATTTATTTATTTATTCTAAAAGACTTTGTGAATGAACTTAATTTTCACGAAACATATCAAAATCTGATAGTATGGCAACCAACACGGTTGGTATTGCAAACTTTCAACCAACTGCTAACTCTAACGGAGTTAGACTTACACCAGGCAAGTCTGCCAAAATTTCAGACTGCCAATGATTAGTTTTAGAAACTATGGAAAGGCCGATATCATGTGTCTATCTACTGAGGTACACTCACAATAACTATTTTATATTTATAATAACGTAGAGCCGCACCCAGGATGAATCGAAGGTATGTCAGTACATAATTAATCATTTTTGAACAGTATATAGCCCTTTTTAACATCCCACTGTTAGGCATGGACCTCGCCTCAATACGAAGAAGATCAGACCATAGTTCACCAGGCTGGCCAAGTGCGGGTTTGCAGACTGCACATGTCGAAAATTTGCTAGGTTCTCTCAGACATGCAGATCCTCCACGATGTTTTCCTCCGCCATTAGACAAGTAAATCATGTTAAAAATGATTCGCACATAAATATATCAAAGTTGTCAGACCCGGGATCAGAACCCGCTTTGCTCGGTTTTCTATTCGAACGCGTCACCACTGAACCACCACTGCCTTTTTTGACTAATCAGAAATAAAATTCATGTATAAAACTTATGAAATCAATCTAAACAAACACAATTTCCAACTTTATTTCATATAAACGATGGATTACGTTTTGCGGAGTCGAATTTGAATAGATATTTTCGATATACCTGTAATATCGCGTCATTTATCACTCTAATGAGTCGTGCGTGACATTTTGTCTGAGCTAGCTTTTACCTTCGACTATGTCACATTCGGGATTAAATCAAATTTGATGCATCTGAATTTAATATACACTAACATGTCCTGAAAATATATGCTTTATTATATACATAATATTCAATCGGTTCGTTGGTCTCTCTAAAACTCAAAAACTTAAATATTCGTTTTTTTTTTTGTTAGGTTTAGGGTGTAAAAAAAAAATTTTAAAACCGAACCGAAGTCCAGAACTGTTTATTTTGTAAGTGAATTATGTGCGAATCATATCTTAACCATTACCTACTACTTACTTGTCTTATGATCTTAGGAAACCTGATTGTCTGAGAGAATCTAACCCACACACTGCCAGCGTGGTGAGTTATGGCCTGATCTCCTGGTACTCAAAGTTTCAAAATGTTTGAATTCAGCTCAACATGTTAAGTTTTTATATTGTTAAGGTGTTAACTATATATGTATATTTCATTAAATTTTGTCTCTAATTTAGATTTTAAGTTCTTTAAAACCCATTCCCGGTGTGACGTAAAAGATCCAAAACTAACAAAAACATCAGTTGCCGAACAGAAAGCTGTTTTTCTCTACCTATTTCAAATTAACTTTCAACGTAATTTAAAGTAATACACCACATAAACTTACTTTATATTTTTATTTCATTAATTCAAAAATAAAGTTATTAGATGCATAATATATTAATTACCTATAAATTTTCCACTCCACATATTACAAACGTGCAAAATTTCAAAACAGATCATTTTCTAAACAATAACTAAGCTGTATCGGATATAGAACAAATAATCATTGTTTATTAACGAGGCTCTGACAGCTTTACAATGGCATTATATAATAACAAATTGATTCTAATGTTAGCAACATGTGGATTTATATGCAATATGATAAATAAAATGATTTTAATATATTTTTCTACTAGCAACATTCCCTTGCTTCTCAGGTGCCTTTTATATTTTTATATTCATAGTCTATCAAGATTTATCTCTAATCTTGTATATATATTTATATAAAAGCGAAAGGTCAATCACTCACTCACTCACTCACTAAATAAATAAATAAATAAATAAATAAATGCATAATATATTAATTACCTATAAATTTTCCACTCCACATATTACAAACGTGCAAAATTTCAAAACAGATCATTTTCTAAACAATAACTAAGCTGTATCGGATATAGAACAAATAATCATTGTTTATTAACGAGGCTCTGACAGCTTTACTCTTCTTCTTCTTCTCCCCGCCTTTATCCCACGCTATGTGGGGTCGGCATTTTTTTTTATTGGTTCGGCAAGAAGTTTTACAACCGGCCGCCTGCCTGACGTTAACCCTCTTTGGGAATGCTATTTTCGGTGGTATTAGTATAACCGCCACCACTTGATTTAACAGGGTTATGTTAAAAATTACCCTTTTGCAAATAATTATTAAAAACACAAATACTATAATTAATTAGAAAACATGCTGTATCACAGGAAACTTAACAGCAATTTTCATCTTGTATATTTTTTATCAAACCTTGTTTTCTTTTAGTTCAGGGTCCAAAAGCATTAATACTCCATAACTGATTAGAATGCTCTGCAAAGCCTGTCTTTACTTCCTTAATGCAGGTCGGAATCATATAATTCACAAAAACTTTCCTCTAAATACACCTTTATGTCAGGATTCATGAATAGCTAAATGTAAATCAAGATTTAGTGTTTCTTGTAAAAACTATGTAGAATTCATCTTACTTTTATTCAAAACGCTGTAGTTGCTAATCATCTGTGTATTCTATGTGAGCTTCAGATTTCTCTCAAATGGCCAAATCAGTTATTGTTTTCACTGATTTTACTTGTTCTAGTAAGCAGTGATTTCAGGAAGTATAGAAGGTTGTCTTTTTCGTCTTCCCTCATCCGATTAAAATTGTCTGCATTTATCTTCATGATTATTTTTATATATTTTTACAATATCTTACTGAAATTTAAGTATTGGAAAATGTGTTTTTTTAATGTTTTTAAATGTTACTTTTATTATATTATAATTTTCAATGTTGACACCATGACAGATGTCATGGTGTCATTTTATATTTTTTAGTAAAGCTTTACAATGGCATTATATAATAACAAATTGATTCTAATGTTAGCAACATGTGGATTTATATGCAATATGATAAATAAAATGATTTTAATATATTTTTCTACTAGCAACATTCCCTTGCTTCTCAGGTGCCTTTTATATTTTTATATTCATAGTCTATCAAGATTTATCTCTAATCTTGTATATATATTTATATAAAAGCGAAAGGTCAATCACTCACTCACTCACTCACTCATTCACTCACTCATCACGTGTTGTACCCTAAAAGTGGTACGAGCTAGGGACGAACCCGAGCAAAGCGAGGGTGAGTTGCTAGTTTTAAATACTTTAACCGCCAATTATCATAATTAAAACAAAGCATTATCATTGAAAAGAAATAATCTGACACAATAGAAATTTACTTTAATAAATACCTCTGTCATATTTAAGGACTGCTTCAAAACTTCTGAATGGGGTGTGGACACGGAAGATAATATACCTTTGTTTTCCTGATTTTACTAAACTAGCTTCTTCCAGTGGTTTTGTTCGATTGGCCTTTTTTATTTCTTCTAAGTGAACATAAATCCTTAAATATAGGTACATTAAAATACATATTTTTTCATGTATTTATTATCTGTGAATTGTATCCTTTTATTAGCGTACTAGCTGTGCCCGCGACTTCGTTCGCGTGGATGTCGGAACTTAAGAATGTATTTTTTAGTGCGAAGCGCTGTTGGAGGATACCGATACAAATCATTTTTTTTTACTTATGCTAGTGCTTCTTTATAAACAACATTAGCTGTGAAACCATCAATTCAAATCATTATTAATCAAAATAACTTTTCCATCTTCTTGTCCGGGGTATGTGCCATCGCCTATTTGTAACAATAAATTGGAAAACTCCTGTGCATTTTCGCAGCCTCCTAACTGTGTACGCATATTTACATTCAGGCGTGTAGATGAGTGAGACCAAATTCACATAACCCTAATTTTACTTCTGGAATTTCTCTACTTCTTCACTTTAAACTCAAATATCTTTTGATAGACTGAACCGATTGCAATGAAACAAAAACTAAATGTTACTTCAAGTTACGTTCAATCGTTGTGTATAAAAGTTATCTACATTGCTTTTGTACATTTTACGTGATGCCTGGATAAATAAACAGACAAACCGACAAACAGACAAACAGACAAAAATTCTAAAAATGCTGGAAATGGGTTCTATTGGTTGTCCTTTAACACCCTGGCTTTTTTTTTCTAATTTTTTTTTTTTGATGTACAAAAACGACTTTTCTACAGTTTTATTATATGTATAAATAAATAGATTTTAACTGTCTGTTTGTTTTTGTCAGTGAAATGTACCTAAGTGTAAAAGAAACTAAAATCTAATTCAAATGAACGGTGAACCTGCTTACAGCGGATCGCACTCACGGGTCGCACCCACAGAACAAAAATACTGTAGGAGGTTGAACCGCTTGTGGGTCGCGAATGAGTACGTACGTCCGACGTCCGTACGATCGCTGTATTCAATCTCGATCATAGCTCGCACTCACGGGTCGCGATTGTGAATGAATAGGTGCGATCGATCGCTGTATTCAATCTCGATCATAGAATTCGGTGATTGACTACAGTGTTGCGAGAAGGTTATATTTTTTACATTTTACGTATCTTTTAATTATTTCATGTAACATGTATTTAAAAAACATTTTTATTTATACTTTTCAAGAATCACAAAATAAATAATAATAGTTAAATATCAAAAAAGATACGTTCAGTATATATAATATGTGCCAAGTGAAAAGTTTCAAATCTTATTTATTTTAATTTCTGCTAGTATAAAATATCTGTAATTCATTTAAGATTACGTTTTCTATAGTTTAAGGTTCTTTTTATATAATAATTAATACGGATCGTCTTAAGCTGTGCCGTAACTTGAAATGAAACCATAGATCCGTGAGATCGATATCGAGCATTTGATCGAATCATTTAGACTCGATCACGGTAGCAATGGGTCATGATTGACCCGGGTCGCTCAAAATGATCGATTGACACAGGACTAAATTGAAGACAAATAAAATTTCAAACTACGAAGTAAATAAAACTACTTGACTCAAATTGTAAGTTATTATTTACTTCGCACTTCGAAATTAAGTCCGAATCTAACTAACCAAAATTTTTTGAAAGATAAAACGAAATAACGAATTAACGAACGAACGATTTACGATACTATTAAATATCAATTCAATTCAAGACCTTTACATAGACAAACCTCTTTAAAGACAGAACTTTAAAGACTCCTACCATAGAGTATATTGCTACATATATAAATACAAAACTCAAAGATAGCCCGTGTCCGGCAGACATGGGCGAAGGTCATTCTTTCAAGGAAAATCTTAACACCGCGATTCAGAAAATGACTTCACACGCACAACGCCATCTATCGAACAATACTGCACGCAGTTGAAATCTAGTTCGAATACTCGTAGATGGCGCTGTTTTAATATTTTACTTCGGAAACACTATTATAATTTTATTATTTCTTCAATTTACGCACATATTGTTGTGTATAAAAGTTACTTGAAGTTGTGAGATCAAATGCACATAGCCCTAATTTTACTTCTGGAATTTCTCTACTTCTTCACTTTAAACTCAAATATCTTTTGATAGACTGAACCGATTGCAATGAAACAAAAACTAAATGTTACTTCAAGTTACGTTCAATCGTTGTGTATAAAAGTTATTTACATTGCTTTCGTACATTTTACGTGATGCCCGGATAAATAAACAGACAAACAGACAAACAGACAAACCGACAAACCGACAAACAGACAAACAGACAAACAGACAAAAATTCTAAAAATGCGTGAAATGGGTTCTATTGGTTGTCCTTTAACACCCTGGCTATTTTTTCTAATTTTTTTTTGATGTACAAAAACGACTTTTCTACAGTTTTATTATATGTATAGATTATAGCATTATATAAATAAATATAATAAATGCGCAAGATTGGATGAGAATGTTGGTTACTCAATAACGCCAGACTGAATTGATCTGAGTGAAATGTCTCACAGAAATAGATTACATTTTGGACAAGCGACTCATCCTCGCTTCGCTCGGGTTCGTCCCTAGGTCGTCCTCCTTAAATAAAGGATAAAATTTTTACAAACTTTACATGTCTTTTTCAATTATATCTAATCTAAAGCCTAAACAATAAGCTTCAAGCTTCTAGCGTACGTTACGTCTTTCTGACGTAATTTCCATACAACAACTTCCATACAACTTTCATCTTCTTTTTTTTAACGTTGGGAAATGCATTGACGCATACCACCAAGTGGTTATGTGAGACTCGCCAGCTTAAAATAAGCTAGTACTACCCACTAAAACCCAACGAATCTCACCCGTCTTAATGGGGATCGCTTGCGCATGCAACTACGACACCCCGACGCGACGGCCTGGCAGGTCAGCCAAAAGGGTTGCTCCACAGTCTACTCTGCTATTCAGAGAAGTCCTACCGAAGTGGGCTCCACCAGCGCGTTTCTTGGCTTCGCGTCCGGCCGGCTGCCAGACGCCACTAAGACCTAAATGTGAATGTGATAATAGTAATTATTCAAGAAAAATGTACGGTTAACGCGGATATTTTATTTTTCGCGAGGCATGAACCCAATCAAGGGTGAGTTGCTAGTACTAAATACTTTGCCCGTGCTTTAGAAGTATCAATCTAAAATCAAATAATAAACGTAACGTTATTTTCACGCATGTTTAGTTTAAAAATAGAATAGAAAAAAGGCGGTTAAATAAAACTCCAGCGCAAATACAAAGAGCCACAAAATACTTTCGCAACTTTAAATAAGATAAGCGTCAAACAAAAGAATGAAAAGCTTCTACACCCAAGCGTTATCGTCCACAATTCCGATTTATAAAGCAAAGTTGCTTCCAAATTTTTTTACGATAAAACTTTCCCTGCTGTCCCAGTATTGATACTGAGCTTTCTACTTTTGATGAAGGACGAAAAGTATTTTTTAAGTATAAACTACCATTTGCCTACTGCTTTGTACGAGTTTCATTTTACGTGACAACCATCCCAAGCTGCCATACACTCGCTTGGGACATTACTGTATGGCAGTTTGTGCAGTCATGTTCGTTGGCCGACTGTGTTTCATAGGCATTGCTAATACCGTGTTTTTATTATGACTAGCCAACTCGGTCCGCTTCGATGGGCGAAAGTAAAAGAAATTATAAAAACAGTTTAAAAAATTAAACTGTTCTTATAATTTTTGAAGGCAGAAAGGAACCTCTAGGATTACGTAAAAATATTGTATTCAACCCTTCTTAACCCGTCCCACTGCTGGACACGGGCTTCCCTTCAACACGACAGGGAAAAGGCCATAGTCCACACGGTGCGTTGCGTCAACGTTGTATTGACGTAGCGCAGTTGCTGCGTTATTCCTAGGCTTCCTAGGTTCTGTCAGATATGTAGGTTTCCTCACGATGTTTTCCTTCACCGTAAGGCAAGTGGTATAATCATGATAGAAATGATTCGCACATGAAAATATCAGAGGTGCGAGACCCGGAATTGAACCCGCATCACTCGGTTATCCAAGCGAGCGCAATACCGCTGTGATACTACGATGTCGTTCGTAAGATATATTTTATATATTCGTTCGTATATTTTATATAATATTTGCTCACGTCTACAACCATATTCCTTAGTTTCGATGCTTTCTAGATATCCAGTTGCTTTGCACTGAAGTTTAAATATTAGTATACCAATATTCGACGTGACCAGCTTTCTTAAGCTATCATTGATCCGTATTGTATTTAAAGTTTTGCACAAAAAACTAAATATCTATATAATGTGTATAAAATTTGTAATATTTATGTCTGACTTTTAGAGGGTAATGTCACTGAAAATAATTTAGTACGATTGTAACTCCCATCAAAATATAATTTTAAAATTATAACTACAAATAAGTTTTTTTTAAGAAATTACATCTTCTATAAATAGGCAAAGTTTGTTTTTTTGTGTGAACGCGCTTATCTTAGGAATACTACACTGATATGAAAAATTCTTTCATCTTTTAGCATTAGATATCCCGTTTACTGAGGAAGGTAAGTCGATGGTCTGGTGGCTATCATGCACGTCAAATTCAGATGTCCTAACTTGGAGTCACAAAAGCCAAGTGTAGTAATTGAGTTAGGAAGTTACAGAAAGCACGTACCTAAAGTCCCTCAGGACCTTATCCCTCACTATTCGTATCGAATTGGTGTCGCATAATTGCGCGACAAGAACGGATTATTGAGGGTGAACTTGTGCCTGCGCGTACACTTGTACACTGGGCCGGATTAAGGTGGTCTAAGGGCTCTCGCAAGTTTGTATGAAAGTCCTAAATTTTGTGTGCTATCTTCTGCAGTTGGCTAGTCTCAGTGAGACTGTTAAAGTAAAATCAGAGAGCCGGCAGTTTTGATATATGTTTTATCGATTCAAGCCGCTTTGGTAACGACGGCAAGAATCTATAAACTAGTAATCGGTAACAACGAGAATATCGACACCTATAGTACCTATATTACGAGTATATGACATTTATACAGAAATTACCGTTAGTATATATTATGACATTTGAATAAACAATTTTACTAGGTACTTATTCTAAGAATATATAAGAAGTAACCACAGATGACAAGTTATTGCCTATAAAAGTCCTTCTGAAGTATCGTTAGATTTTCATACTGCGTCTTCATTAAATTAACGGCTGTTCCTTTAGAACTAGAACTTGTATTATATTGCACTAAGTCTTTGTCGTATCAGGGATCATAAAATATGCCAACAATGTACAAATACGACATGTATTGCGTATATTATCTCATAATATTTAGCTAATTTAGTACTGGTGTGATTTTTTTAAGTTACAATGGGGTAATTTTTGAAGGTAAGGTGTTCGATATTTAAATGTAGTGACGCTCCGATCAGAGGGCCTAGACAATGTAACAATTGATTAGCGAAAGCGATAGTAGAAAAGTCCAAAATGTATGGGTTTGACATATGACTTAGATATGTCACGTGATCTGTTGTCAACGAATAGATGATGGTAGACAATGTACATTCATTTCAATTATTAGTGATTTAAAGTTCAAGATGCATACTCTGCGTTTAAGCGATGACGATTGTAGAAATCGAATCGCTTCACAACGAATGCCGCTTGTCTAGACCCTCTGAGGGTTTTTTGACGACACGTTTGGCTCAGTTGGTAGTGACCCTACTTTCTGCGTCTGCGGTCGCGGGTTCGAGTCCCGCTGCGGACATTCATTTGTTGAGCACGAATGTTTGTACTCCAGTCACTGCTTACATTTTAACGTTTAATATACATTTCTCGGACATGAGATATTTTTCAGCAGTAAAAGTATCCTTTTTGTTGACACGAATAACCAGCTACCATCATACCGAATTTAATCAAAATCGGTCCAATGGTTTTCTGGTGCTGCGGTCAAAGACAACAGATAGACAAAAGTTCTTAAAACTATAGATTAGGCATAGGCCTAATCTATAGTTTATTCTCTCTAAACATAATGTACAGATTAGACAAAGTAATATTTTTAGTAAATGTATAGACGACGATAGAATAAAATGTTAAACCTTATCGGTAAGGCTTCAACTGAAGTACTTTAGTGGATATTTTGGACTAACGACAACTATTTACACAGTACCTACAATTTTATGCTGCTAATAACTTTATATTCTGTAAATACATAGTATTATTTTACACTTCTATGAATGCTTTTCATAGACTATAATGTAACTTTATCAGTCGAAAGTTAGTTGTGACTTGTGACACTTGCCGATTGGGAATTCATTCACTGTCAATAAAATTCTGTCGTTTCTTCTCATGGCATTATATATTATTATCTATACATATTACTATATAATTCTAACTTAGTTGACCTGTTTATTTAATATTTTTCAGAAAATCGTATTGGAATAGTCATTAATATCGATACGGAGGTCGAATATGTTTGTCTGTGACCTCATCATGAGAAAACCACTCGACCGATTTCGATGAAATTTAGTGTGCTGATAGCTGATTATTTGGTTCATCGTTAATAAAATAGTATTTTTACTACAGGCAAATATAAAAGTTTAATTTAAATCGGAAAAAATGGCTATTAAATTGCTTGATCATCTACTATTATGTTTTTTTATAATACTTATTACTTAATATTTATTATATAGTTTAATAACATTTATTTATACAAGAACAATAATATATTTATAAAAAAAATTAGAAGCCTCGTATGGCGAATAAGGCTTATAATTTGTTTCTTCAGCATACTGAGTTGTGATAACACTTAAGAAATAAACACATTCAGCGTCACGTCGTTCATAAAATAACGCGTGACACTGACATGATACATAACACGCAGTAAGTGCGTGACACACTTACTATCCATAGGGATATGAAGGAATAAAAAATCTGTGTGTGATAAAATTTTCTTTTCGGTTACGTAAGAAAACTTAATTTAGTTTATTACAGAATTTTTGGAGTGCGTCACGTACCTTAGGTTGGTACCCACCACTATATAATTCTTTAAATTAAATCTATATCTATACTACTATTTATAAAGCTGAAGAGTTTGTTTGTTTGTTTGATCGTGCTAATCTCCGAAACTACTGGTTCGCTTATCGAGGAAGGCTTTAATACATTACGCTACGATGCGGAGCATCAATGAAAAATGTATCAAAAACGGGAGAAAAATATTCCTTTTGAGAGCTTCCGTTGCATGTGCTGCGTAAGCGGTTAAAGTATGCAAAAATCATGTATGACGGAATTATTCCCCTTTAAAAGTTCTAAAAAAAGTCTTATGTCTATCTTTTTAAGTTGACTCGCTTTAACCTTTTTTATGGTAATCAAATATGTTTTAAGATAATTCATTATTTGAGAAGGTGTTTAACACTTAAAGGAATCGCTAATAGGTCCTCAGTCCTCCATATTTTTCTTAATAACTACTTAAATTCGACGAATATGACATTGCCGCTCTTAGTACCTTTAAACGATAGTGTAGCACAGCAAATGATGATGTCGGTAGTCAATTAGCGCGCTACAAGTGAGTGCTACGGACATAAAAGGTGTGTGTGGGTCCGCAGGACCCGGTAGTGACTAAATACGTAAGTTATTTTTGTATATTGGTTTAACTTTTTATTTACCTATTTTTCAATTAATTTCATAGAAAACGGCAATTAATAGGGTTTAGTGCAGACTTGAAGAGATAGATAAATATATTATTGAAGAAATAGAAAACGAAGACTGCTCTAAAACTGAAGACTGCTTAGATATAAATGAAAATGAATCGAATGAACAAGAAGGCGAAATATTTCCAATGATGGCGAAAGATTCAAATTAACAATCTGAACAATAGCTAAACTCAGAGCCAAGGCAAGGAATCCGTCAACCGGCGCCTGATCTTCGACGTCCGGACTTAGATCACGTTATCCAAAAGGCCATGTTACCTTCTAAAAACTTCACACGAAGAGATTTTATCAGAACTTAGGCCTTTTCTTTTATTGATCCACACCTACATGAAAGAATTTCTATTATAAACATTCCACAGCATATCAAAAACCGTATCGGAACTACAAAACCCAAAGTAAAACCAACAGCTGCATCCAACCCACCAGTGAGTGTACGAAAAATGCGTTGAGGCCTATGTAATCGGAAAATATATAATGTATATAGAAAAAACAAACTTTTTTGTACAAAGGGCAGTGTACCAATTTGTGGAGAACACATGAAGCATATTTGAACAGATTGTTATGACTGAATTTTATGTATAAAGTGCCTAAAGAATGTTAACAAGTGTAATTACAAAGAAGATATTTCTAAAGAAGGTATAAATTTTTCTTGTTATATTTTTATTCCTCTTCTTTGCTATTTCGTATAAGTAAGTACATTATAGTTGTATAAGTAAATATAGAAGATTTTGTTTAAAACATGTTATTATAGAAATTACAATGATTAGCTTAAATCTTGTTACAAAACTATGGAGAAATATAGTAAATTTTTGTATATAGCTTTTGTTTGAATAAAAACAATAAATATTAATATTTGATCCAATACTATCTTTTATTATACATATAAAATACTTATAAGACAGTAAACAGTTTAAGTTTATTATGCAGTTTAAAAAAAAAAACATGATATTACCCTGGGTCCAGCGGACCCGGCAGCGAGTACTTGAGTTACAAATTAGGACGCGACTCCCCAAGTGTTAATAAATATGATATTAATCCTCATCAAATTAAATAAGTAATTAATTACAAGTATTTAATTTTGAGCCAAATTGCTCTTAGCATCATTTGATTTCAATAAAAATCTTACGAGATATCACAGTCTTAACATAACTTCGCAACAAAATCACCGCATCAAGACGAGCAGGCGGGCGGGACGAAAAAATTTGGTTTCCAGCCTTTAGAACGCGAGCGTAGCCGCGGGAAAGGCGGAAATTGTAAAGATATTATACTCATGTACATTGTAAAGACAGATATTCATGTACCAATAATTATGTTTGGTACAATAATTTATTTATTTTTTTGAGCATGAAATACGCCTTTATGGTTAGGGCTATTTTCAAATTTCTTCATAATTATGTACTTTTTCATTTTTCTTAATTTGAAAATAAATAATACCATTATTGAAGTATGTAATTTATATTTTATTCTGTTCTTTAATAATTATTAAAGTATGTTCAACAACTAAACGCAAACAAAACTAAACCATAGAGTAAAAATAACGTTTATATCAGTACGAAATTTACTCGTCAATCTGTGGCACGAATAATGAAATCTCATTGTTGACCTAAAGGTTGTAATTACCAGGTCAAAAAATCCCAAAAAAAAAAAAAAATGAAATCTCATCATACTTTACTTGTCAATGTCAAAAACTACTGAATATCATTTTGTTAGCGTTAAGAACTTATTTTATAAAGAAATACTAATAAACAATGACGACTACCGTGGAATCAATGAGAGAAAAAGCGTTTCAAGATTATCGTAAGAAGTTAATGGAACATAAAGAAGTGGAATCTAGATTAAAAGATAGTAAGTATTGTGATCGATTTTGCCGAATCATCATTTTCTACTCAAAAAATAATAACAAAATATTATTTTATTATGAAACTTGCTGTTGCTTATTTTATCGAAATAGTCAAAGTAATATAATACATACATTATACTACAAATTTTATTATATACAATTTATTACTTATTTATTATATTTACTTTAAATATTTCAGTGCGTGAACAATTAAAAGATCTAACTAAACAGTATGATAAAAGTGAAAATGATTTAAAAGCTCTCCAAAGTGTTGGTCAAATTGTTGGTGAAGTATTAAAACAGCTTACAGAAGAAAAATGTGAGTAAATGAAATATAAACTCTTTCTTTTAAGGTTATTATAATTACTTAAATAAAAGGTGTACTTTTGATATTATAATGATCATAAAATCTCACTATCCTTTCAGTTATTGTAAAAGCTACAAATGGGCCGAGATATGTGGTGGGTTGCCGCCGTCAATTGGATAAAAATAAGCTAAAAGGTGGTACTAGAGTTGCTCTTGACATGACAACACTTACCATCATGAGACATCTGCCCAGAGAGGTATGTAACACTTGAAACAATTTGTAGTGACCAAATACAATTTTTATCATAAAATCATAACTTTTGTACTGAATGTAGTTGGTGCAAATTGAATATTTTCTGTTTATTATATTAATAAACTAGTGATTCCCGCGGCTCCGCCCGCGTTCCAATCCCGGTGAACTGATCTTATCACCAAAGGGAATAAAAATTGTCTACAACCTATTCTCAGACCTACCATACACAAAATAAAATTCATTGAAATCGGTCAAGCCATTTCGTAAGAGTTCGATAACAAACACTGTGACATGAGACTTATATATATTAGATATAGCATTGGGAATGTTTTAAATCGTTTTGTATTTATACAGCTTTACTTCACTGATTACTTTTACTTAAAACAAGATAATGTAAGAAATACAAATTTTTCATTTAACATAATATCTATAACATTTTACCAAACTTAATCATTTGTTAACAGGTTGACCCTCTAGTATACAACATGAGCCATGAGGATCCAGGAGACGTCACATACTCGGCTATTGGTGGTCTGCAGGAACAAATTAGGCAACTAAGAGAGGTAATGTATATTTTTAGAACTGTTTATATATTGCATAAATGAGTTGTTGTATTACTTAGTTTTTAATTTTGTACTCGGTCTTTTTAATGTTTGTTAAGAATTTGATTTTTTTTTATATTCAGTGTGAGATAATTTAACAAATGCAATGTGAATTTGCATAAGACTGTTCATAATTTTAAAACGAAATTCATATTAACTGACCTGAAACCAGTTTAATAGGCATGATGACTGATTTTGAAAAACTGGCCTATAATGGTTTAAAGTATCTACTATTTCCAAAAAATACATTATTTCAGTAGAAAACAAAGTTTTATTACGAAAAAAATGCTATTTAAATTTTAAGTTTTAAAATTTGCTTCAAAACGATCGACGGTGTCATGGCGTCTGCTTGTGACGTCACGACCGTATAATCTGACTGTAAACACTAGGGAGCCAAAGCAACAAATCAGATAATTTGGGTTTAAATATGAATTCAAAAGTGTACAAGTGCTGTGCGGTCCCTCAGTGCGTTAATACGTCATTAAAAACACCTAACAAATTGTTTGTTTATGTTCCACGCAATCAAAAATTGCGAAATAAGTGGCTTAATCTTGCACGGCGAGATCCAACAGTTATATCTATAAATTCTTCACTTTATTTCTGTGAAGATCATTTTGACGTAAGTTTTTACTTTATTTCATATATTGTGACATGATTTGCGATTTTGTTTAACTAAATTTAATTATAAAGTTCATTCTTTTTGAGATAAAATTTCGTCTTTTAAATATGTTCTCTATTTTTATCTTAATGAGTACTTTATTTATACAAAGAAATCGATATGTTAGTCAATAAAAACAATGTTTTAGAAACAATCTCTAATCTATTACGTAGTGCTTTTTATTAATACAGAAAAAATTATTAAAATTTTACGGGTTTGAATTTTTAAATTATTGTTTATAAAGATATAATAATGTACAACTTACATTGTAGTCTTGACATTTCTAAACTCAGCTGAACAAAAGTCTTTATTTGATGCCAAAAACTCCCCCAACATCAACAAATCAACTCTAGGCAAATTAGAGCCTTGGTAAATCCTTGTTCCATGTTATGAAAACACAAACTAAGCAACTAATTGATAGAAATAATGAAATACTTCACAAAATACAAACGCAGAATGCAGATTTTAAACGTCCTAGTTAGTACTTTATACAAAACATAGTGACGTTTGTACGGCCGTGACGTAATTCACTTTGATTGGTGTTCAACTTATCATGGCGGACTGCTGTATTTTGTCGTTTTATTTTAATAAATAAAATATCAATCTCGCCCTAAATATGAAAATAAACACGCTTTTCAAAACCTATTAATCTTATCTCATTAGATGAACACATTATTTTAGTGGTTTTTAGTTACTGTCATCATGCCTATTCTATTCCTATGATATAATATGGATATTTAGAGAAATTAAATCTAGGTTACTAGTACATAAAATTTGTGACTTAAGCTTTTATATTACTTGAGGTCATGTCACCTATGTATATATATGTGTCATCAGCCCCTTTTAACGTCCCACTGCTGGGGGTGGGCCTCCCTCAGTACGAGGGGGATCAGGCCATAGTCCACCGCGCTGGCCTACTGCGTGTTGGCGGACTGAGCATGTCTTACGAAAACTTGCTAGGTTTTCTCAGACATGCAGGTTTCCTCACGATGTTTTTCCTTCACCGTAAGACAAGTGGTAATCATGATAGAAATGATTCGTACATGAAAATATCAGAGGTGCGAGACCTGGATTTGAACCCGCATCACTCGGTCATACAAGCGACTCGTTACCGCTGGGCTACTACTGCCTGCAATTATGTATATATATAATTTCATTTAAATGGATCGAGCATCTTCTTCTTCTTCACACGGCTGATTTCCGCACTTAGGCAATGGGTGTTCGTTGTGCGTGAGCTTGTGCTGAATGTGTTAGTCTGTCCACCCCAGGGCGTCCCAGTAGTCAAGCAGGCTGCCGGTGTCCTGAATGATTTCCTGAAGAGTCCTTCTGGGGATGCACCAAGCATCAATAAATATCTAACATAAACAGACTATTACACCAGTATATAGATTATAAACTCAACAGGTAATCGAACTGCCACTCATGAACCCAGAACTGTTTGTGCGAGTCGGCATCACTCCACCCAAGGGCTGTCTTCTGTATGGACCACCGGGAACAGGCAAGACATTGTTGGCAAGGGCTGTAGCTTCACAACTGGATGCCAACTTCTTGAAGGTAATTTAAGGACTTTTCAGCTAGATTGGTGGATGCATTAAAATAAAAAAAAAATAATAGCTTTTTTTATTCTACGGATAAGTCTACAATTTTGACAATTTAAGATAGAATGGTTGTTTAATATTACATTACTCCACAGACCCCTTCTAGGTAAAAGCCTCCTCTAAACCCTTTCACTTTTCTTTGTTTTTAGTTATATCCATCCAATGCTTTCCTATCACTTTCACTAAATCATCTACCCAGCGCTTCTGTGGTCTCCCCATTTTTCCTTTTTCTTGTTGGCCCTTTCCACTTTGTAGTTTGTAATGTCCATCTCTTGTATCTTGCATCTGATTATGTGGTCTGAACACCGCCATTTAAGACTTAGAGCACGTTTTGGAGCATCTGGTGTGGATGGATGGTGGTGTGGTGGGTGCATTATTACCAAAATAAAGATAATTTTATAGTAGAGTTGAGTTGAGTGGAGTCTCAATAGACTCACACACTCGTTATAGAATTTGGACCATTCAATCCAATATTGCCATTGGGTGGTTACAATCTTGTTGGTGATATGCGAAGGCAAGTCAAATACAAGGACAAAATAAAGTTCAATACAAATATCATAGTTTACAAATCATTTATATACATATTTATTTTAAAAAAATTATTGAAGTGTCTGTTTCTAATTTCAAATTAACAGCTTTTCACTAAATGCATATGAAAGTATATACGGTACCTACATCAAAAAAAATTGTCTGTCTGTTTGTTTCGGCTAATCTCTAAAACGGCTGGACCGATTTTGACAGGACTTTCACTTGCAGATAGCTAATGTTATAAGGTTACTTAGGCCACTTTTTAACCGACTCTAAAAAAGGAGGAGGTTATAGAAATTTTATATTTTAATAAGCGGAACCCTTAGCTGACGCTAAACCTAGAGATATCGATGATGACGCTAGTGATATTATAACATTAAACCGATTATCAAAGATGGTAAATGGTTTATTTTCTTTAGCTTATAATGTGTTGGCAAGTAAATGTTTTTTACTAACAATCAATACATTTCAGGTGGTATCATCGGCTATAGTGGACAAATACATCGGTGAATCAGCCCGTCTGATCCGTGAGATGTTCAACTATGCAAGGGACCACCAGCCTTGTATCATATTCATGGATGAAATTGATGCTATTGGTATGTTATATTCACATATATTTATTTAAAATAATTATTAGGTAAAATGGCAGAATAACTTCATTTTCAAAGTCAAAACTGGAAACCAAATTCTTAGATTTCATATATTATTGGAAGATATATTTAAATTGTTATATCTAATATATAAAAATCTCGTGTCACAGTATTTGTTATTGAACTCTGATTTTATTATGAAATGTTATGCATATTGGTTTATTCCCCTAGGTGGTAGCTCTGTAGACCTCTCCAGATTTTTGATATTTTGTTTTTAGACCAATTTTTGATCATTCTACTACAATCTATTGCTACTGTATGTATATATTTCTCAGAAATTAGATATTTTCAGGTAGTTAAAAGTACCTTTTGTTTTGACTCGGATAACCACTTACCATCATATAAAATTTTATAAAAATATGTTCAATCCAGGTTTTCCAGTACTGTAGTCACAGACAGACAGACAGAAAAATTCTAAAAACTATAGATTCGGCCTCTGTATCGATAATAATGATCATTTCAATAAAATATTAAAAAATATTAAATGTACAGATTCGACACGTAGCGAAACTTAAATGCACATACATTTGTCTATGCGCCTAACAGATTTAAAGAACAACTACTGGATTAAAAATAATTGCCTTTTGAAGTTGACCCTTAACAAAAAAAATAATTAAAATTAGCGTCTGGTACAATTTAAACAACAATGAAACTGTTTGGCAATAATAGATTCATGTTGCAAAAAGTTCAATTAACATAATAAAAACAAAAGGAACCTTGTTAAAATTCTTTTAAAAATTGATATTTTACGTATCCAAGTACGATGCGCACTGATGAACGCAACCACTACCGCTAGCCAGACAGCCCGTTTTATATCCGGGAGAGTGGGAGAGAAAAAAAACTGGCCTTACTGAAATGCTCTCTCGAAAACGTTGCTAGCTCTTAGACGATTATGTATGTATAATATGGTAATTTCTAGGTGGCAGACGTTTCTCAGAAGGCACAAGTGCAGATCGTGAAATCCAACGTACACTAATGGAGTTGCTCAACCAAATGGACGGGTTCGATTCCTTGGGACAAGTCAAGATCATAATGGCTACCAACCGCCCTGACACCCTCGATCCTGCCCTGCTGAGACCCGGCCGTCTGGATAGGAAGATTGAAATACCTCTGCCGAACGAACAAGCCAGGTGAGACTGGTTTTTTTAAATGAATTTAATGATAATAATCTTATTAACGATTTATTTTTATATTGAAGATATGAAGGGGGTGTCGCATTTTTTTAATTTTCGCCTTTTCTGCATAGATGTAGGTGTTAACTGTTTATAAACAGCTTTAACCCTTAAAATAGTCATATATAACTATTATAGTTCAGTTCACGCCAATCGACAGCCATTTTATACATGCACTCAATACATTACACAAACTTAGAACTCAAATTGTCTGAGTTGCGCACATTAAAAATCCAATATAATATTTTTCACCCTGAAAGAGGGTTATGTCGAACAGTGGACTGAAAAAGACTGATGATGATGTTGATGAAGGTGGTGATGATGATGATGATGATAATGTTAAAGATGATGATGATGATGATGATGAACTATTCCAGGCTAGAGATCCTGAAGATCCATGCAGCACCAATAGCAAAGCACGGAGAGATGGACTACGAAGCTGTAGTGAAGCTCTCAGATACATTCAACGGTGCAGATTTGCGAAACGTCTGCACTGAAGCTGGTTTGTTTGCTATACGAGCGGAGAGAGAGTATATAGTTCAGGTTAGTTTTATAAAGTATGAAAAATAATATATTTAAAATATGTTTTATCTGTTACACTATTATAAATGAAAGTACCTTTTCGGATTTTGTCGCGGATTTATTTTGATTTTTAGTTCCCGACGTTTCGAATGCTTTACAGCAATCATGGTCACGGGAGAGACTAAGGTATTTGACGTCTCATAGGTTTATATACTTGTTTTGTTAGTTGTTACAGACAGTGCCTACCCACAATTTACAAAAAATTAAAATAAATCCGCGACAAAATCCGAAAAGGTAGTGTCATTTATAATGTCGAATATTCGCGTAAATCTAAGAAAGTATTATGTTACACTATTGTTTTTTTATGTATGTATGGCAATATGTATGTAAGGTAGTGTTAAACCAGTGGTAACGTGCTTGCTTGGATAACCGAGTGATCTGGGTTCAAATATGGGTCTCACATCTCTGGTATTTTTATCTAGGTATCATTTCCTGATTACCACTTGTCGTACGGTGAAGGAAAACATCGTGAGGAAACCTGCATGTCTGAGAGAACCTAGCAAGTTTTCGTAAGACATGCTCAGTCCTCCAACACGTGCTAGGCCAGCGCGGTGGACTATGGCCTGATCCCCCTCGTACTGAGGGAGGCCCACCCCCAGCAGTGGGACGTTAAAAATGTCTGATTAATATGAAATACAATACATATTTTATATTTTCCAGGAGGACTTGATGAAGGCTGTACGTAAAGTTGCCGACAACAAGAAGTTAGAGAGCAAGCTCGACTACAAACCAGTCTAAGAAGCATTTATATAATTAATAACCCATATTGTATTCTTTTCATTCGATTAAATAGTTTTTACTAAAAATGTTCTTTTTTTGTCATAGTTATCCATTTTTTTAGTATTAACATATTTATTTCAATATAAAAAGAGTAAAAAGTACTATTTTTTTTCGAAATTTCAAATTTGTTTTCATTTGGTACAGCAAACTTCACTTTGTTTTAACTTTATAATACAAATTTCTTAGATATTTGAAATTTCCCAGCTGTAAAAAATCAAAGATAACCAACTATTGTCATGTAAAATTTCATCAAAATCTGTGCAGAGGTTTTCTCAATTAAAAATTCTTAAAATTATAGATAGATTTTATAGATTCGGTTTTTATATCGATAATCACTATATATTATAAAACAAAGTCCTCCGTCGCGTCTGTCTGTCTGTTCGCGATAAACTCAAAAACTAAACCTCTGATTTTTATGCTGTATTCACCAATAGATAGATTAGTTCTCGAGAAAGGTTTTAGTATATAACAAGCGGAACCCGCGGCTTCGCTCGTGCTACAAATAGGGACGAATCCAAGCGAAGCGAGGGTGAGTCGCTAGTGATGACTACTTCAATCAGAGTTCAAAAAAAATCTATGTTCAGATCATTCTCGGTTAGAATTTTTTTTATTAATAGTAATATCTGCAAAAAAATGTATATTATAATAAAATAATCTGTGATGTGATTTATCGACTCGGTATAAATATAAATAAAAAAAATAAAAAAAAAACAACACTTTATTGAACACAAATGCAAATATAAAATACTGTTACAATAAATAATGAACATTTATACTTAAAGATAAAATAATATTATTAAAATACGCTATATTATTTTTTAACTATCGCAAATCAAATGAAATATTCGGTACCTATCAATATACTCGATATTTTACAATAAATCATGAAAATTTTTAACTCATTGTCAATTATTAGTAAAGTATGGATTTTTAAATTAATTCAGACAAAAGACTAGAAAAGAATTTGTAGACTAATAATAGTCTACAAATTCTTTTCTAGTAAAAAGCATTAATAAATTTTTAATCAATTTTAAATCAATTATATTTAATAGCCTCATAGATATTTCCCGCAGTAAAAAGTATCCTACACCTATACTTCAGCCACTTTAGAGAAATAATGTTTGTAAACAAACCACAACAGCTGATTTTTAGGGTTCCCACTTCAGAATAAATCACGATTTCACACTTTCAATAGTTTTACCCTAAATATCTATCAGAGTTTTCATAATACCTAATTGTAAAGACACGTAAAAGATAATACATGATTAATTAACATTTCAAATCACATGTAAGTAATTATTTTTTACATTTTTAATTATATTGGGTCATTGAGTTATTATTACTAGAGTAGACGCCGCGAACAAAATCTGTTCGCCACTAGCGGCCGCCCGGGGCGCGGGGGAGGAGGCGACCGCATCATAGATTACTATGCAGAAGGGACACGGACACTTTGTTTATATTCTGCCTAATGAGCATACAACTAATTATTTTAATTACAATTACTTTTTAAGCTATTGCATAGATTCTATCGCGGGCTTTGAGCGCGGCGACCGAATCGAGAAATTCCGTAACGAAAAAACCTAACACCAATAAGGTTTTATATTCTGTAATTGTATCGAACCTATAACCCACTTTACATCCACTGAGCCACAAGATCCTAAATTTTTTTTTTTTTAATAATGACATGGGTCTCATTTTCGAGGTTTCTCGGGGTGCTGATTGCGAAAATGAGGACCATTTTCTAATCCAAGATGGCGGACATCCGGTTTTTTTTAAAATAAAGACATGGGTGTCATTTTCGAGGTTTCTCGGGGTGCTGATTGCGAAAATGAGGTCCATTTTCAAATCTAAGATGGCGGACATCCGGTTATTTTTCAATAATGACATGAAAGAAAAAAAATGTTTTCTTATCGGTCACCACGCTTAAAATTTAAAAAGTGTCACTTGAATTAATATCAAAGAAAAAAAACAAAGGAAAAAAATACTGCATAAATAAAATAAATAAATAATTATAATTGCATAAGTTGATAAAAATTTGTACTACATCGATTTGCGTAAGATTGTCCTATAATATACAAAAAAAGACGTGTGGCACTCGGAGACTGCCGCGGTAAAGCTATTGCATAGCTGTTTTTATCAACTTATGCAATTATAATAATAATAATAATAATATGTTGGGACGTTATTACAACAGCGCCATCTAGTTCCGTGCTAAGCTACGAAGCTTGTGTTACGGATACCAGATAGTTGATATACTACACATATAAATTTTAAATACATACATATTATAAATATAAACACCCATGACTGGAGTACAAGCATTTGTGTTCAACAAATGCATGCCCCCAGCGGGACTCGAACCCGCGACCGCTGGCGCAGAAAGTAGGGTCACTACCAACTGAGCCAAACGTGTCGTCAATTATAATTATTTATTTATTTTATTTATGCAGTATTTTTTCCTTTGTTTTTTTTCTTTGATATTAATTCAAGTTACACTAACATTTTTTTTCTTTTATTAAATAAATGAGAAGTTAATATTGTTCAAAATATTTTAACTATCTATTGAGAAAAAACCCGGATGTCCGCCATCTTGGATTTGAAAATGGACCTCATTTTCGCAATCAGCACCCCGAGAAACCTCGAAAATGACACCCATGTCATTATTGAAAAAAAACCGGATGTCCATCTTGGATTTGAAAATGGACCTCATTTTCGCAATCAGCACCCCGAGAAACCTCGAAAATGACACCCATGTCATTATTGAAAAAAAAACCGGATGTCCGCCATCTTGGATTTGAAAATGGACCTCATTTTCGCAATCAGCACCCCGAGAAACCTCGAAAATGACACCCATGTCATTATTAAAAAAAAACCGGATGTCCGCCATCTTGGATTTGAAAATGGACCTCATTATTTAAACCTTATTGGTGTTAGGTAATAAGTTTTTTCGTTACGGAATTTCTTGATTCGGTCGCCGCGCTCAAAGCCCGCGATAGAAGCTATGCAATAGCTTAATAAAAAAGTATATATATAATAATATAAAATGTTTTATCTGATAGGGAACTACAAAATAATTTCATTATCTGTATTAATTAATATAGCAACTCGATATTGTCACTTCTGCGTAGACCTTTTTTTTACTCTTTGATTTCAATAATCATGGCCGCCGCCGCATGGCGCGTCGGCATGACTTTAAAATTATACAAAATTATTAAATTAAGCGTGATTAAACGAAAATGCAGTAAACTTACGCGTGAAAAGTCACTCCTTGACTTTTATTTGATTTTCCTGAACGGTTTGTACAGTACCTCACTACACATGACGGCATATTTAGACGTAATAATTTTTACTCCAATGCGTCAAGCTACCGCAGCCGCTCGGCACAGACTAAACGCGTATATGCCGATCGGCCTATACAGGTGTTTGAATAAATCTAGTTGAGGCGCCCACTCTATACGTAGTAATAATAACTCAATGTATTGGGTAGTGATGGTGGATAATTATGCCATCCCTAAAGCTTTCTGCCTTTTTTGGAAGATATCGTAAACATTTTTACATAATATTTTTATAATGTCATCAAATGAAAAATACCACCAAGTACCCTACACTAACCGAATAGTTTACTGTTTTTTAAATTAGTTGTATTATTTATCGATTCTTAAAAAAATATCCAATGTTATGTGGTGCTGCCAAATCAATTGATTTCGCGTAAAATTAGACTTTGAGTGAGGAGTGAGGCAAGCGTTGGACGGGATAAATGCTTTGCTAACGGTTGATTTTTTTTTTTTTTTTGGGATTTTTTGACCTGGTAATTACAACCTTTAGGTCAACTCTTATTTATTCGTATACGTAATAATATGTCTATGAGCACATCCCATTAAATTGTTTTAATTGTATTCTTTATGTATTTGTAGATGTGCTTATAAGTAAGTTCGTCTTGTAACAATTGTTTTAATGGCGGCGGGCGGGACAATAAATCACACTTATTTTCAACATCACTGAGTTCACTGGCCAACACTAGTCTGTCAATCAAAAATTTTTGACAATCAAAGATAACATGTTCCACAGTTCCATCACTTGAATTACAATGAGAACAGGTTCCATTCGCAATAATGCCGAGTCGAGCAAGGTGTGACGGTGTAGTATTATGACCGAAACGCAGTCTATTTATGATAGTAATAAAGTCTCGAGAAGCATCTGGCATACGATGATACCAAGGTCTTGCAGGTAAGCTTTCTTGTATGCTTCCATACCATTTTCCTTTCGTATCTTGATCTTTCTTCCACATTTCTAACCACAACTTTTGAATATTTTGGTCAATACATTGCAAGTAATCGGACATAGGAACATTCATTGTATTTCTAACGTCAACAGCATTAACTCCTTCATATGCAGTTTTATCAGCCATTTCATTGCCAGAGATACCTTTGTGGGAAGGCACCCATAGAAAGAAAATTTGGATATTTTTACTGTGGTATTGGTGAATTATTTGCTTAATGAAGTAAAGGATATAATTAGACTTGTATTTGACTGTGAGGGTAGTTAAAGCTGTTATCAAACTTAAGGAATCAGAAATTATTAAAAAACATTTATTGTTATTGATTTCGCGAATACGCATTAATGCCTGATACACTGCATATGCCTCTGCCGTAAATATAGAGCAGGGTTCATGCAGAATAAAACTTGAAGAAAATTTTGCCTGTGGATCATATAGAGCAGCATGTACATAATCACTTGTTTTGCTCCCATCAGTGTAGATAACATAGTACATTGTATTTTCCTCCAAAAATTGGAGCATTTCCGAATTATTGTTTATTGTCTGTTGAACTACATTAATTGGATGTGAAATACACTGATAAGAGAAAGAGTAACATGGCCATGGAAACTGTTTTCTGATTTTAGAAAAAATATTGTCTATTTCCAGAAATATATCAGACAATGTTGGAGAATTACCACATAGTAGACCGTGTGCTGTTGTTAATGATCTTCTTGGGGATCTATCTATATAAGGTACAATTTTATTTATTATTTGAATGTTATTTGATGCTATTAGTTTGAGACAGAATCTTTCAGCAAGTAAAATTCGCCTCAAAATCAAAGGCATCACTTTTGTCTCAACTTCCATGGCCCTTATGGGAGTTGAGCACATAGCACCAGATATTATTCTTAAAGCCTTATTCTGCAATATGTCTAATTTATTTACATGAGAACTATTCATATAAGCGAGTGAGCTATAATCTAAGTGACTTCTTACAATACTTTTATACAATATTGACAATATTTTAGGATCTGCACCCCATGTTACACCACAAAGTGATCTGATAACATTTAGTCCTGTGTGAGCTTTTTTGGATATATATTTAATATGTTCTTCAAAAGTTAATTTTGGATCTAGTATTATTCCTAAAAATTTCTTTGAAGTGACTTTATTTATAATTTCATTATTGTAAATAACATTTGAGTTTGGGGTTTCATTGCCAAAAAACATAACACTACTTTTAGAGGGGTTAATTTTTAAATGTAAACAATCATTATAATATTGTAATAGTTGAAATAAGGATTTGTTCATGTTATCTATTGCAATCTCTAGGTTGTAATTACTGCTGTATAATACAATGTCATCAGCAAATTGTAAGATATTTACATTCCTATTATTTACATATTTACAAATTTCACTTGTGTATATATTGTACAGCAATGGAGATAGTGCTGCACCCTGCATTGTGCCTCTTGAGGCATATTTGGGTCCATATAAAATATTGTTATGTCTAGCATAGATTGTTCTATTGTTCAAAAAATTAAAAATCCACTTACATAAGTGCCCAGGCACACCTAACCTAGACATGATTTGAACTAGTATACCAGGATCAACACTGTCAAAAGCACTTTGGACATCTAGGAATACGCAAACAGTGTTTAATTTTCTATGTTTTGCATTTTTTAGGTCAGAGATTAAAGAGGTGAAACTGTCTGCACTACTACGCCCTCTACGGAAGCCATATTGTATATGTGGAATGAAACACTTTGATTCAACATACCAGTCAAGACGAACTTTCACCATATTTTCGAATATTTTACCAAGACATGATGACAAGGAAATTGGTCTATAAGAACTAGCAAACTCAGGAGATTTGTCGGGCTTAAGTATTGGGACAACACACTGTGTTTTCCATGACTGTGGAATACATTTATTAAGCCAAAGCAAATTGAGAATGTTAAGAAACAACTTTTGGGCAGATACATCTAAGTTTTTAATTACGATGTAAGGATAATCATCTAAGCCAGGAGTTGTATTTCGTCTAGAGTGCAAGCTTGTTAAAAATTCAGACCATGAAAAAGGATCCAGTAAAAATTTAGAATTTGGGTTATCATTGTTGGTTTCAAAAAGAATGTTCAGTTGATCTACTTCAATTAAGTTGCTATTATCTGATAATTTATTTAAGAGTGGAGATATAAACTCATTTGTATATGATTTATTCTTAGGTCTTATGCCTTTGAACATTTTTAATAAATTCCAAATTTTACTTATGTGAGTATTTCTATTAAAAGTGTTACACAAATTATTCCATCCTATTTTTTTCTGTTCTGAAATTGTTCTCTTTTTCTGGGCATCTTTTCTTTTGTAATTAATATAATTTTCAATAGTAGACTCTTTTCTATATAGTTTTAGTGCATTATATGAAGCAATAACACTTTGTTCACATATACTATTCCACCAGGGAGCTGGTGGTCTGCTTATGAAAGTGTTTGTTTTAGTGAGCTTTGGAATTGACATTTCTTTAAGAGTATCTAAATGAAAACAGAAATTATTATAGGTTGAAATAGGATCATGTGGTTGAAGTATCAAATCATTAAACATTGTTTTTGAAAGAGCTGTATATGTTTTCCAGTCAGCTTTTTTATATATGAACTTATCTACAGGGGAATTGAGATGATATTTATCTATATGTAATGAAATCTCTGTTATTGTTGGATAATGGTAACTTCCCATTGTATCATCATGTACAGACCATTCACATAGTGGTGCGAGGCTGCCACTTATAAAGCTTACATCTATGGCAGAAGCAGTTTGTCTAGGGCGATTTATAGTTGTAGGTCTACCATCATTTAAAATACACAAATCTAAGTCATCAATTAAATTAAATAAATCCTGACCTCTACTTTTCGTTGACAAACAACCAAATGCAATATGATGAGCATTAAAGTCACCACTCATAAATATGGGCTTTGGTAGATCATTAATAATGTAACGGAGTCTATTAATTCGTATCCGTCCACTTGAAGGTGGACAGTATACACAGAGAATTGTTAAACTACTATGTCCTGTTGATACAGATACAGCAACTGTTTGAATGTCTTCATAAAATCTGGTATTTAATATATTATACTTAAGGTGTGGTTTTATTAGTATTGCAACTCCATTATGTGTATTGTTTGAATTTTTATTGTATATATTATATCCTGGTATTTTAAAATTATTATCTTTGAACCATGTCTCATTAAGAAGGCAAATATCAATATTTTGTTGTTTTAAAAATTGGATTAATAAAGGTTTTTTACTATTTGCACTTTGAATGTTATACTGCGCAATACGTAACTTGGATTGTGTAGAACTAGGCCCTACACAATCCATTATGTTAAGTTTTTTAATAATGTATCTTTAATAGTTTTAATATTAGTCGGTGTACTATCATCTTTATTGCCTAATTCCACCAACGTCTGCACTAGGGCCATAAGTACATCGTTATTGGAAATTATTTGAGTTTTAAGGTCTTTAGAATTAACTATTTTAGCTTTATTTACATCTTGTACAGACTTATTTACAGGAATATTTATAGATTTATTTACAATAACATTACTATTTACAAGTTGTGATTTTGGTGGTGAGAGTGGAGGAAAATCTGTTTCATTGGTGATGACTTGTTTTGTAGAGGTGACACCTGCATAAGATATGTTGTTTTTCTTTTCAATGATCTTTTTTGCTTTAATAGGACATAATCTAGATATCGCAAGGTGAGGCCCACTGCAATTTATGCAGCTGATTTCTGTTGGTTTATCACATTCCTTATACATGTGTTCACCTCCGCAAATACTACATCTTTGTTTACCATTACAAATCCTTGCTGAATGATTAAATTTAAAACACCTATAGCACTGTAATAATGGTGGAATGTATTCAAAAACTCTATACGAGAATAGATCATATTGAACATTATCAGGTAGTACATTAGATAAAAAAGTAACGCTTACAGTCTGTAATGGAATGCGCTCTTGTCCTATTTTCTTTGTAAACCTTCTTATTGCCACTATTTCATAAATTGAAGAAAGTCTTGTATAGAGTTCTTTGTTAGATATATTCGTTGGAACAAATCTAATGATGCCGGTTTTTTCAATTTGCGCTGCCGGTATGAATGCCTTCATGTTATATTTTGTGAGGAAAGTAGTGTTATTAATAAAGTTATTGGCCGTATTATATTGCTTGAAAATAACTGCTATTTTATTGGCATTCACCCTCTGAATACCCGTCACACCTTTTATGTCCATTGAGAAAAGATGATTTAAGTATATAGGGCTCTTGTTACCCAATCTATCATCGTTTATGGATTCTACATACACTTTAAAGTCTGTGTTGGTTGAGTTTTCCGGATATAGTCTTTTATAATTCGGTTTGTAATAGGGCAGATACGCATCTCGCTCACCGCCGGAGTCCGATTGTCCTTCATCCCTAGGCTGTGTCCGTTTTGTTTTTTTTGAGGTGGGCGGGTTAGACCCGCCCCCCTCGTTTATCTCCATTGCTATTGTGCTTTTCAGCCGCTAATAGCAATATTTAAATTCACTTTAACTATAAAAAAATCACTTTATAGGAAAAATTTAAAATTAATTTTCTAAGGTCAACCGCGCTTTTTCAAGGTTCCCGCCAGAATCCGCTAACGGTTGATGAAACTTGTCACAGATTTCATTATAATTTGTTAATAATAAAAATTATAATAAATGTAAAAAATTAACTTCCATTTTGTTTTATTTTATCTTCTTTAGCAGTTTTATAGGTTTCAAAACTTAATTATTTACTGACAATCATTATTAATTATCATTCTAAAGTATTAGCATTTACAACAATAAACATTAATAAAAAATGTTTTTCACCCATGCTTTCAGATGGTTGCCTAGCAACACTTTGTTATTAAACATTATTTCTCTAATGTGGCTCAAGTATAGACCTGGATGGACCTAACTTTACCAAAATCTGTCGAAGGATTTTCTTGTAATGCAAGACAGACAAAAAATCTTAAAATAGATTCGGACTCTGTATCGATAATAATGATCGATTAGATTTTACAAAAAATATGTACTGATACGACTGAAAATTTTATTATGTACATAGACAAAGGCACAATTAAGGCTTTCATATATTATGATATAACCAATGATATTCTAACAATAGATATGTTGTCAGCGCGCCATCGTGAAGACTAGAAAACGTCCTAATTGGGACGTATTGCCTTTAGTCTGTGTCACGCATGGCGACGAGTAGTACGCTGCTACAAAATTTAAAAAAATGCCATCCTGTGTGTTTAGCAAATGCACCAATTATGATACCAAAGTTAATAAAACA
The DNA here is from genome assembly GCA_951802675.2 of Boloria euphrosyne. Taxonomy (NCBI): domain Eukaryota; kingdom Metazoa; phylum Arthropoda; class Insecta; order Lepidoptera; family Nymphalidae; genus Boloria; species Boloria euphrosyne. The sequence continues at coordinate 1,714,977 of OX637893.1, forward strand.
CAAGGGATCTCATACCACATGTAAGAACGCAGTATACTTCGATTTATTAATATATTTCAATTATTTGCCTAATATTCTGATATGTCATCGGTCGCTAGACTAATGTTTGTTTACATTGACGCGCAATTGACAACACTAGCTGTCTCTTTTTTTCTTATTGATTTTATCGACTATCCCCTTTCTATCATTTTGACTTGTAGTGAAATGTACCTTGAATGAAAAGTGTGTATGTGTGCTGCGCGGAACACTTTTTTCGGTTGTTTAATGAGCGTATAACATATCTGTCTATTAGAATGTCATTGGATATAACACCCTTAAAATACACAATAAATGAATTATCCAACTGGCAAAAAAAATTTAAGCATGTTTATCGATTACTCGATAAAACTCGGCAAAGTCCCATTTTTCCTTGCTTTAGCCACATTTTCGTAATAACAAGAAAAATCCACATAGCCCTTTATCCGTCTATCCTTATCATACGGCCTACTCGGATAAATATCGGATGACGATTCCATCGATCTATTCGTATCGATATTCGAATCGTTCGTTTCCGACGAATAATTTTCAGAATCGATTTCATTTAACAACGTATTCGATTTTGATTGAACAATCGGATTGAATCTGACAGCGTTTTTTTGAATCGAGTTTATTGTGTCATTTTGTGGGACGGGGGGTAGGAAGTTAAAATTTCTTATTAATAACGTCATATGCGTATTTGGTTTTGGTGTTAAGTTATTTTTCATGCAATAAGTAAGGAATTCTTGCTCGATTTCGTCTAAGACGGATTGGCTGACGTTTCTAAAGTCGTTTTGTTTTCGGAAATTTTCCACTATGATTTGAGCGAGCTGCTTGTTTGTTTGTTCGCTGCTGCCGCGAACTTCTTGTATCCTTTTGTACACGCCCGCACTCACTAGGACTAGAAATCTGTAATAATATATTATTCATTATTTTTATATAATTTTTGGCTGGCCAAGTTTATTTATTAGCCTGGCCAAGTGCGGGTGATCAAGCTGTACAGGTATTTAGAAAAATCCCAAAGTTCTCTCAGACATGCAGGTTTCCCCACAATGTTCAACGTAAGACAAGTGGTAATCATGATTAAAAAGATTTGCACATGAAAATATCAGAGGTGCGTCACTTAAGTAATAATATTTTTCAGCTCAAACTAAACCAATTAATATCTCTAATAATATTCAAAATGTTAATCTTACCTGCAAGACTCATCCAAAGCGATAGGTCCATGTATTTCAGGCTCTGCAATGATTGGTTCGGAGGATGCCGAACTAATGGTCGGGAACGCTTTATAAAGACCTTTCACTAAATAATTGCCGAGACATCTGGTGCCTGTCTGATTTCCTAGATATTGTGCTGGAAATTTATAGTTCATTATTTTAATGCTGTATGCTTAAAAAGTAATCAGGTTTTTTTTTCATTAAAATTGTGTCTTATAGAGAAAAAAACATATATACAAGAAAAATTAAATAAAAAGCCTTTTCTAAATATATAATTGGTTCAAATTGCTACAGTCATTTCAGATTTTTTAGTATTCAGCCCTTTAACATCCCACTGCTGAGCGTGGCTTCAATAAGGGAATCAAGCCAAAGTGCACTTCACTGGCCAAGTGCAGGTTGCCGAACAAAATCATGTTACACAACAGTGAAGTTGATATAAGTTTTCAATTGACCTTAAAAAACCTACCATTCCTAACTTTATTCACATCCACATCCAACTGAGCGAGCCTTAGGAGTTCATCTTCATTCTGGGCACTATGTTCCACACTCAGTTGTAACACTCTTAACACACAGTTATCGTCAGTTCTGCATAATAAAGCGCGAGTCTCTCCCACATTGGCTACAAATAACTTGTTGTTATGAACGAGAGCTATCACCACTGTTGTTCCACCGGATAAGTGCTGGTCTATCTCTTTTAAACGGACGAGAATATTTTCTGAAACCTGTAACCAAATAAAGCATATGCTATTACACAAACTATGAATGGTTTTAACGCAATTTAATGATTTTATACTATAAGCTTTGAAAATCAAGTGATTGCCACCAGGTTACTTCAACCTTATTTATAATTAAATATACAAAAAGACAAAATTTAAATAATAATATTAGTACCCTGAGTTTTTTTTTCAGGTCTGAGGCTTTTGCTTTCCAAACTGGTAGTACAATCATTAAAAAATTAAAGCTTAATAATTAATTAATAATTTTAAATTATCTTAAGTTCGACTATCACCATGTAAAGCAGATAAGCAATAAAAATATAGTTAAGGAAATAGAAGCATTGAAAATATATTATTATTTATTTGTACTAAATAAGACTTGTTTATTAATAGTTTATTTCATATTTCATATATTTTATTATATTAATAATAATAATAAAGAAATTGAGAAAAAGTTAAGTAAGAAATTGTTATATAAAATTAGGATCAGAAATTTTGAAATTTGGACACCTCAGTCCTCACATTAACTTATATTTTATTTTATACTAGCGACCCACCCTTGCTTCGCTCGGGTTCATCCCTAGCTCTTACCCCCTTTAGCTTACAATTTTGACAAAATTTGAATGTCTTACTTATTTATATTTCAAATCAAAAGGCTAAATAATAAGTTTCAAGCTTCTAGCTGTAAAAATGATGTAATTTCCCCTTTTTCAACCCCTTACAGCCATTTTTGGCCTTAAAAAGTAGCCTATATCCTTTCTCAGGCTCTAGACTACCTGTGTACCAAATTTCATTAAAATCAGTCTAGTAGTTTTTAAGATTATTCATTACATACAAAAATACAAATCTTTCCTCTTTATAATATTAGTATAGAGTACTAATACTTTACTCACTTTTTGTAAAAAAATATATTACAATACCTGTGCAGTGTTTGGATATCCTTTCAATATTTGCAACCTGTATTGTAGACTGGTCCGCTCGGCTATCATGCCATCATAATTCTCTATATATGCTTTCTCTACAGAAATAAATGCACTTCTGAAATAATATTAAAAAAAATAATTATTATTAATTATTCATAGATATTTTTTGATAATATGATCATGATTAAAATTGAATAGATTTAAGCTGATTAAAAGTAATTATACCTTAGTTTTTCTCTAATTTCTTCATCAGTGTTAGTGCTAGATGGTGGTGCAAATAGTATTTCTGCTGCCATTCTCTGCATGATGAATCTAGCTGCATCCAAGCCATTATGGGGCTCAAATACTCCATATAAACAGCTGAAATGTTGTGACGATTTTGTTTATTTAATGTATACTACTCTTTTTATTTGTAAATAGTTAAACCAAGCTTTGATGTCCTATGCTTGCTTTGTTGTATTGATACCTCTTAATTTTAAGCGAGTAATAATACTTCTATAACTATTTGTATTTACATTAATTTTATAATATTATTTACATTTAAAATATTATCACAGTAATATACAGTACTTTATATCTTGATATATATTAAACCGGTATATATTTCGATGAAATAACTGTTACCTAATACGCGAAAATTTGTACTTACGAGTTGTCTTCTGTGTGACAGTAAAAACAAAAATATTCATCGTTAGTATTGGCATTTCCCTCCACTGGAGAAAAATACGACGCTACACAAGTATTTCGACATTTTGGTAAATCTTCTGTCCAAGGTCTCGCTATCATTTTAATAATATAAGTTTATTTATGTACTTTCAAAATCAAAATATGCCAAAATTTTATAATGACATTGACATAACTTTAATACAGATAAGTAATGACTTCCTTAAATATTTTTGGTACCTAAATTATAATACAAAGTTGTAATTTTTTTATTGATTGCTTCATTGTTTTTCTAAATATAAATAAATAAACTCAGTTTAATCTAGGCATTGAATAGTATTAGAATATTATTGACATAGTAATTAATCATTATTAGAGGCCGAATCTATATAATTAGCTTTTAAATAATTGTTCTACATCACAAGAAAACCAGTCGACAAATTTTGATGAAATATGAGATAGATAAATAGATAACCGCGTAGAAATGTACACTAAAGTGCGTTTAAAATTTAATAAAACTAGAAAACTATAAGAAAATAATGAATACTAACAATAGAATATAATGCGAATATTGTTAATATAGTATTACACAATATAGGGGAAGTGACCCAAATATTGGCACTTTAAGACATGGCTATTAATCAAATGAATGTAGAATTGTCTTTAAACTATTTATGTCGATGTTTATTATGTTCTAGTATTTCCAATATAATCTACTTTTAAGATCATACGCTAAAACAAATCTATCTTGTCGTATAAAATAAAAAAATAAGATTGTGTATTTTTTTTTGAAAAACCAATTATTGGCACCTATAATCCTAATCATTGACACAGTTAATGCTAATTATTGGCACTTCTAATTCGTTTACTATTTCTACTTTGTCTTTAAATATAACTATCGGTATTTTCGTAAATTATAATTTAATTTGTAAGTAGGTTATATACAAGGAATAGTTCTCTTAAAACAGTTAAAAAATAGGTTCTTTCTCAAAGCTCAGCTCATCCATCTCTAACAGATTTTTACATTTCATCATCGTTTGAATCTGCAAGCATTTTAAAAATTTCTGATGCACTGTAGGCTTTTCTAACTACCCTTCTTAAAGTAGAAGGCACAACATCATCATCCTGTTTCGTACACATTTTCTTCTTCATTTGATTCTAGCTCTACTACTTTTTCGACATTTTCAAAAACATTATCTTTTTCCGCTTCTTGAATATTTAGTAAGTTTTTCTTTACATCATGTGCATTACTTCTTTTTCTCTTCCCTTTGCCCTTACCAGCTGTGTTTTGTGTTTTGTTTGTCTGTGTAAGTATTTTTTTCTTCTCATTCTAATTTTCTTTTTTTAACACCTTCTTCTTTTAACTCTTTTGCCTTTTTCTTTTCTGTGTTGGATCTGGGTACCTGAAACTCTCTTGCAGCTTGTTTCTTGCTCATTCCAAATTTGACTGCATTTAAGGCCTTTTTTAAATTCTCATCATCATTATTCATTCTCTTTTCTTTAGGCTTCGCTTTACTTTTGGTCTTCATTTTCGTCTTTATTCGTATATATGTAATAAACCATTTATTGGCATATTATCGACCCAATTATTGGCGTAGTGTCCATAATGGGTATTAGACTCATTGGCACTGTGCCAATTATAGGATAACCAAATAATTTATTGTTATTCATTCAGAGGAAATGTAAAGTTAATAATGTTAAAAGGTAATGAATAAAAAAGAACGGGAATAAAATATTTATAAAACGACTAATTATTGGCATAGTGTGCCAAGAATGGGACTATGAGCTATTTGGCATCCAGTAATTGGCACCCCCGATTAATAGCGAAAACATAACTTTTTATCACTTAAAATCGTTACCATACTATGCTTTAAGCATCATACAATATTAAGCAAGTACACTCATTTGGTCTCTAATTAAACGAGCATAATTAGAAATGTATAATCAAATTGACTTACCTTATGAAAACAATAACAAAATCAGTTTTCATTCACAGCGAAATTTTAAGCGGCTACTTTTGAATGAAGTACAACGGCATCAAAGATTCAGTGTTGGCAATTTAATAATGCAATATTACTACTATAATATTGTTGTTGTTAACATTATCTTGGGCCAAAAGGAACCTTATTATTATAGTTTAAATGCATAAGTGCCAATAATTGGGTGAATGCCAACATTTGGGTCGTTTACCCTATTTTTAAAAAATCTATTAATATTATCAAGTAAAGAATTAAACACGATTGATTTAGATATTTTGCATTTCACAACGTATAGTACCTTAATGTAATATATAAATTAATATATTGATTCTATCAATACGTGAGAAAATAATCACAAATTAAATAAAAGTAATCTATATTTCAGTTAACATTCAAATAAGTATTTATTCCATTTTTTAAGCATAAACTTATATACAACTCAAAAAAATCATTTATCACCAACTAACATTTTCTTCATAAAACCGCAAAAGATAACTTCTCAACGCTGCATTTACTATGTGGTTAAGCGATAACATAATATCATTTATATTAACATTAAAAAAAGTTAAATAATATAATATTTTTACCATCTTTAAAAAGGGAGAAGCACATCTTGGGGTATCTTACGCAATTTCTTCTTCAATTCCTGATTTGAATTGAATACCTATTTCAAACATAATAATTCATATTTATTTAATTATAAACACTCGGTACAGTAATAAAAAGATTGTTTTATGTTTATTTAAATAAATCAAATTCTTTTTATTTTCTTAAAATTTTGTGAATGAAAAAAAATGGGAATGAAGGGTTCCATAGCAAATTGCGGTTTACGATTTATGAAGTATTAACTACTTACTATATAGATCTCCCAATTTTCGGTGGAAGTTTGCATGGTAATGTACATCATATGTATATTTTGTTTTATCATTATCTTATTTTAGAAATTGCAGGGGGGGGGGGGGCATGTTTTTGACACACTTTTTACCAGTTTGGAAGTGTCTCTTGCGCAAACTATTCAGTTAAGAAAAAATGATATTAGAAACCTCAATATCAAATGAAGACCTATACATAGATAAGATACCTCACACTATGGGTTTGATGAAAAAATTTTTTTCAGGGAACCCCCAAAACATACTGTTTTTTTTCTATTTTTGTATGAAAATCTTAATGCGGTTCACAGAATACATCTACTTACCAAGTTTCAACAATATAGTGCTTATAGTTTCGGAAAAAGTGGCTGTGACAGACAGACAGAATCACATGACGAATCCATAAGGGTTCCGTTTTTTGCCATTTGGCTACGGAACCCTAAGAACCTTCAAGTTAACTTCTTATAAAATAGGTATTTAAGCGCCAAGAATATTATAGTTTAAAAAAATTAAATCGATCATTTCACGGCTGAAAAAATGAATCGGTCATAATCGATAATGTATTATAATCAATGTTAAGTTAACCGTCATAACGCATGACATGGATATTGGATATTTTAAAATTAAATTTGAAATATTGTGACTAGCAAATAGTTTTATTTCTTATTTCATTAGCATTTGATTTAAATATTATAAATTTAATTGTATGAACCATACATAAGATTATTATTCATATTATTTTGAACTTTTGATAGTAGACCCCCTAACTTGATAAATGATAATTCTATAAATTAAATATTCTGTTCTCGTTATAACAGTTTGTTTCTTATATGTGTACATATGTATAACGTATGTATAACGCACGTGTACAATAACCTCATTGGTTAATTTAACCTCTATTATCCACTTATAAATTAGTAAAAGTTATATCAAAATTTGTTTTGCCAAAGATACATAACTGCTGTCAACATTACTTTGCTCATACTTACTGTAAAACTTCTTATCTTTCTTTTTTATTTATTCAAGTATCTGATATGAATTAAAGTAATTGTTTACAAAATTAATAAGTAACAAAAAATATATAAACTTTCCTTTCCGTAATAAAATTAATTTCAAATAAGGCAACTTTGTTGATAAAAAGAAACTAATACTTTTAAGTAACCTGAAACTGTTAAAGATAATCTCCATTAGATATATTTAATAATATAATCATAGTAAATAAATTTTATCATTAATCTATAGGTATGTATTAAATAAAACAAATTTTTCTTCGACCAGTTTTATGTCATGTCTGTACATAACACGAAATCTGATCATTTACATTTTGCAATTTTTATTTTATTATACAATGTTAGCTCTGTTAACCTAAAGAGCTGTCTGACTAAATTTAACTTTTTAAACCTAGTTTCTCAGAAAGCAATTCTTTTTCTTTATCCAGAATGAATTAACAACTTTAGAAAAATTCTTCTTCATAAAATATTAAAAGGTGTGTCAACACCATCTTTATAATACATATAATTATACTTTATTTGTGGGAGTCATGTGAATCCTTTAAAGTTTGTATTGCCAATATCTTAACAACGGTATTCTATATTCTATAACATGAATTCATTTTGCATAATACAGTACAAACTAATGTTAGTGCATGGCATAAAAAGCATGGGATGGCTGTATAGAGAATTTCCAAAGTCATGAGCCGAAGTGTCACTAGGCACCGTCACCAACCAAATAGTTCAGAACGCTTAGGAACACAAAAATATAAAACGAAAAATTGAGACACATCTCAATGCCTTTGGAAACCCACTGTCGTTCACTTCAGGTGAGCAAAATTAAAAACTAGATTTCATGGGGTCTATTAATCAACTTTCTTGTCTGCCGCAGCTTTGGTTTCTGTTTCAGGTTTTTTCTCCTTTTCCTTTTCTTTGTCATCAGTGACTACCTCCTTGGCCTCCTGTTTCGACGCTTCGTCGAAGTTACCAACGAGGTTAGGTACTTCGTCGTCTTCGTCTAATGGTTTCGGCGGGGCCACACTAGACGCGATTTTCTTTAACTGGTTTAAGCCCTCAGGGCCGAGCTGGCTCAAGATTCCTGGCAGCATTTCAGCAATCTGCTTATTCTCTCCATGCCCGGTGATAGCGAAAGTGTTCGCTGCGAGCGAGGCTTGCGCTTTTGGGTTATTGAAGTGTATCACTGTGCCGTCATCTTTTATCATATTTACTTCCTCGATTCCGGGGATAGTGTTTACTGAGAGTTTTTTGAGGGATGACTGCAGTTTTTTGTCGTCTGTGGCTGCGGTGGCATGGACGACCTTCTTCTTACGCCGAGGAGTACCCTTGCCGCCTATGCGGACTTGTGACTGCAGTTTTTTCAGTTTCTCAGTGTTCATTCTGATATTTTAACACGTGACACCTGTTAAAAGAAACACAACGCACTTTTTAGTAATGTTTATGTATTGATTTTAGTCGTGATCACACTCGTTTTCCATGTAACTTGATCGTACGCACGTGTTTTGAACACCGGTTAGATACAAAGGGAAAATGGTGGATTTGCGACAAGTTATTTCTGATTTTGACGTCGCGATGTTGGTACCACTGCGGAAAATTTGTTCCGTTTCAACAGAATTTTTTGTTGATACAGAATATAAATGAAAGTAAAATCAATAAAATAAATTAAAATAATAAAAAGTATTTATATTTTTTTAACTCATTAAATGATTACACATTAATATAGATTACTTATATAATTTATAACAAAATGTCACACTACGAAAATAAACGTGTACAAATTTAGTACTCTTCATTAAACTATGTTTCCAAATAAGCCGTTTTATTAATAAAAATAAAGTTTTCTTTTTTCTTTTAAAATTCTTATTTAATAAAATATTATTATAAGAGTCGAAGAAGGTACAAAAGAATGTTTTGTAAAATGTAGCGTACTACAAAACTTCTTAATGCATAAATGTACTGACAGATGGCGTTAGTAGAAATAATTTTCGTAGACTTCACTAATACATTGCTCTTGATGTCAATAGATGGCGTTAAGTGTATCAAAATATATTATTTTCAAGCTAAATGCAGACAGAAAATTTACCTATTAAGATTGTTTTCCAGCTCGTTCAGCTTTTATGTCGTTTAATTTTTCTCATAAAATGAAAAAAATATTTCACCATTATATTTTACTCATCTTTTATAAGCTTTATATCAACTCGTAACTCTACTCAAACTCTACTCAAAATCTAACGACTCACCCTTTCCTAGCTTAGATTTTTCTAAGTGATTCTTTAAATTGATATAACTTTTAAATTAATCAACCAATTTAAATAAAACAAATACTAAATGTTAAGTGGATTTTACCACAACATTTCTGAAAATCACACCCAAATTGGTTTAACCGTTTCTGTGATTGTACAAATCCACAGAAAAACAGACAACCGTTGGGTTACAAACATTAAAAAATCATTGTTTTAGGTTTTATTGTATATAAAAACCCCCAATAACAGTTTTTGTTAAATATCTCTTATATAAAGATCAGTTACAAATACATTTGTCAAAACTTAAGAAATCGGTTAAAATTATTAGACCAGTGTCGATAATTTTTGAAACCAAAAAGAATAATAGTAGGATGAAACCCACTAGAAAAGGAGGATAATAATATTATAAAAATGACACTCCCATTTTGAGAAAGTTGTAGTATCTCGTTTTCGTTAGATTTACGCGAATATTCGACATTATTAATGAAACTACCTTTTCGGATTTTGTCGCGGATTTATTTTGATTTTTAGTTCCCGACGTTTCGAATGCTTTACGTCACGGGAGAGACTAAGGTATTTGACGTCCCATAGGTTTATATACTTGTTACAGACAGTGCCTACCCACAATTTACAAAAAATTTTGAAAATGGCATCAGAGTACCTTATAAAATTTTAATTCTAAACATTTATATTTAAATTTAAATAATTTATTTCATTATTATATCTTCTTTAAATTTTATGTGAAGATGCCTATTTGTGGCTATTGATAACTTATGTACCTGAGTGACCTACGGAAAATTTTAGGCCATCAAAAGCTATTTCATAGAGAAGTGGAAAGGGACTAAATGGTGGAGACTTTTTTAAAAAGCAAATACTCAGACCAATATTTTTTATTGGTCTGAGAGCAAATATTTTAACGGGAGAATTTTCGATTGAAAACTAGGGTGTTTTTTCGATATTAAGTCAAAATAAGGTGAAAAAAATAAATATTTTAAATCAAAAAAATTAGTGTATTTAGGACATAGAAAGGTAAGTTTTCACCAAATTTCGTGAAAAATATTTTCTTTTTGTAAAAGATAAAAATAAAAACCAAAATCTTAGTTTTTTGAATTTTTCACATTAATTTTGAGGTTATGTGAAAAAAGTGTAAATATAAAAGTTTTAGATTTTTTTATTACCTACAACATTGCCATTTAACTTTTAGGTAGGTTTTATTTCATGTAAGTAAATAAGATAAAAATAATAAAATAAAAATAATATAGATAAAACGTTACTTTTTAAATAATATTACGGATTTCGAAAGCATGAAATTTTAGATTATTTAAAAATATTATTATTAAAAGCCTATTGGTAATTGAACTATGTATTTACGTTTTTAGTCGCCCTTGGAATGTTGAATAAGATGGAGTTAGTCAATTTAGCTTAGGATTAATTCCTAAATCGACTCGGTATTAAATATAGGTAATTAAAAGTACTGAAATTTTCAAATCAGAAATTAATATTCGTTAATCGTCTGTCTGTCTGTCGCGCTTTCATGCCAAATCTACTGAACCGATTCAAATGAAATTTGGTACACACATAGTGAAGAGCCTGAGGAAGGACATAGGCTTTACTTTTAAAGTCGAAAAAAGGGCTCTATAAGGGGTTGAAATAGGGGATGAAAGTTTGTATGGAAAAAACGTCATTTTTAAAGCTAGAAGCTTGTAACTTATTTTTTAGGCTTTTGATTAGATATAAATAAAAAAGGCATACAAAGTTTGTAAAAATTTTATCCTAAAGGGGATATCTAGGGACGAACCCGGGCGAAGCGAGGGCAAGTCGCTAGTCGATAATAATTAGCTGTTAATGAAATATGAAATATGAGGCTTCAATAGCGTGGTGATATGGATTGATGAGTTTTGCATGATAATAATTCAGCCATATTTAATAACTAATATACCTAATATATGTATATTGTAATAAATGAATTTATTATGGTTATGTTTGACTTTCATTGTGTCATTAACAAGTGTGTGTAAAATATTATTTAATTGATTTAATGTATTTTTTGCATAATAAAAAAAGTATTAGCATTCTGCACTTCTCTATATAAACTATAAGTGTGCGAAATTTCATACTCTTCGAGTCTTCCGTCCGCGCAATTTTCGTAAAAGGGGTACAAAGATTTTGCTACACTTATTAATATACATATTATGTATAATAGAAGTGGGGTTTCACTAGATGTCATTTTATATTTACTTGTATAAATATAACATTCGTATTAGCTTACTAGGAGCAGATTGTGCGGATTTATTTGGATTATTCTACAAATTCACAATCGTGAGGCTTAGGAGTTCCCTACACTTTGTCGCTTAAGTGTACAAAAGCCAATCAATGTTGTACTTCACAGTAGAGCTTTTCCTCTATTTTTTTAAACCAAAAAATATTTCTAAGATTTGTTTACTTATAAATAAATAAAATACATCTTTCGGCTTTTTAAGTTTTTTTTCGTAATGGCTTGGAATTTTTAAACGTTTTTATTAACCCTATTTTGCCTCAAATTTAGTAATTGAAATTTAATTTCAATGATATATCAATTGAATAATATTATTATATTCAGTAAATCCATTATGGCCGCTGTTTTTTAACACATGGTTTTTTTGCGACCCCCTAAATATGAGTATCAAATTAAAGGACTTTACAAGTAGAATATAGCGCATGGCGGATCATGGAGTTTAAAAAAAATAACTAAAAACTTACAGAAGTGAGTAGAAAAGAAATAGTTGAATGTTTTTATTTTAAAGTAAAATTATATTTAAAAATCTATAATTATTTAATATACATATGTATATAAGTACTGTATAAAGATCTGGAAACATTTCCCCGAGACTAAAATTGGAACTCTCTATTAAGTTTTTTACTTTTATAAATAAAGCATACAAGTTAGTTATTGGTTTAAACGCAAATAGAACTTGCATGTGAAGGGACCATTAAATTAACATACTAACGATTTATCAGTTAACATTGTTGAAATGTAGTAATTTGACGACTTTATTACATTTAAAAAGAAATATGCTTTAAATAAACCAGTATTATTAATTTATTTTACTGAAATATGTTCACTTATGTATATTAGGTAAGATTATAATCGGTAGATATTCTAATGACGACTTCGGCCATGTCTGGTGCGGGGTGCCTTTTGCTTAGTGATAAGTACATTTATGAGTAAAACACATTTTTTAAAATAAATATTATAATAATAATCAATTATTGTCCTATAAGTGACCTTTTTCGTCTGAAACCATTTCATTCTGCATTAAGGAATAGCCTCTTTTGCTCATAAACTAAATTAAAAGGTGTGAAAAAAGGAATACATACAAACTTTTTTTTAAATTCTATCTAAGCAATAAACCTTACTTTGATTATATACGTATATAATCAAAGAAACCGTGACGTTTATTTTTACAAAATACTATTAAAGTTTCTGACCTGATATAACGTACATTATTATTTAAAACCATAGATTTTACGATGAGTAGCCATTAGATAAAACACTTAGTACCAAAAATACGCACTCATCAAACAATATTTCGATAATGTTTACAGTATTACTAAATGCACTCTAAAATGGCGGGAAATAAAGCTGTCATCGAGTTCTCTTCGCGCCATCAAATCGATTATGACAGTTATTAATATGTACGCGTCGATAGTCGATAGAATCGCTAAAACGTTTTGAGTTCGCGATCACTTAGTATGCGCGCTGACAGATGGATAGTTATGCACGAAAGTGAAAAGCATTAACTACCTAATTTTCTTTATTTTATTCTACTGTAAATCTGTTTCCAGGTCAAAATGTAAGTATATCTTGCGAGGTTTTGTCTGAAAAATAATCTTATAGAGCTCCTGAACATTAAACTAGTTAAAATGTTTGCAGATCCGAAGATTCTGGGTTCTAATCCCTTGTCTGGCCAAATTTAAATGTTTACTTTATATTCTTATAAATTAAGAGTGATGATAACTTATTTTATTTTGGTGCTTATGACATCAAATTTGCCTACGTTTATTTATTTATAGAAATACCCGTATTAGCTGCTGCCTAGTACTTAATGCCTAATTTTTTTATTAAAAAAGAGAAACATAATGTTAATTCAAGGGTTTTAATAAGAAAAAAACATTTTGTAAATATAACCTATTACTGAAACCACTTCTGATCACAACTGTACCAGAGTGACTAATAAACTAATGCATTTATATTTAGGATGCGTTATTGGTTTTTTATTATATTTCAGTTATCTTGTTTTGTTCAATAAACACGCTTGAGTGGCCATCACGTACTGAGGAGTAAACTTAAGAGAAAATAAATATCTTTACATTACCACTAGCGTATAAATCATGAATGAATACGGTTAGCATTGTTAGTCATTTTATTACTTACGAGTTTATACAGTAATAAAATCAATAGATTTTTCCTATATTTGTAATCTTATTTAGGAATTGATATAGTAATGACGTTTACTTATGCTTTTTCTTAAAAACAAATGCATACTTTAAATAGAACAGAGTCAATAAATAAAAAAAAAAACTAAATGTAGTCAATGACAATCGTCGACTTTTTTACATTTCCCGCCCAATTAATCAGCAACATCTTGAATTCGTGTGTCGTTAAAACAATTAAGCTTTATCGTTGTCATTCTGTCGCGTTAAAATAAAAAAATATTTTTCAAAATTAAATAATTTACCTAAAACGAGATTTTATTAATAGATAGCTGATGTGTGATATTCACAGACGTGAAGGGAAGTGCTTTTTGTTTTAATTATGTGTTGAAGAGTAATTTATTACTAAATGAGGTTGTGATTTATTTTTGTATTCTAGGATCTTGACGTGGTAAAAATTTTCTGTGAATTAATAGCTAGCTTATTCTGCTACAGTTCCAAAAGTTTTGGATTAAAGTTCTAAGTATACTTTTACAATATATAATAGTTATAGGTTTTTTGGCAAAGTTTACCTTACGCATTGCATTCTTCCAAGAACAAAGCCATCGCCGGTTCTAACTAAAAGTATCCGCCTGCACTATACTTACATAAATCTTAACTAGATGTTTAATTGTAATTCAAACTTAATATTTAATTTATTCTGATCACCTAACGACGATGATGAAATAGATTTCCAAATAGGCATATAACATTAAATTGTTGCCGTTGGTATCTAGGATTGAAAAATGAAGGACAATTGAAATTATTAAAGGCATAGCAATAAATGCCAATTAAGAAAGCTTAAAAAAATGTCGAAATATTAATTTATGTTCAGAACCATCCATTTTTAATTGATAGAATAAAATAAAAAATGTAAAACTTTATTTCTCAATATTTAAAATATAACTTTTGCAATATAAATAACTAACCATATGGAATAAATATCGCATAATATCGTAATTTTTAGCTACATTTTTTTTTCGTTATCTTAATGTGTTAAAGGAAATCGTTAGAGCCATAATTTTGACACACGACCGTTTAATCTCATATGGCACAAAAACCGTTACACGTGACAAATTGCTTTTAATCTGTATTTTTTGTTCAAAATTTGTTTATGAGTTAATTATGTTAGCTCTACACTTTAGAGCAACCACATTAGAAGAAATAGTAAATTTATTTGTGCGAAATAAGATCGATATGCATAATCCTAATAAATTAATTATCGGTAGTTGGTACTCCATACTATAGATACGAATTCCGATAGTAAATTCTAAGAATAGTCGAGTTTCGAAATGAAATATTTTTGGGAAAATCATATTTAAATAGTCATTGTTATCAGAAACAGAGGTTGAAATGGATTCGGATTGGATTTTATGTCTGCTGTCTAACTACGAAAGCATCATGAGAAACTGGACAGAATTTGATAGATTTTGGATTGATGGGTGATTATTTGGGTCAATAATATAGAGAATCCTTTTACATACAACCGGTTAAAACGTACCAAGGAACAAACCCGAGCAGAGTATGGGTGTGTCGCTAGTATAGAGTTAATATCAAATGTCTCTTCTTTGTTATTCTACCTTTGCACTTTTTAATCAATTTTTCATAATATGTTATGACTGCATAATTTAATGTCCGAAGTAATACTTAGGTATTAACATATTATTCTATAAATATTTTACAATAATGTTCTAATTAAGTATAACAAAATGCGATGTGTTATTTCATGGATTTGAACTATGGCCTTCTACACGTTGGATATTAGTCGGGTAAATCAAAAGAGTCATTAGTTATTTAAGCAGGTCGGATTAAGAGACTTAAGCGACCACCCAACAGTGACAGATGTCACGAGGCGGCCATTTTTTTGTACATAATTTGTTTTTTTTTTATTTATTGCGTCTTGTGCTAAACGGTATTCATTTCCAGAAAGATTAAATTGTCGGGAACGAACCCGAGTGGACCCACGGTGAGTCACTAGTATGTTTTAATTTTGGTAAATTCTTTGATTTTTTTATTAATGTAACAAGTGTATCAACATACAGATAACAGTACGATCGCTATATAAAAGGTTCTGTCCCTAACAAGATCATGCGAATTGAAAACCTAAAAAATCCAAAATAGAAAATCCAATTGTAGTTTCCGATGAAAGTGATAGAATAAAGGAATACATTCAATCTGAATTCGAAGCTCGGGTACAATTTGCTAAAACAATACCTCTAAACCTTTTTACACTGAAAGCTGCGCTATTTATTTTTTTGTATATGTTATATAAATATATTGTCATTCTCTTTGCCACTTTTTACTTGTAAATTTCGACTTGACTTAGTTGACTCAGTTTGTACTTGCTATGCCAGCGGGTTCGAGTTCCGCTGGGGGCATTGATTTGTGCGATGATTTATTAATTTATGTAAGTATATTTAAAATTACACAAGCCTCGTAGCTGACCACTTAACATGTTACTAGATAGCGCTGTGTGTTTTTGTTGTTCAAAAAAAATGAACGGGTATTGTGGTATCAAATTATATAACGTCACCAATAGGCCGCAAAAAAAACTAATTATGAATATTATTATATTTTAGGTACCTATTTTTATTTATATACTCATTATGTAAAAGTCCTTATTTGTTTTAATTAAAAAAACATTAATAAAATAGGTATGTAGTATTTCGAATGAAAAAAAAATCAAGTAAAATAATATATTTAATCTGTGGTTACACCAAAATTGGCTGATTTTTTCAACACATCTTATAGAATGGTGCCACTGGGAGCGATCGTTGAAGAGCGCAAATATCGGATATTGTTTCCGAACGGATTACAGCTCGGTCCGAGGTTTGTTTAGTTTATTTATTACTTTTTGTGTAAAGTAATACATATTTATTAGTTTTGTAATTTATTTTAACTGACTTGGAATAAGGGAAAAGGTTTTCATTTCTTTTGTATATATTATTACAATTATTCTTTGGTTTTAAATTAAAAAAAAACTAATAGTCTGTATGAAATAGGGAATAGTAGAACTTGAGTAGAACTATGTCTACACGACTTAATGAATTTAAGAAAAGGAACCACGTACCTACATAACTTTATTTAAATATTATGAAGCTTAATAATGCATCTAATTGTTGTTTAATTGAAAATCCTTTTATTATCTATGTATTTGTTCAGTCACCATTTACTAATAACTTATAACAAATCAATTTTAGTTCGTTAGTCTCGCTAAAACTCAAAAATAGCTGTACCCATAGATATATAACACCTAGATGGAGAGTAGGTCCAATCGAATTGTAACCACTTTTTTTGGCTAGATTTCGAGATATGGCTAGATACGTTTCCCGTCGTGTCAATGTCAATTGTCAAGTTACACAACTACATACGTACAACTTCGGTTGCAATTACGTGACACTTACGCACACATTCATACTAACGCTACTTCAATATTGAGCGGAATTATGTATGAAAATATCAGTCTAGGTATTATTAGTATAAGGCTGCACCGATTTGAACAATACTTTTTGGTTTTGACATGTTTGTTATAAAAATAAGTGAAACAAAAAAACATATTTTGTTTTGTTAACTGTTAAAACGTAGACGAAGTTAAGACGTAGAGATACCGATACTTTATGGTAGTAAATAGAGTTTTATTGCCTAATAGTTAATTAATACGCGGACAAAGTAACTGACACTGACACATTCAAATAAAGCAATGTAAGTACTCATTATTTAAAATGTATAAGAAAAAAACTATAAAACACGTAACATCATATATCATAACGTTTAAATATATAATAATGTGTTATGGAGACTGTAAATCCGAAACTCAATTTGTTTGATGTTTTTAACAACGGCCCTTCTGCATGTTCTGAAGAAATTTACAAAATGGTTCCGAGGGGAACGATCGCTGAACCCACATATTGTACTAGGATATTGTTTTCTAACGGTTCTATCTGTATAAATGTAGCTTATTTATTCCTTACTGCCTCGATTTTATTCAACCAATTGAGTTGATATTGTCTGTAGGTACATCCTAAGTTCGAATCCTACCTCCTAAGCCTATCGTTTTTTTATTGTTTATAATCCTACATTCATTATGTTTTATTACAGTTTTATCCATTGTGTAGAGCAAAAACCTAAAGAAGTGTTCGAAAATTCATTTAAATTTTATGTGCGCTTTCCTTTATATTAACAATCTGTACTACTACCACTAATTAAATAACTTGAAACATTTGTCACATTTTAGCCTAAAAATTTTATTGAATGTGGTGTATGGACTATGCAATTTTACGTAAAAATGATATTACGTAGGAAACAGTCGCGAAGTAAATTATAGCTAACTAGCCTTTTTATAAACCATAAACAAAATAAAAGAAATAAAAATTAAAAATAAATAAAAAGTATAATGTACTTATAGATTCGACTTAGACAGAATTTTATTATTATGTATAGATGTATAAGTAATAGATATTTATAAAAAGTTAACAAACAATGTTCATAGATACAATTTTATATCACATTTTTATTGTCTGTGGTTTTTATCGTTTTCTCTAGTCCATTTTAGTTTTACGGGCGGCCATATTGAATAGAATTGGCGGGAATACACTTCGTATTGCTCTGTTGAGTTTTCTCAGATGTTTACAATCGTTTTAAATTTTAGTTTATAAAAGGAAATTAAATGTAAATACTGTTCTGAAGTTATTTTTACGTCACATCACTATTATAAGTGCGAAAGTTTTTATGTGTATGTGTGTATGTATGTCTTATATTAAAACGGCTGAATAGATTTCGAGAAAATTTTAATACATGAATAAGCTGTGTATCAAACATAGGCTACTGCTAGGCAAAAAAATAATAAAGATGGTGCTGTGTGTAATGTTATAAACCGATATATCATAAAACTGAGCAGTGGACAAGAATATTTGTATTTGAACCATACAGAGTTTAAGTATCAACTAAACTAAGATAGTAAAAATATATATTTTTATATTGATTTTATCCTTCTAAAATCTTGAACAAAGTGACGATATTAAAACTGTTTCTAATTTCCCCGCCATATTTCAAAATATTTTCAATTAAAGTAAAAAAAAAATATTAAAATTGTACCAAGCGTAACAAACCCGTACGAAATCTATCGCTTAGGTCTTAGGATTTATTATGTCGCGGCGAAATTGCTTGCACCAATAAATTGCGATTGGGCGTATCGCGTTACATGTCGAGTTCGTTTTCGGATTCAATGTTTGTAGTCCTACGTTATATAAATAGAGGTTCTTTTGCTAAATTTTTCATACTATTTACATAAATTTAATTTATACATATAAAAAAATTCTAAGTCGAATCCTTACTATCCTTATTAAAATTATATATGCAAAAGTAACTCTGTCTGTCTGACTGTCTGTCGCGCTTTCACGCCAAAACTACTGAACCGAACTAATGAAATTTGGTACACAGATAGTCTAGAGCCTGAGACAGGATATAAGCTATTTTGCAAGGCGAAATAAAGGGCTGGGGGATGGGGGATGAAAGTTTGTATAGGAATTACGTCATTTTTAAAACTATATAGAAGCTTGAAACATAAATGGCAAATTTTATTGAAATAGTCATTATGTATACAGGGATCGAAACTTATTTTAGTATTATTGTCTGTAGCGAGTGACCTTTGTTTTGATGTATCTGTGTACTATCATTCCAATCACGCAAGAATAATCATCGCAATATAATAAAAAACGTGACATAATATAATGAAATTTTTAAATTGGAGATAGCATTATTAAAATTATCTAGTATTTTTCCTGAAAACTTTTCTTCGTAAAGTTTCCTTCAGTGGCATGGCATCGAACCCAAATCCCCTTGTAGCACGTGCCTAGATCCGCAAAAAACCATTTCTGAGCGAGCATTGCAAGCTACACAGAGTGTTTAGAAATATGTATACATACATAATGTAGTGTTTAATAAATCAAACTATTTAATTATTGTATTAACCGTATTTATTTAAAATAAACTGGTGTAAAACTTAAAAGCAGATTGTCTATGGAGGAGAGTTTGCAACAAGTCAATATATCTGGTTGGGTAAATTAGAAAAAAATATTACGGCATTAAATAGCTTGTTTATGACATTTTTTGTACTTTATACAGATAAGGACTATAATATTCATTTAAAATTTGAGGAAAATGTATTATAGAATAGGTATGCATAGAATTTATTATTAAACTTTATAGAGAAAAAAAACTGTTTACATTTTTTTTTATTATTAAAACTAACGTTCGACAAAAGCTGGGATCTAAATTGGTTTGTCTTTGCCTATTAATGCACAGATTACCTCATTGAGCTTAATAAGTGTAACGTAAGACTTTATTTCCTATTTATTTTCTATCTTCCAAAAATTAACTGACAAACAACGGGTAGCTGTACTACTACGATTTTTCTAGATTAGTGTAAAATACTTATAGGATATTTTGTATAAATTTCCCATTTTAAAACTACAGCCTTTAATAAATAGTAAATGTTGTTAATTGTTAACATTACAATTACAGTTGTTATTGAAGTCTATATATACGAGTACAAGCAATGATATTTTAACTATAGATATGTTATACGCTCACTAAACAACCGAAAAAAGTGTTCCGCGCTGCACACATACACACTTTTCATTCAAGGTACATGTCAAAATGATAGAAAGGATAGTCGATAAAATCAATAAGAAAAAAAGAGACAGCTAGTGTTGTCAATTGCGCGTCAATGTAAACAAACATTAGTCTAGCAACCGATGACATATCAGAATATTAGGCAAATAATTGAAATATATTAATAAATCGAAGTATACTGCGTTCTTACATGTAGTATGAGATCCCTTGTGTTTTATTAACTTTGGTATCATAATTGGTGCATTTCCTAAATACACAGGATGGCATTTTTTTAATTTTGTAGCAGCGTACCACTCGTCGCCATGCGGTGACACAGACTAAAGGCAATACGTCCTAATTAGGATGTTTTCGAGTTTTCACGATTGCGCGCTCATAACATATCTATAGTTAAAATATCATTGAGTACAAGTCAGTTTTTATTAGCGACAAACACGCTGTTTGTCATGCCATAAAAGTAGTAGATCAACATAAAATAATTATAGTTTTTAAAATACCATGCGACATATTATTATAAACGGAATTATCTAGCAATATCGTATATTTAAAAAGAGATTAAGGAGATACAAATAATTGTTAGTAATATTTTCTCTGTGACGAGTGTCCATAAATCCATACAGCCATTAGAGCCCCTGTATAATCTATGCATGGGTGAAACGTCACACATGCGCAAAGGAATAACCAATGAGGGCGCTATGTTTAATGTGTGCGTGTGCGAGTAGGGAGGGGACTCCGAACGGGTAATTAAACTTTAACGTTGTCATTATGATCTGATGTTATATGTTTAACTAGTTCAAACTTCTCAGTTTACTTGCTTATTTATAGCGACTTTTTAAATGTAGAGACGTTATCAGAGCTTTAGTCTCATTTTATTCATATATATATATATATATATATATATATATATATATATATATATATATATATATATATATATATATATATATATATATATATATATATATATATATATATATATATATATATATATATATATTTTTTCTATTTGTTTTATGAATATCCTTGTTCGAAATTACAATTCAATTTCCTTGTCTATGTCTTCAAAGCGTGCCAGTTGAACAAAATTACAGAAACAGCCACATAATGTCTTTTGTTATAAATATGATAGGAGATGCTTTAATTTTATCTGCGGTGTCATGGACAAAGTCATGACACTAGATCATAAAAAAATAATCACTATACAGACAAATTAAAAATTTTGCTTATAATTTGTAAGGTATAATTTAGTTTATGTTTTTATTAACAGCGTTTTGTTCTCACATAACACATATTCTCACGAAGATCGAGCAAAGTGCTTTAAAGAATTAATTTAAAGAAAACCGTTTAAAATAAAAAGAAATAGGAAACTTTGTTATAATACTCGTACTTATGTCCAATTTAGAAGAAAAAGTTTTTCAAACCGAATGCATGCTTGTTAAAACTCGATTTTAGGACATTTTCTCGATTTCGACTGGTTACATCACTATGTTTGATCATATTATTATACTAATATATAATTTATCATTCACCGCTTTCGTAATAGATAGTGTTACAACACTATAACCTATAGGATATAATATATCTCAGTCAAATTCAGTTTAAAGGACAATGATAACCCATTAGTAAGGTCTCGCACCTCTAATATTTTAATGTACGAATCATTTATAATGATAAAATTTGATATGATTACCCCTTGTCTTACGGAAAAGAAATACATTGTTAGAAAACCTACATGTCAAAGAGGACCTAGAAAGTTTTCGAAAGACAAGTGAAGTCCGCCCCGCACTTGGCCAACTTGGTGGACTATGGCCTGATCTCGCACTTGGCCAGCATGGTGGACTATGGTTTGATATCCCTTCGTTTGAGTCCAGCTTCCTTGCTAAAGCGATGGGACGTTTAAATTACATACATATTCAGTTCAAGAAATCGATAAAACAAACATAATCCACAGATAAGATCTTATTCGTTTACCTGATAAATATTATTAGGCATACGATAATAATATATTTAACTTTGTACAAGTTAAATTGTCATACATTTAAATTAAGTAATTCGTAATAACATAAACCTCTATCAAACCACTTCGATAACATCATAGAAAATTGCGCTATGTAAATTTCTCAGGCCTTATCTCAGGGAAAATCAATAGAGCCTTCCTTTAGACAGAGACGAACATACACACTTTCATTCAAGTAAGAAAGAGATAGAACCACCCCTTCCTACCTATTTGAGGCTGGGAAATTAGATCAGATGAAAATATCCAATTTTCAACTCTAACAATAGCCAATAAAGTCTAATTTTGAAAACGCTATATTTTTAAGCTACATTTTCGTTATATATAAATTTTAAATAAAATTCAACTCTATGTTTGCAAGAAAAAGGTTGTTTTTCAAATATTAATAAGTTTATTTCTCGTGTAATTGGTAGTGATTTAATAATAGTGATAAATAGCGTCTATGAGTTTAATTTAAGTTCATAATGTTTTATTAGGAACAGTTAGGGTATAACGTTGCCAATTAGCAGAGGTTTGTTAGATAATATTATAAGGGTTCAAATAGCTTAGACTGTGATGTATTTAGTTTAGTATATATTATGTACATTTTTTATATTTATCTGGTACATACATACATACATACACATGTATTCACTTAACTTTCAAGAATATGTTACTACAATGAAATGAAAGAATAGTGTATAGTTTGAAAGGCCGGCAACGCATCTGCAAGCCCTGCGGTGTTGCAGATGTCCATGGGCGGAGGTGATCACTTACCATCAGGTGAGCCTCCTGCCCGTTTGCCCCTTTGTCGCATAAAAAAAAAGTTGTCTTAAAAGCTATTGTAAAGAAGCTTTATTTAAGCTTTTCGTGTTAACTTATCCGTGTAAATTATACTTGCATACCATGTTTTAGAGATATATAAGAATATTGAAATTTTAGCGATCAATGACTATGCACAACTTTGATGGCACTAGCTTTAAGCTCTGTCGTAATGCTTCCTAAAGTTTGATATGTTATTTAGTATTGTGCTTTTAATAAGCTTTATTTGCAGGTAGATATCAAGTTCTATTTGTTTCGATTATACAAACAATATTATTTTTAATATACAGATTTGTCTATTATAAATAGTATGAGCGACCTCATTAAAACCATTGAGTTATAAAAGACTAGAGTAGCAATGTCTAACAAAAATATTGCAAAAAAACGTGTCAACTTACGAGTTTAAAGTCGTAGCTTTGAAACTGATACATAAATATGTCAATACTGATGAATCGGTAGAATAATTTATATAAACTATAGCAGGGTCACGTTAATAGGTAACATTTGACGTCTGTCAGATTTATCTTCATAGTGAGGTGACCTGATAAAAAACATCGATTAATGTGAAAGAATCGATACGGACTTGAAACATATGTGAATTTTAAAAATCATCAGGCGAATCCCTGTCCCATTATTATTTTTCATTCTTAAATTTAAGGAGAAAAATAAGACAAGTATGTACATAATTTAACAAAAAAAAATGCATTTATTCAGTTGAACTATCAGAACTGTTATTAATATTGTCATCTTCATCACTGCTGTCACCACTCAGAGATATTATTAATTCATTTTCAATAATATTGTCTATTCTCACATCTCGTTCAAAATCTTCTAAAATTATTTTCTTTGTTTTCTCTACGACTTTTCTCCAGTCTTCTGTAGTGACTTCTGCACACGCAGTTAGTAGCAGAGTCATCATTTTAGCAGTACTGAAGGGTGGTTCAGTATTGTTCCGCGCTGCATGACCCTTTATTTGTGCCCAAATAAGCTCGATGGCGTTATACTGGCAATGGTAGGGAGGCAATCGAATAACTTCGTGTCCATGCTCTAGGGCTAGTTCATCGATTACATAGCGGAGCTTGGACGGCTTAGTTGCTTTTACCAGTTTTAACAACTCAACTTTTAATAAAGTTGAACTTGCATCCACACCATTTCTTACCAGCCACGAGACAATCTCTTGCTTTTTACTTGCTTGAGTTGGTGGTTTATCAACTTGTACCGAATGATATGGTGCATTGTCCATTATAATTTTCGATGGGTTTTCTAAGCTGACTAGCAGCTTCTCAAACCACTCTTTAAAAACCTCAAAGTTCATTTCCTCATGGTAACCACTTGTAGTTTTAGAGGCGAATGCGAGGAGGCAGTCTGGAATAAAACCTTGAGAAGCTGATCCCGCGTGACATATAATAAGTCGGGCTCCTTTTCCCGATGGAACTTTTGAGGTGGAGGCCGTTGTATCATCGGTCCATGTCCGCGAAACCGTATGGTTCGCATTCAACCATGTTTCGTCAATAAACACGACATTGTCCCAATCTGTAATTTTATTTACTTGACGTAAGAATGTTACTCTCTTCAAAATAATATCATAGCGTTCTAGAAGGATTTTCCGCTTGTCAGATTTTTTAAATATAAAACCAATCGATTTCAAAACCTTTGATAGAGACGATTTACCGCCAAAAAATAAGCCTTCGTCTTTTAACGAACTCATTAGCTTTTCCCGTGTAGGATATTCTTTTCTCGAGTAATATCCATAAATGTGGTTGCGAATTGCAGCAGCATCAAAATTATCAACGCCAACAATTTTCTTGTCCCTCTTTATTCTTTTCGGTGTACGTAAAGTATTATCTTCTGAGCCTGACGGTCCGTATTTCTCATTCAGAATTTGAGTTATTGTCCGCTTCCCTATTCCCAATGCTTCGGCAACGCGTTCTCTCGGTTGTGTCAATGGTAAAAGAGGCCCATCGTTAACTGATTCACGTTCAAAATAATTGTACAATTTCACCACTAGTTCGCGAGATTGGCTGTTTAGCGTTTTCCCCCGTTTCGACATGGTAAGACTGTGTAGGGGTTTCTTCCCTAGCTTACTATTTGAAGACTTCTTCTTGGAGTTGGAGAGAAATGATACTGTTGGCCGTTCGGATCGAAATGAATTTATTTTACAATTTTATGACTATATATACAAAATCTTAAAACAAAATATTTACATTAATATTTAAAATTATTCTAAATTCGATTCTACACTGAAATGTTTTTCTTTTCCACCAGTGATGAGTGAATTTATTTTACAATTTTATGCCACCTAAATTGTACCTAACATCAATGATTTTTCTATTAAGTTATTTTTTGTATTTTTATAGTTAGTTAATATAGTTAATAATATAATTATGTTTTATTATAAACACAACGTGGTTATTAATTTATGGTGATATTTCTTCACAAGTAATCATTGCATTCCATTCAACTTATCACCTTCGATTTTTAGAGTCAATCCCTAGTGTTTAAAAAGAAAAAGGGTTAACTGACGCAACATTGTAACGACGTTCAATTCTTTAGATCAGAAATTGTTTATTATGTTTAGAATGGTTTATTAGTGAAAGCAAATCGTAAAATTACTCGAATCGATAATTATTACAATAAATATATAATCCTAATTGAAAAAAGTTAAGCGATTGTGCAGTTGTAACAAAACGAAAAAAATTATTATTTTATGCCGCTGTTACAAGGTTACGTTGTTGAATTTTGATGAACTGTCAAATGTTACCTATTAACGTGACCCTGTTATAATAAGATGTAGCGTTGTCACAGTTGACGTTCATTATTTAAATATATATTTTTCTATTCATTTATATTATGTGCCAACACTACCCCTTAAACGAATATAAAAATATCATATTCGCAACTTACACATACATACCACTTATATCTTTACGTTTTAAGTAATTTAGATACAAGTTTCTTATGCTTCACAATACATAAAGCCTTTGTAAAAACATCAGCTAACATATTTTCAGTACATAGATAATTTAACTTTACTATCTTTTTATCCACCAATTCTCTAATAAAATGGTATCTAATATCAATATGTTTTGTTCTAGAATGCGATATAACATTAGAACATAACTTCTGAGCAGACTGGTTGTCATTATACAAAGATATTTCACAGAGTTTACCAGTACACTCATTAATAAACGCTCGTAAAAACATAGCTTCTTTACAGGAATCAGAAACCGCCATGTACTCAGCCTCAGTGCTCGAGAGCGCGACAGTGCGCTGCTTACGACTTTCCCAGGATACTATTGATTTACCAATGCAGAATACGTTCCCTGTGTAGGATCTCCGATCCAATTGGTTTCCGCCCCAATCAGCATCGGCAAAACCTAGAATTTCAAGATTATTACTTTTCTCAAAAATTAGCGAGTACTCTGAGGTGCCTTTTAAATACCTCAAAACCCTTTTCGCAGCTTTGACATGACTCTCACCATGGCAATCATTGAATTGGCTTAAGTAGCTGACACTATGAGCGATATCAGGTCTGGTACATACCGCTAAATACATTAAGCAACCGATCAAACTCCTATAATCAAAATTACAATTACTGGCATTTCCCTCTCTTTGTAACTTTAATCCCACTTCCATAGGAGTTTTTACTTCCTTACAATCCGCCATTTTAAACTTTGTCAATATCTTTTTTATATAGCTGGATTGATTGAGAGTATAGCTACCGTTATGTAATGTAATAATTTTCATACCTATTGTTTTAATCCATATATTGCCTTGTTAAGCTTATAAACCTTATTCTTATTATTATCAATAATAAAACCTTCCGGTTGTTCCATGTAAACATTTTCATTTAAAATCCCGTTCAAAAATGCAGTTTTAACGTCCAAGTGTTCAATCAACATATCATACTGAGCAGCTAATGCTAGCAAAATTCTGATAGTTGAGTATCGGACGACAGGAGAAAATGTTTCGTGATAATCTATCCCATATTTTTGGGTAAAAGCTTTAGCCACCAAACGAGCTTTATACTTTAAGATCTCTCCATCAAACCCTCTCTTCTTGCAAAAAACCCATTTGCATTTTACAGGCTTATGGCCTTGAGGCAGATCTACTAAAGTCCAACATTTATTTGTGATAAAAGAGTCATACTCATCTTTAATCGCTTGTTTCCAATGTTTTGAATCACTACATCTCAGTGCTTCCTCCACGGTAACAGGTAAGTCCTCCTCATGCATCTCTGTTAATCCAACAAACTCACATGATTGAGCTTCTTCAAATGATAGCTCCCTAGAGTCCTCAGAGTCGATGCTTGATAAACCTTTTTATTCGTCCATTTTTCTTCTGGTGTTACTCCCTTGACTGCCTTAGTAGGGGAACGGTTCTTCAGGTAGACAGCCGTGTTAGCAGCCTCAGCCCAGAACCGTTTATCTAAACCGGCGTCCTGGAGCATGCTTCGGGTCTTATCCATAATTGTCCTGTTTGCCCTCTCTGCAACACCATTTTGTTGACTACAGTGTGGAATTGTAGTTTGATGTTTAATTCCATTTTCTTTTAAATAGGCCTGATACTATACCATTTTTCATTAAATTCATACTCCGTGCATTCAGATGACCGAGCCGCTTATGCCACAGTTCTTGTGATGCTGGATTCTGCACAATCGCCAGTGTAGAATCCTTGCTCTCATCTGAAAATACCCTAACCTCGCTCTCTTCACGGACTGAGTTCATAGCAATCCCTGAATCTTGTTTCCTACTGTATTTCCTATTATACATGTGTACAGTTTTAATAATGTCGAGTTCATAGACACCATTTCTACAAGTACCAGTAGCTACAACCTGTTTATTGTCCATGATCTTACAACCTGAATTACTAAAAATAACGTTGTAACCTTTCCTACCTAACTCACTTACTGATAGTAAATTTACACTAAGTTCAGGTATAAAATATACATTATTTATAGTTTTAGTACCATTTACTAATTGTACCTTTACTCTACCGTGACCCTTTGTTATCAATTTGTCCCCATTAGCTACATTTACCTCAAGTGACTTTACATTCTGATAATTATACATAAGATCTTTATTATTACACATATGATGAGTAGCCCCAGAGTCGATACACCACATATCACTGTGAAGATTCACACGTAATGCAGACAAATACGACGTCTTGGTCTTATTCTTCTTCCCAGTAGATTCTTGTACAGAATAATTTTTGTACGCTTTCATTTTACTGGTACAGTCCTTCTTCATATGTCCAGGCTTTTTGCACTTGAAGCACGTGACCTTTGAATTTTTTTCTTTTCTGGTAGCTAATGCGTTAATCCCATCTTGATTCTTTTCATCTCGCCTCTGTTGCTCCTGCAGTAACTTTGACTTGACCACTTCACTCGTGAGTTTTATATTAGAATTTTCTAAAGCCATTATCAAGGGGTAAAAGTCCTCTGTTAAACCACTGAGCATAATTACAGCTAGAAATTCATCGTCAAGTGCGGATCCCATATATGATAACTGTTGCGCAAGCTCCGTAATTTTTAATAAGTAGCTTTGCATACCTTCCGTCTCGCACAGTTTTGTTCCAAACAGCGACCTCAGCAAACCCAGTCGTCTGAATAGTCCCTTATCCTCGTAAGCACGCTCGAGATTATGCCAGGCTTCATAAGGACTCTTCGCATTGCGTACATGAGCTAACGCGGATGGACCGACGGACAAACAAATCTTGGCTAACGCCTTTTGTTTTTTCTTCTCGTCTTTTACATCTTCGTTCGTTACGCAATCATAAAGATCTTCATGCATTAAAATCATTTTTAGTGTGAACTTCCATTGACTGTAATCTTCTAAGCCCTTTAATTTTTCTACGGGAATATTATATGACAATGCCGACGCCATATTTTAATCCTTGCAAATACTTTTATAATATGTATAATAATTTCTTTTACATATAAAATGTAAATGCAAATACTGTTATAGTGCCGAAATGTGCGAAAAAAAAATTTATTTTAATGTTAAATAACGATCTGGGCCCATAACCTGATGAATCGGTAGAATAATTTATATAAACTAATAAGATGTAGCGTTGTCACAGTTGACGTTCATTATTTAAATATATATTTTTCTATTCATTTATATTATGTACCAACAAATACGATCAAATAATGTATGCTTGTCTCATTTTTTTCTAACGTCAAGCTATTACGTTGGAAAGAGACAAGACATTGTCATTGACAAACGGTCAGATGTTGTCATTAATCAAAATAATTTCCCCAGAATGAATGAAGGTTTGATTTTTTTTCTTCCTGCACAAGGCTTGAATTAATTAATATGTAATATTGTTCGATGGGTCTTTCAATAGATTTAAAGAATTAGAAAAGTTGATAAGGATGACTAGGTAGATTAGGATGATTAAAAAAATGCGTAAATGTATATTATATTTATATTATGTATTTCAAAACTGTAAAATCAAGGTGAAATAAGTAATAACTATTGTTACGTACTACGGGTTCGGGATCCGAAATTATAAGCGTTATTGCACCAAAGTTGTTTTAATATTATTGTTTTATATTATAAAAAAAATATATTATAAAAATTTATTTATTATTATTATAAAAATGTATTTATATTATAAAAATATATCTTAATATATTAAGATAAAGTAAACTGTGAACGCGAGTGTGTTATTTTTTCGTTCAATCAGTGAGTATGATACTACAGTGCGTTTAACTCAACAGACTTTAATAATAAATTTACACTTACACTAACATACATACGAGTACATACGTTATTCACTAAACTCCCAACAATCCGGGAAATTCAAAATCGAATATTCTGGTTACATTAATGTGTCATCAATGACAAAACGATGTTTGAAAAATTTATTTCGTCTTATAATGTTTTTATGGATAATCTGAAGAAAATTTAACAAACTTACTTGTGAAAAGTAACACCACTTGCTTTATTTATCTTTTCAGACCGTGATTGGCACACTTTAACAACACATTTCACCATTTTGTATTTTTTGTTGCCAAGCAATCACTCTTATGACATCATGCTGTCAACTGAGGTCTAATATGTCAGCGGACATATTAGACCTTTTCAAGTACCGACACCGTACATTGCGTATCTAGTCCTGTATAACATCATTGATTAAAACTATCTTCAGCTTTCAGTAAACCTTTTATTATTAGGTATTATTATGCAGTTCATCAGTTCAGTACATGGAACTCCTTTCAATAAATAACACATATATTAAGTTCTTATTATTTAAACAATTTCTTATATTATCTTTTCAACCACAGTCAACATCCATCTCTCTCAACTCCTCGAAGATCAATTCTGTATCCTCTATCCTGTCATTCTTTTTTTAATTGTTCTAATATTCTTTATTTTTATAACAATTTTCATCATTTTGACTGCCAGATTTACAAAATGGCCAGTTTAGTAAATTAAAAAAACTATTTTATTTTACATTAAAATAGCGAACCTTACAATAGTAATATAATAATAATGATAGGTTGGGATATTATTTCAACAGCGCCATCTAGTTCCGTGGTAAGCTACGAAGCTTGTATTACGGATACCAGATAGTTGATATACTACACATATTATAAATTTTAAATACATACATATTATAAATATAAACACCTATGACTGGAGTACAAGCATTCATGCTCAACAAATAAATGCCCCCAGCGGGACTCGAACCCGCAACCGCTGGCGCAGTAAGTAGGGTAGTAGTCACTACCAACTGAGCCAAAAAATTTCTGTGTCGTCAATTATAAATGCTATCTTTTCGGAAATAGAAATTTCTCTCTTGAAACCACGGTTGATGTAAAACATTCGAAGTACGAGGAATCAAAAATCAAAGTAAATATACGAATAAATCGAAAAGATAATAAATTAGTATACTTATTTTCAACGGCCATCTTAAATGATTGAGTTTCTATGTCAAAGGTTTGGATCTCGTTTGAATCAAACGTTTATTTTGGCTACGTAGGTACTGTTTTACTTGATATTGTATGACTTTACGAATAGATACTATATGCATAGAATTACATAATTAACTCGTTGCCACGTTGAATGAAGTCTTTTTTAATAATTCTAAGAACGGAATAACTCGAATAAGATTTTCAATTATTTTTAACAAAAAAACAAAAACCGACTTCCAAACTTAATAAATCTAAACTAAAAAGTAGAAAATAATACTTTTAAGGACTTTGTTAATTTTGGAGTCGGTGCCAGCCAAAGCAAAATAACCCTAAATAGATACATATTCGATTAATCTATCAATTTGTAAACATAATCAAAATACCTGGCTGGCACCGACTCCAAAATTAACAAAGTCCTTAAAAGTATTATTTTCTACTTTTTAGTTTAGATTTATTAAGTTTGGAAGTCGGTTTTTGTTTTTTTGTTAAAAATAATTTATTTTTAACTTTTTTGCGGAAAGTAGATACGTATTGTGTTAATGACTATAAAAATTTACCTTCTATTATGAGGTAATAGCCTGAAAGTAGACAACTATCCGTTCATAATTGCGTATTATATTGAAAGAATTTTCTTAAAACTGCTAACCGTTGAGGAGTTGTACCTTCCATCATCAGTTACGGTACGTGACTCAAATATCCATATAGCCTATAAAAGATTCGGCCAAGCATCGTTAATTTGCTACTAAGAATTGAAGAGTTCCGATACTTTGTCATGGATCCCATCATCAGAACCTTACCAAACTCTCATCAAACTACTCTTGAAGTATACCCTTTCCATTAAAAAAAGAATCATCGAAATCGGTTGGTGTGATATTGAGTTATTCGTCCATTTGTCGCGCAAATACTTAATGCAAATTTAAGGCTTTTATGGTTTTCTCATGGATGCCATTATCAGAACTGGAAAATATTAAAATGGGACCACATGGGCACTACCTTTCAAATAAAAAAAGAATCATCAAAATCGGTTCACCCAGCTCAAAGTTATGAGCTAACAAACATAAAAAAAAAAAAAAAAAAAAAAAAAAATACAGACGAATTGATAACCTCCTCCTTTTGGAAGTCGGTTGAAAATATATAAATATGTTTGTCAAGTATAAGATTTGACTCACTTAAAATTATGTTATATTTTTAAATAAAAGTAGGTAAATTCTATTAAACGAGTATGTTTTCCTTTCATTTATCATATTTATTTTTTTCATTTTTTTTCATTTTTTTTTTCATTTTTTTTATCCTTGGGAAATGCATTGACTCACCGGCAAGCCAGTACTACCCACTAAAACGCAAGCACCCATCACGTTTTAATGGGGCGTTGCAGGATCGCTTGCGCATTCAACTACAACGCCCCGACTGCCCGGCAGGTCTGCCGAAGCAAACCACACAGTAATGAGGGTTGCTTCACAATACACTCTGCTATCCAGAGAAGTACCAGGAGCAACCCGCAAGACGCATCGCCCGCCGAAGTAGTCCCTCCCTAAACCGCGTCATGGTTTAAGAACCATATTCAGATAAACTCCGAAATGAATACAGAACTTTTGACATTTAAAATCAATTGTATTGGTATGAGGAAAACAAGTACCAACGTACCAACCAAAGTACCAATTTTTAGTATTAGTTGCTTGAACGTAACTATAGTAGTAACTACTTAACTAGCAGTATAGTATCTAAGTCTGTAGATGCTTATTATTCGTTCAACGTACAAACAGTCGTGTAAAACTTTTTTATTATATATCCCAATAATAAGGGCATAAATAAAGCAAGTTATCTGATATCAGGGAATATGCGCATTCAATCAAAATAACGCAGTGTAACAAATTCACAAGTCGTTAAATCAGAAGCGAGCGAGATTCTATAATAGAGTGGAATATACGGGTCCAAAAATGGCATATTGTCGCTGAAACATTAAATTTGTATAGTTATATTTCTCCTGCGATATATTGCAACCAAACTTTGTTAGGATTTGTTAGTTAGTACAGTGTTTTAGGCGTGAAAATGTAGTTAACAAATTTAAACCATATACATACAGATAGTATGAATCTTTCGATTGGTCTATTTTTTAGATAAATGTTTTTGCCATATAGCATATTATACTAGCAATTCCCGGAGCAGGATAAAATTAAGGTTTATAAGTATTTTTTGATACCAAATCAATAAAATAAAAAAATAAATAAATTTGGTTTAAAAATAAAAAATCTGGAAATGGCCGCCCTTATCACCTAGGGAAATAACAAATAGCCTACGACCTATTCTCAAACCTACCAAATATACTTACATCAAAATTTTCATAAAAATCGGTCAAGCCGTTTCGGAGGAGTTCGATATCAAACCCTGTGACCTCAGACTTACTTGATCTTAGACTGTGACACGAGTGGGCGAGTAAGTTAGGACAGATGTAGGCTGATATATGTTTTTTACATAAACGTATTGATAATATTATCGATGTGTTTAAAGTTTAAACCATATTCGAGCTATTAATTGAATACAAATTGTATAAGCAATGCAATACTAAAAAAATATAAAATATTACTAAGTATTGTAAAAAGTCGTTATAATATAATTTTAAATGATTTATTTAAGATTTTCCTTTAAGAAATGCATCTAATGTTGCAAGTTATAACAGGTGGTATTACAATTTGCATAATCCACACATGGCATTACGGAACGGAAGGCTTACTTAAAGGTCAGGCTTAGCAATACCTATGTGAAATATTAGCATAATTGTTTAGAATTTTGACATTAAAGCTTGAGTTATTTGACTTTTGATTGTAGTTTGGTGACGTAACGGAATTGGGTCAAATTAAAAAAAAAAAACTTATGAAATGTAGTCCAAAAATATTCGACTTATGTATAATTTCGACTTGTTGTATGTATGTATAATCTATTGATTTGATCATTTTCTTATTTTTGATCTGAAATACTAAGCAATGTTTAATATTATATCAATAATATATAAAATTGACAAATTGATTGAGACAAAATTATAGTAGATGCATTATACATAAATAAATAAAATTTATTGCTATGAAATGTTTAGACGAACTTATCAAATTTTTCGTGCTGGCCTCTAACCGTGTGTTTTCATGACGAGTTCCCGCCACTGTCTCCCGATATCGATAATTTGACTCGCAAATATCGTTTGTAGCGGCCCAACACTAACTTATCGCGATAAATATCGATGAAGAACGGCTTATATTTGGTTAAAGCTTTAAGAGGATTGTTCAATGTCGTTAAAAATAAACGTAGATTAAGGCTTTTAACTTTGGAAAGTGTGAGTTCTATTTATTTAAAGTGATTTTAGATTTATATTATATGAAATTAAATAAGTTAGTTATAAAAATTGTATTCAGCCATTTTTAACGTCCCATAGTTGTTCACAAGCCTTCATTCAATACGAGCGGGATCAAGCCATAGACCACGCTGGCCAAATGCAGATTGGCGAACTGTAGATGTATTTCACTTCACCGTAAAAGAAGTGCAGATCATGTTGAAAATAATTCGCTATTATTTTCTATGATATTTTCATGTACGAATTATTTCCAGATCGTGCATATCCCGCTTCGTATGTTCTTTGCACTATGGTACTGTAAGCTTTTGATAAAACCCCTAATTGTAGAGCTCTTAAGGGGTACAGGCCATGGTAGCCCAGTGGTAACGCGCTCGCTTGGATAACAAAGTGATGCGGGTTCGAATCCGTGTCTCGCACCTCCGATATTTAACACTTATGTCTGAGAAAACCTAGCAATTTTTCGAAAAACATGTGAAGGCCGCCAACCCGCACTAGGCCAGCGCGGTGGACTATGGCCTGATCGCACTCATTGAAGAGAGGCCCGTGCCCAGCAGTGGGACGTCAAAAAGGGCTACAGATGTATGGAAGTAAGCTTTAATGTACAAACCTCTTAATGTAACAAACGAACACAAAGATGGACAGAATCGCGACACGTCGCGGTGATTGACGCGTCGCGGAGACAAAAGACACGCTAAGAAAACAAAGGCCGTTCTTGTAGCTTTGGTTTATAACTGTACACTAAATAAATATTTCTCAAAGGAATGTTTCAGAGTGAAATGGACAGACAAAAATGTATTGTGTTGTGCTAATGATATTGTTTTGGTAGTGGGTTCTTGCACCTTAGCATCTTGCATAGATCTGAAGAAGGCAGGTTCTTCATAATAGTGTCACTCCCATGTGAATAAATGTAAAAGAAAATGTAATCTATACATATAATAAAACTAGCGACTCACCCTTACTTCGCTCTGGTTCCTCCCTAGGTAGCCCCTTTAGGATAATATTTTTACAAACTTTGAATGTCATTTTTATTTATATCTAATTAATTTCAAAAAGCTTCTAGCTTTAAAAATGACGTAAATCCATACAAACTTTCAACCCCCTTTTTTTATCGCTGGGAAATGCGTTCGCACGCACGGGCCTCCTGCTAACCAGGAGGCACTGTGTGGATCCCACTAAAACCCAGCGCACCTAACTCGAACCGCCTTAGCGGGACGCCACGGGATCGCATTAAGCATTCTACCGCGACCAAACTTTCATCCCCTATTTCAACCCTTTACAGCCCTTTTTTTCGCCTTGAAATGTAGCCTATATCCTTTCTCAGCCTCTAGACTATCTGTGTACCAAATTTTATTTAAATCGGTTCAGTAGTAGACAGACAGAGTAAGGATTTTAACCGAGTCGAAGCTCTATATTAAGAAATACGAGTAGTTCGCCAAAGCTTAAGGAAAATTGGTACAATAAAGACATTCTTAGCAACACTATTTATACAAAATCTAGAATTTACGTATTAGGGTATATACCTACTAGGTGTTTATTGAAGTTTTACTTAAAATGTGCTTATATATTACTTACATATAAAATGTGAAAAACATTTCAATACTTTCCATTAACGATACAACTAAATCGATTAAACTGAGACAATAAATCTTATTTATACATAAATGTAAACCCTTCCAGACGATTAAATTGACATGACACAAATCACAAAGTCCTGTTATTCAGTCAATTTGGCAGAAAGATTTGCCATGACTAATGGGAAGATGCCATGGGGTCGCTCCCCATTACGTAGATTGTGTAACATCCCATGGGGCTTGTTTGGTTCGAAGTGGAGATTGGCTGTTGAACTAAACGTTTTATGGGTTGGTTAAATAAAAGTCAAATTTAATGGCTTTGAATAGCTTTTTACGAGCGTTTATTTATTTAACACATTTTTTTATATATTCTAGCAAGTAGCAGCTCGCTGTCTCTTCACTAGTGTTCATTTCTTGATACGTTCTAACGATTGCTAATGATTTCACTGAAATGAAATAATTTATTAGCTTTTTACTATTATAACATGCATGTATCAACACTATTTTTAATATAAACCTTCCTCTTAAACCACTATCTATTGAAAAACGCATTAAAATCCGTTGCGTAGTTTAAAAGATCTAAGCGTACAGGAAGCGACTTTGTTTTATAGCGTTATATTGCTAGCAATAAACGAAGCGAAAATTTAGCTTAACAGCTAGTACCTACATATGTGATCTACATTAGACGAAAATAATTAATAAGTAGAATAATTAATTAATTAATAATTAATAGTATAAGTCTTTTTAGAAAATTTATAAGCCAGGAGAAAAATTTAATCAAAGGAAAAACAATACGATAGCCGATTTTCACAGACGTTACTTCATTTAAATTTATATACCTAAGTATAATTGAAGTAGCGAGTCAGCAAACTACACTAAAACTTCTATTTCTACTAGATTCGGC
The DNA here is from genome assembly GCA_951802675.2 of Boloria euphrosyne. Lineage (NCBI taxonomy): Eukaryota > Metazoa > Arthropoda > Insecta > Lepidoptera > Nymphalidae > Boloria > Boloria euphrosyne. Next base: position 1,752,248 of record OX637893.1, read on the forward strand.
CTTTATACGGATAATATTAATGACTTTTTTTGATAAGTGCAAAAAATATTTACAGATTTGACTTATTTAAAAAAAACTATTAGATTAATACAGACTTATTTTACGAAAAACCAAACACTCATTATTATGTATTAATTTCATCTCCCAACTGATTCAGACATTTAACTTTGTAACTTTAAAAATGTTCATTCAATGCAAGGTGTTGGAGGTGTTTGAATTCCGTGTCGGTGCCAAAGAGTGCATCAGTTTTAGAGTTTTTGCGAGGACAGACGGACCGACATATTATCTTGTCACCGTGTAACGGGCTACCTGATTTAATTAAAATATTTTTATATAAAAGTCACATTTTGAGTGTAAATTGTGTAAGACTTATATAATAAGATGTCACTTTTATCACAATCGTTTACGAATTACCAAAATTAGTATTGAATTTGCGAGTTGCATCCATATGTCATATAATCATAATATTATATTATAACTAGCAATTCCCGTGGCTTCGCCCGCGTTCCAATCACTAATAACAAAGGGATTGGTGATAGAAGGTTGAAATTTTAGGATTATACGTATTTTTTGAAGCCGAATCATAAAAAAATAAAAAAAATTAAATTGGTCTAAAAATAAAAAATAAAATATCTGCAGAAGACCACTTTTATCACCTAGGGGAAAAAATTAGCCTACGACCTATTCTCAGACCTACCAAATATATACAAAAAAACATAAAAATCGGTCAAGCCGTTCCGGAGGAGTTTGATTACAAACACTGTGACACGAGATTTTTATATATACTTAAGTATATTAGATAGTAGCTACTCATCGTCGCTTGGATCGGGTTTGCTCCTAGTGGAACACAGAAACGGGAATCCTGCTCTTTTCAAGGGTAAAAAGTAGCCTTTATGCTAGTCTAGAGACCAGAGATAGATTATATCAAAAACTCAGACTACCTTATTGGTAACGCGTTTGTTTGGAAACGAGATACGAGTATGTGCCTCGTCTCGCATCTCTAATATTTCATGTTAGCATGTCTGAAAAACGTGAAGTCCGTCAACAAGCACTTAACCAGTGTGGTGGGCTATGGCCTCATCCCTGTCGTATTAAAGAGAAGACGCTGCCAAGCAGTAGGATTAATAATAGGCTAAAGACATACACGATACATTTTATAAGAATTATTTTTTTACTCGCTCGCGCTTGTCGCTAGTAAATAAATATTTTTTCCATACAAAATGTAAAAGATTTAATCTGTAATTCAGGATCCACTCAGTTTTCAATAAAATTTATAAATAATAATAATAATAATAATAACTTTATTGATACAAACAAAAGAAAATATACATAACAACTTAGAGACAATTTGATGTGTGGCTGTTACAATATCAAAAGATCAGGTAGCCTCTGTTGCTGTACTAGGAGACCTGTATTACAGCAAACAGCGCCTCTCCCCCAAATATTACCGATCATTAATTAGCCATTTGCTAAAAGTTTACTTTTACATCACAATTTATCTAAAAGAACAAAAGAACAAGTAGTGTGTGTGTGTGTGTGTGTGTGTGTGTGTGTGTATGTGTATGTGTGGGCGTGCGTGTGTGTGTATGTTTGTGTGTGTAAAATGTAATCAACTTAAAACACACAAAAGATCCTCAGTTTCATCGTATGATAATTTAAGCAGATAGTCATAAACTCTAATTTTACAAGTTTTGCTATTTTCGGAGAAAATATTAAGTTTTTTGTTAATTTTGTTATATATAAAAGGTCCTAAATAACTATAGAATTTATTTATGAACATTGTTTTATATTCATTATTATTGTTGCAAACTGCATAATATCTTCGTTTATTGACCGTGGACTGATTAAAGTTAAGCTCTGAATGTTGTCTTAAAACGATGCTCAATATAAAAAGTTTTCGAACAGTCAGAACTTCACAGTATTGGTAAAGTTCTTGAGTTGGGCACAGAAAGGGCTTGAATGAGCAGATTTTTAGAGCTGTACGTTGTGCTATTTCAAGCGATTTCAATGTTGTTTTTGACGCACCGCCCCATGAAGAGATACAGTAAGTGATAATAGACTGACATAGTGACTGGTAAACTCTCTTCATAATGATTGGATCCACGATATACCTAAGATTTTTAAATATGTATGACAATTTGCGAACTTTAGTAATTAAATTATCAATATGTTGCTTGAAGCTAAGATGGCAGTCAATGATTACACCCAGATATTTAATTGATTGAACTTGTTCAATCGATTGACAATAGCAATTTCGGTTGTTATCGCAAGAATGAGAAAGTATACGAAATTGTCCATTTGGTCGATTAACATTACGAATTGAGTACGCGATAAACTTCGTTTTGGCGGTATTTAATGTTAATATATTATAGCGAAGCCAGTTTGCAACAATATTGAAACCATTTTGAGCAGCATCAAATACTTTATCCCACGTGTCTGATGAAAAAATCAAAGCTGTGTCATCAGCATAGGAAATAATTTTTCCATTATATATATTTAAGCATAATAAGTCGTTTATATATACCAGAAATAATGTCGGACCCAAAATGCTACCTTGAGGAACACCATATTCCATACTACGACAATCACTAACGTTATCTCCAATTCGTATGCATTGAGTTCGCTCAGAAAGATAGTTCTCAAAAAGATGCAGTTGACGATCTCTTATTCCCAGTTTTTCAAGCTTAAGTAATAAGATTGGTATAGAAATCGTATCAAAAGCCTTAGCAAGATCGAGATAAATAGAGATTACCTTTTTCCCTGCGTCCAAATTTGAGCTAATATAATTTGTCAGAGAAAAAACTGCATCATTTGTAGATTTACCCCTACGAAAGCCAAATTGATTCGACGAGATCATATTATTTTTTTCCAGGTAATCAATAAGTCTGTTATTTATTATTTTCTCTAAGATTTTTGATAATGCAGGTAATATGGAGATAGGCCTATAGTTGCTGAGGTTATTTTTATCACCATCTTTATAAATCGGATGAACCTCTGATTGTTTGAGAAACTTAGGGAAAACACCTTCAGAAAGACAAAGATTAAAAATATATGTTAAGGTTGGGATTAAGTAATTCTTATTGTCTTTTAGTATTTTATTTGAGATTTGATCCCATCCAACTGCGCAGTCATTTTTTAAACCTGTTATAAGCTGATTTACTTCATCCTCTGTAGTGTCTAGTAAAACAAACGACTTATAATGGTAATTAAATTGAGGTGTTGAGGATGCATACGTTCTATAATATATTGGGTCACTATTTAATTGTAATGCTAAATTCCTTCCTACATTGATGAAGTGGTCGTTGATTAAGTTAAGGGAATTGGTAGGAGTGCTTGATATACTAAGCAATGCTTCAGAAACATCATCCTGTTTCTTTGAGTTACTTATTTTATTTTTTAAGACCTTCCATAATTTTTTATTATCATTTTTTGCATTATTTATTTCTTCTCTATCATAATCATTTTTTAACCTTTTTAAAAGTGAGTTGCACACGTTTCTATAACGGGTATATGACAATTTTAGTATTTCATTATTAGGAAATAGTTTAGTTTTTTTGTGAAGTTTGTCTCTAAATCTAATGGAACGTAATATACCAGGTGTGATCCATGGTTTTAAAATTTTTTTCCTACAAGAAAGCAAAATTTTATGAGTATTATTAGATATTATTCTACTCAAGTTATTTGTCAAATATTCAATACAAAAATTAGGATCTTTAGATGTTAGTATAGGGTTAAGATTTATCTGAGATATTTCAATTTTAATATTATTCATATTAAGTTTTTTATAGGTGCTAGGGACAGAAAAACGGTTGGAATTTAAGCTCATGCATACTAAAACAGCGTTATGATCAGTGATATGTTGTTTGGGAACTATGGTTACAGAAGGAAACGAAGTTTTAAGAAGGACATGATCTAGGCATGTGCCACTTTCTTCTCGAGTTATCATTTTATGGGACGGTAAAAGTCCGTGGTAAGTTGCAAGTGCCAAATAGCGGTCACTCGTTGGATCTACTTTTTTGATATCTATATTAATATCGCCGACTAATATAATATTTTTGTAATTGTGCAGTTTCTGTAGAATTAAATCAAGGGACGTAAGAAAGCAATCTATTGTATGATATGACGGGGACCTATATAGGCATATTATAGCTATGTCATTATCTTGTGAAGCTACTAGACAGTTACCTTCTGCAAATTGTGGTTCTTCAACTGAAAATTTCATATCTTTTTTCAAGTACAAGACAACGCCATCATTCTGTTTCGTATTACGGTTTGTCATAAAAGATTTATATCCACTTAACTGAGGGTTAAACAAGGTATCTTTAATCCAACACTCAGTCAATACAATAACATCTAAATCAAGATTTATTCTTTCCATTAAAATTTCCATTTCTGGCATATTACGACTAATACTGCGTATGTTTTGTGTCAATATCATTAGTCCTTTTAATGAACTAGGTATAAGTTTATGACAGTCCTCTAGATCACATGTTAACTCTTTTGAGACTGATATATTTTCGATATCTTGAGAAATTTCATTTAGACTATCGAATATGATTTTTTATAAGGACGTCCTCTATTGAGATCATATAATACACCATAATGAAACGAGAATATTTTGGCGCAAGACCCTTGTGTGTTGTTGCTAGTGATACGGATAATAATGATTAGTGTATATATTAAAGTGAAGTGTATAGTGTGTGTGTTAGACACAATTATTAAGCTGTTATAGGTTAACAATTTTCTTATTAATATTTCATGAGTAAACCGAATCATATTAAATAATTTAACTTTACATTTTATTTTAACGTTTGCGTAACGTACTGAGCGTAAGGTAAACATATAGCTCCTATATTCGTATATAAAAAAGCAAAAACTTAAATAAATTTTCAAAATTAAATTATTACATAAATAAACATGCACCAAAACAACATTTTCGTAATAATACATAACCTTAGTACATACATTTTTTTTAATTTTATACATAACAATATTAACTAATACATCGTAACTATCAGGGAAATATATATAGAAATATAAAAAGCCTAGTCATATTGTCGTCTTTTTGATAAGTTCAAGTTGTTGTTCTGATTTCACGAGGACGGGGGGCACGCCTTCTGCTTTTCTTAGAAAAATACGTCCATGAGCAGTCCAGCAATACGAGTAATTACAGCTTTTCGCAGTTTCTCTGGCTAAGAAGAACAGTCTCTTTGTTTTTCTTGAGAGAACTTCGGAGATAAATATTTTTTGAATGTTCTCGTTAGAGCCAAAACAAGAGGTGGTTAGGGGTGTTGTGTTACTTTTATTGTAATTCTTAAATGCCTTTATTATATTTTCTTTAATTATAGGTGTGGTTAACTTGACTATGACGGTTTTTTTATAATTTTCTTTATTCGAGGGTCTATATGTATCATATATATCTGTTTTAGTAACCGGGGCGTTTATAATATTCATTAAAGAGCAAACAGATGACTTTAAATTCTCTTTGGATTCGCTCACGGTTTGGGGTAAATTACGGATTTCAATTTGTGTTGAGTTTGCCTGCCTTTCAAGATCTTCCATCCTATTATTTAAAGAATCAATAATTTTCTGCTGATCCATGCATATTGTCTCAGTGGTTTGTAGTTTAAGTTTAATGTCCTCATATTCATTCGAAAGAAAGTTTAGGGATTTTTCCATTTCGATATTAATACGTTGAATTTCAAGATTTTGCCTTTTAACTTCACATATATCCTGACTTAATTTATGTAAAGTCGCATCTTGCTCTTTCTTCCAGTCACACAACATGTCTTTTATCTCTTTTTTAAAGATTTCGAAGTCGTCCTTGACCAGAATATCCTCCTGGGGCTGATTACGAAGCCTTCGTTTTTTTCTGGAATCTGGATTAGATTGTTCAGCCGGGTTTTTTGTGTCTTTTATAGACACGATATCCGATTCCGAACCATAGGCTTGTTGACGTGATAAAGGAGAACGAAGCATTTTAAAATAAATGTAATTAATATGAATTTAATAAGCGTATCCAGCTGTCTTAGTACCAGTAATGCCCTCTTGCTTTAAGCAGGAACAATAAGTAGTCTATGATAATATTGCTTCCGGTAGATGGCAGTAGTGGAATGCTACTGTTGCGATTTAATAAAATATTAATATAATCTGTGCCAGTTAAACTAGTTTGGCTAATGTTTGAACTTCAACGGTAGTATGGATTGTTGTTGGAAAATAAAAGTGATTTGCAAAGTTGTAAATACCTTGTAGAAAAGAAGTTTTATGGGATGCCTGTTATTCGGAGATATTCTGTGTGGATTCGCCGGCGTGACAGTACATATTTCTTCGCTAACTTGTTTGATAATACATTTTTAGAGATTTAAATACACGGAACAGCTGTTGTCGCTTTGACGTGCAGAGGGGGGGGAGGAAATCAAGCATACTTGTAGATAACATGATAATTAATTTTTTTTAAATATCTATAATTAATAATAAACACTTTTTAAAATTATATACATTTTTTTAAATCATATAATTTATAATATCGTATTGAAATTTCGATTTCGCTCAATAAACTCGCATAATATGAGAGTGACAGTACCCCGCGAGGAATATCGAGAGTAGTTATCGATTTAAAGCCAACTTTTTATTGATGAGTGTAAATAAAAAAGTATATACACGAAGAACCCGTGTATTATTTAATAACGTTATAAATTAAACATACATCCTAAATTATTTAAGAATCGCTAAAAAACGTATCAAAAACGCTCGCGTTCGGACTTTACCATAGAATATGTTAGCTATAGATCTTTCATGGTTATACTTATTAATTATTTTCGTCCAATGTAGACTGATTGTATACAAGTCCGAATGCCTTATTTTTTAAATAGATGAATGTTTTTGAAATACAACCCCAAGTGTAAAGTGGTAGTGCCATGCTTGTTACCTTCGGCCTACCCGTAGCAGCCGAATGGGCCGGCACGCCCCGTGTAGTACCACTCTCTCACAGGAGATCGGCGTGAAGTGGCAGCTATGCTATCGCGTTTCGTCCGGTAATTGAGAGTGCGGGAGGCCCACTCCCCATCCCTCCTCCCATCCTTCTCCCTCCCCCCTTCCTTTCCTGAAAGGCCGGCAACGCATCTGCAAGTCCTGCAGTGTTGCAGATGTCCATGGGCGGAGGTGATCACTTCCCATCAGGTGAGTCTCCTGCCCGTTTGCCCCCTTTGTTACATAAAAAAAAAGGTTATTTTCAGTAGGGTTTCCGTAGTGTTGCATATGTCCATGGGCGGCGGTGATCACTTACCATCAGGTGAGCCTCCTGCCCGTTTGCCCCCTTTGTCCCATAAAGAAAAAGGCAAAATACAAAAACGGAGATGTCATATCCGTCAGTCCGTATGTCACAGTGATTATACTTAAATAATAAATAAGAGCGATATTGTTAAGTGTGTAAAATATATGTAGGTATTATTTATAGTTTTATTTTTAAATATTTTAGTAGGTACTATTCTTTGCTGCAAAAGCTACCCATATTATGCGGCGCGCGACTTATGCGACCGCATCTTTACACCATAGCTTCTAGGCATCATTTACAACCACCATCGTTATAAAAATGAGTATTTAACACCAAATTTTTGTTATTCCACTAATTGTGTTGCATTAACCCTAACATTGAATTAATTCTCCGTTAAACTTTTATCTATTATAACTCTTAAGGCACATCTGCTATCTAATGGTCTTTGCCCACCATAAATCCGTTGACGGCTGAGACGTTATTTGAAACAATTCGCGGTATAATTTTACAAATGTTCTGCGGCCATTACGCGCAGTTTCACAGGTTTTTCTCGACGCCTCATGCATTGTGAGCGCGCGGTCTTGTCTTTCATCTCGGTGTTTGGTGTTTGTTTAGAAGCTAGAGCGAGTTCCTATTGCTAGGTTAGTATGGTAGGGGAGGTTGGTTTTTAGTAAGTAGAAGAAAGTATATAGGAAGATTAGTCATTTTTGAAAGTTGGGAATATTTCCATATTGATAAGCCGCTTAACCGATGATGGAAATACTACATTTTCATAATCGGTTAAGCGGTCAATTCCATGTTAAGTAGACTAGAAGTTGCAGAAAAAGTTCTGACGTAGACATAGTGCTTTAAGAATAGAAATCTCCAGTAAGAAAAATACAGAATAGATGACACGAAAAACTTAAAAAATAGGAAAACCTAAAAAAGAAATGGAAAATTGTAAAGTTTATTTCGTGAAGGTATCACTATCATCACAACCACCTAGTGATGACCCCAAGCGAAGCTAGGGTATGTCGTTAGTTTATTTAAAACGCTATCCGCTATCAATTGAAGCACACCCTATCATATGTATTTATTTATGAGATCTGTGGTTCGATGTCGCTTCGAACGCTTTTTTGTCGCCTCCGCATAATAAAAGCTAGTCTACAGATTTGTTCGAATGCCTCACACTCCTAACTTGGTATCATGTATCGCTAATATACTGAACTACGTGGTAAAGATTGAATCTGTAGAAACTAGCTATTTTGCTAGCGGTTGCTCTTACGTTTTTACTTCTTTATAGAAATAAATTTAATTGTAATATATATTATCGGAAATGTATATAAATAAAAATGACCTGGTAACCTTTAAGAAGAGAGCGTTTTCCTTCCTGATGGGCCGGCAACGCATTTGCAAGCCCTGCGGTGTTGTAGATGTCCATGGGCGGCGGTGATCACTTTCCATCAGGTGAGCCTCCTGCCCGTTTGCCCCCTTTGTCAATTTACAATTTTTTTTTGCCAAATTGTAATGCCAAAATATATTTTGACCAATTAAAACAGTTTTAAAGTGACACAATAATAGTGTCCTTCCGCTCGATTCTCGCCACGTCGCGCAATTTCATGAGACTAGCGCAGGAGATATTATAGTGATAGTGCAGACAAGTGCACTTTCTGTTCCTGTCACTCTTATACTAGAGTGGTAGTAGGAGATGGTACGACACTCGATACGTATAGTGAAAGTAAAGCGTAGGACCGAAGGTTTTGCATGCCCTTTGAGGCACCGCAAACTTATTGAGTCTTGTTATACACAAAGACTAAATAACCAATCTTGACCTGATACGGGACTCGAACTCAGGCCCTCTGGACTTGTACCTGTACGTTATAGCCTTTCCACCACCGAGACAATTCCGAGACACATAACAACATGAACGACATCAAAAAAAGCTAAAAGATATTCAAATATTAGACCTTGCATTATGATAAATTTAAATCTTGTAACTTAAACGTCAAGATCTTTATCATAAGAGTATTACTGAGAAAATGAATACATTGTTAATGTTAACGCATAAGGGTGATTACGGTAACGATATTGGATTTATTAAGCATCCAATATAATTGATTAGAACCAATAACTTAGTTCTCACTTGCCCGTATTAACAAACTGCCCTAAAATCTAAATTGATCGCACGCTGTGAGTGGTGCAAGGTAGGGGGTTAGCGGTTTAACATTTTGATTTCCATGAACGAGACATAATTAAATAATCGAAATATCAATTATTTAAGATATATATCTGTCTTTTATGTTTTAAACTAGCTATTTACCCCCGTTTCGCTAAATGCGTCGTTTGGTGCATAATAGAAGCTCACTCCAGGAAGTACGTGGACTTTTATTTTCTATTTTTTTATGATTTGGCATCAAAAAATACTTATAACATAAAATTTTCATCCTTCTACCTTCAATCCATATTTTAATAGCGATTAGAACGCGGGCGGAGCCACGCGAATTGCTAGTATACTACCTATAGTCATATATGTATAGTAAGTATGTTGGGATATAATACGTAATACCATCTAGTTCCATAGTAAGGTACGATACTTGTGTTATGGATACCAGATAGTTGATACACATATAAAATTTTAAATTCATACATATTATAAATATAAACATAACTGAAGTACAAATATTCGTGCCCATCACACAAATGAATTAATGCCCTAAGCGGCACTCAAACCCGCGACCACTGACACAGCGAGTAGACTCACTACAAACTGAGCTAAACGTGCCGTCAAAATAGCAATAGTACTAAATTAATAGTGTAAAGTAGTAATGTAGTAATTAAACTTAGTCGAATTAAAAAATATTTGAACCTTGGACCACGCACAAAAATGTTTGAAATCCCACCTGTAGACAAGCGTAGTTATCTATACACATTAATCGTGTTTCGACGAGCCGGAACAAATAGACACACTAACAAACTGTTTTTAATGCCCTTCTTTTATTTTTATATGCATTCAAAATTTTAAGCTCCAATAGATCAGTGGTATGTAATACATACTATGTATACTATGTATACACTGTAGACTTGAATCTTTTGAAACTTTTACATTAGGTACGTGTACAAATGAAACAAAAAAAAGGCAGTGGTGGCCCAGTGGTAACGCGCTCGCTTAGATGACCGAGTGATGTGGGGTCAAATCCGTGTCTCACACCTCTGATATTTTCATGTGTGAATCATTTTCTAACATGATCACCACTTGTCTTACGGTGAAGGAAAACATCGTGAGAAAACAAACCTGCATGTCTGAGAAAACTTAGAAAGTTTTTGTAAGACATGTGAAGTCTACCAACACGCACTGGGCCAGCGCGGTGGACTATGGCCTGATCCCCCTTGTACTAAGGGAGGCCCGTGCCCAGCAGTGGGACGTTAAAAAGGGCTGAGAGAGAGAGAGAGAGAAAGAGAGAGTGAGTGTAAGTGTGTACAAATGCAGTTTATGATTTACAGAAATAAAAATCTGTAGAATTCCTTCCGCAAGATAGACATCTGACATGAGCTATATACAGACTGACAAACTAGCCTAGACACGTTTAATATGTATATGTTAGGATATTATTACAACAGCGCCATCCAGTTCCGTAGTATATTATAAATTTAAACACGCATGACTGGAGTACAAGCATTCGTGCTCAACAAATGAATGCCCCCAGCGGGACTCGAACCCGCGACCGCTGGCGCAGAAAGTAGGGTCACTACCAGCTGAGCCAAACGGGTCGTCAAATTTTTTGACTATTAGTATTGATATCACAAGGAAATGGTAAATTTTCGGGATAATAGTAACCTGTTTGTTATTCATTCAAGATTATAATTAATCTATCTCTGTGTCAAAATGTATCCAAATCCGTTCAGCCGTTCTGGCATAATCGAGTGACTATAAAAATTTTTGCTATTATCACATTTAAATATAAAATTTCAATCTGTATTATGTTATAGATAACTATAAAAATGTAGATTAATGATTGAGAATAACGGTTAGTTAAGTGGTTATCATACTATAGCACTAATTAAATGGATGAACAAGAAAGCTTTAAAGCCCGTTTTTTTATAAATTTAGCCTTAAACTTGAATAATCTAAGTTAATGTTACATATTTATAATAATAATTAGGGTTAGCGAAGCAAGACCTAGCATTATCCCACAACCTGAGCATTTGCAGTACACTTTACTGAAAAACTATCACGCCTATCCAATAGATTTATGCTTTAACATAGTTTAACTTCATATCTAGATGTGCTATCTCTCAAAAAAATATAATTTTATAACCGTTAAAAAAACATTAACAATTTTGTGTTCGTGGATATAATGTTAATGTTACTACTAACGCCTTTGTTAGAAAACCAAAGAGTTAACATCGCTGTGATATTATTACCCGTTAGAAATACGCGAGTCCTCACAAAGCAAGGCTTTTAGTTCATCTCTTATCGATAGTTTTAACTACCATCGATATTACCGATCTAATAGATCCTAATAAGTAAAAAGTACTTAAGAAAACGCCACAGTTAATAAATTATACTAAATCTGTTAATTAGATAGAATTTTCGTAATTAACACTTAACCATTCAAATTAAGAATCACACAAAAACCAAAATCATGACAGATAATCATAAACACTACCAAGAAACGAACGAAAAGGGCCTAGCTATTAAAATTACTTAAATAATAGGCAATTAATCTTACAAACCACAAAAGTTGTTAGGATTTACGACAGCCGTCAAAATACGTATAAGTTCCAACACCAGTCCTTGTAAAAAAATAAAATTGGCCCAATTTTCAACCTTATGTGGAACAAAATAAGAACATCGAAAGCCTTATCTGGTATGTGTATCGGAATGACTAAATTTAGATGTTTAACAAAACCTTGTAAAAAGAATAAAATGAGTTTTTTTATTAATTGGGTATCGAATGTTCTTTTACAAAAGTATGGGACACTAGTGAGTGCAGGCAGCTTTGTTTATTGCTGTTTGATCATTGAATTGCTTTTTGCTTACGAATTCATTGTTTGACGACTCGTTTGGCTCAGTGGGTAGTGACCCTACTTTCTGCGCCAGCGGTCGCGGGTTCGAGTCCCGCTGGGGGCATTCATTTGCTAATCACGAATGTTTGTACTCCAGTCATGGGTGTTTATATTTATAATATGTATGTATTTAAAATTTATATGTGTAGTATATCAACTATCTCGTATCCGCATCACAAGCACGTTAAGTAGCTTACTGCGGAACTAGATGGCGCTGTTGTAATAATGTCCCAACATATATTATTCTATAAAAAAAAGTAATTTGTACATTTTTTTTAAATGCCGTGGGAGGTGTAGTTTTCACATATGTTGTGAGTAATAAGCCGAACTTGGAACAGAAAGGTTGTCACATTCAAAAACATCATTACAAATTGACTTTATACAGAAGTTGCTGTTATAGTTACTAGCGTCTAGCCCAGTTTATTTTGTTCCTTATATTATACGTAATTTTAAATTAATTTCGTATGAATTCGTAGTAATGACGACACATTGGCTCAGTTGGTAGTGACTCTACTTTCTGCGTCAGCGGTCGCGGGTTTGAGTCCCGCTGGGGGCATTCATTTGCTAATCACGAATGTTTGTACTCCAGTCATGGGTGTTTATATTTATAATATGTATGTAATTAAAAAAATATCTGTGTTGTATATCAACTATCTAGTATCCGTAACACGAGCCGTAGCTTACCACAGAACTAGATGGCGCTGTTGTAATAATGTCCCAACATATTTATTTATTTATAGATTGCAGACATGAGATATTTTCTCGCAGTAAAAAGTATCCTATGTGTTGACCCGGATAAGAAACTATCATCATACAAAATTTCATCAAAATCTGCCCAACAGTTTTCTCGTGATACGTCCCAAAATAGAGGCATGTACCATAACATGGAATATTAATCACAATGATTTTTATTGACTACTAGCAATTCCTGCAGCTTCACCCGGTTTCTTATCCCTATTGAAAAATAGGAATTGGTGGGTGGTAGAAGGATGAAAATTTAGGGTTATAAGTATTTTTGATGCCAAATCATAAACAATAAAATATTAAAATTTGGTCTAAAATAAAAAAAATCTGGACCACCCTTATGACCTAGGGGAATAAAAAATAGCCTACGACATATTCTCAGACCTACCAAATATACCTACACCAAAAAAATATATATAAAACAAGCCGTTTCGGAGGAGATCAATAACAAACACTACGACACGAGATTTTTATATAATATTAAGAGATTACAATTGTGTAGTCTGCATAGATAACCTCCAAAATAAAGTACCCTTTACCCAACATCCCACTTTATAGCAACAATAAAAAATAAAAAAAAAAACCATAAGGACAATCTTTCTTATTATAAATGAAAATATAAAATTATATCATCGTTGTTAGTCATTAAGCTTCGCATCATCCAAAAAGGTCACATCTTACACTCGGCTATCTCAGATCATATTTTTTAATCTCAAAAGCTATAAAATGAATTAATGTCTCTATTAAACTAAACGATAAGCATTTTGTTAGCAAATTAGCTGTGATTTTATTCTCTCAGTTGCTCATTAAATTCTTTTTACATAATATATGTGATAGCGGATGAAATGTCATTTTGTAAATGCTTTGAAGGACTAAAGGTTCTTCCTTCTATTGAGGTAGTGTACCACTACAAATAAGCTATACTGGTGTACGCTAGTTTCGCTGTTATAAATATAAATATGTTGGGACGTTATTACAACAGCACCATCTAGCTCTGTGGTAAGCTACGAGGCTTGTGCTACGGATACCAGATAGTTGATAAACTATATAACTTTTAAATACACATATTATAAATATAAACACCTATGACTGGAGTACAAACATTCGTATTCAACAAATGAATGTCCCCAGTGGGACTCCAACCCGCGACCGCTGGCACAGAAAGCAGGATCTCTACAAACTGAGCTAAGCGTGTCGTTTTAAAAAAGCTAGTGGATTTGGATGAAATTGTCTAAATATATTGACTGTAACTGTAATTGTAAAAGTAGTTTTTAGAGGGAGTGAGAGACTAATGCCCGCACTCATAGTCACTTAATGAACCATTAAGTCGTTCTTTAGTATGAAGATTCTAGACTTAATGATTCATTAACTGACTATGCGTACGGCCTATAATGACACATTTAAGAGACAACCGAGCGAAGCGGGATACGTCACTATTAATTACTAAGCAAACGTTCATCCCCTTTTTACTCTCTTCATAGATCATTTTCGGGATAAGAACTATCTTATGAATTTTCTCAAAAATCGATTCAACGATTTTCTAGTTTTTCCATTAAAAACAAAAAAAATGCTTTAAAATACTTATTAGTATTTAAGAGCAATACTTTCGTTTAATTAATCGATTAATTAATTTATTTAATCATTAATTAAAGTAATTAAAATAATTTAAATTTACAAAAGCAATATAAACACTATATTCATAATTTACGAGTAAAGTATTGGCCAAGAGCTTGTTTAATACAATCTTAGTATGTATAAAAATATCAAACGCTTCGGTATTTATCTTACATAGGTCGAACGTACAGTGAACTAAATAATTTTGCATATTTTTTATTACTTACTTTAATATGAGTTTTTTTATTACTTGATGTAGTGGTTAGAAAACTATGACTGTGGTAGTAGATTCGAGTCCCGCTTGGACCTGTCAGTGCTAGAAGTCAAACTTAAGATTTTGACCGCTTACCGTATATCATATACTTCATAATATTATGACAACGTAGGTATATCGACGCTATGTACTAGATATATTCAGGATATTTAAATGTTTTATATGGTGGTAAATTAACACAACATCATCTAGTTCCATGGTAAGTTACGAGGCTTTTGTTATTGTACCAGATATTTGATACCCTACACGTAAAATATAGTTGTTCATGTCATTACATATTCATTATTTTAATAGAAGAAGCATCCCTCTTCTTTTTCTTTTCTCCTTTTAGTACTAATTCTAATAATTAATTCTAAAATAAAGCATTCTACTTAAATCTATTTTTTATAAACTCTATACTCGTATAATATGCAGCTTAAACTGTTGTCTTATAAAAAGACTATTAAATACTTAGAATTATGTAACCAATTAAAATTCAAACCATATTAATAGTGATTTTCCCTGACTTCGCTCGCATATTTCAGTTACGTGATACCTATATCTATATAAACTTTGTTACTCCAATATAAAAATTGTAGAGTTTCTCCAAAATCTGTTGAGCTATTTTTATGTTAAAGCGTAACAAACATCCGTACTAACATATGTCTTCTGAACATCAATATATATTATTAAAGTAAATATGTATAAATAACACCTGCTTCACAATAAAAAAAATAGAAATTCTACCCCACATAATAACTTCATCTAGACTTGAAAAAATACTTGTAACCATTGAATAGCCCTTTTTCAAAGGCGGTTAATCATTTAGCCTCGTCCCAGTGGACGCTCTCAGATTTTATCAGGACGTTCCAAGAAGGACATGTGTCGTCCAATAAACTAATTGGTCGTGGAATGCTCGAGTACCACCTCACCACATTTGTTTTATTTTTTATATCAATTTATTTTAAACTAGCTGCGCATGTGGTTGCGCCTGCGCAGGTTTGTGGGAAATATTTTATTTTATACGAACTAATTTATTGTAGTTATATGTACATTGTACATAAGTATATAGAATGGTTTTGTTTTTATATGCTTAGTTTTAGTTAATAATATTAAGACGAAGAATATAAGAAGAAGAAGATACGAGTATATAAGAGTTTTGAATTTTATTTTTTATATGTCTATAGTTACTAGATTTTATATATACCAAAATAATTGAAAGTGATTCTTTGAATATAATATATAAAATAACAAAAACAATTTTATAACAAAGAAATATATAATATAGAATATATTTTAAGTTATTTTTCGTCACAAACGGACGAACAGCCAGCATTTTTAATGTAGACACAAAGTTTATTTTTATTTCTCAAAGCTCGGGCGTAACGAGATTCGATCAGAACGACTCAATTAATTTGTATATGCATATTATTTTAATTAGCGGAACGTTATTACTGGTAATAGATGAATTAAAGTAATTCCTTAGTGTCACGATAACTTATTAAATATTAATCATATTATTTTTTAAAAGTAATATAAGTCTTGTAAGAACCTGTTGTAGGGTATTTTTAAGTGCACTTAATGGTAATGAGCCACTGAGAAACGGAAAAGTATTTTCTGTTTTATAGATTTTTACTTTTTTATAATAGTTTTTATTTGATGTACTCGTAGGTATATGAGTGTATTTATCTGGTATCCGTAACACAAGCCTCGTAGCTTACCACGGACCTAGATGGTGTGTGTTAATGTCCCAACAATTTTTTTTTTACGTTTTATTACATTTTTTTTTACTCAGACTCTTGTGTCCCTTCGGTGGTCAAAATTGCTGTAATATATTCGACACTTTGGGAATGAGAAATCTAAATAAATCCGCAAAAAAATCGAAAACTTGCCTCGAATTTTTGACGTGTAAATGGAGTATTTATTTTATAGTTTTTGCTCGCTGTACACGTAAGACGTATGGTTGGTAAGTAGTATATATGCTTAGGTAGTTTCAAAGATGTTTTCGGTACATTAAAACTAAACATTTTCAATTTACTGTAGGATTGTAGTAACAATCATACCTCCTAACAACTAATTCAAAGTAATGTCCATTTTATTTGTGTTTTTTAATTTTATTCTTTATTCACATACGGTGGCAGTCCAGTGGTATCATTCTTGATTGGGAAACCGCGTGATGTAAAACGGGTTCGAGACCCGGGTCTCGCACCATTAATATATTCATGTGCAAATCATTTCCCATCATCTTATCATGTCTGAGAGAACTTAGCATATTTTTGTTAGACATGTGAAGTCCGCCGACCCGAATCTGACCAGCTTTAGCCTGATTTACCAATAATAATTAATATAAAGGAAGGTCCTTCTAAGCACTGGGACGTTAAAAAAGGCTAAATACAATACGAAGCTGATAATGAATAGATTACCGTGTTTTTATTATTATTAAGAAAAAGCCTCACTTAATCGTAGAGTTAAAAAAGCTACCACGAATTAACAAATAGATGTCACATGAGATAAGGCAACAGGTGAGGCCGAGGGTGGTAATGATTGATTGTGATGAAGGGTTTTTTGTGAAAGTAACCTTAAACGTATTTAGTTGTTATAAACGCTTAATAATATTATAGTTTATTATATTCATATTTTTTATATGGCAATAATTTGGAATAAGGCAGTGGTAGCCCAGTAGTAACATGCTCGCTTTGATAACCGAGTGATGCGGGTTCAAATCCGGGTCTCGCACCTCTGATATTTTCATGTGCGAATCATTTCTATCCTGATTACCACTTGTCTTACGGTGAAGGAAAACATCGTGAAGAAACCTGCATGTCTGAGCGTACCTAGCAAGTTTTCGAGAGATATATGAAGTCCTCCAACCCGCACTAGGCCAACGTGGTGGACTACGCCCAGCCAGACCAGCAGTGGGACGACAAAGAGGGCTGAATACAATACTTATATTGAGATTAGTAGCTCAGTGTCAACACTTGCTTGGGTCAACCGAGTGAAGCAGGTTCAAAACCCGGGTCTCGCATTTCTGATATTTTTCATGTGTGAATCATTTTAATCACAACACTCAAGTCGACCGGTGAGAATTAGGCGCAGAACTGACAGAGGTGATATCCCGCTAAGTTGCCAACTCCGGTCTGAGGTTTACTGAACAGATAGACTCAATAACTACACATATATAAAGATGTAAGAGCATTTAATATGTACATATATATTATTAATTTACAAGGTGTTTAGACATCGACCAGCTAAGTGCTTGAATGGAAGAAGTGGTAAATATATACTCACTAAAATAAAATAGAATACGAGATCTATAAGCTAATACTGGTACTGCGACTACCGGACAAGTCAATAAAAATAATATACACGTCTTAATAATGTAATAAAAAGATGGTTATATTATTATGCTGAATATTAAAGAAACTAGTGTAAATCCACGTCTTTGCCCAATTTTTTCGTATTTTTCTATTATTTTTCTAAAAGTTTTTTACGAAATTACTTGAAGCATTTTCATGGGTTTCAGTTCGAAGTTATATGTGAAATAAATTAAATAAAATGTTTACTCTAATAATATACTCTAATAACCCTTTATTCATGGAAATCCTTTGTATTTCCATCAAAATTCGTTGATTGTTGCAGTTGTATATATAGATTAGACTACTTAGACTAGAGGCTCACCCAGACTTCGCTCGGGATCGTCCCTAGATATACTTTTTAATGGTTAGGATACAATACAGGTCTCTCAGAAATTAAATATTTCCCTGCACTAAAAAGTATCTTATTAATATCGATTCGAGTAAACAATTTTCATCGTTCCAAATTTAATAAAAAACTGTCCAGTGGTTTTCTCGTGATGCAGCCACAAACAGACAGGCAAAAATATGACTCAGAATTTTATTATATGTATAGATACCTAATAGACGACACGTTTGGCTCAGTTGGTAGTGACCCTACTTTCTGCGCCAGCGGTCGCGGGTTCGAGTCCCGCTGGGGGCAGTCATTTGTTGAGCACGAATGTTTGTACTCCAGTCATGGGTGTTTATATTTATAATATGTATGTATTTAAAATTTATATGTGTAGTATATCAACTATCTGGTATCCGCAACACAAGCACGTAACGAGCTTACTGCGGAACTAGATGGCGCTGTCGTAATAATGACCCAACATATTTAATATTTAATGTTTAATTAAAATCAATGATAAATTTCTCACTTTCACCAAATTAAATCTTAACCCACCACTCATAAAATCATCATTATAATAAATAACAGCTAATTACTTGCTTTCTGGCAATAAAAGCTCTGGTGCCATACGAGCTTTATAGCCCAGTTAAAAGGTCAGAACGACAAATTAAACATATCTTATGATCTCGCGTAAACGTTAAAATTCCTTAGGATTTATAAAACTTAAGTAGTAATAAAAGGTTGTTTAAGTCTTAATAATAACATAAAATGGCATTTAAGATGACTTACGCATACCAGGTCTTTACTAGTAAACGGATCTGTGCGTAAATGGCGTTTTCTTCTAGGGAGGCTATAACTGATGTACCTATATATTACTATCGACTTGCCTATTGGACTCTTTTTTACTTGAATTCAGCCCTTTTTATTTCCCACTCACATCCCTTCAATACCAGAAGGATAATGGCAGTGGTAGCCCAGCGGTAACACGCTCGCTTGTATTACCGAGTGATGCGGGTTCAAATCCACTTGTCTTACGGTGAAGGAAAACATCGTGAGGAAACCTGCATATCTGAGAAAACCTAGCAAGTTTTCGTAAGACATGTGACGTCCGCCAACACGCACTAGGCTGTGGACTATGGCCTGATACCCGTCGTACTGAGGGAGGCCCGGGCCCAGCAGTGAGACGTTAAAAAGGGCTGATGACAATGTCAAGTCCACCATGTTGGGTAGGATAAACAATCAAACTGGGATTTGAACCCGGTACGCTCGGATTCCCAAGAAAGCGCTACCACTTACTAAAAAGTAAAGTACACATTTTATAGCGATTTGCATTGATTCGTTTACTTGGCAGGTTTATGTTTTAGGAATGCAAAGGTTTTCTAAGTGTTTATGGTCGTATCAAAGTGTACTATTTATAAGTATAAATAAAATGATCTTTTTGTATTTTTTCGCGAATTTATTTTCATTATTGCCTACTGAGTACTGACGTTTCGGATGCTTTATAACAATTATGGTTAGTAACTTGGTAAGATTTCAAGAAAGAAGTAATGATGTTACGCACAGTGCGGTAAATGTATGAAAGTATTGGGCTGTGTAGTTAGTAGCAATGTCCACAAACAGACAAACACACGATATCAACGACGGTTTGTACTATGTAAAGTTTAAGTGTTTAAGTTAAATTAGTTTTAGTGTTTAAGTTAAAATTAAATATAAAATTTATAGTCTTGACGCACAGGTTCTTCAACATATGCTCGAGATTGGTTATAATTTTGACAGTATACTTCCATCCTGTTAAGGCTAATTTCTAAGAAAGGCCATTAAACTTAATCTCTATGACTTTTTAGCGGTTTAAAATATTTAACATCGATAGATAAACTAAATAAATACCAATACAAACATCTTTAACGCAAAAACCGAACCTACTATCTTTAAAGCATCTGCTATTTCCATAATTTTTAGAATTATAAGAGACCTGTACAAAATCGCAACGCCATGAGTCATTAAACATATCCCATGAATCACAATCAGATAATGATCATTAAACATAATGATTTAATGATTAACGACAGCGATCGCGCTCGTAATGATTGCTAATGATCCGGTTGTTTTTGAAAGTTACGTGGCCATTTTAGTTACCTGATGAGATAGGGTTCCGCATCACATTGTTACATGTTCCTCATTTGACTCGGGAGAATCCTTAAATTTATTTTGCGACTTAATACATAGCTTTAAGTTTTTAACTATCTATATATATATATAGACGAGGACAAAACAGCCTTTTGCGTCGTCTGTTTGTCAATAGACTTTTTTTATTATTGACGAGCTTTATTAAAAGCTATGATTTTAGTCGATTTTGTCCACTGAGCGAATATTAGCTATCGTAAAAATCTTCTTCAATCTATACTTAATATTATAAATACTTAATACTTAATAATAATAATATTATAAAGAGGAAAGATTTGTATTTTTGTATGTACTGAAAGTGCACCTCATTAACATCAGAAGATTGCACTCCAATCTCGACCCGGTCCACCACCACCTTGAGACCGAGAAGCCGCACCGTTTCTTCTTAACGGAGACGCAGATAGCGGCACCGTCTGACGTTTCGTACCTCAACTACCCAGGCTACACGCTGGAACACAAGTTTAAACCGCATGCTGGGGTCTGTGTGTACGTCCGCGACGATATCTGCTGTCAGCGTCTCCGTTGCTTTGAGGTTTCAGGATTCTCGACTGTGTGGGTTTTGTTGGACAACGGCTTAGAGTCTACCCTCTATGCCTGTGTCTATCGATCACACAGCGGAGACCAGGAGACGACCAGGTTTTTGAACACCTCTCAGAGATGGCCGATAGAGCCCAACAACGGTACCCGAAGGCGCAGTTGGTTTTTCTTGGGGACTTTAATGCCCACCACAAGGAGTGGTTGTTCCCCTTCAAACACACTGACCATGCTGGGAGAGAGGCGCGCAAATTCGCGTTATCGCTAGATCTCACTCAACTGGTCCAAGTTGCGACGCGGGAACCGGATGTGGACGAACATACACGCAATTGCTTAGACCTTCTGTTGACAACAGACCCAGATAGGTACTCAATATCAGTAACATCCCCGCTGGGATCGTCCGATCACAATCTGGTGAAGTCCGTATCGATCTTCTCTCCTCCCGTTAACTGCCCCGTGGGTACGAGGAGAGTATGGCGATACAAGTCAGCGGACTGGGATGAGATGCGGCACTTTTTTGCATCTTACCCGTGGCGACAAGCATGCTTCTCTTCGAATGACCCCTCGTGCTCTGCTGATGCGGTTGTTGATGTGATACGACAGGGAATGGAATACTTCATTCCGTTCTCTGACATTCCACTTAGCCACAAAACCAGGCCCTGGTATAATGCGGACTGTGCTCGTGCTGAAGCACGTAAAGAGTCCGCCTACCGAGCCTGGGTACTGGCTCGTGATCGCAAAGTCAGAGCCCGGAGGGTTCGTGCGAAGAAAAGAGCTTATAATTCTGCTACCAAGTCTTGCAATAGGGTTCTCCGTGGGGCACGTTTTGAACATGTCCGTCGTATAGGAACCAGACTTGCTTCCTACCCTCCTGGAAGTAAGCAATTCTGGTCCCTGTCCAAGGCTATCGAATCCAACTTCTGCCGTCCTTCTTTGCCTCCCTTGCAAAAACCAGATGGATCACTGGCCCACTCAGCGACAGAGAAAGCAAATTTACTTGCAACTTTGTTTGCAAGCAATTCTCGTCTCATAGCTGGCTCGAAACATCCGCCACCTTTGTCTCACTGTAATTCTTTGATGCCGAATATCAGAATTCACACGAAAGAGGTCCGTAGAATACTGCGAAACCTTGACGTGAATAAGGCCAGTGGACCTGACGGTATACCTCCAAGGGTCCTAAAGCATTGTGCGCCTGAGTTGTCTCCCGTATTGACTCGTTTGTATCGCCTCTCTTTTCAAACTGGCATAGTGCCTAATGCTTGGAAGCTTGCCAATGTACAGCCAGTACCTAAGAAGGGTAGTCGTGCCGATCCCTGCAACTATCGACCAATCGCTATTACCTCCATACTCTGTAAAGTTATGGAAAGGGTGCTTAACAGTAAGCTGCTGTCATACCTTGAAGCTAACGATCTCCTTAGTGACCATCAATATGGCTTCCGCCGGGGACGGTCTACTGGAGACCTTCTTGTGTATGTCACGCACTGCTGGGGTGAGGCCATCGAAAATCGTGGTGAAGCTCTAGCAGTCTCACTCGATATATCGAAGGCATTTGATAGGGTTTGGCACACAAGTTTGCTGAGCAAGCTTCCTGCTTACGGCATCCCCTCCGACTTCTGTGACTGGGTGTCTGACTTCCTTACCGAACGGTCGATCAGAGTTGTCGTTGACGGCTGGTCTTCTGATGAAATGACTATTGATGCCGGAGTTCCACAGGGGTCTGTTCTCTCCGCGACTCTTTTCCTGCTACACATCAATGACCTACTTTCACCAAGTATTGTTGCGTATGCAGATGACTGCACAGTCGTAGAGAGCTATGTATCCGGTGCAAAGGACGGAGGGGTAGCAATACGTTCTCTTAGAGAGGCCATGGTGGAGCGTACAAATGCAACTTTAAGTCTTGTCTCATAATGGGGTGACAACAATCTGGTTGCTTTCAACGCCGCCAAAACACAAGCATGTCTGTTCTCCGCAAAAAGGAGTCCATTCAGCCTGACTCCTACTTTCCGTGGTGCACCTGTAGAGGTTTCCGATAGTCTGGAGCTTCTCGGCATAAGGTTGAGTGCAAATCTTAACTTTGGCGTTAACATCGAGTCTAAGGCACAGACTGCGGCCAAAAAACTGGGAATCCTTAACAAGGTTAAGCGATACTTCACGCCTGGACAGCTTCTCACTTTATACAAAGCTCAAGTTCGATCATGCATGGAGTATTGCAGTCACCTTTGGGATGGCTCAGCAAAATACCAGCTAGCCGCACTTGACTCGGTGGAACGCAGAGCCAAAAAGTTAATCGGTGACGAAAAGCTGGTGAAAACTAAGCTTCACAGCTTAGCACACCGTCGCGAGGTTGCTTGTCTGTCGGTCTTCTATAGACTGTACTTCGGGGAGTGTGCCCACGAGCTCCATGGTCTCATACCGCCATCGCCATTCTTCCATCGGAATACCAGACGTACTGCAGGATATCATCCCTTCTTGGTTGACATTCCGACCATTCGCACTAAGCGCTATTCATCATCTTTTATAATGCGCACAGCCAAGAAGTGGAATGCCCTGCCTGCGTCTGTTTTTCCGAATGCGTATGACCTGAAACTCTTTAAGGTGCGTGTTAACAGGCTTCTCCTGGGCAAACTCGCTACATCGTAGACCTTAGCTATGCCTTCAAGCTAAGTTAAAGGTCAAGAGTAAGCCCATCTGTCATAAAAAAAAAAAAAAAAAAAAATGTAACGAATAAACTCAAAAACTATTGGACCGATTTTAATATTACTACTTTTTAAGGTGAAAAAAAGGCTGTAAAGGGTTGAAGTAGGGGATGAAAGTTTGTATATATATATGGATATAGCTTGAAACTTATTTTTTAGGCTTTTGATTACACATTCAAAGTTTGTAAAAATTTTATGCTACCTAGACACGAAACCGAGCGAAGCGAGGGTGTGTCGCTAGTCATATACGAGTAGTATATTTTGAAGATTCATTAAAAAGTCTTTGGTTAAATCCGTTTTTATTTGTCGTCTGTTAAGCTATCTTGGCTAAGGATCTCTCAACTGGTATGATTGCGAATGCTTGTGAATATATATGAATGTTATGTATCCTTCCTTCTAAGGGCTAAACAGATTCCGATAAAATTTAGCTCACAGATAGACTGACATATAGGCTACTAATAACACCTAGGGACGCATCTGAGAGAAGCGAGAGTAAATCAATAATACATTTATAATAAGTACGGAACCAATTATAAAATTAAATTTCAAACATGACTCATTTAAAGCTCAGAATGACTCGGCGTGTTTGAGCTGAACTGTTTTTGACACTGATGATTTATTGTACGACAATATTATGTGGTAGCCGATCCTTTGAACGCTATCTTATCTAAAGAAATATTTAAGCGTCTGGCATTTTGCTAGTGTCTGATGTTTCAGGTACAACAGTATTCGAAGACTGATTGTTATTTCTACTAAAATAATAACTTAAGATGAAGTGAGATGAAAAATAATTATTATGAACTGCTAGTGATTGTTTGGTAATTTTGATATATTTTTATTAACAACTTATTCTCACTTTGCTGGGGAAAGTCCCTGACCGTAGCCTTTGTGTTACTAGACTATAGTCTTTGTGTTACTAGACCTATAGTCCTGGGGACTATAGTCTATCTAGGCAGTAAATTTCATCTAAATCGGTTCAGACATTACTTATACACCGATAAAAAATTGCTTTTAAGTAAGACTCGTACTAGGTATATATTGAGTTGGGCTGTTTGATCAATAAATTTTACTGTGAAAAAATATCACATTTCTGAGAAATATAACGAAAGAGACAACGAGCAGAACGAGGGTGAATTACTAGTTTATACATAATAGAATAACAATTAAAAAACATTGGCTAGAAGTCATAGATTCGACGTTGATGCTTGCGAGGTTTATATTTGTTTACACAGCATCCAAAATCAAAACGATATACCAAAATAGTACAAAAAGACGTAATTATTTTTTAACATTTTATATACTATTTTGCCCGAGGTCATACAGACGATATTACATTCCAATTGAGATATTATTAAGCGCAAGCATCGCCACGGGTGCACATTAGTGCTGGAGGGTTTCTATTAAGTCTTCACTGCGCTGACAGCTCGGTATAAGTTAATTACACAGTGATTGACTCCCTTCAACTTCACAAACGGACGGACTTTATGTATACATTTTGATTTGGTTTGTTTATAAGCGGTTATAAATTACTTTTGGCCTTTGGATTAGGAGGTTTAAGGGCGTTTTGTGACCCGGGTTTGCTTGTTTTTATTTTATTTAAAATGAATTGAGATGTAATGTAGTTTTTTTGGATAAGTATCCCACTGGGATAATTTGAGGAAAAAATATGATATAAAAAGTAACCCATAATAAGTAACTCTTATTAAGTATCTCCATGAAAAATCGGATCAAACTTCTGTGCGTGTGATATAAAAAAATTATGACTATAGAAATTAATTAACACTTAGAAGAGTAAATGAGCGCCCAATTTTTTTGCAAGAAGTATTGGGAAATTAATTCACAGTAGATACCATCTAGTTCCATGGTAAGTCAGCGGCTTGTGTTATGGGTATTATATAGTTAATATATAACTTTATATACATATATATTATACAAATAAACACCCATGACATGAATACAAACATTCCTGCTCATCACACAAATGAATGCCCCCACCGGGACTTGAACCCGCAACCACTGTCACAGCAATTAGACTAGAAACTAAACCCAACATGAACACAAAAAAATTAGAACCTTAAATTATTCCAAAGACACTAATATAATAAATAGATCAAGAATCAAACTAATATAACCATTTATAACTAATCAACGGCTTCAGCCAAAAAAACGACAATAAGTCATCGTCGAGCGTTAAATAAACACTCTGGGCAGTGACTTTTAATATCTTTATCCATTTTAAAATATCAAATTATAATATTAAGCATTCTGAGGGCCGCTTCATTTATTTGGCCCGTACAATGGACCCCTGGGTAGGGGACCTCGCTGTTGTGCCTGAGATGTGTTAAAGAGATTGTGCTAGGTTTACATGGCGGTGGATGGAATGAAATTCTTACTTACCCATACTTATAAAATTTTTCTGGCTTTTGTATGTATGTAAACATTTTTTATGTATGTTGGGACAAATATATATATGAAAATGTTGGAAATGTACTCGTATGTTGGGATGCGGGTTCGAGACCCGGTCCGGGTAAATTTGTGTGAAGCACGAATGTTTGTACTCTAGTCTTTCATATTTATATTGTAATGATTCTGTTATAAGTTATAGGTATATATTATATAAGTATTGTAGCAACTAACTGGTATTCATAATGCAAACCTTGTAGCTCACCATGGAACTATGAAGTGCTGTTTTAACGAACATACATATTATTTGAAAACATATTTAATTTTAATATAATATTCAATGTATTTAATCATAAATGTTTTTTTAATTGAATTGAAATTAAAAATCTCTAAGTTCTACCGTAGTTAACGACATGCGGATATTAAAAACCACCCTGTTCCTCGCAAACGCCTACTGTGCGACATCTGTCCTTAACAAAGTCATCAAATTCCTTGAACATATCATCCCACCTTTATATTGCACATTTAATTTTAATAAATAAAGTCATTCATACGATAATCGCGATTTCTCGCTGTGTCCGGTCTTTTATGCACAAAAACATACACACAGCTTAGCGCTTATTGCTATAGCTGTACGATTCATTTTCCTTCTAACCAAAGATATAGTAAATTTGCCTCTTCATCTCTTACTTTTACCAATCCTCTGTTCTTTATATGTATTAGTTTTAAAGGCTATTTCTGTTTACTTTTTGGGTAGAAATAAATTTGTTTCTTTAAAATATTTAAGTATATTTGATAGTGTAACTAAATGAAGGTATATATTTATTGTTTGCACTTCAGAACGATAAACTGACGTCGAACACTTTGTTTTTGGATTGGCTCTGTTTTATGTTTGTACGTAATAAGGGTAAATTGCCTTTTAATATTAGCTTTTAAAATCTTTTCCATTTGTTTATAAAAGTTATATCTTTTATATGCTAACTAACTTACTAACTTATTTTTTCTTATACGGAGATGTATTTAAGTTAGGTTTAGAATCAGATAAGGCTTTGTAATTATAAATGAAACTACCTTTTCGGATTTCGTCACGGATTTATTTAGATTTTTAGTTCCCGACGTTTCAAATGCTTTACAGCAATCATGGTCACGGGAGAGACCTCTCAAGCCTCAGAGAAAAGGTAGTTTCATTTATAATGTCGAATATTCGCGTAAACCTAAGAAAGTATTAAGGCTTAGGCTTGGTACGAGTAAGTTAAGTACTCAACATAGTTGCTGTTATGTAAACAAAACGATATATTTATTGTTAAATATATCACTTGAAAATGGCTGGGTTTATGCTTATACGTTTTATAATATGTATATGATGATGATGATGATGTGATCCTGACTGATTCCATTGGCCACGGCGGCCAATCTCATTGAGACTAGCCATCTGCGCGGGACATATTATAGTGCACGAGAGTACGCGCAAACACAAGTGTACTCTCTATTCCTTATCACTCTCATATTCCGGTGGGACGACTGTTCGACACGACCAGTGAGAGTTAAGGCGCAGACGGCTTTCATGCTCTCCGAGGCAAGGGGGTGAAACACCGTCAACTTCCAACTCCGGGCTGTTACTGAGGCTTACGAAACAGAAAGACTCTATAACCAAACTTGGCCCGACCCGGGATTCGAATCGAGGACCTCCCGGTGTGCAAAGGTACGTGAGAGCCCTTACACCAACGAGGCAGTTAATATGGAAAAAACTAAAAATATCGGTAGGATTTTTGAATATTAAAGATATACTTTGTTGACACAAAGTCTTTAAAGATAAATACCACAAAAAGCTCTAGTTATCTTTAAGCTTACTATTTAGCTTCTACTACAAATCAAATATTTTTAAATTATAAAAATCTCTATATTATGTCGTAATTTAGATCGGAATATGCATAATAAATAAATATAAAGTTGGGTCACACGCACGTACAATGCGCTTATAAGTTTTTCATCACTCAATAGAAAAGTCTGACAGTTAAAAAACGCTACCGTAACAACATCATTAGTAGCAGGTAATATAGGCAACTACTCAACTTATATCGTATTATTTGGGATAGGATGTCCACAAGTTTTAATTATTTGAAGGACTATTTGTAATTTGTTATCATTTTTTTATTAAACGGTAGGGCGTTTTAGTGAAGGAAAAGATTAAGGAATATTGTATTCAGCCCTTTTTAATGTCCCACTGCTGGGCACGAGCCTCCCTTCAATATGAGGGGGATCAGGCCATAGTCCACCGCGCTTGCCATGTGCGTGTTGGCGGACTTCACATGTCTTTCGAAAACTTGCTAGGTTCTCTCAGACTTGCAGGTTTCCTCACGATGTTTTTCCTTCACCGTAAGACAAGTGGTAATCATGTTAGAAATAATTTGCACATGAAAATATCAGAGATGCGAGACCCGGATTTGGACCCGCATCACTCGGTTATTCAAGCGAGCGCGTTACCACTGGGTATAGTAACAACTCTCTCCGATGCTATAGTTGCTAGCTAGTTTTATACATCCGAGTCTTCTTTCCATCCTTCTGAGTTCGAAGTCTTCCTCCTCCATCCTCTACAAAACAGAGGCTCGTGCAAACGTTGTTTAAATGGATCTATTAGGCATAACAACTTCCTCAAATAACTAAAGAAATATTTGGATTTCTTTCCGGCAGAAGGTCCACAGCTGATATCTTAGTTCGATTGTGGTCCTCCCAATGGGGGCCTCTTCTGATATTGACTAGACTTCTGGCTTAGCCATTTCTTACTCCGTGTGCGTAAGCTCCAGTAAAATTCATTTCATAATAATATTAATTAGAAATACTAAATTACTAATGTCGTAAGCAATTAGCTTAAAAAAGCCGAAAATATGGTCACTTTAACCAAACTGCTTGAATAAACATCGTTAACAGTGATAGATATGGGTAGTTATGAAAATAAACCAAAAGCTCTCCACTTAACGAGTTGCCACACTAGCAAATACGACAATCAATTTAACCTTACGATGAAAAATATCCATTGAAGACTTTATATAACGTGTTTTAGCAGCTTTAGACAAAAATGAGCAATGTATACGAGAGGATAACATACATCGGTGGTTTTTTAGATGAATTTTTGTTTAGTACAGGTAAGAAGATGTCCCGCTGTGACGTAAAATTTCTCAGTTTCTCCTCTGTCAGAGGGCATGTTGGTGTCTCTTTCGCGCTAACAAACAGTTTAGTGGTGTGATTGTTTCGGCATTCAGAATTTATAGAAGTGACGACATATTTTGTTAATTTGTTTTTTAAAATGCCATTCTCACTCGATGAGACACATGCATATTAAGTTGTATGAAAATTCTATTTCAAGGATAAATGTCGCTGGAAAATAACATAAAACTGTTTATAAGTAAACATTCAAATTCTTACGGTTTCTTTGTTATCAATAGTCTGAGTATGCTAAACTACATATTTGCTTAAAGTAACGAATGAACAAATTCAGTATTTTTAAATAACCATATTGTTGTCGTATATACACATATATTTATTATGATAATCAGTTTGTTCGTTTGAAAATAATTAAACCGAAATTAATGATTTTTCCTTATATATAAATAATTTAGTTCTTATAGACCTATATATACGAGCTTTTGCGTTGCACATTTCATATTTGTATTTCATGTATTTTTAGAATTTTCCGTTCTAATATTTTCGTAGGTCTCTGGCGTTATGATCATTGCTTCGCGTGTGAAGAGCTCGAATTAATTACGTTCGCGCCGCATCGCATAATTTACATCCTATTAATACATATTACGATTAATCGACCACAGACCCCATATTTTAGGATTGACCACTATTTTACTAAGTTGTATGAATGTTTATTTTTACTGACATGGTAAAAGAGAGTTTTTATGGGTCCAGTCTGTCATTGTGTCATCGAGGGTTTTAGATTTATTTATATATTTTTATTTTTATTTAAACGAATGATTTAGGTTAAATTCATTTCCTACTCTATTTTTTATTTCGCGCATAAAAAAATACTGCTAGAAAATTTTGCTTTCTTGTAGTAACTACCGAGTTAATTTTGTTTTAAATCAATATAAATAAATATGTTGGGACATTATTACAACAGCGCCGCGGTCTAGTTCCGTGGTAAGCCTAAGCTACGAGACTTGTATTACGGATACCAGGTATTTGATATACTACACATATAAATTTTAAATACATATACCTATAAGTATTATAAATGTAAAGGCCCACGACTGAAGTACAAACATTTGTGTTTAACAAATGAATGCCCCCAGCGGGACTCGAACCAGCGACCGCAGCACTGGCGCAGAAAGTAGGGTCACTACCAACTGAGCCAAACGAAAAAGCTTTAAGAATTTTGTTTTCGATTAATTAGGTTTAAGTAAATCTAAAATTATTTAACTAACCAGAATAAAATATACATGTTATTTTCCTTTGAGTAAAGAAGTTCCCGAGCACTTTTTCAAAATTAATCCTAATTATTACCCTTTTAACACCAAATTAAATTCTAAGACACTTCAAAGATATTCGTATAGTTGACCATAGGCATATATATATATATATAGGCTTTAGAATTATATTTTTGGAAAAGACGTGATAATATAAATCATAAACTAGGAATTTTCATTAAATTTTAGATATAGGTATGATTTTATTACATATAGCTCTTAAAAAACTTTATCTGGGGCTTCACCTAGTTTCAACAGTTTAACCGCCGCACTCAGAGTCACTTAATGAACCATTAAGTAGTTCTTTAGTATGGAGATTCTCGACTTCATGGTTCATTAAGTGACTCTGAGTGCGGCGGTAAATGTCAAATGTTCTCGCAAATAGTTTCTAGCTTAGAATAATGACGCTTAGTCTATGGTTTCTAGAAAAACGCACTTTTAACCCGTAATAAAACTTTTAAAAGGAGTTTAAAAATATAATATCGGGTGAAATACATTTTTTTAAACTATCGTCCCACCCTCGCCCCGCTCGGGTTCGTTACGTTAGTGTGGATATCGAAGAAAAATAATCACACTGGTTGGTATGTTGTTTCGAGAAACCAGCTGTCATCATACTAAATTTCACTAAAATTTGTCCAGTGCTTTTCTCATGATGCGGTCACAGACAGACAGACAGACAAAATTCAGAGCTTTATATTCTTCCTCCGAATCGATAATCTATACATATAATAAAATTGTAACTGAGTCGAATCTGTACGTTGAATATTTTTTGGAAAATCTAATTAAAATAGACATTACTATCGATAAAGAGGCCAAATCTATTATTTATAGAATTTTTGTCTGTCTGTCTGTTACCACATCACGAGGAAACCACTGGACGGATTTGGATGAGGTATGATGTTAACTGGTCACCCGGGTCAATATATAGGATACTTGTTACTGCGGGGAAATAACTCATCTCTGACAAAGATACAAAAAGAAGGTTAGAAATATAACCATGCTTGCATTTACGTGTTTAGAACGCGGCCGGAGCCGCGGGTATTGCTAGAAATGACTATTACAATAAAGTTATCCAAAATATGTTTATGTTAACGTTATCAATGAGCTAAGTTCTGAATATGAACCTGCATCTCTTTAATATTTAAGAACTATACTATTACTGCACTTAGCAGTAAAGATTTTCAAAAATACAAACAGACACAAGCAAATTATTAGTGTAGATAGGTTTAAACCAACAATTAGCGTGCAGCTAAAGTGATGACCCGCAATTATTTAGTGGGCATAAATTACTGCGGGAAATTAACCACGCCTCCTCCCGCGTTGGATAGGGATGGGAAGTGTCGATATAATTATAAAATATTATTTTGTATAACGATTCAATTTTTTTTGTTTATAATATTCTGTAGTTTTAGGTAAACAAATATTTAAAACAGAAAAAAACCCCTTTTACATCAATCTTATAATAAATATTGCTTCAATATTATTAATGTATAGGTAGTAGCTAACGAGAATTTTGCAATATTATAAATTTTCTGTTTTGTAAAATTATGTAGTACACGTATGATTTACGAACAGCTTACATTATTTCAATTTTATATTTGCAATATAGTTTTAAACTTTAACAAAAATTATCGTAACAAAAATATATCATTCGTCAGTATAATTGACCACATTTACATGCTGGTATACATTTCAAAAGCATATTTTAATAAAGAGTATGAATAATTCAGTTGAAGTAATAACTTTACTGAATTCTTTGCAGCTGCTTCATAAATTCTTGGTGTTATTGATATTTAAATGATACACGTATCAATTATGATAATTTGTATGAACCAAATATTCCGTATGTCATGTACAAGCTATTATACTTTCACTAAATATTTATTGCAAAAATCTGTTTATTGGATAGCTTTAGAGTAATTTTTATTTGTTATTTAGAGCAATAAATGTATAAAATCTATATTTTAAAGACTGTAGACATTGTTTAGGAGTACAGAAAGTATACGTAAGTTACTATTACGATTGTAGACATCACGGATTAGACGTTCGAGCATCCATGCTCTTGTGCCCGGAAGGATGAATACCAACAAGTCTTTTAATGGTGAGAATGCACTTATCGATTTCTTCTGCTAGAAAAGTTGTTGAAAATATGTTCCATTGACATTATTTTAAGCCCCTGACTAATAAAATGTCACTATAATATACAGAATAGAGCTTATCAAAACTGGCTTAATAATTATTAAAATAAGTTTATTAAGATATCGATACACATTCCCATCACTCTTTCGGTAACGAGGCAGCATCATCTGATGCTTTCGAGTGATTAAACGTTATTATATAAAGTAAATTCAATAATGGTTTCGCGCTAGCTTAATGTTTGCTGATTCAGAATCAAATACATACAGTGTAATTTCAATTTTATCTACTAGTAATATGGTTTAAAATTGAATATGAGGTGTTGTATGGAATTTTGGAATATACAAATTTTATTGTTCGGTCTTAATCATCTTTACATGAGGAAAATAAGGTCTATTTCTGCTTATTTAGTACTTAAGTTATGATTTTACTGTAGTAATTTTACGAAATGTTGGCAGCGCTCGCAAATTATCGACATAAAGGGTAATTGTTAAGGAACCATTGCATTTATAATGTGTTTTCGGGATGAAATAATGAGGTGGACTTTTTAATGACAGCTGAATTTATTAAAATAACAATATTTTATTATATAAATATAGACAGACAAACATTCATTTAAAGTATACATATCTACATATTATAACATTTTTTTAATAAAATTGTTTAATAAAACAAAATATAAAAATAAATTAATAATCTGCATCAATCGACCGAAAATCGCTTAAAAGACAAATGATATACATAAATTAAGTATTGTCATCACTCACTACATCGACTAGAATCGAACCTACTTCATCAAATGGTGTCACGTGTCACATCCACTTAGTTATTAAGGCCTCTCTCATATAATAAAGCAAATGAAATTTAAACACGGCCATTAATAGCTCAGGCTCGAGGCAACAAGCATATTATTTATAATATAAATAACAACTAATTATATGTTTAAAAGAAATATTTTATACGTAATGACGTGATATAAATCTCGTTCGGTTAGGGATGTGGGTGTGGTCGATGAATCGCTTTCGAGCTATCGATATTATTAAGTGGCGTAATTTAGTTTGTTCAGCTTTGCTTTATTTTGGGAGTTACGAAGCGCACGATATGATAATGTAATTTTAAAAATTACTTTCAAATATATTATAGTGTTATAAACGTTATGTTTAATTTTAATAAATTACGTTTTAAAAATAAGTTTGTTTGTTTTATTGTATTTAATAATATATGAATATTAATTTAAATAATTATACACATTACACACAATAATTACAACTTTTTTCCCACATAATCGATATCTACTTAACTTTAATTAAAAGGCAACAACCAAATCGATATTACAAATGCAAATACAAAATCGATGCACTAGCATTATGAGAGATAAATTTCATTCTTTCGCATTCAATAAAACATCGCGGCGACGCCCACACCATCGGCCAATCAATACACAAATAACGTGTAAATGCGATCCGGAGCGAAACTTTAAAACAAATAGTTCCAAGAACCTCAGCTTTCATAACTCTGCCAAATTGACACCTTGTTTAACCCAACGCAATCCTCCACAATTTGCGGTGTCTGTAAGTGGCCTATTATAAAAATACAAAATTATTTATATCGATAATCCAAACGATTATGTATCTTGCATCCCTAACATAAGACGGTTTTGTATGAAACGCTAAAGTTGTAGTGTTGCGCGTCGAGAGTATCGAAGTATTTCATCGATGATTTTATATTTTTTTTCTCATCACGAATATCAATGGAAATTTGTTCGTTCAATTACGCTTTGGTTTATTTTGTGTCGAAACTGTTTAATGATGTTTCTCTGTTTATTGTTCGCTTTTATTAGCCTTTACTGTATTAATTCAAGGGTTTTGTGTAATATATACACTATACAGGGTGTAAAACGATTATTAGAGGCTTTTTTATTATATAGAGTTATAAAAACTTATAAATTACTTTAAACCTATGTATATGAGGCTATAGATTGCATTGTTATAGTTACGCAGCCATTTGATGACTATTTGAAGGTAGTGGGTTTGATTTTCGCACAGATTATATTTAAATTAATAATTTATTCGATATTCATATTAAAAATATTAATTGAATGTTAGTCTGAAACTTCTTTATTTAAATAGGTTCAAAATTACTAACTAATTAACTTACATTACTTAATTTAATGTTTAATTAAAATAATATGTCTCTCTGTCATCACTTTGCAGTGAGGGTATTATTAAATACATTTTGAACAAGATTGTACTGATTGAAACCTATATTTTAAATTTAAACTATAGTTTAAAATACAGGTATTAACAGTTATTTTCTATAATTAGGTCTTCGAGAGTTATTTATCTCAGAGATCTACGAGTATGTTGTTACAATTAGAATGTGCAATTTGTGACAAATGATTTTGTCTTTGTTTCTTGCATTTCTACCTCATATATATTAATTATTATAAGATATTGTCGTATGTTCATAATTATTTTCTTAGGTACTAACAGTAGCATATGGCTTTGCTTAGGAATATATTTGTGTATTAAATTTTATATAAATCAGCTGTTTCACCTTCAAGGTATAACAAACGTACATACATATAAGCTATTGCATTTATAATCATATAATATATAAAATTCCCGTGTTGTACGATATTGGTCCGCGCGCTGAAACTACTTACTAATCCGATCTTAACGTGTTTCTTCATAGTAATTATTCAGTTATTTTATTTTTTAAACTTATTAAAATTATTATGCTAACGATACAGAGGCCAAATCTACAGTTTTTGAAGGTTATGTCTGTCTAGCGACGCGTTGCCTGAAAACCACTGAACAGATGTTGATGAACTTTGTTGAAATGATAATTTGTTATCCAGGTCAACATACTTTTTTTGCATGAAAATATTACATTTCTGAGTAATCTGTAGGTATTAAATATTATAAGATATCTAGGGACGAACCCAAGCGGAGCCAGGATGAGTCGCTAGTTATCTACTCGTATAATATTAATTGTCTAACCGCCGCACTCAGTGTCACTTAATGCACCATTAAGTCGTTCTTTAGTATGGAGTTTCTCGACTTAATGGTTCATTATTTGACTCTGAGTGCGGCGGTAAGCCGTTTTTTATGAGTCGACTTAATGGTTCATTAAGCGATTCTGAGTGTGGCGGTATATCACTCTTTGTTAAACAACCAAATGCCAAATTCTTTTTATTGTACGTTAAAATAAGCAAGCAAAAACCTACAGTTACTCGCAGTAAGCACTTCCTATTGTTATTAGTAAAAATATATAAATAGGACCGTGTTATAATACGCTTACATATTTTCCCATACTACTATAGGAGTTATTTGGCTACCTCTCGAGGCTTCCTGCCTTTATACGTGCTCAGTAGAGTTGTTCTTACAAATATTTAAATAGCTAAGTTCTTTGAGATGCTCTCGACTTATCATAATATTGAGAAAAAAAACCGATTATGACAAAAGAGTATTGATTCATTCATATTTAATACGCGTAATAAAAATAATAAACCGTCCGTACAGACGTAATGGGATAGACGAGTAGGCTTTCTGATATCCGAAATAGAAAACAAAAAATCTAATATATAAAAATTTTGTGTCACAATGTTTGTTATCGAACTCCTCAGAAACCTATACTACTAACATGACCGCTAGCATTACAGACGGATCCAAACGTGTCGTCAACATTTTTACATTAGTTTTAAGTGGTCTTTTTTAGTAGACTTAGTCATCAGCCCTTTTTAACGTCCCACTGCTGGGCACGGGCCTCCCTCAGTACGAGGGGGATCAGGTCATAGTCCACCGCGCTGACCTAGTGCGTGTTGGCGGACTTCACATGACTTACGAAAACTTGCTAGGTTTTCTCAGACATGCAGGTTTCCTCACGATGTTCTTCTTCACCGTAAGACAAGTGGTAATCAGGATAGAAATGATTCGCACATGAAAATATTAGAGGTGCGAGACCCGGATTCGAACCCGCATCGCTCGGTTATACAAGCGTGCGCGTTACCGCTGGGATACCACTGCCTTAGTAGACATTACTTCTAACGAAAAATTTGACTTGTTAGTTAGTAGACATTAACCATAGTTTATTCAAATAAAAAGTCCCTTGGTGTTTAACAGCCCAGATGCATCCCCATTGTGAAAGTGGACTGTTAACATTAAATAACATATAAAAATTTAAATTACTATTACTCTAATGTAAAGAAATAAGGTTCAAAATAATAGGTCAGTGAAAATGTATGTTTTACTCACACAAATTGCTCTTAAATTAACGATCAAAAGTATACTCTATTCTTAGGTAGTAAGGTTTTAATTGCATCGATAAAGTTATGTATGTGTGTTTGTGTACAAATTGGCTCCTACTTCGCCTTTGAGCATGAATTGCGGAGGTAATAGGCGGGGCTAATCTCTAGGGCTGGCATTTCTAAATGAGAAAATATTTTTTTAGATATTATGCTACGACTTACGAGATATCTGATAGGCGTTATGATAGCTGACACTACAGACGTTAACATGTAGCGAATTCAATAAATAATTTTGACCTCGGGCTATTATTAATATTTATAAAAAAAATAACACTCCTTTTTTGGGCAGTCGTGTAAAAATTGCTGAATCAAACCTACTAAAAAAATCATTCTCTCATTTCATGATGTAAAAAACAACATAGTTTTAAAATATTTATTATTTGTACTATTATTCATTATCATTATAAACCGGTGGCATTCTTCCGTAGGGTAAAAATAATTCTACTCCCTATCTGCCTCCATTATAAACCAGTCTGGTAGAAGTCCAGCTCATACCGTCCGCGTCATCTCAATCTGTACCTGCTACATTGCAATCTGCTGTTGTGGGTATTTTAAATAATAATAAGTAAATAATAAATATGTGTGTAACGTATAAACACAAATTTACATCTTAGTTACATCTGAACGGGTGCGCAACTTATACCAGCTTGGCAACTGGTATCCCTCATGGGGGTTAATCCCACGAGGGCGGTTGTCCGCCAACCCGCACTTGGCCAGCGCGGTGGATTATGACCTGATCCCCCTCGTATTAGAGGAAGGCCTGTGCCTGTGGGACGTTAAAAGGACATTAACTCACAGCACCATCTAGTTCCGTGGTAGACAACGCTTGTGTTACGGATACCAGATAGTTCATACACTACACGTATATAACTTTTAATACATTCTATATATTTTGAATATACTTAATAGTAACAAAAATCAATAAAAATATGTGAATATTTTAAGATTTTGGATTTTGTACAACCCTACTCTCACCTTGGGGCCATCAATATAACAATTTAACAGGAACATTTCAACAGCTATAAATTAAAGCAGCAACGATCCTCTCAACCACTGAGCCTAAGGGTTACATTACGCTATTACAGTCGCATTAGTGTGTATTACTTTAATAGCTTATTCTGTAAATACTAGACCAGGCTAAATACACGAACACTGTCCACTTAGTGCCTAATAATTGTCTAAGCAATCTAGAAGTAAATGTATAATGAAAGGTTTTAAGATACTTGGAAGTTTTAGAATTATAATTATGTAATAAGTACCCCCAGCAGTGGGACTGCAGTGGGAAGGCCAGCGTGTTGGACTATGACCTGATCCCCCTGATATTGAAGGGAGGCCCACCCCCAGCAGTGGGACGTTAAAAGGTAAAAGGAGGTACATAGTAAGAACGAGTCTTCCCGTGTATTTCACTATTAGGTGATTCCACGTTGATGTGTATATAAGAGGTCACACAGACATATGACTGACGTACAATTTTTTTTTTATTTTATGAATATGTTGGAACCACAGATAACATAGTGGAACTTAAAAAAGTAAGCTTATACTACGGATACCAGGTAGTTGATACCCTACAAAGTATATAAAATACGTATATTGTGTTTAAAATGTGTATAATACCTTTTAATTATTTTTATTTTGCCCCCAAATGTTGCTACTGGGAATTATTTTACTATAGTCAAATAAACAACCGTTATTTGGACTATTTTAATTAATTAATTTATATACTCGTACTTTGGAGAAAATAGGCTGTAACAGACATTACAGTTCTCAGACCTGCGAGGGTTCTAATCTTATTTAAATTTTTTGTCTGTGTGTCTGTTTGTTTCGGCTAATCTCTGAAACAGCTGGATCGATTTTGACACGACTTTCTCTCGCAGATAACTAACGTTATAAGGAGTAACTTAGGCTACTATTATTTTATTAGAAAATTATAAAAACCGTTTTAATTATTTTAACTCACAGCAAGCGAAGCGGGCTGTGTTTGCTAGTTTAAAATATACTTATATTTCCGACTCTATTATATCAAAATAAAAAAGCAAACTCTAATAGCTGTTTCCTGTAATTTACTGTATCTGTAAGGGAAGAAAGAATCAGAGCATTATAACAATGGATGTTATTGTTTTTGTGAAGTTTAAAAAAAGTTAAAGCACCTACAAAAAGGAAAGGGTGAGAAGGAGTTTGGCGGTCGTTAAAAATTTAACGAGTATTTTTAAAACTTGTAAAATAACTTTTCTTTAACTTAAAAATATAATGGTAATAATTTGTATAGGATTTCAGCGACTAATTTTTAAATCTATGGTTTTATCGTGATGCAATCATAGACAGGCACACAGAAGATCAATCAATTCTAAAAAATGTAGATTCAGGCTCTGTATCAATAATAATTTATTTATTTATTTATTTCAACAAAAAAATTACAGCATTTTTTAGGAATAACCGAATGCGATTGAAGTATAAATCTAGAACTAATAACAACTGATGTGACCCTTGTGAGTTCACTCAAAGGTGTGTAAAAATATGTTGTGCATATGTTGGGACATTATTACAACAGCGTCATCTAGATCCGTGGTAAGCTACGTTACGTGCTTGTGTTGCGGATACCAGATAGTTGATATACTACCCATATGAATTTTTAAATACATACATATTGTAAATATAAACACCCATAATTGGAGTACAAACATTCGTGCTCAACAAATGAATGCTCCCAGCGGGACTCGAACCCGCGACCGCTGGCGCAGAAAGTAGGGTCACTACCAACTGAGCCAAACGTAATTCAACTAAAAAAATTATAGAGGCTACCGAATGCAGAAATTA
Source organism: Boloria euphrosyne (assembly GCA_951802675.2). NCBI lineage: Eukaryota > Metazoa > Arthropoda > Insecta > Lepidoptera > Nymphalidae > Boloria > Boloria euphrosyne. The sequence continues at coordinate 1,792,410 of OX637893.1, forward strand.
TATATAAATAAACCACGCAAGTAAAGCCGCGGAGAAATGCAAGTAGTAATAAGGATAAAATATCGAAATAATAGCATGGAATCCATTTCAAAGACTAACAAATACAAGAGTTCAACACAAATCATATCCTTTCCAAGAACCCATAATTGGTCGATATTGACCTAAATCACGGACTTTAACACCAAATTGGGCTCATAAAATAATGATCTAATGGAACGCTTCAGGCGACGAAGCCTTTCCCAAATTTCGAACACATTTGTTTTTAGCTGATAGAGGGATTTTTGATTGTTCCTTCATTTCACTTCTTTCTTTATAAAAAGGGTTGTTTTGATTAAACTTCTTAATTAACAGCTGCCGAAAGAAATACTATTATATTCATACTTATCACAAGTATGAATGTATGTCCGTATGAGAGTCCATAGAGATCATGGTCCATAGGATAAATAGATAAATATTGTAATGCAATAAATATTGTAATCAAATATTTTTTTGATTTAAATTCGTATAATAATGTAAAAGTGACGATTAAAAAGTGCTTGTAAAAGTCTATTTGAATAAAGTATATTTTGACTTTGACTTTGATTTTGACATGGCGTCACATCACAAGAGAAACGGTGGCGCAACATTCGACCGAGACATCACCACGACCGCTCTGTAAAGAGTGAACGACTAAGAAGAATGTTCGTATGTATGTATACATAGGTATACATACATACGAACATTCTTCTTAGTATTTTTTTAGTATTTAATTTTATTATACTTATGTATAGGGATATAGATCCCTATACATAAGTATAATAAAATTCTAACTGAGGGGACTCTACAGAGGCCGAATCTATTGCTATTACCTTTTTTGTCTGTCTGTCCGTGACCGCATCACGAAAAAGTCACTGCACAGATTTTGATGTTTAGTATCATGGTAGCTGGTTATCCGGGTCATCACTTAGAATTCTCTTTACTGCGCGAATATATCACATCTAAAAATCTATCATCATCAGCCCTTTTTAACGTCCCTCTGCTGGGCACGGGCCTCCCTCAGTACGAGGGGGATCAGGCCATAGTTCACCGCGCTGGCCCAGTGCGTGTTGGCGGACTTCACACGTCTTACGAAAACTTGCTAGGTTTTCTCAGACATGCAGGTTTCCTCACGATGTTTTCCTTCACCGTAAGGCAAGTGGTAATCAGGATAGAAATGATTCGCACATGAAAATATCAGAGGTGCGAGACCCGGATTTGAACCCGCATCACTCGGTTATACAAGCGACGCGTTACCGCTGGGCTACCACTATATGCTAATAGTTAAAATGTAGTAGTTTCTAGTAGCTTACCAAACAAATAACAAAAGTCTCGAAATAACAAAAGTTTTTAAAAGCAGCAAAGTCGGGAAATTTCTAAGTGTAGTGGAAATGACAAACCTTTTCTCATCACTTAATAAATCGCCGAACAATCTCGACGCATCCAATTAGTGAATGTAACCTTAAACGTGAGTTTCAACAAGCAGCGTTCAAAGCGCAATAATTGAAACTTACTTCTAATATATAGCTGAGGCAAGCTTTTGGTGCATTACGCGCTCTACCTTATTATTAAATATATATAACATGCACCATGTGTAGGTGCGATATCCATAGAGAAGGTACTCTATCTCAATTTGAGTTACTTTTGGTTTTTTGCATTATACATTCATTTTTCTCGACCTATTAGTAGTAGTTAGATATTTTATCTAAAAAAAATATTTTTACTATAAGCTGTTTCGTTAGCAATGGACACACACATATGTTTATAGGAAGATATGTTCGTGACATGATGTGTACCTACAATATATATGTTTAATATTATTATTACATATGTTTATATACGTTATTATACATAATATATCGTATTCATCTAAGCAAAGTCAGGGCAAGTCGTTAGTCTCGCGTACAAGTCCACCTCTTTACATCAGTATACCAAGAAGGAGCAGGGTAGATACCGAGCGAAACAAAACCACTGCCCCGTTCTGGGGGCGTCTGATAAGTAATTAAAAGCAATAAATTATTCCGAAACGCCTCCATACTTATGGTCTGTTAGCGTTTCGATGTTTAACATTTAATAAATTATTGTATACTGATTTCATGAAGGGTTTTTAACGATCTAAATGTATATATTTGTATAATGTGTACGCATAACTTGTTAACAACGATAATTTTATTGCTATAAGTTTTAACAGTTACTTAGTTTCCTGCAGTAGAAAATATTCTATAAACACTCGTTACTGGAGTACAAAATTCGTGCTTCCTCATCAGACAAATTATTGCCTCTAGCGGGACTCGAATTTGCAACCATTCTGCAACAAGTGACCCTAGTCACTACAAACTCAGCCAAACGTGTCTTCATTCTATGAAAATGTTACTTTTATTAAAAAAAATACTTATTTGCACCGGCAAATATATTATGTTAAGGACTCATCAATTCAATAAGCGACAGTTATTGTTTCTGAACGCGTCGAGGCAGCGGAGCGTGTGCGCAGGTAATTGCACCGAAACTTACAAATTGATTTGGGGTTCAATGTCTGAATAATAAATAAATAATATATTATATTGGGACCTTATTATACACAGCACCATCTAGTTAGACATTTAAAATCAAACTAATACACTAACTTTTTGGGATTTTTCGTGGATTTACTTTGGTTATTATTGGTTCCCGACACGACGCGTTTCGAATGTTTTAAAGCTATTATGGTCGAGGGAGAGACTTAGGTTTAAGACGACTCAAACATTATTAATACTCACAAAATTACTTCATTAAAAAAAGATAATTTGATTATAAACAGATTAAGATTATTAAGTAAGTAAGTATGTGAGTTAATTCAAGTAAAACCCAATGCAAGAGTTAGTTTAAAAGTTACCAAGTTAAAGTGTTAAAATAATACTTGTATTCTTCAAGACACTGCCCCCGATGCGGACAGACGGCGCGGAAAATTAATGATATTCGCATTGGCCACTGAACTTATCAGCGAACGTCGTTGGAAATATGAATATAATTTATTTGTTCAATAATTTAATAACTTTTGCTTTAATTGATTATTATTTTCGTTTAAGAGATGTTATTGATAAGATTTTTATTATGAAATAGACTGAATGTTACATTTGTATATATAATACAGACAGTGGTAGAACAATGGTAACGCACTCGCTTGTATAACCGAGTGATGCAGGTTCTAATCCGGGTCTCGCATCTCTGATATTTTCATGAGCGAATCATGTCTAACATGATTACCACTTGTCTTACGGTAAAGGAAAATATCGTGAGGAGAACTGCATGTCTGAGAGAACCTAGCAAGTTTTCGAAAGAACTACTTCCTGATCCCCGCGTACTAAGGGAGGCAAATGCCCAGCAGTGGGACGATGAAAATGGCTGAAAACGTATAATACATAGCTACAAATTGGCGGGTTGTAATATAACGTGTTTTCCAGTAATGGAAGTAATCTTCCGCAGTAAAAAGTAGGATATATCACTCTGCAGACTCTGCTACACATATAAAATAATTAAACATATACATTTGAGAAAAAGCAAATAGACATTATAAATGAAACTAACTTTTCGGATTTTGTACGGATTTATTTTGATTTTTGGTTCCCGACGTTTCGAATGCTTTACAGCAACCATCATCACGGGCGAGACTGTCTCGCCCGTAAAAAAAAAAGGTAGTTTCATTGATAATTTTTTTTTAGTCCTTGCATTGATGTTACAAGCAGACACTTCAATATTATTTATCCGTCTAGAATGTATAGATATAATACAGAAAACGTAAACAGTAATATACGAAGCCAGTAATACATGAAATATGAGTAAACCTATGCAAGTAAATTATAATTAGTTATTTTACCCAAGAATAAGCATTGAGATTGATTTGCGACGAAGTTTAATTCACTTCTTAATTTGCCAATTAACTAACTGTCCATTTAAATTTTCCGTTTCCATATACCGTATGAGTAACGATCGTTTGTGTTGTAAAAACTGCGGGAGCTCAGACTCTGACATTAGTCAAATGTATTACTTATGGTACAGGTATTATTACAGAATTACATAGATTTCTATAGGATTTAGACTCTGCAACTTAGCAGTTTGTACTGATAAAATTATCTAATATATAAAAATCTCGTGTCACAGTGTTTGTTATGGAACTCCTCCGAAACGGCTTGACCGATTTTCATGATTTTTTATGTACATTTGGTAGGTCTGAGAATAGGTTGAGAATTTTTATTCCCCTAGGTGATAAGGGTGACCCTCTCCAGATTTTTTTTTTTTTATGTTTAGACCAAATTTTTATTTGAATGATTTGGCATCATAAAATACCTATAACCCTAAATTTTCAACCTTCTTCCACCAATTCCTATTTTTACGAATTACGAGCGAAGCGAACGCGGGAATTGCTAGTAATAATATAAATATGTGGACATCAACACAACACCATCTAGTTTCATGGTAAGCTAAGAGTCTGTGTTATGGGTACCAGATACTATGTCTAAAGGACATTTGTGCCCCCTCGAACCTGCGATCGGCACAGCAAGTGGGATAACTATTCACTACTAAACTGAGCCAAACGTGCCGTTAAAAAGGCTGAGTGTAGGGACAGTCGAATAAGGTTTGCATGAAATTTACTATACATACCATGTCTGTTCAATGAAAGTGTTCCTGGCACCTACACTGAGTGCGACCACGACTCTATCTTAACCATTTTTCTACCTATAGTGCATTTCTAGATTTCTGTTTGAATTATTTCTTGATTCGTCTTTTAAAAGGGGTCTACCCTTTTTTACGCAGTCGGGTTATAGTTTTTTTACTTTATATTTTATTTACTTGATTTCGTAGTTTGTTGTTTGTACAGATATCTATACGGACTAAAATTTGTATTGTGTGAATTCACCATTAGACGCAAATTGCATATTGGTGCGGTTTACATTATAGCGAAACGATTTTATTAGTGTTGAAGACCTCTTGCTTGGCTTCCCCACTGGCGAGCAGACTTTGGGTATAGAAATATAATGATAGAGCATTTTGAGGATTTTTTGAAAGACTATTTAATTAATTTAACTAATTTAAGCTTAGCAGAACCTTTTAATTAAACTTGCTGTAATTAAACAGTTTGTCAATATTATATAAACAAAAAGCTAGTTTAATTAAACCTATACTTAAGAGTTTGGTTGAACGCGTTAATCTCAGTAAATACTGATTCGAATTGAAAAAAATATTTTAGTGTTGGATAGTACATTTATCGATGAAGGCTATACACTATATAACATCACACGGTACAATAATATGTAAAGTATAACAATTTAGTCTGGAAATCGGTCTTTAAAACGCGGATGGAGCCAGGGGAAATGCTTGTATTTTACATAGCACCAACTAAGTAGTAGTATTCTGTAATATAGGTACGGTGACATTTTACATTGTTTTTCTAAATATCTACTGTATATTGCGTCGCTTGAAGTCGGTAAGTATTGCAAGCCGGACAGAACGGCCATCACTTTTGCTAACTAACATGTATTTTAATTAAGCAAAAACGCAAACTCAAAGTATAAAGTAAAATGTCTTATAGGACTGTCTCGTAAATTAGAGAGAGAGAAATATGAAGGTATTGCCGAGAATGTGTTACTCTCTGTCAAGCTGTATGGACATCGACAATAATCTGTCAACTTTTACTATATTATAATTTAATGTGTATTGCATTTTTTTAACCAACTTGAAAAAAGTTGGTATTCAAAATGGTTGTTATGTTTTTTACGATAAAACTTTATAACTATTTGTGTTTGCTAGTCTATATTTGTGTCTGTTTGTTCCGGCTAATCCCTGAAACGGCTGATCAGATTTTTCTTGATAACCACTGGCAGATACACATTATTACACATTATTACAAGTGGTAGTGCCATGCTTGTTACCTTCGGGTAGCAGCCGAATGGGCCGGCACGCCCCGTATAGTACCACTCTCTCACAGAAGACCGGCGTGAAGTGGCAGCTATGCTGTCGCGTTTCATCCGGTAAGTGAGAGTCCGGGATGCCCACTCCCCATCCCTCTTCCCGTCCTTCTCACTCCTCCCTCCCTCCCTTTCCTGAAAGGTCGGCAACGCATCTGCAAGCCCTGCAGGGTTGCAGATGTCCATGGGCGAAGGTGATCACTTACCACCAGGGTGAGCCTCCTGCCCGTTTGCCCCCTTTGTCCCATAAAAAAAAAAAAGATAGCTTAAATTATAAGAAGTGACTTTGGCTGCTTTTATTTAACAAAAATGGGTTCTGCTAAGAAAAAATAAAACCACCCGTTTACCGGCTCAAAGACATTTAAACCCTAGCGAAGCGTTGATGAGTAGATAATAATAATCAAAAAGTTGTAACGTAAGTAATTTAATAAAATTACTACCTTAACTTATACTAACTCCAATGAAAAGTTATTTAGGAACAAACATTACTAAAAACGATATGTTCAACAGCAAAAGCAAAAATCGGCGCAGGCGCAACTTTTTCGAAGTTTACAAAAATCCTTTGTAATTTAAAAGTGAAATGTCCTCCCAGACTGACGGACGCCGTGACAGTGACACATGACGCGATGAAAACAATCAAGTAAAAAGTGTAGTAACCAAGGAGAATTTTACACAAAACGTGTAATAAAATGCTGGCAAGATTCCTCACATACCGACCGACCCAATTAAGATCGTCACAGATTGTCCACTACGTTTTTATACTTTTTTGTAACAATGTTTTTTAACACCTCCGATTTGGTGATACGCAAACGATTTTTTAACCGGCTTTAAATAGAAAGAGATATTTTTATGTTTGTTACCTAAGAACACCATCATTTATGAACTGATTTTGATAATTCTTTTTTTTGACAGTGTATAGTTACAATTTTGTCGCATTTAAATTATAGTAAAAAATTATACCCCAAGTGTAGAATATAACTTTAAAAAAAATATTTTTAACTAATTACTACTAAGTCTAACCTTGACACTACTATGTCTACACCACAAATGTAAAAATAATAATTTAAAAAACTGAGTAGCTAGAGAGTCTCTAGTAGAGACGCACCCGATGGAAGCTAAGGTAAGTCAGCAGTCTATAATAGAAAATAATTTAACTGGCAAATAATTGATTAAACTGACAGTTTCAAACCAACATCCATTTTATGAAATATCTAATTTTTCTAATACCTGTCAATTTCTCAGACTTAGAGAGTGATATTAAAAATCTTCCTAAAAGTCGTGTCGTATACCTAATATCGTATGTGTATGACCATGCTTAGATGCGGTCGAAGATTGTTACGTTTTGTTGGAATTAAAAATAATGAATGTATCTCATTAGTAATGCTTAATCTTTGGATAAGGTCTGATTGATTCTGAACCGAGAACGTGTTATCGCTCGGCTCCATCTTTATAATGTCTATTTAGAGCATTTAACCTATAATAATATAAATTCTAATTTGTATAAAAACATCGTGACAGCGGGTATATTTTGTTAATGTTTTTAGAAAACATTGTGAATAAAGAAAAATCCTAAGAATTCGTAAAAATAGTTATTCATGTTTTTCTCTGTCGGTTTAGTCTTTCCGACAAGGCAAGGTAACACGACCAGAAAGTGAGTGACGCGGGTTCAAATCCCGTGTTTTGCACCTCTGATATTTTTATGTACGAATTATTTTCTAACATGATTACCACTGATCTTAAAGTGAAGAAAACATCGTGAGGAAACCTGCATATCTGAGAGAACCTACCATGTTTTCAAAAGACATGTGAAGTCCGCCAACTCGCACTTGACCAGCGTGGTGGACTATGGCCTAAGCTCACTCAAAATATAGCACATGCCCAGCAGTGGGACGTTAAAAATGCTGACTTATTTGCCTTTTTTCGCTATCCTTAACAGTTTGTCTATTTACTTATAAAATGTTCATAAAATCAAAATAAATAGCGAAAGTATCCATCAAAATATTTTTTTTACAACCATGGAAAGAATACTGGGACATTACAATAACAGACAATAAATGAATACTTTAAATGTCAAAACTTCTTTTTTATTATTATAATAAGTGTCATATAAAAAGGTAATAAATACTGCCACAGATTATACATTAATAGATAACGTTGTTGGGAGCTATAAAAATTCTTTTCATTTTATTGAATTATATCAGTTAAATTTTAAATATTATACAATTTATTATCTGATTAGAATAATCTGCTCTTATTATTTTATATAACTGTGTGTAGTAAAATCACAACCGCTTTAAGAAACTATTAATTTCGACAGCTCTCACACCGTTCAGTAACGAAATACCTTACATATAATGAGTGAATATTTTTTTGGAAAATATTATCGAAATAGTTATTGTAATCGAAACAGAGGCTGAACTTATATTTTTTAGAATTTTCATTTCTGTTTATGATCGCATCGCAGAAAACTACTAAGTACTATGTAGTACATTTTGATGAAGTTTGACATAATGATAGCTGATTTTTATAAAAATACTAGTAATTCCCGTTCCGCCCGTTTTCTAATCACTTTTTAAAAATAGGGATTGGTGGTAAAAGGATGAAAGTTTTGACGCCAAAACATATAATAATAAAAAATAGAAGTTTGGTCTAAAAATAAAAAGTAAAAAACCTGGAGTGGGCGTTATCACCTAGGCGAATAAAAAAAACCCACGTTCTATTCTCAGACCTAGGTACCAAATGTGCACAAAAAATATATAAAAATCCGTCAAGCCGACTTTGTAAACAAACACTGTGACACGAGATTTTTATTTAGTAGGTACTAATATGATGGAAGTAAAGAAAAAATGAATGCTACTGGTTTTTGATACCAAAATTTTCCATAAAACAACGTAATAAAATTTTATATGTTTATTTAAATATTTATTAAAAAGTTACCAACTGTATTGTCAACCGACTTCCAAAAGGAGGAGGTTATCAATTCGTCTGTATTTTTTTTTTTATTTTTTTTTTTTATGTTTGTTAGCTCATAACTTTGAGCTGGGTGAACCGATTTTGATGATTCTTTTTTTATTTGAAAGGTAGTGCTTCCCATGTGGTCCCATTTTAATATTTTCCAGTTCTGACAAAGGCATCCATGAGAAAACCATAAAAGTCTTAAATTTGCATTAAGTATTTGCGCGACAAATGGACGAATAACTCAATATCACGCCAACTGATTTCGATGATTCTTTTTTTAATGGAAAGGATATACTTCAAGGGTAGTTTGATGAGAGTTTGGTAAGGTTCTGATGATGGGATCCATGACAAAGTATGGGAACTCTTCAATTTTTAGGAGCAAATTAACGATGCTCGGCCGAATCTTTTGTAGGCTATATGGATATTTGAGTCACGTACCGTAACTGATGATGGAAGGTACAACTCCTTAACGGTTAGCAGTTTAAAGAAAATTTTTTCAATATAATACGCAATTATGAACGGATAGTTGTATACTTTCAGGCTATTAGGTTTGCCTCATAATAGAAGGTAAATTTTTATAGTCATTAACACAATACATATCTACTTTCCGCAAAAAAGTTAAAAATAAATTATTTTTAACAAAAAAACAAAAACCGACTTCCAAACTTAATAAATCTAAACTAAAAAGTAGAAAATAATACTTTTAAGGACTTTGTTAATTTTGAAGTCGGTGCCAGCCAAAGCAAAATAGCCCTAAATAGATACATATTTGATTAATCTATCAATTTGTAAACAATCTGGCTGGCACCGACTCCAAAATTAACAAAGTCCTTAAAAGTATTATTTTCTACTTTTTAGTTTAGATTTATTAAGTTTGGAAGTCGGTTTTTGTTTTTTTGTTAAAAATAATTTATTTGTAATATGCAGTAAAAATATTTTTATGATACATAAAAAAATTTTAAATAAATTTTGTCAATTCACATTTTCACACTAATAATCGAATTTAATATTTGCCTCGGTGGTCTAGTAGCAAGCATGTTCAGCTTTAGGTGCGGAGGTTCTGGATTCGTGTCCTAGGTCGGGCCATGTTTAAATAAATTTCTTGGAACATTCACACTGTTTCATTTTTTTCCATGGTAAGCTACAAGGTTTGGGCTATGGATACTAGATAGTTGATACACTACACATATAATTATAACTCTAAATACATACATAATAATATTATAAATATGACTGGAGTACAAGCGTTCATGCTCATCACACTAATGAATGACCTTCGACTCGAACCCGCCACCGCTGGTACAGCAAGCAGTCTCACTACAAACTGTACCAAACAGGCCCTCCAATATACTTAAAGTATTTTTACTTTAATTATCAAAGAATTACACGACATTGTAAGCCATCGTATCCCTAACAAGCTCCTGGCCTACAGAAATAACAAGGTGCTAGTAAAACAATTATGATGCTATAAAGCCTCGCTATAAACGATCAGTCTTTGGAAATATATAAAAATGTGTGTTTGTGTGTAAAACATGTTAATTATATAATTTACGTTTTTATTACACGGGTTTAGTGCCTGGTTATGGCAGTGCTGCCCATTAGTATTGTTGGGGATTCGATTCCTGAGAATATAAAAAATTATATAGGAGGTACGAAAACTTATTATTACTTGGACTTTAGGACTAAACATTTTGTTTTTAAATAAAACTGACAGATTGAAAATGATTTCAAAATCGTTTTAAGAGAAAAAAATATTTTTCCACGCTTAAGGTTGTACAAATTTCTATATTAAAAAGGAGTTATAAAAGCGATTCAATATATTGATTCATATAAACATGAGCGCAAACAGAAAATGTCAGTAAAGTCTCTTTGAATCTCCTCCATTTCAAAAGCACAACACGTGATGTTTATTTTTCGCTGAAAGACAATAAGCTCTAAAAACTATACATTCCACCTTTGAACATCCACTCCACTCCACTATTTCAATAAGATTTTTCAAGAAATATTTAATGTAAAGATTCGACTCTGTTAGAATTTTACGATATTTATATAGATTATATATAGATATAGAAGATCTTTTAGAGTCAAACCTTGCAATAAACTCGTCTGCGCTGGTTAGTAGGTAATGACTTTACGGTCATCTTATTACACGGGTTTAATGTGAAATTAAATTTTAATTTAAAGTTTATGTGAAAACAAATTTTAATCTACACAATTAAGCCAAACGTAGGTACCTAAGTTTAATTAAAGTCAAATAAATGTTAGAATTATTAATGTTTTAACCGTTAGCGTAGATTTCTGAGTGATATTTTCTTGGGGTAAAAAGTGAAAAGTATCCGGTATTGACCCGAATAACCAACTATCGTCATACTAAAATTCATCAAATCTTCAAAATCCAGTGGTTTCTCGTGATGCACTCCCAGATAGACACACAGACAGACAGACAGACAAACATTCTAAAACGTTCTACACATACCTGTAGAGCCTCTGTATCTATAATAATGACTACAAATTGAACTATCTAGATCTCCTGTATCCTTGTGAGTAAAGCTGCAGGAATAAATTAGTACAAAAAAGAACTTTAAACAAAAACTAGAGTGTAGTATTTTATTAGTTCTCATGAACGTATAGTAAATATATTTTTGCTCTGATCAACGGTAATGATCGATCAATAGCCCTTGTTTCCGGATATAAGTATAGGTAGCGTATTCTCTTACATACTGCTATGACGCTCTGAAATAACGTATGAGAATGTATGATATGTATGGCAGTATCGAATCCCTTCGAGGCATGAATTATAGTTTGGTTTAACCCGCTTCTTATTATAGGTTACCATATCGAATTAAAATAAGGGTGTTTTCTATATTATGTTTTTTGTGTACCCTTTTTAACATTCCCTTACTAACGGACCTTCTTTCAATGCGGGGGACAGATAAAGCCCACCCCGTCAAAGTGCGGGTTCACGGACTTCAGATGTCTTTCGAAAACATGCTAGGTTCTTTCAGCTCGCAAACTTGCCTCGTGATGTTTTCTTTTAATGGTAAAGGAGGATGACGAATGATTATTTTGTTGAAAATGATTCGTAGGACGACAGAGGTACGGCGTTCTAGTTTTCTGGGTTCAAAATAAACTCTTGAAGAGTTTGAACCTTCATTTTTTTTTTGAAGTAAGACCGGTGCCACTGAGCCACTGCCTTACGTATTTTGGTACATATTTACCTATTTCTTTATCGCGCTTTGTATTCTTATTCCTTAGTGACATATATATTTTAAACATCTGATCCATAGTTTTTTTTTTAACAATGAGTTATAGAAGTCAACAGAAAAATGTTATACTATTTGAGTTCGTATCAGAAATACGGCCGGTGTGGCCGGTGAACCCCACAGCTTTTACTTATAGGTGGTATGCGTAAATGCATTTCGAAACATAAAAAAAAGATAAGTAGTTGAAATGATAATAATTAATAATTTTCCTCATTCGTCTGTAAAATTTACCTACAGCCAACACATTAAGCAGCATAAGCTTAGCCTAGTTTCTAATAAATCAACTTAGGTTAGTTCAGCTGTGTGTATCGACATGGCTAGAGAACGATCGCAGTCATTTCATTAGCGATCGTGAGCAGATATCGTACTGCGTGCCGTTCACTCACTCTCATAGGATGTGTAAAATTTTTAGATTAAAATTATAAATTTTTTTTAAATCTTTCTATTACTTGAAGAGATGAATTTTATTTTTTATTGTTTATAATGCAAAATTTAATAAATTAAAGCCTATATAATTACTAGAATAATAAAAATTAATCGGAGAGATTCTTAATCAAAGATACGTAGTTTTATTTAGCAAACTTATTATGAAATATTAGGATCACAGTATTTGACTAATATAAATTATATTCGAAATTATTTTTTATGTTATCTCAAGTACCTAAACGTTATCATTCACTTTCTTATCAGAAACAGATCTTTGATAAAATTATAATGTTCAGTTAAAATACTCATACGTATTATTATTTTAAATCATTCCCCACTAGGTACTATTGTAAAGGCAGAAGGAATGTAGACATGTTTGTTTTTTATGGATAAAACAAAAATCCGCTGAATTGATTTCTATGAAATTTTGTATGAGGATAGTTTGAGAAGCTGAGAAGGACAAGGGTTAGTTTTAATGTCGTAAATCATATCTCAAGTAGTGAAAACTGGATGAAAATTTGTATTACTATTTGGGGACTAATATTTTTAGTCCACGCCATTCTAACTGTTAACCCGCACTTGGCCAGCGTGGTACATATGACCTATTCCCCCTACAGAAAGAAGGCTCGTGCCCAGCAGTGGGACGATAAAAAGGGCTAAATACATACATACAAACTAACCGTTAACGTAACGTACCTAAGGAAGAACCTGAGGAAAGTGAGTGCAAGTAGTAGAGTATTAAATATTTTAATTTCCTATTCCTTGAAAGATATACAAATGATCTATCTCACAATTGCCTCCACTCTGCTTACAAAACACACTCGCTTCTAAAACATAAATAAATAATTACATGATTATATTGAATGATCCTTAATCACTCGCTAATCACAGCCCGGCTGCAGCGTGGGTAATAATATAATGACGTGCGAGCGAGAGGGCGATATGGTGCATTGAGTACCAGTACTTTGGTACTGTGCTATGTAATTACAGTATAGTAGTTTCCTACGGTTTTGTTTGTATATGTCGTATTTTTTTCTAGCAATTGTAACGGTAAGGTATGGAATAGTTAAGGCAGTGGTAACGCGCTCGCTTGAATAACCTAGTGATGCGGGTTCGAATCCGGGTCTCGCACCTCTGATATTTTCATGTGTGAATTATTTTAACATGATTACTAGGTTTCAAAAGACATGTGAAGTCCGCCAACCACCGTGGTGGACTATGACCTGATCCCCTCGTATTGAAGGGAGGCCCGTCCCCAGCAGTGGGACGTTAATAGGGGCTGAATACAAACATACATACATAGAATAGATACCTATTACCTACACTACTTATATATTGTTATATAATATGCACTTGTATGCATATGTATAATTTATGTAGGTATGATGAGTTTTATATCCCTAATTTGAGATACGTTGATTCACTATACAAACTTTCATCCCCTTTATATCTCTTTGAGGAATGATTTTCAGGACGAAAACTATCCTGTCTTTCCCAGATCCCAAGACCCAAGCTATCATAAGCATAAAAATCGGTTTCGCGGATTTTTATTTTATAGTTTATTCATTACAAAAAGGAAAAGTTTTTTTTTTATGTTAGAATAGATTAACTTCTTAAATAATATTACTTGCACTCATTATAGGAAGCAGAAGCCTGTACGTTACGCTACTCGCTAGGTCAAACTTTATCTGCGAACTAAACTTCACCCAAAGTCCAGCCGTTTTAGCATGAAAGACTAACAAACATACACACAATCATATTTGTAACAGTACAATTGTCAATTAGTGTAATAATTTTTCCATCGTCTACTCCATAATAGAGAAGGAAGGAAAGGAATAAAATACCCATAAAAATGTAGGTAAAACGGTACTAAGAGAGATACTTCAGTTTTCTAAATTACTGTAAACTCTATAAATGAAGATCTCATCAATTGTCATATATTTATTGTGTCTTTGTTTAGTCAAATCACGGATAAGAGAGTGTTAATTTATGGTGTATGGATCTATGGAAGTGAAGGGCTATGCTGCGCACGCGCACTGTGAGTTACTGATGTGACATTATGTGAGAGATATGCGGTTTGAGAATTTTAAAGGACTTAGCATTATAGTTGTAGAAGCGAAAGCGATTCATTATAAACGATGGGAACCGAAAATCTAAATAAATCCGCGAAAATATCTATAAAAAAACATAAAGCTCCGAAATTAAAGTAATAATATTTTCAATAATTTAACAGCCGAAGCGTAATATAATTACTTAGATTGATGCGAATATTTGACTTAATAATTAAAACTAACTTTTCGGATTTTATTTTTGGTTTCCGAGGTTCCGTATGCTTTACAGCAATTATAGTATATATATTTAAAGGTGTTGTTTTTTAACAAAAGCAATGTTCAGATTTTTTTTCCTAATCAAAATCCAACTGTTCTTATTAGACTCAGTTAAATCGTTTCTTATTGTATCTAATATGATTTTTACTTTGTTGATTTTTATACGTATACAGTACTTTAATAGGTATTATTTATTACGGGAGTCTCTCCCGTCACCATGATTGCTGTAAAGCATTCGAAACGTCGGGAATTAAAAATCAAAATAAATCCGCGACAAAATCCGAAAAGGTAGTTTCATTTATAATGTCGAATATTCGCGTAAATCTAAGAAAGTATAAGGTATTATAAGATTTATAAGTCACGTCATGTATATTTAAGCTATTTGTAAGACGAATTACCAATTCGATTCTAGCTTGGTGAAATAAATGTATGGTGGTTGAAGGTGAATTTTGTAGTATACATTCTTTAATTAATTACCTATTTCTGTATTTCATTTGTACCAGCCCCATTAGATAAGCTGAATTCTACAATGTGGCTGATAAAACAGAAAACTAAATATATTCTAAGTTTCGCAATATTTGGATAATAGGTACACTTTACTTTTATAGCCATTCCGGTTTCTATTAGTGAAAATAATTGATATTACCCTTTTAAATATCATCATATCATATCATATCAACTCATCATAGAGTCCCATCAAAATCTGACTAGCCGTTTTGGAGATTAGCCGAAACAAAGAGAGCCGGAGACTTACAGAAAAAAAATTTAAGGTTTAAGGTATATAATGCATTTGGCATTAAAAAGTAGTCAAAATAAAAAGTTATTTTGACATTAAACAAACTTCAATTATTCCTTCTAATTCGCTATTTCAATACAAAACGTTATGATGTCACCATCTAAATCAATCTAACTGCTTCGTAAGTGTAGTGGCTACTGGCTAGCATGTACGGTCGCACACCGGGAGGTCCTGGATTTGAGTCCCGGGTAGGGCCAAGTTTAGTTATTGACTCTTTCTGTTTCGTAAGCCTCCGTAACAGCCCGGAGTTGGGAAGTTGGCGGTGTTTCACCCCCGTGCCTCGGAAAGCACGTAAAGCCGTCAGTCCTGCACCTAAACTCTCACTGGTCGTGTCGAGCAGTCGTCCCACTGAAACATGAGAGTGATAAGGAACAGAAAGTGCACTTGTGTTTGCGCATACACTTGTGCACTATAATATCTCCCGCGCAGATGGCTAGTCTCTATGAGATTGGCCGCCGTGGCCGGAATCGGTCGGAGAACATCATCATCATCATTTCTAACTTAAACACAATTAAATATCTAATACTCGCTTCAGCTTATATCTTAAGGCATCCGTTCATTCCCTAAATGCCTAATAGCCGTCTCTATCCGTATTCCTGATGCATTCCTCATAAGATATACTACGATGTTATTAATTTGTGGTAACATGCCTATGATATTTATTGTATTGGCCGTATAAACAAGTTATTGACTAAATTTTAAATTTACTATATAGGCTTTGCATGCGATTTGTATTTAGTTTAGGGCTTATTTTTTTTTAATATACTCTTTAGTCTACCTGACAGAATTATAAGAAATATGTAGTCAAAATATTAAAACCATGGTGACCATATGAGTTGCTTCTGGTACTTTCTATGAAGGAACCGTGAGAGCAACCTCTTGGTTCTTGTGGTCTGGCTTCAATTCTGTCGTGGTTGAGCATTAGAGATCCTGTAACATCCTTTTAAGACATAGGTGTTATGCGTAAATGCATTTCCTAATGTTAAGAACAAAAAAGTTATATAATGTAAGGGTAGCGGGTTCACAGCTTGTGTCGTGTAGCTATAATATTTTCAAATCACTTAACTATAACATTTTCTACGTGATTATTACTTGCCTTATGGTGAAGGGAATTATTGTGAAAAATCTGTATACCTGAGAGAAACTAACTAGATTTCAAAAGACATGAATTCCGCCAACAGCATAGTAAACTATGATCGGATTATACTCGTATAGCCGGTATTGACCTTTTCAATTGAAGATACGTCCGCGGCCAGCAATTAAGAACCTTAAAAAATGGCGAAAAACTATACTTACGTAGTAAAACTTACGATTAAAAAGATATGCTTTATGATTGAGCAATTAGACTTAAATATTATAAATAGCAATAATAGCAAATAAACTTTATGAAGACCGAAAAGCTCAAGCTTTTAAAATTACTGTAAATATTTGTATAAAGAAACTTTTTCAATGTACCAATCTGAAGGACTTACAAGAACTTTCAATTCAATTTTAATGCTGACAACGTTGTAACTACAGTTAGAGAGGTCGAGAAGTGAAAAACACTGTAAATAAGACGATCTCTTGAGGAAAACCCCGACACTGTGTTTTCCATAGGCCTTCGTGAGAATATATTTAAATGAAATTGGCTTAGATTCTTTCAATAAAATATATCTTGAACTAAATATTCTAAACTAAGAAGTTTAGAATATTTAGTTCAAGTCTTTCTACTTGCTCTACTCTAGCAAAACTTACTTTTTGGTATCAAATGAAAGAGAGAAAAAAATATCAATGATATTATATAAGGTACTGTATATCTATCAACTCTAATTTAGATATTGCATTTATTTCGTAATTGCGATTTTAAATAATTTTACGTAATTATGAATTCTTATTTCTGGCATTAGTAAGTTAATTGCAGTTAGCAGTTTAGTATATTTAACCGACGATATAAGAACGTTGTATGTATATAAACACACTTTTTAAAACCAATCGTTTTTATGTTTAGAAGTCAGTTGTAGAGGGGTAAGGATGAGAAATCCGCACTTAACCAATGCAGGCCGCTGTACTATAGCATGATCCCAATCACATTAAAGGTCTATGTCCAGCTGTGGGACTTAAAAAAAAGGGCCGAATAGTATACAAAAATAATTAATTAATAGCAATCAATTCTAACAAACTAAAGTTTTACATCACAGAGCTTTTCCATTAGCATTCGTCACTCATCGCCGATAAAGTCGTCGATCGGTCCATCGATCTATCGTACGACCGAGTTTACACATAAGTTGCATTTAAAGTGTTTATCTTAGATTCAAGATGCATACGCCACCCTGGTCACAGGAAACCGAATCATCGGTGACTCCATTAAAATATTACATTATAACACGAGGAGAATGGTTAATTTTGTTAAGGCTCTGTACACATTGGGTTATTTTATTTATGACTATTAATGTTCGCTTGCTTCGCTCAGTTTTATATATACAAATAATTTTTTTATTACATTCTTGTCTACCTACAATTTATTGATGTCATATAGTTAATAATTGTTAATAGTGAATATATATCCATTTATAGAATGTATTTTTAAAGTTTTTATACATAAAACAATATGAAAGTAGATTGAAACGAATTCATTATTAAATATATGGATTCACAGCATTTTTAAGATAATTCATATTTGCATTAATAATAATTGTTAAAATAAATTAAATAGCGCAGAAGCAATTCTGATCACAAGAGTAAGAAGTATAAGTTTATTTTTTTTAACTTAACCAAATCTTACTTCACAGAACTTGAGTTAAATAAATAAATACTAATAGTTAAATATGTCGGGAGGTTTAGAACGTTGGTAACATACGCCCATACATAAAAATGTTATAAACATCCATCAAACACACCACCCAAATAAACACATTTAACATATTTTACAAGTTTATTACACTATCAAAGGAATTACGTAATAAAATATAAAATTTCCAAAGGTAGTCTACACGTTTCATAGGAACGTCTCGTGTGGTCAACAAGGCAGTGCGTATGCGACGCGACGCCGCGCGGTTAACATAACTAATATGTGCTATGCCTTATGAATGTTGATGAAAAATGCAATGGCCTTATTCTGTTCTATTGAAATGATATAGCTATTACAACATTAATGAATGAATTTCCAATTTGGCTAACTTCACTGCAGTCAACTTTAAAATGGCCACTAAAAACGTGAATATTTTAATAAAATATACTTTTTGTGAGAAAAATAATCGTATCAATTCTTAAATAATCATATTTTTAAACTAGCGACTCATCCTCATTACATTTACTTTTCTTAGAAGAACTCTTCTTTTTCTAGAATAAAAGTAGTCTTAGTAACTTCTTATTTCATTATGAATGAAAGTCCCGTCAAAATCTGTCCAGCCATTTCAAAGTTGGTCAAAGGGCAAAGTTCTCAACTTTTAACGCTTTGAAGTCATTTACAAGAGAATTGAATTCAATTGAGTTCAATTATATGCAGAAAAAACCTATAGGAGATAAAGTTTGATGAGATTTGAATTTATCTGATACAAAAATTGTTTACCCAAACTCAGATTATTAATTTTTGTTTAACTATCATTGAAAACTGGAGATATACTTTGTTTTGTTTGCTTTTCCAATTAACACGATCAACGTCAATCTCATTATCTCAAACGAGTTAGTTTCATTTTATAGTCTATTTATTAAAGAAGATAGACTATCGAAATCAAGCTTAGGGATAAGGCGTGAAACAATCAAGACCAATATTCTATAGAAATAAAATTTAAAAGTTTTCACATTGGTACTTCTATAAAACCTCTAGAACTAGCGCTTTCTTTTTACACGAATATTTTACATTTTAAATAAAACTGTCTTTACGAATTTATTTAGATTTAAAGTTCCTGAAGTTTTAAATGCTACAACAACTATGGCCACGGGAGAAATTCTCCCATAAGATACTAGGCACTACTGATCAAATTAAGAAAATTTTGTTCACTTATAGAAATTATTTGGACTATCAAATGCTTAATGCTAATTTTTATACAGATACATAAATATTTTTTATTCAAGTAATGCATATAAACTATCAAATGTCATAATAACTTACTTTACTTCACGTACGTATTTTCTGATATTTCTACGTAAGTGAAACCGCGAGTAAAACTTATATTTCTATAATTAAAACTACCTGAAAACATCCTTCTGGTTATAAGAAGCAATGGGTTACATTTCAAAGGCCTTCAACCCTGTAATAAACCTAAATAGTTCACCTGATGACTAAAAACTTATGCCACAATTTATGGCCACACAAGGTTACTAATTGAAATGCATCTGCAAAAGATCTGAATTAGTTAACGATGCGATCTTATCTCATATACAATAATAAGTTTTATCGCTGAACTAATAAATGCTAGAATTGTCTAAATCTATCAAAATTCGATATACATCTAAAACAAACTGTTCGAACTATTGTAGAGTCGATTAAAAACTAGTCATGTGTGAACCGTAAAATACGTCCTCGACTCAAACGACTTCCGCGAAATCTACCATCAAAATCAATTTAGGCAAACATTCTAATAACACAATAAGATTCAAAATCCCACAAAATTAAATATTACTAAACAGAAAAATTAATTTTATATTAGCGTGAAAAGGGATTGACACATTGACTATATCGCTTTCCACTTCATTTTGTTTGTTAAATTAAATTATACATTAATTTTGGACCTTCTCTACACGACCTTAAACTTGAAAGTGAATTAAAAAGTTATTTACGGCGCCAAAACGTAAAGCGAGAGGACGCTATACAAAAGAAAGAGATGGACGTTTTTTTTTTCTTTTTTTTTAGTCGAAAGCGCAACTGCCAACTTCCAAGAAGGTGTAAAGTGGCTTTTATTTATTTTATTGTATTGTTAATAAGCTAAGGGGAATTATTAAACGCTTATTTGGAACTAAATAGAATATAATGGCTACCCATTGTTGACTCGATGTCTATATCACATTGACGTTTCAAAACGCCTAATTTTGAATGAATTGAATAAATGACAGCTATTGATTTTTTTTTAATTTAATTTGTTTGAAGTATAAATTTGTCGTTGCTCAAGAACTTGTGAGACTTGTAGACAGTTTTTTTGCCATACGTAGTGACTTTTATTATACTGTGAATTTTGTTATTGTATTTTAACAACTTTTCGATTCAGTGGTTTCTGTTTGTTGGAATCCAACGAAATAATTAATATGGTCTTGACATATATATTTATATTGATAAATTATTGTTGCCGACGCGACGGTCTTCGTGTATTTAACGGCTTCTATACTTATACCTTTAATGTACTAAGTATGTGCTACATTGTTGACTTGAAAGAGTCTGTTTGTGTTATTCTTTCATAAAAAAAACTATAAACCAACTTTCTTTTTTTTTAATTTCTTAAGATGCTTTCCGTCCTTGATGTGTTCCTCTTTCTTCTAAAATTCTATCTAACTACAAGTTTTTTTACTACAAGTCTTCCACCATCAAGGACCAAAAAATATTTCATATTTAACGATAGTAATAAAGCTGCCAATATATAGGTTATTGGGTACCGCTGTATTCTGTATACATTGTTATTTGACAGAGAATCATAGACGGATAGGTTATTGGGAAGAACCGAAAACGAAAGATTTTGAAGAAAATGCAGTATAATAAACTTTTTAAACAAATATTTCATAAAGAACTTATTCTTATATTACTTATACCCACGAGTTTTAATTCCCATAGTAATAATATAAATTGTCCGTTGTTAAACCTCAGACCCTATGAGAAGGGCTTGTTAAAACCAATGGCTTGGTTAATAAATTAGTTTAATCGCTGGGGGTGTTGGACAATTACTTTTGATTTTGTATTAAATGGTATCAACTTAACGTGTATTGAGATTTGATATCTATATTACCTCTTAGTTACCATCAAAGTTAAAATATAGAGGTTTTTAAAGAATAATTCGATAATTATTAAAATATATTTAATACCTACAGGTACAGGCTACATACTTTATGAAATCGAAACAAGTTAGTTATTTAACATCGATATTGCTGATATCCATTTTAGAAAATCGATCTAGTTACGCGACAGTGCCTAATTTGCTTACTCTATATTTCATTCCAGGTTATTTTCTAATATCTAGTATTAAAAATCCAAATCTGTTCAACTGTTTCTGCATAAATAAGAAACAAACAGACACACGTAAAATAATATTTTTAACTTTGATAGTTGAAAAGATATCAACTAACCAATAAGTTAAATAGGTTTTATTTGCAAGGGGCCTTCGAGTCTATTATAGTACAAAGTCAATCAATCCTGCATCTGCGCAGGGTGTTATTATGTGCGGCCGGAGTGGCGCTAGGCCCCCTGTGGGCAGGAGTGCTATGGGATTTTGATGGGATGTACTTTGATTTACTTATAATTAAAAATATTCTAATTTATGTCAAAAAAGACATATTAAAAACTAATAAGTTACAGTAATAAAATTATTGTTTTTCTTAAATAAATTGATAAATTACTATTGTTTTAATATTTCTCGAATGTCTGCCGTTAAATTCAACTTACGTACAACGTACTTATTTATTTTAGTGATCCAGTTATTGTATTATTAAATGGTATAATAACTCTCATATCTTCTTTGAAATTGTATTATCATTAAATATCGAGAGCTAAGCTTTAGCATAAATTCTAAAGTTGAAAATATTTCTTAACGTCCAATTAAAAAAACTTGCATCTTCAACTTTCTTTCAACTTTAAATTGAAGGGTTCAATTTAAATAAAAAGAAAAATAATCCTAAATAAATACTTTAAATTAAAAATTCCAAGTCCACCCCTGTGCTGTCCAAACTAACCAAATCCTCAAACGGATCCCAAACAGACATTCCGCTAATTATTAACAATATAATGGCCGATGGCCTCTTAATTTATGGTTTTGGGCTTTAAAATATTACCTTTTAATGGCCTGTCGTTGGCCGCAAATGGTTGAAATTGTTTTATTTGTAATTTAGTTTAAAATGTTTAAACTGATAGATAATAGGTGCTTAGTGGTTCCAATGTTTAACTCTAAATCATAATAGAGGTAGTTAATGAATAATGAACAGAGTTAATTAGCGTTGAAAAGTTTTTTAATTTGCTAAGTTTTTTTGGGAAAAGGCTGCTTTTAAAGGACCTTCAAAAAGGAATTTGTTTGTTTGTATATACGCGGTGAGCTGTAGTAGTTCTACATTACATATTTTTGAAGAATATTTTAATTTAGAAAATCATCAATTTTTATAAACGCAAACGAATTTAATCAATAATAAAGGGCTATTGCTCTTGTCTTTTGTTTTCTTTTTGAGATTTTATCTTGACACTGGCAGTTATGTTTATGAGAGCATTTTAATTTTCTCTCGAATCCCCTTTTCCTGGCAACTTTTTCAAGTTCCTTTTTTTTCCAAAAATCCTTATTTGTACTTTTTACATCCATCGATCCTATAGATTGAATTATCATCAGAAAGGATAATCAAATGAGCCAAGTGCAATTGTTTTCCGTTAGTTTTGTTTTTGTATTTTTTTAGAATGTTTTAAAATCGTTATAAAATAATTGTGTATTGAACATAAAATTCAGCAAGTAGAATCCGTTATTGGTTGAGCCAGTTTTTTAGATGTAAGTAACAAAGGCTTCCTTCAGAGGCTTTCTTCACTCAGACACGTTCCAGTAAACGCATATACAGTACTACCGAATGAAGAATTTCAATATATATCTACCTATTGGTTTTCTTTTACTTAAAATAAAAAATATATATTAAAATTAGTAAACATCCATTATTTTTATTAAAGCTATCACAAAATTAAAATGATCGAATTTGGCTCTCCCATTACTTAGGGTCAACGGACACCGGTATTTATATTCGTTAGATATCACGTTACAGATGAGCATACATTCATATTGTACGCGTGAAAGGAATGCAGGTAATAAATATTTTTATATTAAATGCTCCTGCGCCTGCGCATTATTGGATCTTTCGTTGGTGTAAAAATTAAATGATTGCGTTTATTTTGTCAGCTTTAAGCAAATAAAATATAAAACAATAGGGTTTGTAGTGTAGTGGATAGCTTTTCATTTTCATTTCACTCTTAGTCATAAGTTACCAGTTCGATTCCAGCCCTGGCTATTGATATAAGAAGTTGCTTTATTTAGTAACCATAACTGTTTCTGTTTTCACACTGACTTGTGACTGACAACAACTGTTTAAAATAGCTAAAGGCATTAAAATTTTGATAGAGTCGATGTTCGTAGATAACTATTCGAAATAAAATCACGGGACGTGATAGAGAAATGCCTTAACTTTTAAAGATATCAAATTTCACTTTTCTGTGTAAAGTTCCTTTTGAAAACATTCTTTTGTTTTTAAAATAAGGTGAATTGTGTCACCTACCCGTTAATAAAGAATTTTTATACTATGTTTATGGGATTACAGATTAAATATATTATGTGCATATCAATTTTTTTTTATTATAATTTGTCAAAAGCGACCTGGAAACGAAGTAGGTTCCTATTTATTATAAATTATAGTAGGTATAAGGATTATGTAGTATGTTTCTTACTCTTAACCGATTTCTTCTACGGCAGCTAAAGTTATAATCGATTTTTTGACAATCAACTCAGTAATTAAATATGGCCTGACCCGTGATTCGAATAGGTATACTTAGGATACCAGATCTACAGCTATACATGCCACCCACTAAACCACTGAAGAAGTAAAAAATTCACGTGGTAACAGGGCAATATATCCATGTTTTGTAGAGATAGTTTATGCGGACCAAAAAGTATATCTCGATATCAAGTGTTGCCTGCAACAAAAATTTCTTACTGATTCACTTAGTGTAATAAAATGTCTATAATAAACAAGCTTGTCGCTAAATTTCCATTCAAGAAATCGAACTCCCAACCATCCTAGTATTAGGTAAGACCCGTTAAAGAAATACCACACAACTGTATCATATTTTATAACCTTCACTTTACTGACATTACACAGTAGTCACGAACGAATCCGTAGGCGTTCTCTAGTCAAACAAATTGAATTACACCCATATCTGCTTTACATATGTAACTTTATTACACATTATTACTTGAAAAAAAACTAAAATATAGCGTATCATTCGGAAATTAAAGCTCAATTTTGCTCGAAATTTGTCCAAAGATAGGTATCAAAGGTACCTTTTAGAATAAAGACATCAAAATACGTTATTTAAATGAAGTAACCTGATATCACAGTGTGTACGTGGCTTTAGTCCCGAGATCATGTCAGATTTGGGTGTTATATGGTAAGGACGGCGTAAGTGATTTATTGCAGGTATACGTAATTGTTTGGTTTAAAATATATATTGAATAAGGAATAAATTTAATGAAGATGTGAAGTTTACATCTGGTGGTCATCTCCTTGTGAGGGATGCTGTAGATTCGATTCTTGGTTGCATCTATTTATATTTTTTGTAGAAAAGTAGAAGTGCTTTTTTAATCAAAATAAAATACTATACTCTAGACCAGTGTTCCGCAAACTTTTTATGTTCAAGGTACATTTAGGAAAACGAAAATTTTTGGAGGTACACCACAATTTAAAAATCAGTTCTTAAGTAATATTAATCAACATTTATTATTAATCCAAACGAATATTGGCCGAATATTAGCCCTCACCAAACACGCAAAATAGGCGCACAGTAGTCGAGTTGCGGAAACCAGCCCGCTCATACCATACCAAACCAGTAACCAAACGAAACGAAACAAATCGCTTCGCTCGTGCGCTCGTGTTATTTACATTATTATATTATGTGGAATAATTTTTTTACCCTTACTTACTTACAAAAATTAAGTTTTTAAGATAACCTTATTTTTCCGAGGCACACCAACTAGTGACCACGGTACACCAGTGTGCCGCGGTACACACTTTGCGGAACACTGCTCTAGACTGTAGAGAACCACGCAAAGGAATGTATATTATACATAATATGTACAACAGCTACTGGACTGTGCTGAAGAATAACATGCTGAATGCTAAATTTTATTTGAAATTTTGTCACTTTATTTATCTGAAAATGAAACTATCTTTTCTAATTTTATCGCGGATTTATTTTGATTTTTGGTTCCCGACGTTTCGAATGCTTTACAGCAATCATGGTTACGGGAGAGACTAAGTTTCATTAATAATGTCAAATATTCGCGTAAACTTAAAAAAGTAATTATTATCTGAAACTTAAGTCTTTATGATGCTATATGAACTTCTGAGTGACAAATTTTTAAAATCAGTTTTGTAGATTAATATATAAAGTAGGTGTTAACTGTAATAAAAACTTTAAATGGTTACTTTAACTTAAATATTTTATGTTTTATGTCTCTCGAAAACGCATAGCAACAACACCATTGAACAAATTTTGATGATATGATGATAGTCGGTTATCCGCGCGAACATATAGAATGCTTTTTGCTGCAGCTAAGGAACGAATTCTAGAAGAGCCAGGGTAAGTAGTCGTATATTTAATATAAAATCTAGTTGGTAATGGAATATGATATTTTCATTAGTTTCGGAAGTCAGAACACCTGCTATATTGCTTTGAATGTATGTATTGATGAATAGAACGAATTGCTTACGACATGGCAAAATTACTCATAAATAATATTATGAGATGACGTTATTAAATTTCTTATTTAGTTTAAAGATTTTTTGTAGTAGCGCAGACTTGCGACTTTTTACATTGACTTGCGAAGCTAAAGTTATAACCTTTAGAAAAATAGTTGTAGGCACAAATTACATAATAAGACAAGAAAGGTAGAGTTTTGAAAAATAATAAGCGTATTATAAACATTATCTAGACTAATAAAAAAGCTCCAGAATGGAGGAACTTCTAGAACTCAAGATTATAGCTGTTACTTCAAGTTTTTTAAATATATATAAAAAATAAACTCTATTTTATGTCAATTTCACTCTTTATATAATGCTAACGTTATTGACATTATAAATCAAAAAAACCAATACAAAACCTGACTTAACTTGAGCACAGAACCTACGACTTCCCAATATATTTCACCACTTAAAATTTCTTTGAAAAAAATGATATCTGAACAAAAATTACTAGCAAACACATAACCTAATAAGGCAAAAGGCAGTGGTAGCCCAGCGGTAACGCGTCGCTTGTATAACCGAGTGATGCGGGTTCAAATCCGGGTCTCGCACCTCTGATATTTTCATGTGCGAATCATTTCTATCCTGATTACCAATTGTCTTACGGTGAAGGAAAACATCGTGAGGAAACCTGCTTGTCTGAGAAAACCTAGCAAAGTTTACGTAAGACATGTGAAGTCCGCCAACACGCACCAGGCCAGCGCGGTGGACTATGGCCTGAACCCCCTCGCACTGAGGGAGGCCCGTGCCCAGCAGTGGGACGATAAAAAAGGGCTGATGATGATGATGATGATGACATAACCTCCTTCTATTCAGAAGTCGGTTAAAATAGATTTCACTCGAATTTAGTCGAAAGTTTACATTACACAGCCCAAGTAAGGTAGCCGGTGCTACCATACAATGGTCCAACATAAAACAGCATGGGCCCATCCTATCCAAACATCTAATTTATTCTAATTTTCATACAAATGTCACATTCAAATGAAATCGTGCCCATAAGATCGCTTGAATAGCTTATTATTTTTGTATTTTACTTTATTACCAGCCACACGTTTTGTAACCAACTTTGAAAAATGATTATTGTTGTATGAGCAGTGTTTTAGCTGGGTAGGGAATTCAAGAACGTTAGTTGGCTGTATGACATTGAAGCGTTAACCACTAATTGATTAGTAATAACTTTTAATTATACAACTCAACTGACTTAAAGAGTAAAAGTACCAACATTTAAGGGGGAATTTCAATTACGTATCAATTAAAAAAAAGTATTCATAAAAAAAATACTAAAAATTTTATAATTAGTGAATTTATTGTAATAAAATATGCAATACTAATCAAAAACTATTACATTTAGTTTATCTGAAGGAAAATTAAATAATTTATACTACAGCTTTCCTTTTTTAACCAATTTCAAAAAGAAAGCGGAGATAAGTCTAACAGTTAAAAATCATGAAAATCCGTTCATTCGTTTTCTAGTTATTAGTGGTGTAACTAACGCGATTCGAAGAGTATAATTATGTGAAAAATACTCGTATTTTAACAGTAATATGCGTATAAACTATTTCGAATACACAAACATTTAACTACTTTATTATTAGAAAAATATCATTGACACAATAATAGAAACATTAAATTCAAAAGATGCGTCCCATTCTTCTATTATAGCCGAATTTCACGCATAATTAAAAACCTATACAAAAAGTATATAACACAAATTTGTTAGTCACGCTGTCTGTTCGACACCTGGCTATAATAAATAACGTGCAACGACGGGTGACAAAGTTAAGTGATCGTCTAAATATGTGTCACAGGTTAAAAATTTGCAGATGTTTCTTTTTATTTTATTTGTTTTTATAATTTAAACGTAATTTTATTTAGGTCATACTCGTAATATGGTCATACCTAGTTAATATTAAAATTCGTTACAATTAGATTTTTCATACGAAATAAGCAGCACATAACTTTTAACTTTTCGTTTATTATTTTAGGGTTAAAAATAGAATTTTTAAAACGTAAACCATACCTACTGAAACAAATAAGAATTATTTAAGTCACTCAAAAATGAGTTTTAGCGAGATTAACAAATCACAACTGGGCCTATAGCCAACCGGCATTCGTTATGAAGCGATTCGATTTCTACAATCGTCATCGCTTAAACGCAGCGTATGCATCTTGAACTTTAAATCACTAATAATTGAAATGAATGTACATTGTCTACCATCATCGATTCGTTGACAACAGATCACGTGACATATCTAAGTCATATGTCAAACCCATACATTTTGGACTTTGGCTAATCGATTGTTACTTTGTCTAGGCCCTCTGAATATATAAAAATTGTAGCTAACTTTGACATGTCATATTCATCTGGAATAGTAGATGATGTTTTCACGATTTGCTTTTTTTTTTCGGATTTTTCGTATTTTGTATAGTTTTTGTTCCTAACGCTGGCAGTAATAGGAGAGACAGTCAGTTTAAAATAATTATTAATAATACTAATATAATATATTCAGTTATAGAAAGCATAATTAAATTAAATACATTTTATGTTTATTTTAACAAAGTAAGAATATTTATGATTACAGAAAATTAGTTCGTCACATCTGTTGAAGTCAAAGAAACCCAAAACTTTAGTTCCACTAAAAAAACGGGGTTCACAAAAAGAATTCTTAAAAGCCGTCAAATGACTTTAAATCAGTTCGTCACGGTGTGATTGAAGACAAATATTTGTTTAAATATACGTGTATTGTGCGGTGTGACATTTTCATTGATACTCTTTGTCGTTCGTAACGGTATAATTTTGTTAAAATTGGTACATTTGCGATTATGTGCCTACTGGTTTCATTAATTTATACATCTATCTTTCTTTATTACTATTATATATAAATAAAAATGAATATCGGTAAGCGTATAACTCAAGAATGGCTGGACCAATTCGGCTAATTTGTTTTTTTTGTATGTCTCTTAACGTCCACGGAAGGTTTTAATAATAAAAAAAAAGGATGAAAGATTGTATGGAAATTACGTATTTTTAAAGCTATAAGATTGAAACCTATTCTTTAGGCTATTGATTAGATCTAAATACGTAAGACATTCAAAGTTTGTTAAAGGTTTATACTAAAGAGGGTACCGGCGCTTGTTATATTATAGGGTTAGCGTACCAAATATATATTACCCTCGCTTTGCTTTGGTGGCACTTCAGTCTTTATAAAACACGCACGGTTTTTGAACATAGTGATACTGTAGTTTAGTAAAAATATTTTTTTAAGCTCGTACAAAGCATAGAAATCAGTTCACTAGTTTTTGAGTTTTACATAAGCAGACAGACAGACGTTTTTCGGAAAATATACAAAATTCGTGTTTCTTAGAAAAAGTTACATAAAAAGCACACTTCATATTTAACACAATTTGACCCAAATATTTAAGCCTTTTTTAAGATATATACGAAATTAACTTATAAATAGGAATTACTCTTAATTATTCCAAATGGATATACGTACTTGTATTATAAGAGCCGCCCCAGTATCGTTATTGATGATTGTTTTAGTAGTATATTCGAAAAATATAAGTAATTTAAAGTGTACAATTACGCAAGTAAGTGATCCCTCAAAAAAATTAGAATACGTCTGTAGATTTTTTGCTTCAAATCTGGAAAGGTAACAAGCTCATTGGAAACACATCACATTATACGTTCACGCTCAAATGAAGCACTTCGTATTTAATATTCGTTTTCTAAATTGTACTGCATCCTTTATTATTTGATTTTAAATAGCTTTATTTTTTAATTTCATGAATATAGAATTATACTAGAGGCTTAGCTTCGCTTGGGATATTATGTTGTTCCAGTCAACCAGCTATCATCACACAAAGTTTCACCAGAATCTGCTCAGTGGTATTCTCGTAATGCGGTACAGACAGACAAAAAATCTAAAAAGTATGGATTCGAGTCAATATTTTAAACCTTTTTTAGAACTTGTTTATTTTATATTATAATTGTTCCTAAACATAGAAATAAAAAAGAATATTAAAAAATATTTTAAGTACTTATATCACAAACTACTTGTCACGTTAGAGTTTAATTTTGAGGGATTATATTTCTATATTGTAAGTGTAGATTTTTTATAAATTAATATGTAAATGGAAATAAGAAGTGTGAATTTCATAATACTAAACAGGAGCGGATCTAAATACCTACCTATAGGCATTTTCGACTGCAGCCCAGGACCTCAAAGAATAATAGGCATAAAATATTCTGCCCGTTGCATCTTAGGGTAGGTCCCTTAGAGGCTATTAAATAAAAATAACTAAATTAAAAAATCTATGAGATAAATTATTAAAAAAATGGTAACTTCACTATCATTATAACTAAGTTAAAGATAAAGTTAATAAAGACAAAATGACACATAACTTAACTCATGAATTTTTCTCCAGAAAATTCTCAGTCAATATAAAAGCTTGATGGTAGATCGCACTCTCATTTAGCGAACATACTACAAAATAGCAGATGCACAACTTTTTGCCCACCGGCAAACCTTTTCATCCTTTAACAATATACTCAAGTGACTTCAATTATTCCACAGCTTTGTCCCGGTCAGTTACGAAGTGTGAATGCCTTGAAATTGATATTTGTAAGCCTTTGTTGTATATAATAGTTATTGGGCACGCAGAATTGGCTTCGGTGAGATGTTTAGTTATACTTATTAAGTTTTTATATATGTAATATGAAGGTATTGTTAGTTTGTACGTTTGTACTTATTGTTTGTTCACGTGGTATTCGATAACGATTAGTGAGTGTAGGTTTTCGTAGAGGTAGCCCAGTCACGCGTTCGTGTAATCAAGTGACTCGGGTTCAAATCCGGGTTGTGCACTGATATTTTCATGTGCGAATAATTTCTAACATGATTACTTGTCTTACGGTGAAGGAAAACATCGCGAGGAAAAATGCTTGTCTGAAAGAACCTAACCAATTTTTTAAAGTCTCGTGAAGTCCGCTAAACCACACTTCTGGTCTAGGTGCCAGCGTGGCCAGGACTATGCCCTGATCTTCCTCGTACGGAAGGGAGGCCCGCGTCCAGCAGAGGACGTTAAAACTTAAAATAATATAAATATCAAATTTTACCTATTAAAACATGGCAATAATCTGTTTTACTTAAACTATCATAAATAAATAAAGACTATGTTATGTAATGTTTCATAGATTTACACAAGCATTTGATATCGTATATATACGAGTATCTCTAGATTTTTAGCAGATTTATTTTCATTTTTGGTTCCCGATGTTTCAAATGCTCCACAGCAATCATGGTTACGTCATTATAGTAGTGTTTGTTACAATTATTAATTTGAAAATAAAGTTATTGCCAGTGTAGAAGAAAAATGCAGTAGCTTAAATAAATAAATATAGAAAAAGATAATCTTCTTTTTCCAAGTTGGTTAAAAGCCTATTAAAAACATCATCTAGACTTTCTTAAAACGTACGGTAAACTGTCATCATTACCGATTACTAAGAAACTTTCGGCTCAAATCTTAAACGGTACCAGTTTTAAAGCATTTTCCACAAAAAGCCACCATTTTAGTACGTGTTTAGATATTTTCCCTTGTGAATTGACAATTGTCTGATAAAAGTGTACATTTGAAACGCTAATAGTTTGAAACAAGCCTTATTTGTGACGTTAAACAAAATAAACCTATCAAGCAAAAATAGATGCTTTTTCCTATCACATAAAGAGGAAATTTGCATGACTCTTTTTGAAAGTTTAGGAGTTATGACTACATATATAGAATGAGATAAGAGTATGTCGGTGTAATTCTTTGTAAAATGAGGCTGACTTTTGACCCAGTAGCTTTGTCTCCACTGCGATGCTCGTTTAGATAAATGTCATATAAAATAGGTTTATTGACACTTTTCTACTCATTGTTTCAGTAAGAATGCTATAACAGTTTTTATTTTTATTTGTGTATAAAAATGCTATAATAATTTATTTACTAGAAATATAATTCATACTGTTTTGTAGCCTGTCGTATCATAGGTATTGAGTGTGGTGATAAGGAAAATTTTAACTTGTCTTCAGCCCTTTTTAACGTCCCACTGCTGGGCTCAGGCCTCCCTCAGTAAGAGGATTAGATCATAGTCCACCGCGCTGGCCTAGTGCTGGTTGGTGGACTTCACATGTCTTTCGCAAACTTGCTAGGTTTCCTCAGACATGCAGGTTTCCTCACTATTTTTTCTTCGCCGTAAGACAAGTGGTAATCATGATAAAAATGATTCGCACATGAAAATTTCAGAGGTGTGAGAACTAGATAGATGCTTTATTCAGTAGTCCATGTGCTACTCCAGCTCACAGTTTATCTCTATACAAATTTCATAAAATTGTGTCGAGTATTTCTTGCGCGAAGGAGGAACAAGCGCACTCATTTCTTATATTTAGTCAGTTTTAATTTCAAATTAACAGCTTTTCACTAAATGCAAATGAAAGTATATACGGTACTTACATCAAAAAAACAATTTTTATAATTTTTGTCTGTCTGTCTGTTCGTTCCGGCTAATCTCTGAAACTGCTGGACCGATTTTGACGGGACTATCACCCATAGATAGCTTATGTTAAAAGGAGTACTTTTATTTTATTGGAAAATTATAAAAACCGTTTAATTTTTTTTTTACTTACGCCCAGTGAAGCCGGTTGAGCTTGCTAGTTTTAAAATAAAACAACATAACAGTTCAAGGAACAGTAAATTTTAATATTTTTCTCGTTTAAAAGAAACACATTACAATTTACAACACTAGTTTCCAAAAACTTTCCAATTTCCAAATAACTTCATTTCAAACGTTGCCATAACAGAAGTTTCCATAGAAATGTAAACGATTTCAATATCATACAAGCTTTATATTCATTGCATGCTCTATTGAAGCTATAGTGTACTTATTGAGCATTGGCTACTGTAACAGATTAACCATAGTTACAAAAGAGGTTATACTTTGTAATCTATTCAAATATGAGCAAATTTACCGAATTTTTAACAAAATTTTCATATTTTCAAATATAACTTTGCATTATATTTAGCTCTCCATAATAAATATAATGTTAGACCATTTCTCTCTAATCGAAGTATTATTTTTATCGATCTATTTCTTTCTAAACAATTAAATGGTGACTACTGTAACTTCGAACGTTAACTTTTTAACTTATTGGGTGTTGTCGCAGATACCTCGATTGAATTAAGAGTAATTATATCAAAGTAATAATTTTCACGATTGCTGAAGAGTTCGAAATGAAATGCATAGTGAAACTAAATTGTTCCTTAGTAACAATACTTAGCACCACCAAGGGCTTTTTTCAAATAATTGCAATACTAGAAATGAGGTTTTCAGAAGAAAAATTGGAAAAATAAATTTGGTAATTTAAATATAAATATATTTTTTTTGTCACAGATATCATCAACATATTTATTGATCAAGGCTATGTATGTAGTGTCAACTAGCGATGAATGTTATAATAGGTTTTTATCCTGAACGTGATAAATAAATATAAAAAAAAATCAGTTCATAGTTTTCGTAGTCGCAGTAGGCGTAATAGGAATGAAATTATTCAAAATGTACTAACTAATACCCGAATTGTCTTCCACGAAATATAGTAGCATTTAATTGCGCCTCACAGACTTTGTTATCCTTTGAATTGCTTGTTAAGTCCTGTAACACACGTCGAAACTTTTTTAATAATCTATCAAGGTACCTTTTTTAACGTTGGAAATAATTAATTTAGGCATACCACCTCTCCCCAACGTGCGTTCACATTGTCGTGGTGCGAGGGCTCAGTAGCATCTGGCAATACGGCCATGTGCGAAGCTAAGAAAGCTAAGAAGAACTTCGGTGGGCGGTGTGTATACATATAGGTGGTTATGTGGGACATATCAACAATGTCAGTAAGACCCACTAAAACCGAACGAAACCTCGTCGCAAGGTCACTTACGTACTTAACCAAGATGTCCAAACTCCAAATGACATCCACGGTATAACCATGACGTCCTACAACATCCCCCTACGACAAGGTGAACGCACATTTGGAGTTTTGGGGGTAGTTACACAAGGTACTTGTTAGTATTATAATCTTATTACACTGAGTCTGCACGCACAGACAATTGCCTACCGTGCATTTATGGGTGATTCTTGCCTTGTGTGCGGGGACTCTAAATTAATAATTCACTCCCACGATACAAATGCGTTCGACTTAACAAAAACACAATAAAGTATGTCTGAAAATCTAAACATAGCTATATATTTTCTTCATTTGGATCACAAGCCTTATCATTGGCATGCGATGCGCAAGAGTTTATCGCTCGCTACTAAATTGAAGTACGTGAGGCGAATAGACAAATGTAAAGATAAGTGTTCATTGTGATATATTGACAGGTTACTATGAATTTTATAATAAAACATATATATAATATAAAACTGTTGGGGGTCGTGTTTATTTGGTTTGGAGTTGAATAAGACATTACTTCTATAGGATTTTCGAGCTGAGTTACTCCATGTGTGGATGACGGGTAAAAGTTCATAGAATCGATTTCTTACACAAGTTTTTTTATAGTATAAGTATACGTTTATTGAACCAAATGTAACGTTTAAAACCATGGTGTATGGTTATAACCATTAGATTTTAGATTCTTGTATAATTATTATCTTAGATTTACGCGAATATTTGACACTTTCATTATATATTTTCGGGTTTTTACGCGGATTTGTTTCGATTTTTGACACCCGACTTTTTGAAATACATCAATCATGGTCACGTGAGTGACTCTACTTAAGTTTAGTTAAGAGATAATGGTATAACTTAGATTTACGGTAATATTTGTCATAATCCGAAAATTTCTCAAATCTGACCAGTTTTAAACGTTATATCGAATTGCCTGAAAAATTTATAAATTTTATATGCAACGGTATTAATATTTGATTTCACGGTATTAATGTACAGTATTGTAAGGATGTGATACATTTTTATTCTCTTAGTACCTACACGAAGCTTACTATTTGAAAATAATTCTTATTTTTAATAATTCTAATATTCTTAATTCTAATATTTTCTGAAAATTAGGCGCAGTATTTTTCGATTATTATTTTACGATTTATTTATTATTTATTAAATGATAATAATTATTATTAATGAAACTACCTTTTCGGATTTTGTCGCGGATTTATTTTGATTTTTCACGGGAGAGACCCGTGACCATGATTGCTGTAATGCATTCGAAACGTCGGGAACTAAAAATCAAAATAAATCCGCGACAAAATCCAAAAAGGTAGTTTCATTAATAATGTCGAATATTCGCGTAAATCTAAGAAAGTATTATGATAATAATTACTAAAAAAATTAAGCTAACGTTACTGATGATACTTAATTGATCTCAGAGTTATTAGACCAGCTGTTTAATATTTACCTTTTTATGCCTATGGGTGTTTTTTTAATAAATTCAGAATATTATCCATTGTTTTGACAGGGGACTTGTTATACGAGTATTCTACACGCCATGAGATGTATCTCATGAAGTAATAAATTTATATTATTTTTTAAATATTTTTTTTCAGATATCTATCTATATATCTATGTAACCAACCAAATCTTCAAGCCGTTTTGTCTGTAGCCCAGCAAGTTAGTACGTAATAATAAATTATATACGTATATAGTAGTAGGTACCTACGTAATATAAATTCACAAAACACGGGCGCATGTGAAGCGAGGGTTACAAGTTATTTAGGTTAGTATGGTTACAAGCTGAAAAAATCAAATGATATGTAATTAATCTTAATCAAATCGAATCATCACGAATGCTTAATATCAACAAAATTAATATCTCTGGGACAGTTAGCGCCAGGCAGATGTTTACCAACGTTGATCGTTAAGCACCGTTTAGAGGCAAAAATTTGCACAAACCATATACGAGTAAGTAATTGTCTGTCATCGAAACCATCCTGCAGAATTTATTGTGCATAATAGAAGGGAAAATGAATTGCAAAAGCTTGTAGTGTAAAGTATATTACATGACACTTTAATAGTAACAGTTTCACCAGTGTGATGGTGCTTTAATTATTCTAGAGTCGAGCGGTTAAAATTCGACGATAATTATTCTAAAACAAAACATTTATGCATATATAAGTAAATATAAATAAAATTGAAGTGTCTGTTTGATTTCAAATAACAAGCTTTTCACTAAATGCAAATGCACGGTACCTACTTACATAAAAAAAAATTGTGTGTCTGTTTGTTCCGAGTGACTTCCGACTAATCTCGCAAATCGAAGCGAGAGTGAGTCTCAGTTTATAATGTGTGTTTAAATGTATAAATATACGTGTAGTGTATCGACTATCTGGTATCCATAACAGAAACCTCATAGCTTACCGCGGAACTAGATGGCGCTGTGTGAAATAATGTCTCAACATATTTTATTGTCAACAGATACTAAATAAAACAAAAATCAGTTGAAAGTAGAGAATAAGGCATTAAACTATGTTGTCTTTGCCTATTATTACTCTTTGTGAATAACGCTCAATCTTTGCCGTCATATTCAGATAAGAACTTTAAAACGGCCATATCCCCTCCAGTTCAATAGAAAATACCTATTACTACAACCATTGTTTAACAAATGCTTGGAAAAATATCATTTTAAACCCTACTACCTGCATAATAAGGCGTTAGGCAGAAATTTTCTAAAGAACCAATCGTTAGGCATCCTGTGTACATCGCAAGTAAATTGTTAAATTAAAAATCGACGTTATTGTTTAATTTTATATTGTATTCAAGTATGTAACAATGGTATTGAATGGTGTTCTGAGAAACTAACTAAGCTATATATAGCTTTTCGTGTTTATTGCTTCCTTTAATTCATACCAGGAGTAATATTGAGGAGTTAAAAATTACGTGTCCACGTGCTTGTGACATCAGATAGCTTTATATAAGACCTCATATTAGATGACTTCATTTATAAAAATAAAATACTGTGTTAAATAACCGAAAATACTGTGATAAATAACCGGATTTTAAATAACCGAAAAATTTTCATTAAAACCGATTTGAATGGATGTTTTTTTGTTTGACGGCGTATAGAAATTTCGTATCTAGTACCATTTAAATTTATAAAAGTAAAAGTCTTCACTCAATATAAATAAATTTGCTAGCAATGATTTTGAAAATAATAAACCCCGGACTATTTTTTTTATTTTCGATTCGGTGCCAGCCAACACGTACCAAAACAAAGCTTACATTAAAAATAAAGGCTGGCTCTAAAAATGCCTATAGAAAAAGAAAACTACCAATCAGTTTTTTTTTTTGATTTTTTATTTTTTCAGGATATTTTTTAAAGTTTTGTCATCAAGATGATTAAATTATATAAAAAGTTTTTTCTTTGTGTTTGGTACGCTCTTCACTTGAGATTTAAAATGATTTGGGCGATTTCCGTTTTATAAATTATGAGAAATTGAACAAAATGTATCGAATAAAAGAAATAAGTTAGATACAACTTTGTATCAGGATATAGAAAATTCACGTCTCATCTTCATTTAGGAATATTTTTAAAAAATGTATTTTTAGGTAACGGTCTTAAACTACGTTACATCAAAGAATATTTAAAAAATTAAAATCCTTTGATCCCGACACATTATTAACGATAATAATCATAAATTTATTATTTTAAAATTCAACAAATCAGTAACGAAGACATTAAGAAATCAAACAGCGGGATGTTAGTGCGATGAATACCTAAAATAAAATATCTTTTTAGTCAATAGAAAAATCTAGGTTAGTGCAGACTTCAGACGTCTGTCTGAGACCTGTCTCTATTTCAGCGACTGTAGATAAATACATCAGTTGGTATTGATACAATTGTATTGATATCTAAGGCGGTAGTAGCCCCGTGGTAACGCGCTCCCTTAGGAAAATACCTAAGTGATGCGGCTTAGAATCTCGGGTTTTTATGTGTGAATCATTTCCAACTTGATGTTGACCACTTGTCTTTCGGTGAAGGAAAAAATCGTGAGGAAACCTGCATGTCTGAGAGGACCTAGCAAGTTCTCGAAACACATGTGAAGTCTACCAACCCGCATTTGCCAGCGTGGTAGACTATGGCCTGATCCCTCTCTTTTTGAAGAGAGGCCCGTGCCCAGCAATGGGGAATTAAAAAGGGCTGAACTTATATGTAACAAATAATTTATTTTTATACGTATGGATATAGTCGGATGACTGCACCTACAAACACGCTTCACCAAATCAATATATTGAAAATTAATTCAATTGCTACCGGGAGAAAAATTTAAATGAAGTTTATATGTTTCCTGCTATCATAGTGTCGTACGGTAGGCTAATGCCGGCCCCATACTGCGACGAATATCGCGTTGTATAGAAATGACGTTATTTCTATTCAAACACTAGAGGACACTTTGGCTTCCCAAACTTTATTCGATATAAATATTATTATAATATGTATATTTGTATACATACTGACACATACTTTGTCTTGTACAGCGGTTCCCAAATGGTGATCCGCGGAACTTTAGGGTTCCGTGCAAGGGTAAAACGCTGTCACGCAAAAAAATAATGTTAGTGTAATTATAAGTAAATATAATGTAAAAGCGTTCCCCATAACATTAAAAATACTATATTTTTCGTACAATAAAATTATGAGTGTTAATATTTTTTTCATTTTTGATTTGGTCTTTCAAGTGCTCCTGATCAATTTCAAATTCATCGCACTGGATGTAGAGAGTCAAAAGAATCTAGTGCACTCATGTTTGCGCGTACATTTGTATACTATACTAGCAGTACCCGCGGCTTCGCCCACGTTCGTGGTTTCAAGCCCGCTAGAAAAAAAAAGTATTCTATGTTACTTCTAATTCCTCCAAGAATATATATGTGTACAAAGTTTCACGATGATCGGTTAAGTAGTTTTCGCGTGAAAGCGCAACAAACAAACTTACATTCACATTTATAATATTAGTAGGTATAGATGTTCTGGAAAATTGGGTAATGTGAGCAAGATTGAGATCATACGGGGGCGCCATGATTTAATAGATTAAATACTTTATTAGATTTACGCAAAAAAGTGAAATTTTAAATAAAACTATCTTTTCGGGGATTTATTTTCACGACGACGTTACGCATCGTTTACAATAATAATGGTCGCGGGAGAGACTAGGTTTTTGACGTTTTTAAGGATCGTCGTCTTTAGTATTTAAAATATCTAATAAGGATTTTGATAATATAGGTTGTACAATATGTCCATACAAATGAAACTAAAAATCATAACAAATTAGAGTAGTAAATGACTGCTCCAAAGTTTAGGCACATATGTACGTACTTACGTGTACGTAGTACGTACGTAAGTGTAGGTACGTATACTTATAATATATTTGAAAACACACAATGAAAT
Source organism: Boloria euphrosyne (assembly GCA_951802675.2). NCBI lineage: Eukaryota > Metazoa > Arthropoda > Insecta > Lepidoptera > Nymphalidae > Boloria > Boloria euphrosyne. The sequence goes on from OX637893.1 coordinate 1,832,209, forward strand.
AATATATATTAAACTATGTACAAAATCAATTCGAAATAGAATTGAAAAAGCCCAGCGCTTTATTAAAATACTATAGAAGTAATAAGTAACAATATTTTATGGAATAGTTTGTAATTTCAAATAATATTGCACTTGTTTGTGACGAATTTTTAATGACTTTAAGTTTAAAGTTGGTTAAAATTATAAAGATTTGAACAAAATTTTGATTTTCTCAACGATTCTTTTAACGTTACGAAATGCATTAACGCAAATCACGAGTGGTTATGTGGAACTCACTGGCCAGAAAAGCCAGTACTCCCACTAAAGCCCAACAGACCTCACCAGTCTTAATGGAGTGTCGCGGGATCGCTTGCGCATTCGACCACGACGCCCCGACGGCCTTCCAGGTCTACCGAAGCAGACCACACAATCGCGGGCTTGCTTCACAGTCAGCTCTGCTCTCAGAGAAGTACCAGGAGCAACCCACATGACTCAACGTCCACCGAAGTTGGCCCCTGTTGCGTGTTTCTTGCTTTCATCACGACAAGGATGAAAGATAGCATAGAGAGTAACTAAACTGTATTTTCAACCGACTTCCAAAAGGAGGAGGTTATCAATTCGTCTGTATTTTTTTTTTTTTTTTTTTTTTTTTTTTTTTTTTTTTATGTTTGTTAGCTCATAACTTTGAGCTGGGTGAACCGATTTTGATGATTATTTTTTTATTTGAAAGGTAGTGCTTCCCATGTGGTCCCATTTTAATATTTTCCAGTTCTGATAATGGCCTCCATGAGAAAACCATAAAAGTCTTAAATTTGCATTAAGTATTTGCGCGACAAATGGACGAATAACTCAATATCACGCCAACCGATTTCGATGATTCTTTTTTTAATGGAAAGGGTATACTTCAAGGGTAGTTTGATGAGAGTTTGGTAAGGTTCTGATGATGAGATCCGTGACAAAGTATCGGAACTCTTCAATTCTTAGGAGCAAATTAACGATGCTCGGCCGAATTTTTTATAGGCTATATGGATATTTGAGTCACGTACCGTAACTGATGATGGAAGGTACAACTCCTCAACGGTTAGCAGTTTAAAGAAAATTCTTTCAATATAATACGCAATTATGAACGGATAGTTGTATACTTTCAGGCTATTAGGTTTACCTCATAATAGAAGGTAAATTTTTATAGTCATTAACACAATACGTGTCTACTTTCCGCAAAAAAGTTAAAAATAAATTATTTTTAACAAAAAAACAAAAACCGACTTCCAAACTTAATAAATCTAAACTAAAAAGTAGAAAATAATACTTTTAAGGACTTTGTTAATTTTGAAGTCGGTGCCAGCCAAAGCAAAATAGCCCTAAATAGATACATATTTGATTAATCTATCAATTTGTAAACATAATCAAAATACCTGGCTGGCACCGACTCCAAAATTAACAAAGTCCTTAAAAGTATTATTTTCTACTTTTTAGTTTAGATTTATTAAGTTTGGAAGTCGGTTTTTGTTTTTTTGTTAAAAATAATTTATTGATTTAATTATACATTTAATAAAATTCTAAGTAAGTCAAATCTGTACCTACATAAATCATATAGGCTAGTTTATATTATAGAATATGCAGACTGCAGAGGCCAAATTCTTAGTTTGTAGAAATTAGATTTTGATAAAATTTAGTATAATGATAGCTGATTAGCCAGGTCGACATCTACAATACGTTTTACTGCGACAACATCTCATCTTAGAGAAATCTATACTAATTAAGACTTAAAAGGTTATAAATGAAACTATCTTTTCAGATTTTGTCGCGGATTTATTTTGATTTTTAGTTCCCGACGTTTCGAATGCTTTGCAGCAATCATGGACACGGGAGAGACTAAGGTATTTGACGTCTCAGAAGCTTATATACTTGTTACGGACAGTGCCTACCCAAAATTTACAAAAAATTTTCTAAGTACCTTATAAAATTTTAATTCTAGAGATTTTAATTTAAAATTAAGAAACGCCGGGAACTAAAAATCAAAATAAATCCGGAACAAAATCCGAAAAGGTAGTTTCATTTATAATGTCGAATATTCGCGTAAATCTAAGAAAGTACTAACTTAAAAGGTATACATACTCGTATATAAATAGTCAGTTTTTTAATAAATATATAGCTCAGTACATTTTCACTGTCTGTTTGTCACCTTTTTTTTTGAAATAGCTACCAGTGGCGAAGGGTGAAATTTTAGCAAAGGTAAGCTGTCCAAAAAAATGACAAAAACTAAATAAATAAATGCGATGCAAAAGTACCTAGTATCTACTAATATAACCTCGTAAGTATCCCTTATGTTGCAGTGAAGATTTTTTGCGTAATAATTAAAAAGTAAAAAAGTGTTCATAAGACTATTGTTTTTTTTTATTTATGTAAAGTTATAGCAAAATAGTCAATATATTTAATATTTACTAAAATAATATAAAAATATTAATGACGCCATCTATGAGAAATCATTACGCATCATTTAAAAAGTGAAAGTACGGCGATTTGATTTAAGGCGATTTGATTTTTTGTGTTAACAAAAAAAATATGGTCGGCTTTCCATTGGACGAACACTAGAATATGTAAAATATTATTAATGTCTGATAATATTCTTATTTATTATTTATACAACTAACAGGCCACATTAAAAACTAGTTACAAGTCCATTTAAATTACCATATGTCAAATTGAATTCTTTATTTACATGCCTATGAATATTTAAAAGGAGACGTCGCATAATTGCTATATAAAGTTTTATGTACGATAATTTGATGCTTTTTATACACCCTATATAATGAAGAAAGTTAATTTTTAAGGTTATGGATTTTAAGTATAAAATAATACACTATTTTTGACGAACTTTTATTAGTTTCACAATTCTATTAATACTTTTTAGGGTTCCGTAGCCAAATGGCAAAACGGAACCATTATGGATTCGTCAAGTCTGTCTTTCTGTCCGTCAGTGTGTCACAGCCACTTTTTCGGAAACTATAAGAACTATACTGTTGAAACTTGGTAAGTAGATGTATTCTGTGAACTGCATTAAGATTTTCAGACAAAAAAAAATGCGGTGTTACTTTAACCCGTCAATGGCGAACATATGAGACACAATAGATTTTCAATTGTTATAAATCTATATTGTCCCCGCGCCCGTTGATGGGTTAAAACCTTCGAGATCGAAGTTTAAAACTATAATGTCTCGTAAGATATTTATTGAAATCCAATGATTCCACGAGCAATTTTATTCAAAATTAAATAGGTACTTGTGATGAATATCTTATTTATTTCATTGATGCTCCGCTCTTATTGGTCGTAGCGTGATGTTATATAGCCTATAGCAATCCTCGATATAAAACGGACTATCCAACACAAAAAGAATTTTTCGATTCGGACCAGTAGTTACTGAAATTAGCGCGTTCAAACAAACAAACGAACTCTTCAGCTTTATAAATAGTATAGATAGAAGATAAGATTTTTTTTTGTTTAAGAAACGCACAAGACCCTTAGATTATAATATACTAGCAAAGACCTTTGATGAGGTAATTAGAATTACCTACTAGCGGTCGGCCTGTGGTCGACATTCGACCATAATTATTAACTAATATAGTACCTACCTATACTATAATATTGCAATAAATGAATTAATTATGATTATATTTGACATTCAGTAACACTATAAACAAATAATATTTATGCGTATGGTGTGTATGTGATGTTTTTTATTGATTTAATGTATCTTTTATGCACAATTTAAAAAAAATATTAGCAAGCTGCACTCCTTCTCTATAATATAAACTATTAGTGTGCGAAATTTCATGCTCCTCCGTCCGCGCAATTTTCGTCAAATGGGGTAGGTACAAATAAAGGGTTTTGCTTCACGTATTAATATTATATAGATTAGCGTTATCCAGTGTATAAATGCACAAAGGAAAATTTAGTACCTAATATAAATAGTAGAAATTTAGTAAATGATGCCACCGGCCACAGCCCTCACTCCTCAGATCACATTATATTTTCTCACAGTGAAAAGTATCCTACATGTTGACCCGGATAACCAGCTATCATTAAACCAAAATTCATCAAAACTTGTCTAAGCTTGTAAAATTATAGATTCGGCCTGTGTATCGATAAGTAGACCTACCATATTTCAAAAAAATCCAAAAAGAATTATATAATAGGTACAGATTCGACAGAGAATTTTGTTATAATTATGTATAGAATATGTAATTAAAGGAAAAGGTTTACAAAATAAATTTATAATATAAAACAATTATAATTACCTACATTTTAATTTGAATTTCCACAAAACATCAAAATGCAAAAAAATGATCATTGTTGTTGTTAGGGGCGCCATCTTTTAACATACGATATTACTTAGTTATTAAAAGGAAGGGAAGATCGTTCCATTACAACGTAGTACAAATTAATTCCGCCAAAATAATAAAGCGATATTAATACATTATAATACACATTCACTTTTTATTTTTCACTTACTTTAAGTAACTTTCTGAAGTTAGAAAATATGTTTTATTATATTATTTATTTAGTATTTTGAACTTTACATAAATATAAAAATTTATCGATACATTAGCGCTATCTATTTTCATTTTATTGCACTAAATACTAATTTCACTTTTGTTCGAGTTGCAACCCCATGATGATGCTAATCTTTAATTATTAGTTTAATAAGTCAGGCACACACACACACCGCCAAAGGTTTCTTAGCTTACTTACTTACTTGTACTTGCCGATTTAAACTAAATTAGGTATAACATACGTTATCTCACGGGTGTTGCCCCGTGACATAATTAATTAGATTAAAATACCTTTTATTGAAGCATGTTTTTTAATTCCTACACCATCCTATAACCACAATAACTGGTTCTATGGAACGATAAGGATAAAGAACGATAACGATAAAACTCTTGTTAAAACTTGAGACTTGAGAGATATATCAAAACTATATGTTAAAAAATTATCTTCTTCTATCTTCTTCTTTGGTCTTGACAAGGCTTACGGAAAAGTTTGCAATAGATAATAGTATACGTCTGTCTCCTAAGGTACCTTTAAAAACAATATTATCTTAGCTAATCGATGTGCGCGTTCACACAAAAAGTACTGGACCGATTTTAACTAATCTTTGTGTGGTGATATATTATTCCTAGGGTCAATATTCAGAATATGTAAAAGGTACAGTAGAGTGAAATATTTATTCTCACAGGAAAACACTATAGCTGGTTCTATAGAATAATCCTCATAAAAGAGGGTGGACCTTTATAGGAAATCATTCGTTGGTACATTTTAAGTAACTAGCGACTCACCCTGGCTTCGCTCGGGTTCGTCTTTAGGTGTAACCTCTTTAGTATAGTTTTAAAATGACGTAATTTCCATATAATATAATCGCGTAAGAAACGCTTTCATTCGACCGTTTTTTCTCCGATTCACTTTGCAAAACGGACTACCACGTAAAAGCCTTTTTATTTTTCGGTTTTTTATACAACCCATGACACTCAGCAATAACGTGGCTTTCTATTGGTGAAAGAATTTTTAAAATTGGTTCAGTAGATCCCGAGATTACCCCTTACAATTTAACAAATATACAAACACACAAACTTTACTTCTTTAGATTATTAGTATAGATATCATAAAGCCTTTAATTTTATTAAGGCAATATTATTAACAATAAAAACAATTGCTATTTCGAAAAATCAGGCGCTAAATTAAATTTGCAAGTTTTGTTCTATAAAAATAGAAAAAAACTATAAAATTGTATATTTGTCTTCACGAATGGCCAGCACTAATTAGGCACTAAATTAATACTAGTTTGATTTGATGATGTGCTATGCGGTTAGTGTTGTAAGAGGCAGACACTGCTAGCTTAATATAAAGCTGGCAGTGTTCTAATTTTTGATAAATCTACTGCAGCGTAAAATTTACTTTTTGCAGCATTAATTAGCACTAAATGAGCACTTAATTACTGCAAGTGTGTTATGTGGTTCTGCCCACTTGACATTGCTAGCTTAACATACGTGAATATTTACGAATCTATTATATCCAAATCGAAAGAAAATAGTAATTTACGATAAAAACAAATCGATAGAATTTGACTACTCGTTTGGCTCAGTTGGTAGTGACCCTACTTTCTGCGCCAGCGGTTGCGGGTTCGAGTCCCGCTGGGGGCATTCATTTGCTAACCACGAATGTTTGTACTCCAGTCATGGGTGTTTATATTTATAATATTTATGTATTTAAAATTTATATGTGTAGTATATCAACTATCTGGTATCCGTAACACAAGCATGTAACGTAGCTTACTACGGAACTAGATGGCGCTGTTGTAATAATGTCCCAACATAGAAAAACGAAGCTGGCCTTAATACGTAAGTATCAAAAAACATACATGTGTCGTGTATCTATCTGGTATCTATAACACAAGCCTCGTATTTAACCGTGGAATTAGATCGTGCTGTGTCTTAATGTCCCAACATATTTATTTCTTAATTACTAGCAATTCCCGCGGCTCCGCCCGCGTTCAAGCACTATTAAAAAATAGGGATTTGTTGTAGAAGGTAGGAAAGGGTTATAAGTATTTTATAATGCCAAAACTTGGTCTAAAAATAAAAAATAACAAATCTGGAGAGGGCCACCCTTATCACCTAGCGGAATAACAAATATCCTACGACCTATTCTCAGACCTACCTAATATACACAAAAAAATTAATAACAATCGGTCAAGCGTTTCGGAGGAGTTCGATAACAAACACTGTGACGCTCGATTTTTATATATTAAGAATATTATGGAGCCAAGAGTTAGATATAGTGAACCCTTTTATTACTACATATCTATATCTACTACTTAGTAAAAAACTCAAGTTTTTCACTCTTTAATTATAATTACGAATTTAGATAAAGCATTGTTAAAAACACGTTTTATTACTTGTTTTTCACACTATCATTATTTCTGTAATAATTTATGACTTTATTGTTGATAAAATTATTATAGTTAATTATTAAAGTGTTTAATTAATTTTGTATGAGAAAAAAAATATGTTGCTTTTATAGCAAGATTATACAGCTATTTCTACAAAGAATAAGATTTTTTTTTATATCTCCTTAATAAATTCTCATAGGCAAAGCCCAACTACAAAAAAATTTTACATGACATTGGTCTATACGTTTATAATGCAGGAGGAGAAATTTAAAAAAACCAAGAAGTGTATTAACTGATTTCAAAAAAGGAAGAGGTTATATGTTCCACAGTAACACTGTTGTTATTTTTTCTTCTTATCTGTTCTTTTGTCAACTGATTTGATTTTGTTTTTGTGTAGTAGCCATTGAGAAAGCTTACCAATAAAAAAAATATTGAAAAACGTAGTGATTTTAGGCGTAAAATGAGTGTAGCGGCGGTGAGAGCCACCAGCCGAAGATATGCGACTAAACGTAAAATATATTATATAAGTTATAACATTAGCTATCTGTGAGTGTCAAATTCCGTCAAAATCGGTCCAGCCGTTTCAGAGATTACCCGGAACAAACAGACGGACAAAAATTTTAAAAATTGATTTGCACATATGCATTTAGTGAAAAGTTGTTCATTGTGATTAAAAATATTATATTTTTATTTACCTACATGTACTTATAATGTCTATTTTGCTATTAAAAATGGGTTAAGAGATAAGCCACTCTACCACTGACCACCTCACATTGAGGTTTCAATGAACATAAATCAAATTTAAGTATTTACGACTTCGGAGCAGGTGATTTTAACGAATATTATAATATATTCATTTACATGATAAGTTATCGTTTAGTTTTTATTAATACGTTTTTTAAATCCATTTTTAAGTTAGTATGAAGTCAAATGTTAGGTGTTGGTTTTAATCTATTTCTGTCATTTTGGTTTAAAAGTAAATTACAATAAAATAATTTGCTACCAACGATTAGGCCTGATGATGAAGCTAAGAGGCCCAGCGTAAATAATTAGGACCTCGAGTATGCAGCATTATAACGAAAATTCTAACATAGTAAAATCAGTCTGTCTGTTATAGCATCACGAGAAAAAATGGGGCTTCCAGTGCTACCAACCAAATAGTTCTAAGTGGTAGTGCCATGCTTGTTACCTTCGGGTAGCAGCCGAATGGGCCGACACGCCCTGTATAGTACCACTCTCTCACAGAAGACCGGCGTGAAGTGGCAGCTATGCTGTCGCGTTTCGTCCGGTAAGTGAGAGTCCGGGAGGCCCACTCCTCATCCCTCTTCCCGTCCTTCTCCCTCCTACCTCCCACCCTCCCTTTCCTGAAAGGCCGGCAACGCATCGGCAAGCCCTGTGGTGTTGCAGATATCCATGGGCGGCGGTGATCACTTACCGTCAGGTGAGCCTCCTGCCCGTTTGCCCCCTTTGTCCCATAAAAAAAAATATGGATTGATTCATTCACTGTCGCTTTTTAATTGATGTTGTCAGTTTTCAAATGCTTTGTATCATTGCTATGTTATATTATGTGCCGTAGAGAAATGATGATATTAGAGATTTCACGAAATCCATCAAATTAACATTCATTAAAACACATCAGTTAATACAGCTACACCTATCACATTTTACTAGATTTAATCTAGTGAAACGAGATATCACGGGCATTTTATTAATATTTTATCATATCCCTAAACATTTTTAGTAAAAAGACGTAATTGACAATAATATTCGTCAATTTCCGTAAATTCGTGGTATCCCTAGGGACTTCGTGAAATCTCTAATATCCTCATTTCCCTAAGACATATGCAACTTATAGCCATACTCTACTTGTCTAGTTAAAAATAAACTAATTATTAATTAAAAAGATTATTGAAATCAAACCACAATCTTAAAGCATTTTAAAATAAATACTTTAAAATTATTAGTTACTTCACCAAAAAATCCCACTCGTAGTTCACTCTAAATAGATTATTTAGAAGATAAATTAGATCATTATATGGAAACACGTATACGTTGTTATTTTAATATGACTATAAAACGTATTAATGTCTAAACTAATTTACTACATTATATATTCGACGTAACACGAGTCCACTTAAGATTTTAACAAGATCGCTTCAATTTTGTTAGTTCCTAATTGAGATTGTTTGAGATAATAATAAAATGGAGTTGAAAGTGTAATTGGAACTTAACTAATTACAAAAGTAAGTGAGTAAGTTAAAGTAGAGAGAGTTAAAATGGTAGTAGACTGTTTTTTTATAGGGGTTGCAATGGGGAGTCCTTACTCCTTATATATTTTTTCTCTTTATTAGGTTTACCGAAATCTTTAAGTTTTATAAATACACAAAAAATAACATAAAAAAATATATTTAAAATCTATAAATATTATAAAACAAAGTCCTCCGCCGCGTCTGTCTGTCTGTCTGTTCGCGATAAACTCAAAAACTACTGCACCGATTTTCATGCGGGTTTCATCAATGGATAGATGGTTCTCCAGGAAGGTTTTAGTATATAATTTATCAAGTTTTTGTATTTGTTGGAGGTGTCGGAAAAAAATAAGCCGTCTGGGAGTTTTCAACGAAAACGCTGCCTAAAGCCTTTGAGATATAACAAAATGATGTATGGTGGAATTGTGTATCTTATATAGGTCTATAAAAAAGTCTGCGATGGAATATGCCTATCTCTTAAGGATAACATACCATATCGAAAAAAGTTAGAAAATTTTAAGAAGATTATAAAATTAACGGCGTTTGACGTATCATGTTATGACCATTGCCATGGTGCGTGCAATGGTAATTCATGTAATCAATACAAATATATACCGGGCGGTGCGAAGTAAACATATACAATACGTACCTAGGGACGAACCCGAGCGAAACGAGGGTAAGCCCCTAGTCTAAAATATAAAGAAAAATAAATAAATTTAATGGCACGTGTCTAGGCCTATATTCTGTAAGCACTCTCCTATCACTTGATACTTTTATCAAATACACTTTTGACACTTGTCCAATACAGCTGTCTTTCAATTGCAATCTCGAGTGATTAAAGACACTATTATATATAAAAAAATGGAAAAAACATATACAAATACATAAATACATACAATATAAAATACGAAGATATGCGACTAAACGTAACATTTTTCATACTGTCCTCTTGTTCTAATTGTAATTGTGTATGAACTTAACAACCGTCATACCACGGTCCAGGGTTTCGATTCTCGCGTCGCGTCTTCCTAAATGAGTTACTTGCTAGGTTCTTCATGTAATATTTAATTCATTATGGCTCAAAGTTCTGGCTCAAAAACCTTTATACCTAGATGGGCTTATATTTAGATATAGTTACTAATATCAAATATCTATTATAAAACTGAAGAGTTTGTTTGTTTGGTTGAACGCGTTATCTATGGTAGTGTTCATTTGCAAAAACATTGCCCCGAGCGGATTCGAACTCCCAACCCACGCACTAAGCCGTACCATCCAAACGATCATATTAATTTACAAAAAGCTCATAAACAGCCACAGTTTATTATGAAAATTTGAATAAACGATGTGAAACTTGTATTTAAATTGATTTATCTTCAAAATTGATCGCTAATGGTTTATTTTGTAATATTATACTGTAGTACAAACTTTAATATATATCGTATAATGCTTTAAAATCGCCATTTGCCGTTGATTCATAGGAATGAAGATTTTATGGGTGTAAAATGACGTCGAAATGACTATAAATAAGTGGACGCTATCAAGTGACATCGCGACATGGATGCGAGAAAATGGAATGCGGTACTTTTGATTTTTAAATTAATCATTAAAGACTTTTTAAGAGGTAAAACACTTCACTTTTCTAGATACTTAGATATAATTTAGTATAAAAAGCCAGAGAATATTGTACATAAATATTGTTCGGAAAATCTTATTGAAAAAAGTCAGTATTATACTTATTTTCAATCGTACATTTAATAACTTAATTAGAAACAATTATTACAAAAGTTGTAATAATTTTATACGCTTATGAATACATAAATTGGTTTAAAAATCAATACAGTTTTCGCAATTTCCTTTCAACTTATAATGCATTTTTTTACGGATTTATTTCTTATACCTACAAGTATTTCAAAGACTTCATTAATTTATGAATACTCCTCAGTTTCAACGGTTGTGCAAATTACTTAACTTTTAACCTGAACATTTAATGAACGTGAAGTCCGCCATTGGCTAGGGTCCTGAATTATGGCCTAAACTTACACGAGGTATATTTTAGGGGCACCCGTGATATAATTTGAATCTCTAATGCGATTATTTTAGTAATGGGTAATTCCTAAGTGTAGACTTTTCTCCAGCAATAGTTGTCATAGCAGTGCAGGGAAAATAGAAGTAGAACTTAATGCAATCCCATAAACATTATAAAAGGGAAAGTTTCGATGTTGTTTTATGTTTAAGCACTCCAGAGCAGGTTCGGCACATGTTACCTAATAGGTATTACCATTTACCATTTCATAGGTTTGATTTCATTTTTCCATAATTTTAGTGTAAATTATGTTGTAGTCATTTTATTATGATGGATAAGTCTAAAATAAGGAGACCCCTCCGTTTTGGTTTTAGCAAATTAAATATTTTTGCTTGTGCTTGGGAATATGATCACGCACTGACGTGAACCTGGTGTCCCAAGTAACTTGTTGTCTTTCATAATTGTCTGAAAAAAATTGCAATTATTTTCTAACGATTATGCAGGTAAATATGATTATTTCAAGTTAGCTCTTTCTTCTCGTGCCTAGTCCAGTTTTACCTTTTGAGCCGAAATCTAATTCGATTTTTAAAAATAGTGTCTATGTTATTCCTTACAAAATGAGTAATCTGACAGTGAAAGTCACGTGAAAATCGATCTAGCCGTCTCAGAGATTAGCCGGAAATGAGAGACAGAAAAAAAATTGATTTTTTTATATAAGTATAGTATATAATTCCATATGCATTTAGTAAAAGCTGTTATTGTTGTTACAAACAGACACTTCAATTTCATTATCTGTATAGAATACATGGTCTTCATCTCCTACAATGTATTATACTTATCTCGTACAATGTAACTATCATCCACATAATAAAATATATCTTAAAAACATAGGCAAAGTATCGTTTTGTTTTATTTATCCTTGAACTTTGTTAAACCTAGCCACTATCTTACATCTCTTGAAAATTCATTGCCATCATCATTGTTTTACTTTAGAGCGCCATAAAACCCAAACTAGCCTAACTAATAGGCATTATATATGCGAATATATAATTTTAATTCGTTTATCACCTCTAAACGCCTCAACGAAACTATGAAATGTCCTATAATAATAGCCTATGGGCTATGGTTTTTGTTATGTTTTATTTAGTAATTAATTAGTTATGAATACATAGATTATGCATAGCTTTTCATCAACATGATATAAAAATGGAAACAAAAATCAAAACGGCCTAGATTTCTTTACAAATTATCATAATTATTAACAATTACAAAATAGTACACTAAATTACATATCGTTCAGCCTGTTTCAACGTCGAACAGATGAATACTAGCTCTCCATCAATACAAATGGGTTTTAGCCCACTAACCTGGCCAAGTGTTGGTAGGCGGACTTTAAATGTCTTTCAAACACTTGCTAGGGTCTCTCTGACCTGCTGATTTTTTCGCAATGTTTTTTTTCATAATTCGCACATGAAAATATGAGGGTTAAAACACCTGGATTTGAACCCGCTTCACTCGGCTTACAAAGCAAGAGCGCTAACACTGGGTTATCACCGCCTTTTACTATTTCATTACAAATTATGTATAATATATTATTTTTATGAAAATATCTAGAAAAGCTTTAAAAAACACTTTCTAAGCTAGAAAGAGTCCCTCGAGAGGATGAAGGCCTCCTCTACAGATTTCCAAAGATATTTATTATTATTTACTGTATTCATTCGCTGTGATTCAGCCCCGTCTATTACGTCGTGTACCCACAATGTGATAGATCTACCTGTCTTTCTAGTATCTGGCAGCTCAAGATTATTCTGTAAGTTCATCTGGTAACTGTCAAACGAGGTATATGCCCAGCCCAGTGTCGGATTACATTTTATGAAAGAAAAACTGACTCAAATATCAAATTTCGGTTTCGGGTGCACTTTCTGTTCCTTATCATCATCATACTCTGGTGGGACGACTGTTCGACACGACCAGTGAGAGTTCAGGCGCAGTACCGACGGCTTTGCGTGCTCTCGGAGGCATAAGGATGAAACACCGCCAACTTCCCAACTCCGGGCTGTTGCTGAGGCTAACGAAACAAAAAGACTCAATAACTAAACTTGGCCCGACCCGGGGCTCGAACACAGGGCTTAAATAAAAGTAAAAAATAAGCTTAGGTAGTTAGTATATCTATATTCTGTAGGAATCAAGTCATTCACACATCCCTATTGCTTAACATTGTTGAACAATAGCAGTCTGCGCCTACGCATTCACTTAAAATATAATATACAAACAAAAATCAACTTAATCCTTAAGGCAATAAAGTCTACTTTCAACGTTACTTTTATATCGTGATTTAGTATAATCGATTTAAAGTGATAAATGATCGCCCAAAGACACTTATTTACAAAATCGGATAAATCGTAACATTTATATTATAATACGATACAAATGGCTATAAAATGCAATTTTAAATTTAAACATCAATTAAATAACGAATAAAAATCGATTTTACACAGATTTATGTCAAAGTGTAAGAGGTATTTGCATTTTGGAAATGATTATGGTAGTAACGGATTAAATCGATATTTATATTCGTTTATTATGAGTTAATCTAATTATTGATCTCCTCAACCTCGCATCTTTTCAAAAGACATGTGAAGTCCGTCAACCTGCACTAGGCCAGCGTGGTGGACTATGACCTGATCCCCCTCATATTGAAGGAAGACCTTTAAAACGTACCGCTTGTATTTATCGTACCGTATAAGTAATTAGTAAAATTTAATGTTATTGAACTAATTTTATTTTTATTTAACTAATTTACCTAAATAAGTTAGAATGTATCTTTATTAGTGACAAATATCTTATTCAACCGACATTTTATAACTCCTCATCATTAAATCACAGTTTAACAAAGATATTTATTTGAACAACCACAAGTAATAATTCTACAAGCGCATTTAATAAAGATGTTACATCGACTATAGTGTATGGTGTGCGCTTGCGCAGGCGCATACGGCACGTCCAATTATCATGTGAACTGCAGGACTTTTTCACTTTTTAAGCTAAAATAGTGTGGATTTTATACTTTACGATATATTTCTTCAAATTATTTTATTACGACAAACGGAATAAGATTATTGTTGATTATAAAAATAAAAAATATGTATTTATTTATGTATATACATATGTAATATGTAACTACTAACTAGCAAACACTTAGGTCATATTATTAAGGGATATCTCTATGATATAATTAAGGGAAATGATGAATCAACTATGCAAATAAAAAAATACGTAACTGTGTAGGTGCTTATGCCTAAATATGATTTTTATTACATTGTTTTTTTAATACATTTTAAAGCCTTATTTTTGTACTTGAATCACTAGAATAGAACAGTATGCAAAAACACTATTAATCTATAATATTTATCTATTTAGCCTCAAACAAAATGATATTATAACAATACGAATATTAAAGAATCCCTTCCACACTGGGCGAGCTCGACAGACGGACAAACATTTATATTAAGCAGAATAACTTATCTCGGTTATCATAATCTAACAAAAGATCACAATAGAGTGTTACAGCATCATCAATATATTATGATATAGTGCGATGAAGAAACTTTGATACTTAAATTCTTTTTTTTTTGTTTTTATTTAAAATTGTAGGCGCCCTTTTACATTTACAGCCACATAATATGTAAATAACGCTTTTATAATGATATAATTTAAATTATCTTATAAGTTATTAAAAAAATCTTTGAAATACAGATCGATTACAAAAAAATGCTAATAACAGTACCTGTATAATAAATACAATATAAAAATGCTTGCAAATTGATTTACTTATTGAAAGAAAAATATACTTATTTTTTAAAAGTTTTGACGTTACAAATTAATCACGTGTCATACCAATACCAAGTATCAAGATTATGCATACAGCACCCAGCAAGTTACTTTGGAGGTGTGAGTTGTGAATTACGTCGCAGCGGGAAGTTCCTCGAAATGATGCGCCGATAGTGCGCCAACGCTTAGCCACTGATGGATAGATTGTTGATCTACTTGCCTCATCCTTATGACTCAGTGATTAAAACCTCTTTATTATACGCTAGAGGTTCGATTACTTAGATTCTTGTGAGTGGTTTTGTACGACACTAATTTTATGGCATGAATCTCTGAATTTTACTAAACATATCGGATAGTAAAATTGTTAATCGCATCATATGCAGTCAAATTTTGGGTATTTTTAGGTGTTGCCCAAAGAAATTGAGTTAAGGTGCTCTGAAATTGAAGAATTCGGGAAAAAGTTAAAATGTAACTTTATTAAAATTGATGTGAGTTAGCAGAAATTTATTGAAAATAAACTAATTTCTAAGTAAATATTGCTAATTAATATTAAGTATGTATTTGTTTATATTTGAATAAGCATTGTTTTTGAATAGAAGAAAGAGAAATCACTTCATAGTAAATATAAAAACAAAGTCGCTTCCCGTTGTCTGTGTGTCCCAATGTACTTATGCTTAGATATTTAAAACTACGCAACGGATTTTGACGTGGGATTTTTAATACATAGAGTGATTCTAGAGGAAGGTTATAGTAAGTATATTGTCAAGTTTATGTATACATTTTCTAGAGGAAACCGTGGCTTTGCTGGTGCTAAATCTAGGGACGAGCCCGAGCGAAGCGAGGGCAAGTCGCTAGTAAGAAATATTTAACCTGTTGTTACATCAACCTGATCCCATTTTCAATTTGTTATTTCATATTATATGGTTATAATAATCGATTACATATTTAAAAAGTTTTAATATAATAAAAATCGATATTACCATTGATTTGATTGAAAAAAAGTTGGATGTATAGGTGTGAATGTGAATCATGTCACAACGGGGAGTCCCCTAAACAAAAACGATATGCGGAACACTGCCGTCTGATTGATTGTTGATACTGACATAAGTTATGATTTAGTTCACGCATGCTTAATCCTAAGGATACTTAAATTTATATATTAGCT
The DNA here is from genome assembly GCA_951802675.2 of Boloria euphrosyne. Classification (NCBI taxonomy): domain Eukaryota; kingdom Metazoa; phylum Arthropoda; class Insecta; order Lepidoptera; family Nymphalidae; genus Boloria; species Boloria euphrosyne. The sequence continues at coordinate 1,848,402 of OX637893.1, forward strand.
GTTACACGCGACTCTGTCTTTAAAAAGGCCATACGAATGTTAAAATAAAATATGGATTATTAATAAAATTTTAAATATTATAATAATGAAAAGATTTATTTTATACCAGCTAACTAGGAACCCGCGGCTTCGCTCGCGTTAAAACTACAAAAAATATTTTTGGCTTTATGCTATTATTTACAAGGTACCAATTTGATTCCCTATTTAAAATTCCACCCTTCATCTAAAAGGGGTACTCTATAGAATCAGTTATTGAGTTTTCCTGTAACAACAAAACTTGTAGTAAAGGGTATCATAAATATTAACCCTAGTTATAATCTATAATTGCACAAAGTTTAGTTAAAATCGGTTCAGTACTTTTTGTGTGAACGCGCACATTGATTAGCTACGTTACTGTTCTAATATGTATAGATTTAAAATCTATTTAAGGTAATAGTGGATACTGTCAGTGAGTCAGTCAGATTGATGGTTAAGCGCTTTCCTCGTGAAATGAGCAAATTCCTTACTGTTCTTGACAGATAGAATAAGACGTTAGGCCTCATGCTTTGCAAATGGCAAATGTAAACAGTTTACATATTGGAATAAATAGCTTTTGATGCTGTGTTAACGTTTTTAAAGTTTAATTTTTCCAGTTCTGTGGTATCTTCAGTATATTTGCATAGGTACGAGGTTTTAGATTAGAAAGCGTATAATGTAATGGAATTGTCCTCCACAAGTGATGTCATATTTTTTAAATCAGTAGTTAGTTTCTTAAAACGCGTTTACCTCTGGATCTAATTGGCAGATATGAAAAAAAAAATACCAGATAGTTCAAACACTTCACACATAGAAGTTTATATAAATTAAAATTATACATAACTCGAACTCGAACCCACTAGCATAACAAGTAGCTTCACTACAAACTGAGTCAAACGTGTTAACGACATATAGCCTAATTTATAAAAGAAAGTATAAAGAAATAAAACTGAAAGGCCGAAACTAAAACATAGATAGATCACATTAAGTTAAATCAAGCAAGCACATGGTCCGACACCATGACACCTTACACCGCCATTACTATACTATAAATAAAGCTATTAGATAATAAATTAAGCACTCGTAGACATTAAAAAGAAACATATATTAAATCACAGCGGTGTCGACCCTAATCGTCTTAAGATTTTTCGTCAATAGATAGAGTTTAGTTATTTTAATATTGTTTAGTGATAAATAATTTATTTTGAGTAAATTTTCTAGAAATTACCATTATACCATTACATTAGTATTCGAAGACAAATGGCAAAACAACAGAATATAGTCCACCTGACTGAAAGCGGTTGTCTAATATAGAGGTATGCATCTTTAAAGAAGTTCGTATACATTACTCTCAATATGTTTCTCAAAGATGTTATATTTTCCCGAAGTAAAAAGTAACAAATAAAATCCTATAATGCGGTTAGAGATAGACAAGGATTCTAAAGAAATTCTTTTTATTTATAGAGCATATTAACGTCAGTTTAAAAAAATTAAAAAAACTATTTAATGTTAACAGATTTTAGTTACTTTAAACTTTGTTATATGTATAGAAGATAATTCAGTTACAAAATATTATATCCACCTAATAAATTAAAATCAAAATAGAAAAAAATAATCTGAAAATTAAAACCGAAAAAAAATATATACGGCGAGTGTGTAACAGACCAAGCATTTCATTGGAATGTTCGACCGCGGATAACTCAATCTAACACTATACGCTATGCTAATGTGGGAACGATTCCCTTGAAATGTCTTTACATTTTATTTAACTTTTACTACTCTGCCCATTGAATTGTTATTATCTAATCTGTATCTCAAGTCCAATTTACCATCTCAGCTAGGTAGTGGGTTCAGTGTGAAGTCGTATTAAAATCATACTATTTCTAATGATAATTATTAATTCTTGAGAAGATTATAATTATACCATTAACAAGATAATTGAATTGAATCACAATCTTCAGTCTTCGCTGAAGTATTAGCTGACCAATACGTCAGCGAAGTTTTCCTTTTCTTTAAATTAAACTACAGAGAGAAAATTAAGAGTTCTCACTCCACTCTCCATTCTCTATCAATATCATTTTTAATAAGAATCATCACTATTATTTCCTTATCTGATAAAGACGTCTTGCTCAAACAGAGGTAAACCGTAAAATAAACAATTGTAACAAAATACTTCTAGCTACCCTCTAAATATACATGTCTACTTACTGTATACAAATGACATCAAATATATTAAAAAGCCAAGCCATTCGATATGCTTAATGAAATCTGATCGCGCCCTAAACATTACAAAAAGTTTACATCTCCATAGAACGTATTCAAATCCCAAACAAATAGAAATCGAAATAAATAACTTAAATGTATATACTTATATAAAAAGGGTTGTTTTCTTATGGTATTAAATGAGCTTTTCTTGTATAGTGTATTCAGACCTTTTTTAACGTCCCACAGCTGGGCATTCCTATAATACATGAAGGATCAGGCCATAGTCCACCACGCTGGCCTAGTGTGGGTTGGCGGACTTCACATGTCTTTCGAGAACTTACTAAATTCTCTAAGACACTGTAAGACAAGTGGTAATCATGTTAGAAATGATTCGCACATGAAAATATCAGAGATCCGAAATTTGAACCCGCTTCACACGATTTCCCAAGCGAGCACATTGCCACTGGGCTACCATTTTTTTTTCTTTATATAATATGTAAGTATTTATATAAAATATATTTTAAAACCATAAAAATTAACAAAAACGCCCCAGAGTTTGTCACCAAATATTTGCTACAGGCTATTTTAAAAATTAAAGCCCCTAGTATGTGAAATCGGTTAAAAAATGTCGATAAACACTCGCTTTTATATATTACTAGTAGATAAACAAGATCTACATTAATAAATAAATATTTCAAGGTATTACTAAAACAATTTTGTCTCGCGATTAATAAATGTAACTGTTACAATTTATACATTTTTATGTTAATGTTCACGCATCGAGACGTTTATTTCTTATTTAAGTTTGTTTTACTTAATGCTGTATCGTAATTGAAACTGGTGGCATTACAAAATATCTGCTCGTATATATTATACGATATGTATTAACATACAATTATTTTACTGTCAATTTGTTTGGCTTTACCAGCCAAATTATGAAAATAATAGTAAAAATGTCTTGGCCACGGCGGCCAATCTCATTGAGAACAGCCAACTGCGAGATATTATAGAGCAGACAGTGCTTAGTGCATTCTCTTTTTCTGTCACTCTCATACTCCGGTGAAACGATTGCTCGAAAACTCAATAAATAAAATTTGCCCGACGCAGAACTCAAACTCTGAATACATCACCAAGGAGAGAAAGAAAGGCTGAAAGAGAAGAAAAGAGCGAGATGAGAAGAGTGAAAGATTTAAACGATCGACTCTGATTTTAATCGAACCTACGTCCGTAACTTAACCGACTTTAAATTATATGATTCTTCTTTAATGAACAAATTAGGTCCCTTAGACACTAGGAAAAAAAACACCCCTTACAGTGTAATATTTCTTTGCCTTTCATATATTTTATCTATGCTTATATCATATAAGATCCATTTCATGTATATAACTTATATAATGTACTTTACTATATTGATCAGAAAATAGGTACACTGTAAATATCCACCAATCATATAATATGTATATAAAGTCTCAAGTGTCAAGTTATTTTCGCTTATGTAAAATAAAACAATATGTTAAACTTTCTGAAGAATAAAGTGTGACTTCCTATTATACAGTATTATATAGTATTATATATTATATTATATACAGTATATTATACTAAACAGTATTATAAATAGATAAAAAAATGCTTACATTATATCCAACTTATCTATTTCTAAAAATACTCGTAAAAGCGATATTTTAAACACATTTATATCTTCATATTTGAAGGGTACAACAAGCAGGGGTAAAACAAGCAATGTCACAAAAAATTCAACTAGTTGAAATTTATGAATGTAATGTTAATTAAAAAATAATGATTTTGTGACATTCCTCGTTTTGCCGCTGTACCGTTCAATTTCCTTTTGACAAAAACTACGTTACTAATTACCATTAATATTTTGGTTCATAAATTTTACATATAACATTAGTTTGTTAGTTGTTAATTTGGTATACATATATTATACCAGGTATCCGCCTGTCGGTAATGGCCGAGACGTACAGACAGACAAATTTATAAGCCGCCTCTAACGAGATGTAAAGTGACTCCACGTAGAGATGGATGCAAATGATATTTTGGTATTTTCATCATTCTTAAATTGTTTTAAAAATTTATATAATATAATGGTATCTTAAGAATTTTTGTATTTTTGTATGCTTCTTAGAGTTTTGAGAAACGGATTTCAATAGAAATTTATGTTTTACAAAATTAAAATGCAGAAATAAATATAAGTACTTATGAATTGTTATGATTTTTAAACTGCTACATTAAAAAATTGTCAATGACAAAAGTATACTAAATTAAAATACAAGAAAATCATAAACTACCTACATAATTAACATAAAAAATTGTTGTATTAAATTTTAAAATTTAAATAAGAAATACTAATTTTGTAATTGGACTCGCTTACTGACTTTTTTATTTATTTATATTTTATATAATATGGAAGCAAAGGTGTTCCGATAAAAGTATAGGATAACAAACGATTGATAATAATAAGTTCATAACCGCTAAAAGTTTCCGATGTTAAAGTTTTACACTATAATCACCTAGTTCAATCAAAATCAATACAGCCAATGAAAGTAAGACTTTGTCTTTAATATTTAAATTATAATTGATGTAGGTATAATTCAAAGTAATTTAAATCAAAACATAATAAATAAAAATAACACGTCCCTATTTCTTACCACGAAGCGTGTAACGAAGTAAAATAAAACAAGTGTTAAGAGCAAACAAATAAACACACGGAGTAATGTGCAGGTGTGAATGAACATTGGGCTGCCGGGAACGAGACGGATGCATTGTTTTATTGAAGTGGGAGCGAGATAAAATATAGCATTAATTTGAACCGATACAAAAATCGATTTTTCTGATTCGAATATTGAAAAATATTGTAAAATTATAATTAAGTGTATTATATTTATTTATTGATATTAATATGAATATCGATATTTACTTACCCATTATTTAATAACTGGATATTATTAAATTCAGTTTCAAGCTTTATTAGTTTAATGCTAGCTCTACCTTTGCGCGAGTGAAAAACAGATTAAAAAATATATAGAGGCCTAGACAGTCATCACTCTAATTTCAATAGTTTTGTATTCAGCATATTTTTTTGTAATGAGAGATTTCATTATCCTCTAGCCTTAACTGGCCATTCTAGACTACGCATTTTTATGGCAGGCATACTGGAATTTTATTATATTTTTAGTAAAGATACCAAATAGTTAAGTTACATTTAGCTAGTCCAAGCATATATGTAAAATATTATACTACTTAGTTAGTTAATATTGGGGTTCTTTTTGACATAAGTGCACTAGTGTACTATTATAATTTATAGCACAGTGTAAAGAATAGACTAGAGTGTAAAATATACCGACAATATATAATAATTAGTACTAAGTACTAACGTTAACTAAGGAATGCTGTCTTTCGATAGTCTTAAACGAACAATGGTCGTTAAAGCAAATTAACTTCCACGAAATCTGGTTTATTAGCCGCTTTCTCATAAGTCATAATTTATTTTTCCTTTAATTCATTCCAAAAAGTAGATTACACGTTTCTATTTGATATCTTCGCAAAATATCATTTGATTATTTAGAATTTGTATAGTATTCAGCCCTATTCACCATCCCTCCCTTAAATACCATGGGATTTACATGTATTTCGAATCGAAAACTCGCTAGCTTCTCTCAGACATGCAGGTTTCCTCACGATGTTTCCTTCACCGTAAGACTAATGGTAATCATGTTATAAATGAATAAATAAAAATCTCTAAAAGTAAATTAATTACCATTTAATGATTTTAAAGTCAGTAAACCTTCTTTACTTAATTTTATACAAACATCCGGTTAATTTGAACAAGATTACTATAAAAAATAAAAAGATAATATGATACCGTGTGATACCTTCGTTTCTCTTTTCATATCTTTATTTTTAATCGAAATAAAAATTAATGAATTTGCCGTAAACCTCGATCCGTAATGTCACAGGTTAACAGAGTAATAAGCTTCGACGCGTATTTACGTAAGGCAGTATACATACGTGCGTTTGTTCATCAATTTTTTTTTATTTTTTTTTTACATTTTACAACCTTATTTATTTATTTTTTAAAATGAGCTAATAACGTACTTGTTGTTGTCACGTAGGCACATTATGTACACACAGTCTCTATATTAACTCTGTTTAATCTAGACCGAGGTATATAGGTAGGTGTATATATACGTTTACAGATCTGAGGTTTTGTGATCGCGAGCCACATTAATTTAGTAAAACTTAAGAGGCCAAGCACACAAATCGTAGTGAATTAACTATCTAGTATCCATAACACAAACCTCGTAGCTTATCATAGAACTAGATGCTGCTGCGTGTTAAATTTGGGACATTACATTTATTTATTTAATATAATGCGTGCCATATTATCTCCTTTGCAGAGTGTGATAATTCTAATCTATCTAATCTTTGTGACATTAGCTACCATGACAGAAATAATTATGTGGACACTACCTTTTTTAAAATATACATACATAACAATATATTCAAAGGGAATGATATAGAATTTAAAAAGAATAATTTTTTTTTTTTTGTAAATGTTGCATTATAGGTTTTATGCATAATCTGTTTTTACGAATTATATTTCCAATCCGAATAGGGTGTTCAATGCAAATAAAAACTATGCAGTATGTAAATTAATTTTAAAACGTAAAAAAAAAAGTCCGTGCATTCTTAACCCAAAATGACCATAAACTTAGAAAATAAGAAAAAAATCATCCACCCGTGTGTAATCGCTTAATTCAAGTCAATTTTACGATTTTATTAAATTTTATCTCCACCAACTTTATTATAAAATTATTGAAGCAAATGATCATTTTAAAGTATTTACAATACCGCAGTAAAATGTGACGTAGATGTACTAAGCATGCCTGAGTGTTTCGAAGTTTCAAAATTGTCGAAATCATCAATTTTACAGAATGTATGTTCAATTATATGAACTTCTGCAATTATAGTATTAAATATCATCTCATACGAAATATTGTAAATTCAAAAATTTGGATAGATGGTTAGTTACTCAATAACGCCAGATCGGCTGAACGGATATGAATGAAGTTTTATATCATAAAAATAGTCTCGAATCCGAATATCAAAACATACCTTGATTACATTTTATCCGAAAAATATACGATTTCCGTGAGTTATATGTTTTTATTTTTCACAAAACAAGGAATCGACTGTTTATTCGAAATAAATAAAATCGTTGAAATTCACATTAAGGGACAATTTGCTTATAGGGGAATGAAATTTTAGTTTTATGTTTTTCTAATTAGGTAGGTACTTAAGTTGTATTAAAGGTTAACGATACATTAGTAGTAAAATATAAAAAAATATCTACTATGTAGGATGTATCCATGGGATTCATCCATGGCTTATGGGGATTTAGCCGCGTTGTCATAGTAGAGGTTTACGGGAGCGAAGACAATAAGCAAATGGTGGCCGACTTTGGTGGGCGGTGTGCCATGCGAGTTGCTCCTGGTACTTCTCTCATATCAGAGTGGACTGTGGAGTAACCCCGCGGCTGTGTGGACTTTCGGCAGACCTGCCGTTAGGCGTCGTAGTTGAATGCGCAAGCGATGGGGAGGGTTTGTCGGTTTTTGGAGGGTAGTATTTTCTTTTTTAACCTGCTTACTACAGGTAGCGTGCGTAAATGTATTTGCCAACATTAAAGAAAAATAAGGGGGTGTAGAAAATTCGGTGTGATTGCTAAGAGATTATTTTTTAACATCGCCATAATCGTCTTATTAAGCTTATCATTTTCATGCGTAATCATTAACTTTACTTTTTAATATACGTTGGCTGAACTGACGTTAATTATAAAAACAATTTCAAATTAAAAATGAATAAAAGAAGTCCGCTAAAACGTCAAACCCTCATTACGATACGAAATATAATTTGGACAGTGAGTTTATTTGCAGTAATTACCTGTTTTTAACCTACCATCTAATTAAATATTTCCTTATTTTATGATCTATACATATACTTACCTAAGTATTATAAAATTGTGAGTTGAATTTTTTCATGAAATATGTTTTGGAATTTTTTTAAAAAAATCAATCAAGATCAAGGTATCGATAAAAAAAGCCAACTCTATAGATTTTTTATATACATTTATGCATATATTTTATATTTTATTAAATATTTTACTTATATATTATATACTATGGGTACTAAATTGGGTTTATTTTTTATATATTTTATAAATATTGTCTGTTTGTCTGTTTGAGAGCATAGAAATGGACAGATTTTATTGATGTGATGATTGCTTGGTGCTTGATTGGTTATCCGGATCAATAAATAGGAAACTGCGGATCAATAAATAGGAGGCGTTCGTCCTGTATAGATCTTTTCATAGTAAAACGTATCCTACATGTTGATGATGGATAACTAAGTTATCAACCAAACTTTATCGAAATCTGTACAGTGATGTTCTCTTAAAAATATCAAAAAAACTATAGATTCAGCCTTATTCCAAAAAATATTTAATGTAAATGTAACTTACATTGTACAGTGTACATGTAACAACTAGAAAGCTTAATTTAACGAACTTCGATCAAATAAACTTCTTCTTTGGTCAAAAATTACGATAGTGTGACTTACAGTTATTACTAAGATGATAATGTGGAAATTTTAAAAAATATTTAAAAAAAATTCCTTTTACAATAACTTTCTTTTTCGGAGAATAAAAACGTAACTATAATAGATAATAAATAAGTATTCAATTCATGATTTGCAGAATCTGTCGAACTGAAATATTCGATAAAAAATTTGTCAGCGTTGCTCTAAATATTGTTGTTATTTATACATGTACCCATTACAATGGAAAAAAATATTTATATAATTTCAATTTTTATTAAGTATATGTATTTTTGTTAACATTAGGTACTGTTTATGTAGGTTAGTATTTTGTTTAGTAAGTTTGACTTTCCACAGAGGTCATTAATCGATACATAAACTTCATGTATTACACTACATCGTTAAAATTATAATTTATATCATACTAGTTCTTTTCTTCGGCTCCGTTCGCCTAGTTTGTAATATCACCATAGTTTGGTTTTAGCATCGAATAGGTCTTAGCCAAAAATTTGTATGAATTAGAGATAGATGAAATCAATGAAGAGATCCGACAGCGAACCAAAGTCATCGACATAGCCCAAAGAATTAGCAACCTGAAGTGTCAGTGGGCTGGCGAAATAAATATCGAGTAACTCGATTGTTTCGAATACCCATTTTGCTTACGTATCGGTTTTTGATAAGTTCTAAAATACATTTATTTTATTTCTTTAATTGACAAACTAAATATTCTACGTGACACTGGCGAAGTAATCTGTGCTCAACTGGCACGCTTGAAGCCATTAACTAGAGAATTGAATTGAATTGAACTTAATAGGGCTACGCTAATATTTTCTTCTTTTTGATTTCCTAAAACTACCCTAATGAAAATCACATTTGATGCAGAGCCGATAACCGATGGAGAAGAAGGGTTCTAGAGTGCAGATCACGGCTCAAAATGCGTGTTGGACTTCATTCAGCTAGGTGGAGCAACGATATACGCATAGTGGCTGGCAGCGGTTGGATACATAGAGCTGAAGATCGAGCTCAGTGGCGTGCCATAGGAAAGGCCTATGTCCAGCAGTGGACGAAAGCGGGCTGAATATTATGATGATTATGGAAGATATTCTTTCATGTTAATTCTGATTCTCTTTACAATATTACCTTAGTGAAAAGTAGAGAAATTAAAAGTTTTAATGCATGCATGCATTGTGATTTGTAATATTTTCTTGTTATTAAATATTTTTTAAATATAAAAATTATATAGTCATACATGTTCAAAATAGGTTACTCTTTGTGAGATTAGTACCTACAATTTAATTCCTAAGCCCTATTCTCATTATACATGTTTATTTTTTTACGTTAAATTTTTTTTTTAAAATCCATACGCTATAAAAGTGAAAATTCCAGAAATTCATCGCAAGTTATATCGAAATGCGAACAGCGCGTGTTTAAATCTCGACTCCGTCACAATAACATTTTATTTTATATAAATTGCTTTCAATATGAAATGGACCACGGAGTATTTGCAATGAACTGCTACTACACGTTTGTATTATATCGTTGGTTATTATTTTTTATTTCGTAATAGAAACTCATTCAACTAAACCAAGCTTTACTTCTCAAATTTTATAGAAATATATCGGAAAAAATATATGTATTTACTATTTTCCTTTTATTAATCAAAATAGTTTATTATTAATTAAAATTCTTTATTAATTCATTGCTATAACAAACCATACATGTTTTAAATTACAAGAATTTTCCTCCTGCTCCTTCTGCGTAGTTTAACAGTAAGTTATTAATTAATAATATGTTCTTAATGCTAGATCATCCATAATTTTAAGCTAAGTTGAGTGAAATATAAAAAAATATGAATATCAGACTGGTCGTTCTAGAGATTACCGGGTACAAATAAACAGACAAAGTCTTTGGCTGTTTATATTAGTAAACTAATACGTAACTACGTAACCAACTTTATAATTTATTTTAATTTTTAAAGAAATAACTGACATGCATTCCATTTTCGTTATTACGTATAATTGCATTTCGCCTTCGCATATTTTTATTAAAAATTTAAACAATAAATTTGAATTGATTTTGGTGTAGAGTTAAATGTAGATCGTTATAAATAAATATCGAGTGACTCGATTGTTTCGAGCACCCATTTCGATTACGTGTTGTAGTTGACAATTCCAAGAATATCTTTCATTAGGCTTTTTTTAACAAACAACCTACCTGAACGAAAATCGATTTACTTATTATAATTTGTGATATTACATAAAAAGACATTTGTTTCTTCTCGTATTTTTAATTTTATATAATAATATGTAAAGCTGTGAAAAGTTAAATTAAGGTGAGTCGTTAAAAATAAATATCGAGTGACTCGATTGTTTCGAACACCCATTTTGCTTACGTATCGGTAGTTGACAAGTTCTAAAATACATTTATTTTATTTCTTTAATTGACGAACTTGATAATGCTACGCTAATGTTTTCTTATTTTTGGTTTCCTAAACTACCCGAAAGTAAATCGATTTACATTGTATAATTTGTGACTTTATAACAAACGATCTTTGCCTCTTCTCCAATTACGCGCGATATTCCAGAATATTTATTTTTAGTAATGTAATATTTGTAACGTATACTTTTTACATATTATTGATTTTATTTTTAATTTTAAGAAGTGAAAATTTTAAGATTCATTTTTATATGTCACAATAATAATACATCATTCGCGCTTGAGCCATCTGCGGAGTTAAGGGCTTAGGTAAGCGAGTGGTAGCTTTATCGGCACTTTATTCAAAGTCCACGCTACGAAGACGCTACCTACGCAATGGCAGGTCACAGAGATATTGTAAAGCAATATTGTAAACAAATATAATTTTAAAAGAGCAACTGTTGAGTTTCTCGACGTGTCTTCTTAGCAGAACTGCCTTCCGAGTCGGTGGTTGATCCCTTTCTTCGTTGACCAACATACTTATATTTAGTTTAAATTTCAAAAATGTTAAATTAACGATTCAAACTTGTTCGTCTATTAGAAAAAAATATAGTTTGATTTTATTGATTTAAAATCAAGATGGCAATACTAAACTAGGCATAGTCCAAGTTCTTTTATAATGATAAATAGGTGAACTTATGATAACTATATTTATACTGTACCTAAAAGAATTTACTGTGAAAGCTTAAATATGTACTTAGATATATTTATATTGTATGCTTATAAAGTTTCGAGGAAGGTCACCAAGGTCACCTCGCGCTGTCTCCAGGTCTTTATCAAGCCTTGTCTTCTCCATATTCTTCATATATACTGCCCTGTGTAAATCTCCAATAAAAATCTCTGTAAGCGTTGCAATGAAACACCGATCGACCAACAGATAAAACGCCGAAAATGGAATTGAATTGGCCACACAATCCAAAGTGACCCCTAACCCATGTGGTTAGGGTCCGAGGCAAGCCCTAAACTGGAATCTCCAAGGAAAGCGAAGACGTGGCCACCCTAGCAAACCTGGCGTCGCTCAATCATTGCAGAAACGAAGGCAATAGGAAAGACCTGGACGACATGATGCACGCAGCTCTAGACCGACCGAGATGGCGACGCACTGTAGACACCCTCTGCTCCATTTAGGGGAGATAGGACCCTAATGATGATGCTTATACAGCTTATACATTTTACCTCTGTTATTTTAAATTATTACTTTATTTATAGGTACACTACAAAATACTCTTTCGCAAAACTCGAAGCACACCTGTTCTGAACTTAAACGACTAATATTTAATATTTTAACAACTTGAGGTGGCATATAGAAATGACTTGTTATAAATTCTACAAGTTTATTTGTATAGTCATAGTCATAAGGTCTGAGCGATATCGATACTCATTTAGCATATGAAATCGATTCCCTTAATTTTCATGTTTTTGTGTAATAAAAAGTAGGAAAACGTCAGGCTTTAAAAAAAACAATACTTAAATGAAAAGTATAGTGACATTTAGATTTTTAAAAGCAAAGTTTACAGTAGTTATACCGTTTTTTTATAGACAAATTTATTAATTATACTCGTTGTAAGTTATTAATTATATGATATTTAAAATGTTATAAGGTGTTTGTTTACTTGTCCTTCTGTCACGTCGAAATAATCGTCGAACAGATAGTTCAGGACTAGAGAGCGACATAGGCAATTACCGCGAGCGATTATCTCATTCCCATGGGAAAACACGTTATAATACTATCCACAAGATATTATCCGATTCTAACCGTTAAAATATCTATACTTATTAATAAATGACTTTTTTTTTGACATTGACAGTTTTGTTTGACTCTATATACTTACTTCTCATTCTCTTATGGAAAATCTCAATAACTTATCTGTCTTCTCCATTTTTAACATCATTAGAGAAGTAAGTTAGTAGGTTCAAACCTATTTAATATATAGAAAATAAAAATAATTATTTTATATTTGGCTCTATCCAAAACATGTCAAATCCCAATTTTTAGAAAGACAAACTACAATATGGTATAGAAACATTTTATATATCCTTTATTTCCTTTATGATAATATGATGCCATTAGTCTTAGAATAATAACACATATTATTCTAAGCCATTAGTGATAAAATTATAGGAGATTGACAGCTGATGATGTTTTTTATCCTGGCATTCTTCTTGTCCGAGGTTATCAGTTAGTAACAAAAGCGAGAAACGGTTTATAAGTTCCTAATCCTATTCATAATTTAGGAAACATCTCGTATTTTTGTTTCATTTATACTATGTACAGGTAGTGATTTCAAAGGAAAAAACAATAAGAAAAATATTTTTGAAAATGCTCCAAATTTACCTTATTAGAATGATCATCTACTTTTAATAATAACCGCCGCACTCAGAGTCACTTAATGAACCATTAAGTCGTTCTTATTATTTTTTTTTTTTTTTATTAGGTTCACAAATTGAATGATACAATATAAAAAAAAATGTATGTAAACAACGTAAAAGTCGTACAATGTTCATTCTCAGTACAGTGAACACAGCACTAATTACTACTATTATGTACTGATTACTGAAACTACAAATTACGGAGATTCTCGATTTAATGTTTCATTAAGTGACTCTGAGTGCAGCGGTTAGTCTTTATTAATTCAGATCCCATTTATTCACACGCTACGTACACCAAAAATAATGTACAATAAATAACTATCTACACTTAAATAATAATTACACGCTGTAAAATAATGAATTAACACAAAAAATCACCCTTAAAATAAATATTGCGCGCCATTACTCGCCAATTCGATGGAAACTAACAAAATATATCTATTTCGCTCTGTCGTAAGGCTAAATAGCGCTGATATTTATTTCTATCTCTGTCTCGCATTAAGTTACAATCAATTGCCATGCGCAAACAGACGCCTATGATATATCCAATTAAGTGGCGTTTTGGGAAAAGGGTGTAGCTGAGTTCTTTGAAAATATTTGTTTAAAAGAACACATTAAGTATAAATATATTACTATAGATATTATTAATTAATATATGTATCCGTACAATTAAGTTATAAATTTCAGAAGCCTAGGACGATACCTACCTATAGAGTTACACTAAAAAAATATTCATTTTGTCTCAAAAGCTATTATGTACGATATTAATAATAAAAGATATTAAAAATATGATTATTCAAAAAAATCTCACTTATTTATTTAGTTATTATAAGAATTAAGATAGCAAATAAATATATCATGAACGATTAAGAATAACAATGTTTAAAAGAACCAACTAACTAGTTTTTATTTACTTTAATATTAGTACATAAGTATTACAATCGTCCATTGTAGAGTATAAGGTAACGTTAAAGCCATTTTAAATTCATCTGAATTGATAAGTAATTCACGGTATTCACTTTTTATACGGCGAAAATTACATCCAATTAATCTAAATTCGTTGAACAAAATTCGCACAAATTTTACATTCCACCCTTTTAAACCCACACCGTGCCTCAGGTAACGTGAAGAAATTTACCGAGTATTAAATCTCTGAGCAAACAAGTTGTTCGCGCTTATGCACACACAGACATACACGCACACACACGTGTGTAGACACTGTACACCTACACTCGTACCGTGTACAGATAATACACATTCGCGCGTAATCTGTACAGATGGCATATTGTTTTTTTTTATTACAAATAAGGTTTTAAGGGTTACATTATATCAATGTTTTTGTAATTTTTTTAACTGTTTACAATTCATTAAAAATTATCTAATATAGTTTAGCATCATTTTTAGTACGTAGATGTTTTTTATAACTTAAATCTATCTCGACGTAATTAAAAAATAACTGCGTATTATTTCATGGCAAATCATAAAAAAATAAAATTTGGTCGAATAAAAGTGGTCAAGCCGTTTCGGAGGAAATCAATAACAAACACCGTGACACGAGATTTTTATATATTAGATTAATAATTTTAAAACCATATTCTCCTTAATTTAATACATACAGATACGTCTGTGACGTGACATAGGCTTAACGCTAGACACACAATTGCTAAAATTAATCAAACATGTCAACTCGTAACAAATCACTTACATGTCTCTCGTGCGTGTTATTACTTATTTAAATGCGATAGCTTAGAGTTAATTGAGTTAACTTATAAAATTAAGTTACGGGTGCTTCTACGATATCCAAAAAAACTAAATATATAAATAAATAGTTGTCTTAATTTATATAACGGTACACTTCGACAAATGAAAAGATTTCTCGGCAATTATATATTTTCCCGCAGTACAAAAATAATTTATATGTTGACGAAAATTCTAAAAACTATAGATTCGGCCTCTGTATCGATGATAATGATTATTTCAATAAGAATTTCCAAAAGGAAAGAAATATTCAAAAGTGAATAGGTGGCTACTGAATTAGTGCGACTTACCATCTACGACTACGTTACCACTTACCATCAGGTGGAACGTAGTCAAGCACTAATTCAGAATGAAATAAAAAAAAAACAATTTTTATTTTTATTATCTACTAATTTGTACATTTAATTCAAGTTAGAATTTTGTTATATGTAAGAGGTATAGATAGTGTTCAATCTCCATAATAATGTATCCCTAGGTACTAAAAATTTCCGTATTCGATACAGATCGTATAACGATTTTTATAGCCATATATTTTTAGACTACATCTATAAAAAAATATTTTTCTATGAGCATCATGTTTTATTTGAGGCTTTAGGGCTTAGCCGCTTTTTTTTTATGGGACTAAGGGGGCAAACGGGCAGGAAGCTCACCCGATGGTAAGTGATCACCTCCGCCCATGAACATCTGCAACACCACAGGGCTTGCAGATGCGTTGCCGGCCTTTCAGGAAAGGGAGGGAGGGGGGAGGGAGGAGGGAGAAGGACGGGAGTAGGGATGGGGAGTGGGCCTCCCGGACTCTCACTCACCGGACGAAACGCGACAGCATAGCTGCCACTTCACGCCGGTCTTCTGTGAGAGAGTGGTACTATACGGGGCGTGCCGGCCCATTCGGCTGCTACCCGGAGGTAACAAGCTTGGCACTACCACTTTTCGGATACATGAATGTACCTATAAATATTTTCGGCGTTTTTTTAGGAAATAAAGATATAAAGACGTAACGCGCTCTCTTGGATAACTCGGGTTTGAATCTGGGTCTCGCACCTCTGATATTTTCATGCACAAATCATTTTTAACGTGATTACCACTTGTCTTGCAGTGAAGGAAAACATAGTGAGGAAACCTACATGTCTGAGAGAACTTAGCAAGTTTTCGGAAGACATGTGAAGTCCGCCAACACGCACTATGCCAGCGCGGTGGACAATGGCCTGATCCCCATCATATTGAAGGGAGGCACGTGCCCAGCAATAGAACGTTTATAAGGGCTAAATATACTAACAATTTTTTAAAGTAAGTAATTTAGAGATGAATTACAATATTACTGTAAGTTTAAAATTAAATATAAAATGGAAAAAAATTTTTACTGATGAATTTTTATCGGACTTAATAGCTGTCAATGCGGAAGTGTCTTTATATTGCTCCTTCAATCGATTTCAATAAAGTTTAGTGCACAAGAAGACTATGAACAGTGGCAATAGTGACAGATGGACTTCTCCAAGCCCTCAAACGAAGCCACGGTAAGTTGCGAGCCATTCTACATGACATTGGCAAAGTAATCTGTGCTCAACTGGCACGCTTTGAAGCGATTAAAAAGAGAATTGAATTGAATTGAAGTCACTATTATAATAATATAGAATATAAAAAAAGTAATGAGGTAACCTACTCCTACTAAGCTTCAACTCGCCAACACTTCTTATTTAACAAAGTCATAATTGACTTACCAAAGTTGTTACAAAAAACACATAATGTAATAACTTTAAGGAATTACAGTAGATTTAAACTTAAGATCTAAAGTAATCCTTTCAAAGAAAACCGCAAAGCCTTTAGTTAATGTAATTAACTTCTTTAGCAAACTTTTAGAGTTATGTAGTAAAAAAAATTAAAATAAATTAGAGGATTTAAATAACAAAAATGAAACGAATCTGCGAGTTAAAAAATGTCTAACTTGTACGGTTATTTTTTCATTGTAAACCCAGAAAATTGTTATCTCTAAGAAAATTATAATGATAGACAGTACTAGATGAATTAATATAACGCTATTGTTTAGTTTCAGGGTTATTAGGCCAAACTTTTTCTATTCTAGATATTTTTTTTGAAGTGAACTTGTGAGTGACTTCTTTAGAATCGTTGTGATTTCGAACTCGATGAAACGAAAAAGCGAGTCCATAGATACACAAACACGTAAATGAATAGGATTCAGCCTGCGAGAGAAGAGATAGAATTCATTCCTATGTTGAACCCTTGTTATTGTCTGACAAGTATATAATACTCGGATGGAGATATAATATTTTCATTAATTTACATTCTTCACATTCTTTATTCTTTAAATATGTGATTGCTATATGCCTAATATGCCGTATTTAATTATTGATTTGTTTTAATTGCGATATTTGCCAAAGAAGTTTTACTTCAACCGCGCTTAAAGGTAACACGCAACAATTTTTTTTTATTTTATAAACCTGAATAATTTTTTTAACTGGGGGTTCAGGGCAGTTCATAAAACATATACGTACCTAAGTATATATAGATCCGCCCTTGATATCATGCCATCATGGATTCTATCACTATCGAAAGTACTTATATAAACCGGAAACGTATACTTTTAAAAAGAAGTATAATTTAGAAAGCTATTACAATCCAATTGTTCACAAATCACTCGTCATGTAATTTTGTGTGTTTAATTTCTCAATTTCATGAAACACGCACAGTCATTTTGATAATAGCGGTTTAGACATTTAATTTAAGAATACTTAAATAGAAACTATTCTTTTATTGAAATTATAGTTTACCGACTTTCGAAAATAGAAATAATTGATAAGTTATGTAAGTTGACGATGTGAATCATGGCAATGAATTAATACTTTCATTAAAAATGATTAATATATTTATTAAACAGACAACACTTACAACCAGTTGTAAAAACTAACTTTTAAATTAAAAGCGCATCTAAATCGGTTCATCCGTTTATTATCTACCTATACACGTAACGCGGGTATAGTATCCCGTTTAATACTTACCTATAACATCAGTAATTTAGGAGTATGTATGGACTTTAGAATATACAAAAACTCCAATAAAATATTTACAATTATTATTAAACAACTAAAACATAATATCAGATTTTTATGACAATCAGTACATCAGTACATATAAAAAAATTGAAGTGTCTGTTTATAATTTCAAAAACAGATTTTCAATAAATGCATGTGAAAGTATAAATTTACGGTACTCACATAAAAAAATCAATTTTTTAAATTGTTCTGTTCATTCTGTCTGTTCATTCCGGTTAATCTCTGAAACGGCTGGACAGATTTTGACGGGAGTTTCACTAACAGATATCTAATGTTATAAGGAGTAACTTTGTTGAGTTACGCACACCGAAGCGGGCCGGATTTTTTTTTATGGGACAAAGGGGGCAAACGGGCAGGAGGCTCACCTGATGGTAAGTGATCACCTCCGCCCATGGACATCTGTAACACCACAGGGCTTGCAGATGCGTTGCCGGCCTTTCAGGAAAGGGAGGGAGGGAGGAGGGAGAAGGACGGGAGTAGGGATGTGGAGTGGGCCTCCCGGACTCTCACTTACCGGACGAAACGCGACAGCATAGCTGCCACTTCACGCCGGTCTCCTGTGAGAGAGTGATACTATACGGGGTGCGCCGGCCCATTCGGCTGCTACCCGAAGGTAACAAGTATGGCACTACTACTTTTAAAATTGCTAGTAAAAAAATATATCTAAATTAACTTTTTCTCCTCTATTCGGAAATGGGCGAAACATCACGACATACAACCTGCTTTTATGATTCGCTTCATATGTATGCATGTAAGTTTGTATATACAAACTCACGTATGTACGTGAGCAAAACCAGGGCAGATCCCTAGTGTATTATGAAGGTTATCATAAATACTATAATATCAGTAGTTATGACAAACGATTCGAGCAGGCGGAGTGGTATTAGTCGGAATGAGCTTTTAAACACCCACTTTGCCCATCAACAGCGCTCGATTAGAATAAAGGCATGGAATTGTGAACGTTTCCATTGTATTACGAATAAAATATATTATTACGAAGAATAATAAAAAAGCTAGTAATGTGTGTCCGTTACACCTATCCTTTGAGTGATTTGTGTTTTGACTGTTTTAGATAAAGTACTTTAGTACTTAAAAATATTATAAGACAAAAATTTGTGAAGATGGATGTATGGATAGATTGAAAGGTTGTCATATATGCTTTATCGCAAAAATTACTGAACTGATTTTGATGAAACAGTAATATAGCTTATATTTCAGAGGAACACATACATTATACAACGCACTATGTGCGTTATAGCGATACGAGCGCGTGCGAAGTCTACCAGAAGTAAAGTGAGCAGAATATTGTATGTACGCCTATCATGATGACACGTTTGGCTCAGATAGTAGTGACTCTACTTTCTGCGCCAGCAGTCGCGGGTTCGAGTCCCGCTGGGGGCATTCATCTGTTGAGCATGAATGTTTGTACTCCAGTAATGGATGTTAATATTTATAATGTGTATGTATTTAAAAATTATATGTGTAGTATATCAACTACCTAGTATCCGTAACACAAGCCTCGTAGTTGTAAAAATGTCCCAACATAATATTAAACGTATGCAATATGTAACATTAAATCATAGAAGATTCATGTGTTTTAAAAGTTATGTTAGAACCTTAACAAATGCAGCGCTGTGTGTGAGATTTGTTTCTCCTTCAAGTCAAAATAGCTGCACAGATTTTGATGAAATTCAGTGAATAGATAGTCTATAACCAGTAGTAATGTGGTAAATCATTGTCATAATAAAATAAGTGGCTGTGGTACAATGGAAACAAAGCCGAACCATTTAGGCGTAACCTATTTATATAAATATAATCTTTCTACCCATTTCTTGAAATATAATTTGTGCTTGATAACGCCTTATTAAATGTTAATTTATTAGAAAATTAACCATCCACCCCTGACGTTGGCCCAACGATCCATGGCGAAATGACTTGAACTTTGAAGCCACCAACTTATAGGTTAGGTTCGGTTAGCCTACCATTATTACCACCAAACTTTTTTTTAAAAGCTTGAGAGTGATAGGTTTTCACTTTTACTTCTTAGGCATTCCATTTTTTTTGTAAACTTACATAGTTTTTTTTAATTACTACTATAAAGCAATTAAGAACATAAGCGACTTTTAAATATTACAAATAATAACAACTACGATACTCACCCTCGTTCAGCTCAGGGTTTATTCTAGCAACGATATTTAGATTAGATATCCCACAGATAATAATATATTCTCCCGGAGTAAAAACTATCCTATAATATGTAGACCCGGAAAACGGTCTCATACCTAATTTAATTAAAATAAGATAAAATCTGCCTAGTAGTTTTCTCGAAATGCGGT
This sequence comes from Boloria euphrosyne, assembly GCA_951802675.2. Taxonomy (NCBI): domain Eukaryota; kingdom Metazoa; phylum Arthropoda; class Insecta; order Lepidoptera; family Nymphalidae; genus Boloria; species Boloria euphrosyne. Next base: position 1,869,241 of record OX637893.1, read on the forward strand.
CACAGAAAGACCAGAAAAATGCAAAAGATATATTCGGATTCGATATCAATAAAAATAACTATTTAAATAAAATTGTATAAAAAAATTACAGATACTTGCAGGATGGTAAAAATATATTGGGCCAATATTGGCCAACATGTTGGTTATACACACCGACAGATGTTTTGTGGCTTAGATGGAAAAAAAACTAATTTTAGAAGTCAGGTCAAAATTGATACCATTTAATGTCAATCTGCACCTTGTTAACGTGGATCCAAAAATAGTTTGGATCTAATTTTTATAATCACGACTTTAGACGCCCATAGATTAAATATAAAAAAATGCATTATAAATAACATGTAATAAACTAAATGATACAACTTGGAAAGTTTTAAATAAATTTTAAGGCAACTATCGAGAAACGTACAATTATGTTCTTTAGAATTTAAGAGGTTTGCCAATTGCAGCAATTAACCGCTTAGTGAAGTGGTTGAAGCTTTTGTCTGTACACTGGTAATGGGTTTACGCAGGACAAATATGTATATTGGTCAAAAAAATAAATATTCATAGCAATATGAATATCTAGTTATATTATGAAGGGTAGCGACTGTTGCATATTTGAATATGAGGAAGTATTTATTTAATTCTTTTTAATAATACGCTTTAGTGTACACCAAACAGAAAATATAGACAAACATACATTAAAAATATACATAGATTCATAGCTTATCGCTTAAAGCCATCTCCAGGCAAAGTAGAGTGCGAAAGAAAGAAAGAAATGTTTTTATTATATTAGTTATATATACAAATCATACAAATAAATAAACATACATACTTATAAATACAATAAATAAGAAAACAATAAAGGGACAGATAGTATCCTATTAATGTTAATTTAAATTTATTGAGGCTTTTAGCACTTTTCACAGGATCAGGCGATAGTCCACCACGATGACCAAGTAACTACGTATTGAAGGAATGCCTTAACAAGCTAGGCCTTCTTGAACATGCAGGTGTCCTTCGACGATGACGACGATGTTTTCCTTCGACTTTAGACTAGTGGTAATGTTAGAAATGATACGCACACGATGAAAATAGCATAGGTGGCGCGACCTAGAACATGAACCGGGATACGTACCAGTTTCACTCTGTTTCCCAAGCGAGCTGGTTACCACAGGGCCAGCACTCTCGCGCACGATTTAGCTAATTATTAAAAATCAAATTCCAACTTCAAAATAGCTAAGTTCTTCCGCTTCCGTCTTGTATGGTGAAATGTATAATAAAAAATATTTTACAAACACATTTTGTTACGTAATATTACTACTAGAAGACATTTCGTAACAAAATCTGTATCTACCAATTTTTTTATATCCTAAAATGGAAGTATGGCAAAAGATATTCCAAGCTAAAAAGGTTAGCCACATACATTTGTCATAATCTTTAGGATCTTTTACAAAGTAACATTAAATAAATGATCTAAGCATTTAAATATTTGAAAATGACAACCTATGAATATAAAAAGAATATATGCTTATAATTTACTACCGCATTGTTTCAAAAGCTCATTGTTTATGCCAGGAAATTTAAAAACGCCAATAAGTCACCATTATCCAGTAGTTACGCAAATTAATAGACAAAATAAATCAAATTTAAAGAATAAACATTAACCAAACGACTTGTTAATTGTGATTAATTTTATCTGAGAGATTACAATAATAATCGCTAACCGCAGGTGTTTCTTTTTTATTAGCTCAAAAATTTGTAAGACAATATTTGTTAATGCCATTTCTATATACAGCCATTTATTAAACATAAACTAAACACAATTATAATAAATAACTCAGATTCGATCTCTTTCGGTGGATTATATTAGTTAGCTAAATTAATTTGATAATGACATACAATATAAACTCTCTAATTACACTAATATATTATGTAAAGTTCAAAATATTTTGAATCAATAACCTTTGATATATTTTTTTATGAGACAAAAGGGGGCAAACGGGCAGGAGGCTCACCTGATGGTAAGTGATCACCTCGCCCATGGACATCTGCAACCCTGCAGGGCTTGCAGATGCGTTGCCGGCCTTTCAGGAAAGGGAGGGAGGGAGGAGGGAGAAGGACGGGAGTAGGGATGGGGAGTGGGCCTCCCGGACTCTCACTTACCGGACGAAACGCGACAGCATAGCTGCCACTTCACGCCGGTCTTCTGTGAGAGATTGGTACTATACGGGGCGTGCCGGCCCATTCGGCTGCTACCCGAAGGTAACAAGCTTTAGCAAGTTAAATGTGGTCATCTGTGGTTAGTGACATTTTGACATGTGTCAAATTAAGGCGCATATTAGTAGTGACATAAAAAATGATTTATCCTATATTTAACTCTATATATAACAAGCAAACCCGACCCACTTCGTTAAATGTAAGTTAAAATAAATGGTTTTTATAATGATCTAATAAAATAAACTTAGTTTCAGTCACTTTTTATTACACTAGCTATTTTGCGATTGAAAGTCCCGTCAAAATCGGTTCAGCCGTTTCAGAGATTAGCCGGAAAAAAAAGACAGACAGACATACAAACAAACAGTGTATGCGCCAATGCGAACACCGCCCTCGAAGGCAGTTTCAAGGAAGGTAAGGGTGGTTCACGTGCCCTCGGTACGCAGTTCAAATAAAGGCCACTTTCCCCGATCCTCCGTCGGCATGAATACCCTAACGCAAAAGAGAAAAGCACTCACCTGTGTGTCTTCTTCTCCCGCGCGTTCCAGGCGCCTGGGATTCCCAATGGTCGGGTGCACCAGTGCTAAAGCACTGCTACAGCGGTAAAAATAATTCAGTGGCCGTACTAAGGCCACACGCGAACTTATGGCCACACCTTAGCGGTTATTATAAAAGTAGATTACGTCCGTCCACGTCGCGATCTAATAGCCGAGAGTGAGGGCGCGGTTGATGCGCACGAGTATAGACAACAACAAGGGTCGTGCATTCACTCGTACGTCATAAGCATTCAGCCGATCGGTAGGAACGGCAAAAATGGCCCAAACAGCATCCCCCGCCTTGAAAGGCAATGCCTTTCAACACGCAGGAATAATCAGCCTAAATAGGCTAACTAACAAAGGAGAGGGTCGCGAGGTAGAGCAAGTAAAAATTTAAGATGCAGTTACAAAAAGAAAAAAATATATATGCGGTTATACTATAAATGCAGTAACAAAAAGTAAAAATATGCGGCTATACTAAAAATGCGGTTGCAGGAAAAAATGCGGATATACATAAATAATAAATAGTTAATTATAATTAAAAAGAATATTAATATAATTTGAATGCAGTTAAAAGTAAAATAAATAGCGGTTTTATTTATTTATTTATTTTATTTATTTTTAAACTAATGCGAGGAAAAAAAATGATATTAGTAAATATTGGGTAAAGGGCAGAGGCGAACAATAGAACGCTTTAATGTACCAGATTTAGTTTTAACTAAAGCTATCCTAACGTGACCGTCTTTACCTTCAATCGTCTCACTTATAATGCCTAATGGCCAATGCAATGGAGGGGTATTATCTCGCATAATCAGTACTATCATTCCCTTATGTACCTTCGGTACGTCCGTATTCCATTTTTGCCGAATCTGGAGTGTGTGTAAATATTCCTCACTCCACCTTCGCCAATAGGAACGAACCAGTCCGTCAAGCAGCATAAAGCGCGATAGTAAATTTGGTTTATCCTCCTCCACGTTAGGTGATGGAAGATAAGCCAAAGGCGTCGTGTTTAAAAAATGTGCAGGAGTAAGAGGTAAAGGTTCCGCAGGATCCTCACTGAGTATTCCTAACGGCCTTGAATTAAGAATTGCCTCGATCTGGCAGAGTACGGTTAAGAGCTCTTCGTAAGTAAGAATTTGTGAACCAATCACTCGAAAAAGATGCGTTTTGAAAGATTTAATGGTTGCTTCCCATCCACCACCGAAGTGGGGAGCGTTAGGTGGAATCATTTCCCAAGAAATGCGATTTTTAACTAATTCGGTTTTGAAATCTTCACTGAAAGCGTTAGACTTTAAAAATTGCTGAATTTCTGTTAAGTATGATTTTGCACCAACGAAGTTTGTACCATGATCCGAATAAACCCTTTCAACAGGACCACGGCGAGAAATAAACCGTTTGAAAGCATTCAAAAAAGCGTCGGTACTTAAATCGGTGGCAACCTCGATATGCACTGCACGAGTAGTCAGGCACACGAAAGCGCATAAATAAGCCTTTTGGCTTTTTATACCACGTCTCCTAGTTAGAGTGATCATAAGCGGTCCACCGTAATCAACACCAGTGTGTGCAAAAGGTTTGGATATTTTTAAGCGGCAGTTGGGTAGGTTAGCCATAACCGGCGGCTGAGCAGGCTTAGGGCGTGCTCTAAAACATGCGATGCAAGAGTGAATTTTCGCACGTACAGTGCGACGAGCGGATAATATCCAATACCTTTGGCGAAGCAAAGAAAGTACATGTTGTGGTCCAGCATGACAAGCGGTGCGGTGAACATAGTCGATAATAAGATCTGTAATTTTATGTTTAGTAGGCATAAGAATAGGATGTTTGTGATCGAAAGTTAAATCGCTATTCTCTAATCGACCACCGACTCGTATAACACCGTCGAACAGAAACGGTCTCAGTTTACGCATCGAAAGAGGTGGTTGCTTGCCAGTTTGTAATAGTTTCAATAAATCCGAAAAATGAGCAGCCTGAACGGAGCGAATTATAAAGTATTCTGATTTATTTAAATCATCCGCGGTAATACTACCTCGCGTTTTTAAGCGTTTCGAAAATCGCAATACGTAAGTGAGCACACGAAGTAATTTTGACCAACTAGAAATCCGTTCAGTCAACGAAGTTAATGTAGAGTTTTCTTTATTGGAAGGCGGTAAATAATTTGACAGAACGACTTCCTTATATTCAGGTAATTCCTGCGCGGAGTTAACATATACAAAGGGCTTAATAGGCCACTGAGAAATATCTTTGTGGACCCAAGGCGGTGCGTTAAACCATAGAGTATGCGAAACAAGTTGTGCAGGAGTTAAACCACGCGACAAACAATCACTGGGATTTTCCCTTCCCGAAATGTGATAAATGTTTTGAACATCTAAACATTCTTGAATTTTAGTAACGCGGTTAGCTACAAAGGTTTTTAAGCGGTGCGGACTGGAATTGATCCAGTTAAGAACAATAGTTGAGTCACAAAAGGCAAAAACATTATTAAATATAAAGCGGTTGTCATATGCTTTAAGAACGACGCGAATCAATTTAGACATTAAATGTACTCCCATAAGTTCTAACCTAGCCAGACTTATCGTTTGAACAGGTGCAACCTTTGACTTTGCGCACAATAGGCGTACAGAGACTCCGTCTTCAGATTGTATGCGAACATAAAGTGCAGCTCCATAACCCTTCTCAGAAGCATCTGAAAACCCTAAGAGTGCGGCGTTGCAACCATGAGTCACACCAATGTGACGCGGGAGGGATAAGTTTGACAAAAGTGGAAGCTCACTTTGGAACCTTGTCCATTGGGTTTTGATATGCGATGGAGGCTCGTCGTCCCAATCCAGCTTGATTAACCAAAGCTCTTTAATTAGGAGCTTAGCGAACATAATTAAAGGAGCGGCGAAACCCATTACATCCCACAAACGGGCTATAACAGACAGCATATTTCGCTTAGTACATGGTACCTCAGCGGGGCAAATGAAAAAATTAAAATTATCTTCATGAGGATCCCATGTTACACCTAAAACCTTTTGTGTTGCGGTTGAATCAAAATTGAGTGAGTGTGGATGCAAATGGTTTTGCGGAAGAGAAGAGAGTACTTCGGGCGAGTTACTTAACCACTTATGGAGTTTGAAACCTCCAGCAGCGAACATATCAATAAGTTGCGAGGCTACTTTCTGCGCCGAGTGCACATCATTCATGGAACAACAAATGTCATCCATGAAGAAAAAACCATCATTAATCACCTCAGAGGCGAGTGGAAAATTATTTTTCTCATCATCTGCAAGTTGTCGCAGCGTGCGGAGTGCTAGGAATGGACTGGAAGTCAGTCCGAAGCAAACACGTTTAAATTCAAACAACTGAATAGGATCAGAAGTGTTGAAGCGATAAAGTATTTGTTGAAATTTATAAAACTGTGGATGTACCTTTATACGCAAATACATTTGCTCGACATCAGCACACAGTGCGATTGGAAGTAAGCGGAAATTAAGCAAAATTATAAACAAGTCTGCTTGTAAATTTGGTCCGGAAAATAAAATATCATTTAGTGACACCCCTGTATCAGTACGTGCACTAGCGTCCAAGACCATGCGGATTTTTGTAGTAATTTTATCTTCACGTATTACACCGTGATGCGGAATGACGTAAGTCAATGAAGGAAGCTTACTGTCAGTGGATATCGGAGTAATATAATCCTTATCACAATAATCAGTAATAATATTATTGTAAGCGGAGCGGTAATTTGGATCGCGCAAAAAACGCTTCTCCAAAGCAAAAAATCTACTTTTAGAACTCTGCATTGAGTCACCTAAAGCTGAGGGGTTAGTTTTAAATGGCAGAGAAACAACATAAGTACCTGTTGCTTCGCGGGCAGTTGTAGACTTGTATATATCTTCACATACTTTCTCATCATGACTAAGCAAGGCGGAGCGAGGAGTGGAAACTTCTTCAGTTTCCCAAAAACTTCTCATCAGAGCGTCTAACGGCTGGCCGGTAAACGCACAAAACGTATGAGAAGGCGGAGCGGTGGTGCGGGGTGAGCGACACTTAACAGGAGCATCGCCCATTAAAATAAATCCAAGCGGAGTTTGAATCCCTGTAGGGGTACCTGGAGGTCCATGGACGCGGCCAGGCAGCAGTAAGCGGGTAAATAACTTAGCGCCAATCAACATCTCGACCTCACCGGGATCAGAGAATGTGTCATCAGCAAGCGGCGTGCGGGAAAGATAAGCTAACATCGACCTATCAATAGGCAACGTAGGGATACGGTCCGTTATATTTTCCACAACAAGTGGTTGTAAATTAAAAGAAATATTGCGATCAAAACGCGAGTAAAATTTAATATTTGTTTCTCCCTTAACCTCCATAGAAGAACCACCAAACCCGTTTACAGTAACTTGTTCAGGAAGTGAATTAATTTTTAAAGATAATTTCTTACAAAGATTTATAGTAACAAAGTCATTCATAGATCCGTTATCAATCAGAGCGCGAGCGATGTATTCGCAACCATTACTTGTACGTAGTACAATGCGCGCCGTAGCAAGCAACACGGTGTGCGCGTCGCGTAAACTCAGCAATGTATTCGAACACATTGAAAGCGGTTGCATAATGTTATCGGTATGAGACGCGTCGTACGAGCGAGATAGGGCAGGTGAGCAAGTTGTCGCGCCCGATGACTCAGCGGTGTGCGGTGCGTGCGTAGCGTGTTTTTGTTCCGCGGTGAGTCGGGGTTCGATTCCTGAGGCGGGAGGCGATGTGAGATTTTTATGAAAATGTAAAAGAGTGTGATGCGTTTTAGATTGACAAATACTACAGGATTTATTTGATTTGCATAAAAATGTTTTATGATTAAAACTTAAACAGTTGCTGCAACTATTGTTTTCTTTAACAATATTATAGCGTTCTTTAGGCGTTAATTTAAGAAATTTTGGACAGCGATAAAATTGTTCGTGACCTATTTTTGAGCATAATGGACAACAATTATTATTTGATTTGGAAGTAATAAAAGATTTAGTGTATTTAGCATTATTAACCGGTTTAGGTGCGAAGTGCGAAGAACTTTTACTATAAGAGTTTTTACTAGTGGATGGAGTATTAAAAGTATTCGACGAAGAACGTTCTATAATTTTTACTTGTTCTTTTATGAATTTAACTAAAGATTCATAAGTAGGCAATTTTTCACTTCTAACAGAAAGTTCAAAGTTACGAATAGTTTCTTTATCTAATTTTTGTAATGCTAAAAATAGAAAAATAAAATCTTTTTTATTTGAAATATTTAATCTATCGAATGAACATACAGATGCGGCAAATTTATCTAAGAAAACATTTAAACCATCAGCGGAGGCTGTGGTCAACGGCTTTAAATTTATAATTTGTTGTAAATAAGTAGTTGCGAGCGTGCGAATGTCTTGGTACTTGTCAACCAGCGTAGAATATATTAAATCGTAATTATCTGCGGTAGGCGGTATATCAGAAATAGCGGATAACGCGGACTTGGAAAGAATACCGGATAAATAAAATACCTTATCGGATTTACTTAAATTTGTGTTATTATGTACTGCGTTATTAAAACATTCAAAAAATGATGGCCAATTTTTTAAGTCTCCATCAAACGTTTTTAAATTAATAGGAGGTAAATTTAATCTAGATTTCTCTGTAGGTAGCGGTGTAGTATAGCCTTTAAGCTGCTGTACTACAGACTTTATACAACAATAAATTTCTTCGAACGCGAGGAACTTATTATAATCTGGAGAAAATTCAGGGTCATTTTGCATTTTAAGCAAATTTAATTCGTCTATCGACTTAAGATAGTCTGTCCTCAACTGATCGAGATTATAAGCAGAACGTAAAAATGTATCTTGTAACTGTGAAGTACTTATGTTACTAGAAGCGTCATAAATGGATTGTAACCTACTAAAATATGCTTGCATACGAGATTCTATTAATTTAATTGTTATAGGAACACCGGTATCTACCTTTTGCGATCGACTTTGCAATTTGAATAGTAATTATATGACCATGTTTCTCAATTTCGTAAAAAGCTCAAGTGGCTCCCAATCCGCTTCCGCAGGAATACTCATATTCTTCATCTTCTCTACTGCGTGCTGTTTAATCCTTCAACTCCTACCTATCTTAAAGAGCGTTTTGAGTTTCTGAATGATTCCCATGCTCGTTCACTTCGCTCTGCTCAGAACCTCACTCTTAAGATTCCTCCTCACTCTTCCTGTTTCTTCACAAATTCTTTTACAGTAGAAGCTGCTCGTTTATGGAATTCAATTCCTTTAAGCATAAAAGGTGCTAAAACCTTGGATAAATTCAAAAGCTTATTAAAAGATTACTATCTATCTCTTTAAGTCTTCTTTTCCTTAGCCCTTTACCTACTTTGCCTTCTTTATGTACTGTTTCTCAATATAATAATTTTATTTTTATTATTTTCTCCATTATGTTCTATTATATGTATAGTGTATATTATGTATATTAATTCTTTTGTATTTATGTTGCCTTTGTGATTCTATGTATTTATGTATGTATGTATGTATGTGTATGTGTATGTATGTATGTATGTATGTATGTATGTTTGTATGTATGTATTTATTTATGTATGTACTTATGTATTTATTTATCTAATCTAAGTATATATCTATCTAAGTATAAATGTAACGTGTCTAAGCATGTACACCGCCTACCTTTTCTTGTAAAACTTACTCCTCCACCTCAAGGTTGCCTGGAAGAGATCGCTTCCAGCGATAAGGCCGCCTGATGTGCATCTTTTCTTTGTATCTTTTGATGTATTTCTTGGTTTTTTTGGTGTACAATAAAGTATATTATTATTATTATTATTATTATTAATTAGTTATTCGTAAAGTTTAAGGTAGAATGTTAAAAATGTGCTCGAGTACTAATGATGCGAGTTAACAAGTCGAGAAATGCGTTCAATAATTACAGCGAGGCGTTTCAAGGTCAACTTTACATTTATGTAGTTAATATAATGCGTAACAAATAAAATGGTACATTAAAACGAATTATTGTAGCGAGTATAAGTATGTAAATTTACAAAAAAATATATATATATACTATTGCAGTGTAAGTAAAAGCGAAAATAAATATATGTATATGATATATACCTATGTGCGAGAAAATATTATTAAAATAGCGGGAATAATATACAGCGTAAATTACAGCCCTATTAAAGTCTGTATAGCGGTAAGACAAAATATAATTGCAAAAAAAAAAGAATGATAATCCGGCTCGAAGGACCAAAAAAGGGGGGTGTATGCGCCAATGCGAACACCGCCCTCGAAGGCAGTTTCAAGGAAGGTAAGGGTGGTTCACGTGCCCTCGGTACGCAGTTCAAATAAAGGCCACTTTCCCCGATCCTCCGTCGGCATGAATACCCTAACGCAAAAGAGAAAAGCACTCACCTGTGTGTCTTCTTCTCCCGCGCGTTCCAGGCGCCTGGGATTCCCAATGGTCGGGTGCACCAGTGCTAAAGCACTGCTACAGCGGTAAAAATAATTCAGTGGCCGTACTAAGGCCACACGCGAACTTATGGCCACACCTTAGCGGTTATTATAAAAGTAGATTACGTCCGTCCACGTCGCGATCTAATAGCCGAGAGTGAGGGCGCGGTTGATGCGCACGAGTATAGACAACAACAAGGGTCGTGCATTCACTCGTACGTCATAAGCATTCAGCCGATCGGTAGGAACGGCAAAAATGGCCCAAACAAACAGACAGACCGAGGAAAATTAAAAAAAATGATTTTTGATGTTAGTACCGTAGCTTAGGTACATATTTTCTTATGAATTTAGTGAAAACTGTTAATTTAAAATTAAAAACAAACCCTTCAATTTTATGTACTGATAAAAGAGCTATGAAATATCAATGCGGATGACAATTTATTTTTTTAGATTTTTTTAAAACACTCCACACATCGTTGACATAATATAATAAAAATTAATAATTTTGAAAAAACCCACGACGGTTAACAAATTATTAAAAAAGGATAAAATAATAAAAAAAAACCGACTTAAAAATAAACGTAATGCGAGATAAAAAAAACCAAGAATATCCGTCAGGGGCTGCCATTAAATTAACTAGTTTTGAAGGTACATAGTAACGTGAATAATTAGAGATTTTAAGCGCTATGCTTACATCCTTAATGGGTAGGCCGTGCACCTACTGTGGACTTTTAGAACTATATTTACGATCAAAATTTAAAATAGTGATGGCACTTTGCACAAACGCACACACAAACATCTCTCACCCTAAACGCATATACCGTCTCCGTTCCGTCGTGGGTAAATGGAAAAGAGTTTACAAGTAAGCAATTGTAGACTTCATAGTTTAGAAATATTACAATTGTAAATACAAACGTTAAGAAAATACACTGTGATTTTTTGCTTTTCCCTATTTAACTGCACAGTAAAAGAATTATCTTGAAGAAGTATTTATATTGTTTTTGTCATGTTGTAACAGAAATACGTAAAATACCTTAATATATAGGTGCTGTGTAACATAACTCTTGCTGTATAGGATCGTAAAGCGCAAACACGCACTACATGATCTAAATTAATTCAGTAATATTACTTAACCGACTTTACAATGATTTGTGCATTACGTATAAGGTCACTACGTGAGTGAATTAATCAATTATTCTTTTCTGAAAATCCTCACAAAAAGTTAGGCTTTTTAAGAGTATGTCTTTAGACTCATTGTTAAAAAAAAATTATGTATATAGAGTAGATAATGCTAATACATTTTTAACAAAGTAACTGACGATTACTAGTTTAAAAGGTTAATTCTATACTGATGGACTTTTACGTGCTCAGTACTCTACATACTTATGAAAAATGACGAAACAATTTTGTTCTGTAGGTAAATTATAAAGTATTGATTAAAGTAGATATTGGTGGCATAGGTACATACTCGTAACTTAAACTTAGTAATAGTAGAGAAATTTAATAATTAGCTTTATATAGGATTATACAAAATGTTATTTAAGATATAAATATTATATAATGTACAAATCATATGGCACTTTAGAAGTATTCCTCACACTTGTTAACTGAGTGTTAGCTAAATCCGCAAAAAGTATCTATTGAAAACCCCTCAAGTGCCGCGAAGTCAAACGGCTAAAGGGATTACTCACAGGTAGTGCTCACTCCCAATAATAAGCCAATTTTCCACGAAACGACGCGGGTGGCAGTAATGTCATTAAAAGATTTCTCAAATAAATATTAGATAAGCATTTCGTATATATTTTACGGATTGGATAGTATTTTTTACTTAAGGAATAATAAATAAGTACCTTTGCTTTTGCCATTTTTAATCTGGGCACGATTCGATGGTTTTAAATATGCCGGGCTTTTTGACGTTTCCACGCCGAAATGGCTTAAGGTGTTTTAATTTTTTGGATTTATATCTATTTACAATTTTTTTTAGGCAATGACAAATCCTTTTACAATTTTAAAGTTCTTTTAGTTGGAATGAAAAAATCTATTTTTATAACTTTATTCTAGTTTTACTTTAAAAGATAAAGTAAAAAAGACTGTGTTAAAAGACGCTGTATTCTTAACAAATTTAATGTACATAATATAACAACGGTACTTACATAAAAAAATCAATATTTATTTTTTGTCTATCTGTCTGTCCGTTTGTTTCGGCTAATTACTGAAACCACTGGACCAGTTTTGAAGGGACTTTCACTCGCAGATAGCTAATATTATTATAGAAGCTGTTTAATTTATTTTAACTTACGCCCAGCGATGTGGGCTGGGTTAGCTAGCCTAGTAATCTAATATAAAAATTGTTCAAAATACATAATAATAATAATAATAACTTTATTGATACAAACTAAAGAAAAATATACATAACAACTTATAGACAATTTTATGTGTGGCTGTTACAATATCAAAAGATCAGGTAGCCTCTGTTGCTGTACTAGGAGACCTGTATTACAGCAAACAGCGCCTCTCCCCCAAATATTACCAATCATTAATTAGCCATTTGCTAAAAGTTTACTTTTACAATATCACAATTTATCTAAAAGAACAAAAAACAAGTAATGTGTGTGTGTGGTGTGTGTGTGTGTGTGTGTGTGTGTGTGTGTGTGTGTGTGTGTGTGTGTGTGTGTATGTAAGTGTATGTGTGGGCGTGCGTGTGTGTGTGTAAAATGTAATCAACTTAAAACACACAAAATATCCTCAGTTTCATCGAATGATAATTTAAGCAGATAGTAATATAGAACCTATTCACAAATTACACCGTAGATTTACGGACAAACGGATTTATTTCAATTTTCCACATACTCGTAGTTTCCTTTTTCACTTTTATTATCTGTGGTTTAACCGAACTAAAAATCTAAATAAAACGAAGAGAAAGTCGGAAAAGATAGTTTTATTTAATTTAATTAAGTTAAATTTAACCAACCAGTTTGCAATTACATTATACGAAAAGTACTTGTTAATTTATCAATAGTTCAAAGCGTAAAATTAAACAAGGCCTCCAAACTGTCAAAATGGCTCTAATAGCGATTGACAGCTTCATCTAGATAACTATAATCAAATTATAACAGATAATAAAAAAGAAGCCGCCATTTTTTTTAAATGTATGTGGTAAAATATTTTTTACTTTAATATAGTCTTTATTTTTAACACTTTAAGAGCGTATTCTTTAATTGTGTATGTATTTAAGAACGTATTTTCTTTCTATCGTAGAATCTGAAGTCGTCGACAGTGCGCTTCGTGGCTAAGAATTGTGCGTTCAAATTAGTTTCCATATCTGTTAGAGTTATCATTTTCAAATCTGAACATAAAGGGTTTTAATTTATATTTACTATAGCTTTTGTTCCAGACTTCACTGTTATTGTATACATTTTTAATTAATATTTTACGTTATTTACAGCAAAAATGTAATATACTTCAACACCACTTATTTAGAGACAAAGCTCATTAGATGTCTGCTCTTAGCACAGTAGGTTACGTGCTCGCGCCTTGGTAAAACAAGTGAATGATTCAAATCACTCGATTCAAATCTCGCGTCACTGATATTTTCATGTGCGAATCATACTTCAAAATTACCACTGGTCTTATGGACTATCACTAGTCTCACCGTCCGCCTACACTTGGCATGGTGGACTACGGCTTAATCTCTCTTCTCTTTTTCTCCTCTTATTAAACGGAGGCCCGTGCCCAGCAGTGGGCCGTTAAAAGAGGTGAATATATACAAAAAAGGTTTTCTAGTTTAATGTTTCCATTGTAGTTAACTTAACTGATTCCTTATAATCTTTAAATGACATTTACACTTGACATTGATGTGCAATAAATTGTATTTATAAAACATAATATCGTAACAAAAGCTTTTCAATGGTTAATTTTACTTACTTTTCATTCGGCAGTCTTTATCTGCTCGTATAAAGTGACAAAGGTTTAAGTCAGCGAAATATATTTCTCTGGTTTTAGTGCTTTCAAAGTACAGTTTAAATATGAATATACGCGTTATTATCTCAAAAAGACTCGTATATTTTTTTATGTTTATACGTAAATTTTATGTTTTTTAATTCCTCGGGAAAAGCTTAGGAAGTAATAATTTGCAAAAAATTGGAAATAAAATGGAGCTTACATTTTTATAATTTATCAATAGCTTTATTTTTAAAATAAGCTTTCTCCATTCACTTTTTTTACTCCTGTACAAACATATTATTATAAAATCAAATACAAATACTCAATCTAAGCTAAACCTCAATTTTAACTACAGTGGTAAGACTATAAGTATAATTGTCAATACGACACGTTTGACTCAGTTGGTAGTGACCCTACTTGCTGCGCCAGCGGTCGCGGGTTCGAGTCCCGCTTAAGGCATTCATTTGTTAAACACGGTTGTTTATATTTGAAGGGTACAGGGGCAAAATAAGGAATGTCAAAAATTTATTTTTTTTTAATTAACATTGCAATCTAATAGGTTGGGGAAAAAGTCTTTTCGCATTATAGTATGTATGAACGTGTAATAAAATCTCTTTGGCTAGACTATTTGTATCTGGCTGGTTTTGGTATCATTAAAAGTTTCAATTTTAAAGAAGTTAATTCCAAATTCAAGTGTGTTCCAAATTCTTGAGTGAATCTAATGAAGAAATTCGATACATTTTAAAATTTTACTACAAAAAAGGTAAAAATGCAACGCAAGCCGCGAAAAAAATTGCGATGTTTATGGACCTAGTGTAGTATCTGTGAGAGTAGCACAAATTTGGTTTAAGCGTTTTCAATCCGGAAATTTTGATGTCAATGATGCACCTCGCTCTGGTCGCCCTATTACGTATAAAATGGATGCCATTTTTAGAAAAATGGAGCAAGCTGGGCATATTAGTAGTTACGACGTAGCTGAAAAACTGGGATAGACTGGGATGGGTGGGATAACGCTAGACCTCACATATCTTTAGCCACTCAGCAAAAATTAAGAGAGTTTGGCTGTGAGGTGTTAATGCATCCGCCGTATAGTCCTGACCTTGCACCTTCAGATTTCCACCTGTTTCGGTCTCTTCAGAATTGTCTAGACAGTGTCAGGTCAACATCACGAGAGGAGTGCCAAAACTACTTGTCGCGGTTTTTTGATCAGAAACCCCAAAAATGTCTATAGCAATGGGATCATGTTCCTACCTACAAAATGGCAAAAAGTTATCGAACAAAATGGTATCTACATACTTAGGTTAAATGTAAATAAACTACGTATATAAAAAAATATTTTGAATATTCTTAAAAAATGCGAAGAAACTTTTCACCCAACCCTTTATAATACTATAATACGCAGCAAAACTTTAATGTTCCCATAATTTTCAACTTTTTTAATTTTATGTGACATTCCTTGTTTTGCCCCTGTACCCTTCATTTATAATATGTATGTATTTAAAATTTATATGTGTAGTTTATAAACTATCTGGTATCCGTAACACAAGCCTCGTAGCTTACCACGGAACTAGTGTGGGTAATAATGTCCCGACATATTGTTGTCCCAACTGTCTCTACAAAAATAAAATCGATACAAACGGACATACATATTAATTACAATATTAGTATATTATTACTCCCTATAGTATATCAGATTAAATTCACAATTTAAGAGGTTGTTCAGCGCGAGTTATGCGCGACGACAGTCGTATATCAGCTTTGTTTGTAAAACGTTTAACTCTTAAACATGCTCATGACTAATATAAGTATGTATGTATGGTACTTTAGTAAACAATGTAAGTAACATTTTATTTCCTCGAGAAACGGATTTCGGAGATATGTGTTATAATGTGATTTTGCTCGCAAAAGCTTTAGATAATTCAATACGTAGGTACATTTTTAACGTCCTACTGCTGGGCACTGGCCTCCCTTCAATACGAGAGGATCAGGCCGTAATCCAACACACAGGCCGCACTTGTCATCCGAAAACTTCTCAAGTTCTCTCAGGAAGATCACTAACACGATTTTTTCCTTCATCGTAAGACAAGTGGTAATCAATCATGTTAGAAATGGTTCGCACATGAAAATATCAGAGGTACGAGACCTGGATTTGAACTCGCATTACTCGGTTATCCAAGCGAGCGCGTTACCACAGGGCTACCACTACACCGTCTATGATCCTAATAACGTTTATAAATACTATAAAAATGTATAGGGTTACTTATCAATACATATTTTAAAACAAATTCCTCCGCTGCGTCTGTCTGTCTGTCTGTTCGCGATAAACTCAAAAACGACTGCACCGATTGTCATGCTGTTTTCACCAATGGATGGAGTGGCTCTCGAGGAACGTTTTAGTATATAATTTGTAAAATTTTGTTTACATTTACTAGCGCAACCCGCGGCTTCGCTCGTGCTAAATCTACTTTACAATAAATGAAATTAGAACTACAAATACATATTATACTGGTGAAAATACAAACAGCAAATGTAAACTTAATTATTATGACTGTATAAGTCATGTCAGTGCGGAATAACGGCAAGAATGTTTGCCGCATTCCCTCACTGAATGGCAACGCCGATTCTTTGGGCGGAAACGAACGAGCTTTCCTGTCACCAGTAAAGACGATAAAACGCGGCATTATGCCTGAAAAATTGTATTGATTCATTAAATCGATATTTCATATAATAAAAACATGTCATTGCCTTATATTTTTAAATTTCTAATCTTTTTCTGTTGTGGTAAGACTTTCTTAAAACCATCGTATTGGTTTCTAATGAGTTATTTAAATTGCGATCTCTTTTACCTGCGTTTTATCGATCACTGTAATTCTTACCACAAAACATGTACAAACTTCGAACATCCAATTTTTTATTAGATTGGGAAGTACTGGTACAGGTATTTATTAAACTGTATTTTTTGTTTTTTTTTTTTGTTTTTTTTTCAATTATTGTCAATTCAATTCAATTCTCTTGTTAATGGCTTCAAGCGTCCTAGTTGAGCACAGATTACTTCGCCAATGTCACGTAGAATGGAGAAGACACGAAGGAGATTGGTCGGTAACATAAGAGTCAATTATTGTCATTCAAATTATTATTAATATTAAGTTATTTTAATTGTAATATGTAGGGTATGCCTCGAATTTAAGATCCTATAATTTAAAAAGACAATCAATTTTATTTATTAAAAAGTAATTAATTATTGTTAATTTTACACAACAAATATATATACTTATACTTAATGTGTCACTTTACTATACGCTCTACGCTCTCAGTAAGAATCAAAGTAGCACTTCTTTTGTCTGAATAAATTATATTAAATTGAACCTATCGTACTTTTGCTATTTTTGATTACCGATCGAAATATAAATTTTAATTTTGATAAAAGTGCCTCTACAGCAGAATAAATAAGTATAATAAGTGATTTAATTTTCGTCATTAAATGGTTCTGCGATAAAATCATTAATTTACAACTTAATTTAGCTTCCTACACAGAAAATACTTATGGGCGTAGGTTTCACTTCCACATAATGGTACCTACTAACATAAAACCTAGTAAAATTTAACAGCTTACGGGACCCTAAACCCAAATTGGCATTAAACGAATCAATATTAAAATGCGTTGCGCGTGCGCATCGGTATGCAGTGAGTGCACGAGCGACCGTGACGTCATCGTGTTGTGTGGTCGAGGCCTAATAATAGACGTTACAAAACAATTGTCCTAATAACTCAGTAGCTACTTAGTAACACGCGGGGATTTATTGTCCTTTGATCGTGACCATCGCATGTGATAGCCTTAATATTAGGTGTGTATAATGTATATATGTATATATGTATGTATTATATATGTAAGTAGGTATATTAAAGTTGATAGTTTGTTTAATTTGGCACGATTTGTAATTGGTACTTCTTTACTTAAGCTATTGGTGACGCCCGTTCATATCATTTTTTTGTTGAGATAATACTTTTGCTAATATGAGATAAGCCTACTGTTGCATATTAGAAATTATATTGCAGTAATTATAATTTTCAATTGGATTCAAAGTGGATTTCGCTCGGTCCCAGGTACTCGCATGTGCGAATCAATTTCAATATTTGTCTATCTTCAATTCTGAAGGAACTTAACTAATGTTAGAAAAATGTGTAGTCTGCCATTCCACATTTGGCTTGCGAGATGGACTATAGCTGACTATATGATATGATATGTGCGTGCGTGTTGTATATATGTAATTAATTATTTTTTATATAATACTAACTATTAAAAAATAGGGATTGGTGGTAGAAAGATGAAAATTAAGAGTTTTAAGTTTTTTGATGCCAAATAATAAAAAAAAATAGTCTAAAAATAAAAATCTTGGGCCCCCTTTTCATCTAGGGCAATAAAAAATAGCCTACGACCTATTCTCAGACCTACAAAATATACACAAAAAATCATAAGAATCGGTCAAACCGTTTCGGAGGTGTTCGGTAACAAACACTGACACGAGATTTTTATATATTAGAGAAGTTTATATACATAAAACCGACATTCAGGTATATGATGTATACATATGTTTGTTATTGCTCTGTTAGTATTTTTACAGTTTCTTTAAAATAAAGTTTAAATAGTGTTACTTTAATATGGTAGAAGTAGTGAAGGAAACCCCGGTACAAATTGATAGAATAATTACATTATAAACAACATTTTCTTAAAACGTATAAAATAATAATTATTATTATGTAAATAAGAGAGAATTAAAAACTAACGAATAATTTCCTGCTAACAAACTGGTATCGTAATTATAATTTATTATTTACTGACCTTCTGGTCTGATATTTTGCAAGATAGAGAAAGCTCTTTATAATATAATAAGTATATTAAATTTACCATTATAATTAGGGACTAAAGCGTTCTTCAACTAAAAAATAATGGAAGTACCTGCAAAAACTCGGACTGTTACTGCGTGAATAAAGGACTAACTAACATGTTTTTAATGTTTTGATTGATATGAAATTTAATGTAACGAATCGAAGTTATGTCTTTATATACATATGTAATTGTACATATATAAACAAAGTCGTGTTAGTTACACCCATAACTATTGAAACATCGAAGAAATCACGAAAAAATTAAATTTACATGGCAACGCTGGCTACTGCTGTTTTTTTTAAATATTCATATAACCAAAATCATAAATGCTTATTGCTTACTTTAAATATAGTTTGGAGGATTGAATCTTTTGAAAAGATGACATTTTATTCGTCGATTGTCTGATTTATATAATTTAAGTTCACATTACTTGTAAGATGGATAGGCGTTATGCTCTCCCAAAAATCATAAATGTTTACTTTAAAAATAGTTTGGAGGATTGAATCTTTTGAAAAGATGTCATTTTATTCGTCAACTGCCTGATTTATAACATTCGTAAAAAATACACAATACTTGTAAGGTGAAAAGGCGTCATGCTCCCGCCATAAAAAAATTTTTAGAAACATTAAAAAAACAATAAAACAACAAAATAAATGAGTAAAAACATATATTTTATATCACTCGTTCTTTTATTTGCTACTCGTCCGTACATAGTGGGGTACAGGAGTTAGAATATACACACATACACTTATAACGATCTAACACTCATATTTACACCTAGTCAAATGAATGTACAATTTATTCTAATTATACTTTTATATACAACTTTCCTTGTATGGCTCGAAATCCTAAAGGAACTTCATCATACTGGAATTAAGCATTATATCTTAGACACGTCTTTACTTGAATAAAATTAAATCAGTGCAATAATGACCTAACTCAAAATTTATTTTTATAATGTCGGCCTTATTGTGATTTTTACTAATTATTATTTTCTTATTAATAAATTCATATAGATGCTACAAACACATATGTTATATTTGATTTAAACATTTTAGAGTTAAGCCATTTTTACATTCACTTGTTTCTTAAACTTAATTAACTGTAGAGTAAAAACGATTGAATCAGACTTCATATTCATTATTGCATTAAACTAACGTGTTACTATACAAAATTCTTGCATTTATAACAAATAGGATTCTAAAAAACAATAATAATATAATATTGGAAGGGTTTCATTATTCATTTAGTTTGTAATAATTAATTAAAAGTTATATAAATAAAGACGTATCTACTTTTCATATTTATATATTTATATTAAACCAGTATGATATTAATACTCTTTTAAGTACAGTAAATAGTAATAAATAAATATGTACATAGCAGATACCGAATGGACACAAAATGATGAAACTTTGAAAGCTGTAACGTAATTGATATGTAGCTTAGAAACACATCTTATATCTAGTTTTAGGAAAAGAGCGTCGAATCAAACAAAATTTAGTATTGTAATTCAATTTTGGTAAATTAATTTGCATTTTCATTACGTTACGAGTAAAAACTATTTAAAATAAATAAAAAAACGTTTTTAGTTATTGTATATATGTTATTTTTAGCAAATTAATTCATAATTATGATTATTTCTAAAGGAACTATATAACTACGATATTTTGAGCGAAAATTCGTATCTTACATTAATATTATATAAACTAGAGCGCCGTCCAACATCGATTGTGAGCATATTCTACAAAAACGAACTTAAATTATAACGAAAATCTCTGACAGAGCGTTTACATTTATACCTCTTTTCACAACGTAGGTAAAACAAAAAACTTACAAAGTTGTATGCTTATTCACTTAATGGGGTAGTTAGAGAGAAAATCAATTAAACTTAATTTGCTACAGCATCCTTCAATATATCTATTATAAACTTTCACCACTCGAGAATCGACTTCGTGACTACCTTAAAAGGCTACGTCTTGGCATTTTATGACCTTAAAGTTTTTTATGTAGTATTTTATATTAAACCACAAACATATAACTTTTGTAAACGCAAACATTACGATATTCTTAATTGATATATGTATATTTATGGAAGATGCCTTACTTTCATATATTTTGAACCAACAAAAAAACTGAATGCACGTGATAGGTGGGTAATAATGTAAAATCGATTTAAAATAAATTGAAATCGGCATATTCATTGTGTTGCCTATGGATAGGTATAGTGTTTTTTTAATTAAAAAAAATAAAGAAATTAACTCTATGTAGCTGCCTTTAACTACGTCTATCGTAAACATTTTCGTTTGCATAATATGCTATAATATAATATAATCTGTACACGAATAAAATGATAGAAATATTAGGCGTTGGTAAAATTTATTTAAACAGCTGTTGACGAATATTCTTTATGCAAAAAAACTATTATAAGTAAAAAATGTCTATCATTTTGCTATATCACGATAAACAAACCTATTTTGATTATTTTACAAATCTAAGCAATGAAAGTTCCTAGAAATAGTAGCAGAAACGTCTCATCTTGGAAAATGGCCTAATGAAAAATAATTTGCAATCAGTAATATGCGTAATTAAATATCGACTTTATCGTAATCGATAATATCGACATGGCCGCTAATCAAACACACTTAATGAACAAATGGTAATCAAAATTGTTTTCAATTGAGCGGAAAATGGAAACGGAGGAGTCGTAAAAGGTATACTTATGACTTGACTGATGGAAATCTTAATTTCGTATTTTATATCAGTTAGCTTGAAATGGGATTCGTATGGTAGTATTGTTTTGTATTGAACTACCGTTTACATTTTTTATTTATCTTGAGTTAATTTATAAAATTTTATAATACAAAATAAACTCAATAACAAAAATCAACGAAACTAGCCTGAAAAAGGGAAAGAGTTTATAGGTTTGTATTTTAAAACACCTGAATTTAAATAATCCTTGCCATACTAAAAAAAGTTTTTAACATATGTACAAAAAAAAATAAAGTTTAGTTTTACATAACATGAGTATTTACCAAAAATATTAATTAACAATATAGTATGATACTGCAATTATTATTTATATATTTTTAAGTTGAATTTGCCATGTAAAATAAAACAACAAAATTATTATTTTGACATTTCTGTAATAATTAGAAATTCTACTTTACTACATAGTCGCTACTCGCTAGTTACGTTAATTAAACAAATAATTGGTAGAGTTAAAAATAAAAAATATCAAAATATATTATTTCTCTGATTCCTTTGCAAACTTTTCGTATTTTTTTACTTATATCAATAAGTAAAAAAATACATTTGCATTAAAAACTTTTTATTTAAAAACTTTTTCAAATGTATTTGGCCCGATTAAAAAAAACCTTAAAAATATTAAAATCAATTATTCTGTAAAGCATTGTTTGAACCAAAGCAGCATTACATTGTAATAACCAGGTATTACGCGAAATAAACTTTTAATTTGGTTTTAAATGAACGCAACTGGACTCCGCGCGTAAATCATTCGAACAAAGAACGGAAAAGTAAATACAAATTAGGCTTATAATCGCGGTATGGACATTTCTGTGGGATTGCCTTGCGCGGCTACCACCCAGATCGATGGATTGCGTAGGAATTTTGTATTGAAATGTTCCATTTCTTTATTACTACATATTATAAAACAAAGTCCTCCGCCGCGTCTGTCTGTCTATTTGCGATAAACTCAAAAACTACTGCAACGATTTTCTGTGTGGTTCTCGAGGAAGGTTTAAGTATATAACAAGCGGAACCCGCGGCTTCGCTCGCGCTAAATCTAGGGACGAACCCGAGCGAAGAGAGGGTTAGTTACTACTAATCTAATAAAATTCTAACTTAGTCGAATCTGTACATTAAATATGTTTTGGAAAATCTTATTGTAATAGTTATTGTTATCGATACAAAGGCCAAATCTATAGCTTTTAAAGTTTTTGTCTGTCCTTCTGTCCGTATATGACCGTATTACAAGAAAACCGCTGAACGTTGAACATGATTTACATTTATGATCACAACATTTAATGAAAATTGTAACATAATACCTACATACTCGTATGTATTTGTAATAACTTTTGTAAATAAAAATGCAACTTCAACTTTAAAGTTTATAAGATCGTGATATATCAAAACTTAATAAAAAAATACCAACCGAAATTTCTAAGAAGTCCATCCGATAAATGTGTAGTATTTTGACATTATAAATCAGGCTATCAAACTTGGCCGTACAATAGTAATACAATGGCTAACGCGTGAAGTGATCATTCGAGATCTTAATCAAATTCTGGACGCGTAGACAAATAGGCATAGAGAACAATCGTCAACAGTTTAAAAACAATTTTGTACCGTCCCGAACAATTACCAACGAGATTTAAACCCGAGATAGAGCTTATACCATCTCTTAATAATAGGCCCACAAAAGACGTCCAGTAATCGACCTCAATATCTATAAATATCTTCCCTCCCGCTTTAACAGCCAGTTATGTGTACATCTGTCTCTTTCATTTTGACGTTGAAACGTCGTTATCTGCGTTTAAAATCGAGCTGTCTAATTATACCCACATCACATCGCTTCAAAGGAGGCATTTTTAATTAATTTAATCCCAAAACTATTATAATGCGGCCAATTTTGTTATCTAATAATTCGAAACGCTAACAAGAGTCCCGACGCCATTTTGTGTCCGTTAACTTAATGACACGTTTCAACGTTTCGAATTGATACAAATTGAGCGATGAGTTTTTAACTATCGTGTGGTTTTTTATCGCCTTTAAATTAATTTCTTATAATTGCTTATAAATAAGTAGGATTCACTCAATTGTTGCTAGATGCAAAATTGGTATAACTTTTGAAGAAATAAATAATAATTAATAATCTATATTTAATTAAATAACATTATGTTATATTTACACTGTGTCCTGTCACGTTAATTGTTTTTTACGTTTCATTTTCACTCTCACTTAGTTCATCCATGTCCATATCTATGAGTTCTTCATCTTCTTCCTCATAGGAATTATTGAATTGGTTCCCGTCATCTGGCTTTGAACCCGATGAACTTGACTTTGTACCAGTCTTTGCCTCTTCTTCCTGCTGCATTCGTTTATGCTTCGTTCTTCTATTTTGGAACCACACCTTTACCTGTGAAAAGAAATAGAATTTATTACGAATTCAAACAAGGTTTTAGGTTATTAACTTTTTTCTTTTAAAAAGTAATAAATGAATTAAACTTAATTTTTAGGTATCAAAAATTAATTAGTTTAAAATTAAACTGCCGGCTTAATTTATTAATAAATGTAAAGGTCAAACTGAACTCATTTGGTAATAATTACAAATTAATTTTTATTACCAAAATACCATAAACTTGTAGGTAAAAATATAATAAAGCGGCAGCTTCTGATCATATATTCAGACAATAAAAAGTATATTCATACGTAATAAAATGATATACAATAAAAATAACAGATAATTTGATTAATTCTCAGGGGGAGTTACCCTCATACATTATCTACACTCGATTAAACCAACCATAAAGGGTTGAAAACTATTCGACCCTCGACCCTATAAGTCATAGATGAAAAGAAGTGTTGAAATTTTTCTACTGGCAACACAAAGAGATTTCCCGCGTCCGCCATCTTGCGTTATCTGTCACATGTTTAATGGCGGGTGAAATCTATGCAGAGTTTGTTTGAGAAAAATAATGCAAGCGTTTCGGCAATAAAATGCGTTCACATCCTACGCTTTATTGGTATTGAATAGAAAAATACAAAACTGTTACTGGGGACGAATAAAGTTTGGAAAATACAGAATATGTTGCCTGCTTAGTTTGTAGATATGCTTTAAAGTTATTGTAGTCAATACTATTGGTCAATTATCTTTTTATCTTAGCTTCGAATTTCTAGGTATGTATCGCCTCTGTTGAAAGATATATCTAACAATTTTTTAAAATGATAAATACGTAAGTATATAATACTTAACAATAACATTAAAACTTAACAATAAATGTAGTATCTATTTATTTAGTTTAGTATCTATTTATTTTTTTCTTTAAAACAATCCAAATATTTATCTGAAAACTCAATTCCTAAATGAATTGAAAACTTGTATGAAAATTGCTTATTTTTAAGCTAAGCACAGTCGCGGAAAAACGCTAGCTATAGATACAAATATATTCTAAAACAATAACACCCCGATCCACTCGCAGACAGACAAGTGTAAACTTCCACATAAATATTACATAATAAGGTGCAATATCGCCATGAAATGGAATAAATAATTTATCGCAATGTTGGTAGGAAATATTATGATCGAAGGCAATCTGTGCTTTATTACAAACTTATTGCTACGCCATTAAATGTTCTGACTTCGTTATATGGAAATGTAATGTTTAATATACCAATTGTTTTCTGTTTGACAACTACTGATATGATTTATTTAATGGAACCTTATATTTCCTTGTAACCCTTAGTGTGGGTTGGTTTCATTTGTTTTTACTGTAGTATACTAGTTTTATTGTTTTGGATGGTACGAAATTTGTTTAACAGTTATGGTATATACCGATTTTATAGTTTGTAACTCGGTCTGTGTCTGATACTGTGAGTAAAGTCCGTCAGATGGGAAAGTAGCGAGTTTTGCTCTATTCTCAATGTTGCCATATCCCTTACTTTCTTTAAAGAAAATGTTATGTATAATAAGTATTTATTTTAAAACATTAGAAAACTCGTTTCCTTGAAATAAGATGACATATTGGCTTACCTATTTTTCTTAATGAAAAACGTTATTTTTTTTTCATTTATTTACTTATCACAGCAACGAATATTCTATTAATCATTATCGCTAAACTTCGTGTACAGTTCTATGACACTCTATATTACCTACACGTTAGTCTGACGTCAATTTTGGTTTATAGACCTTTAAACCAGCGGCTTTAAGTTTGAGAGCAAAGTGGAATGTAAATGGTTATATAGAAAAATCTTTCTAGTAAGTATTACAAAAAAATTTACAAAAAAAAGAACAAAAAATATATATTAGTCCCGCTGAGTTTCTTTCGCCAGTTCTTCTCAGGTCAGTGGTTTCTTCCTTCCGAACTGGTAGTATCATGACGTTCAGTAAAAAATTGTAATAATTTCATGCTGAATAAAATATTTTGAATTTGAATTTGAATTAAAACATGAATTACTTTATATGTGTGCATACACACTCTCTCCAATTTGAGGGATGATATATCGATAAAATCATAGTCCACCTGCAAGCTGGCGATGTGTGGGTTGGCGATTTTCCTTCATTGTAAGACAATGTTGGAAATATAATATGTAAAATGCGAGACTCGGGATGTGAACTCACTGTACTTGGCTAGCACTACCTTTTAAAGACATTGTATACTATGTAAGAATACTATTCTTATTTCTAAGCTAAGTTAGGTATCGTGCATTTTATAATTGCAAAATATGTACAAGTTAATTAAAATTCCTTAAGAAAATTATTTGTGCCCATTTAATTAAAAACTAACATGCATTAGTTTAGTCACATTGCATTACGCTGAATCGGAAAAAATCACACCAAGGTCCGTGTACTGGATTAAAAGCATCTGTTTATATATATAATAAAATTCTAACTTAGTGGAATTGAACATTTTTTGGCATCTTATTTTTTCGGGAAAACACCTTATTTCTCAGGAACCAACGCTGACCGTTTAAAAGATATGGCTATAGGAACTCTAGTTATTGTATAAGTTTAAGATCTAATACAAATATTATATAATAATAAATAAATTCAAGAAAGGTGCAATTGAAATGAAATTAATAAGCTTATTGTCAAATGGTTAATATTCTTAACTAACATGAAAAATCTTACAAAAGCTACATAAAATATACATGTACTAGTAACATGCCGTGGACGACATTTTGCTCGTAATAAACACCTAACTCCTATACAAATCTAAAATCTAGGTATGATAAAAATTTGTATTGAAGTCGCCTTTTGCAAACATAGACATTTGCAAATATTTTTTCAGCTAGCTCAGCTTTTCACCAACGGGATATCACATAGTTTAAAATTTTTTGTCAATGTTATATAATATACAGTAACAGTAGATTTTTTTATTAATAAAATCGCTTATCGACTTCATATATGGGTCGGATATATCATCATTTATCTATTAACCCCCTAAAATTGAACAATGTCTCGCTACGCTACATTAGCTGTATGTACATCGAATTCCCATCAAACACCCTTTGTAGTTTAATGACACGTGACATTATTCAAGGAACAGATAATAAATAGATTTGGCAATTATGCAAGAAAAATGCAAAAAATATATTTTTTATTATATTTATAAATAATATATAATAAAATGCTTCGTATTAAAATAGTTATAATGTCGAATCTATAATGTTTAGATTTTTTGTTTGTCTGTCTATGACCGCGTCACGAAAATATCACCGGACAGATTTTGATGAAATTTAGTATGTTGGTAGATGTTACATAACATGTAAAAAATTAAGAGCTTAACGGACATATACTCGTATGTATGTAATTTTTATAAGTTATAAATTGAATATATAAACAGATTTATATAAAAGAAATATAATATTCGTTTTTTTTATTTATAATTAAATATCCTACTAGAATTCTCATTCAACAATCAAGAAATAATATATAATACATTATTAATGTCACTATTGACGGACTTACAATGTGTATATAAGTACAATCAACAGTCGTCATTAAGAGAATTGTTAAAACAGCTTTTTCTCGCTATATGGATGTGCTATGTTTAAGTATATTATTAACCAACTTCAAAGAAGGAGGAGGTAATATGTTCCACTGTATATTTTTTGTCTTAAATTCTTCTAATATGTAAGGATTAAGTTGTCGAAATTAAATAAACACATTCAACATTCTTTTATATAATACCTACTTATTATTAAAAATGCTATAACAAAAACTTTTTAGCATCTTTTTAGATTTTTCGCGGATTTAGATAGAACGAAGAAGAAAAGCATTCGCACAAAAAATCATGACTAAAACCGAAAAAAAAATATTTAAAATGTCAAATATTCGTGTAAATTAAAAAGAAACACATAAAAAAATAACAAATAATTATTTAATTTGACTCTACAATCTCTTAGCCTATTTAGCACATAGTCTAAGAGCATGTATACAAAAACTACCGATCCACTCTGCTATGCTTAAATACTTGTAAATAACGGTGAGGCCTTAAATAAATACATTTGAAATTTGAAAAGAAGTACACTATAAAAGGTAATCGTATCTTAAAAGCGTTAAAGTTGTAAAGACACAAACCAGTCATTACGGGCGATGTGCGAACGTATGAGATCATTGCATCGTTCTGAGTAACAGAACATTAACTTGTTACCGACTTTGAGGATAAAGGGTCCTGAAAGAGTATGTTTTCTCACCTGTATACAAACTTTTTTTATTTTCTAGTTAAAAATTATCTTTAAGTAGTATTAAATATTTTAAATACCTTAATTATTTATTAACTTTTTAACCAGATTGTGTAGCTTTCTGTTTAACAATGTTAGAATCTGACTACCTAATTAATGTTTTTATAGACTTTATAATATAGCAGGACCATCTACCAACAAAAACTTTACAAAGACGATTATTAAGAAACTATAATTAATTTAATTTTTACCTAATTATCATCTAAATCCAATTCTAATACACAAAAATACGAAGCAATTAGATCGTAGAACAAATCACAATTATAATTTAAGAGATTTAACTTAAAACCCATAAGGAACCCAGTTAACTTAACTTTTTTTCATAACAGCGTGTTAACCATATTGTTGAAGTAGTCATTTGCCGTTGTAAATAAGTTTACGGCTGTTAAATACAGGATATGAGAATAATGCATACAGAAAACGCAATTACGAATGGTATGATAAGAAAGATATTTACGATTCAAGTTTCTATACGACTTGATGATGTGGTGACGTCTTGGACGTTCAATACAATGATGCTTAATAGTTGTCGCTGTTTGGTTAAATATGTCTAATATATAAATATTGTCACGGTATTTGTAGACGCACTCCTCTGAAACGACTCGGCCGATTTTAATGAATTTTTTTACATTTGGAAGGAGATTAGCCTACCTAATACAACCGACCTACTAGAACAAACCGTTTGATGTGTCAACTAGTAGTAATGTATAGGTAAACTAAATAGCGCAGTATCTTTTCCTCCTTAGTTTCTTAACCGATTTACTTTTTCTTATTTAGTAGTTATTGATGAGCTCACTGTTATCAGAAATTGAATTGAATGAATTGATTGAATTGATTGAATTGAATTCCTACAACTGATTCCTCATACTAGCAATATTTAAAACTAGAGCCTTACACTCAGCTCGGATTCCTCCCTACTAACGGCCAGTATAGATTTCTCAAAGAAAAAATATTTTCCTGCAGTAAAAAGTATCCTATATGTTGACCCGGATAACCAGCTATCATCAAACCAAATTTCATCAAAATCTGTCCAGTGAGACAGACAGACAAAAAATTCTAAAATATATAGATTCGACCTCTTTTATCGATAATAATGACTAAGATTTGCCAAAAATCAAGCAAATTCAACTAAGTCTTATTATATGTATATATAGTAAGTTTTATTATATGTATATACATAGATTTACATATCATCATCATCATCAGCCCTTTTTAGCGTCCCACTGCTGGGCATCCCTCAGTACGAAGGGGATCAGGCCATAGTCCACCGCGCTGGCCTAGTATACGTGTTGGCGAACATTTGACGGAGATTTACATATAAATACTAGCAATTCCCGCGGCTCCGCCCGCGCCCGAGGGATGGCAATTTAGGGTTATAAGTATTTTGATGCCAAATCATAAAAAAAGAATAAAAAATCTAGAGAGGGCAACCCTTATCACCTAGGGTAATAAAAAATAGCCTACGACCTATTCTCAGACCTATCAAATATGTAACACAAAAAAATTCACAAAAATCGGTCAAGCTGTTTCGGAAGAGTTCGATAACAAACACTGTGACACGAGACTTTTATATATTAGATAATAAAATTAATTTACTCTTAGTTAAAGATAACCTAATGGAAAAGTAAATTAAGTATTGTGTTTGTATATCATCACATAATTCAACCCCTCAACGAAGTAACTTGTAAGGGTAAGCCCATGGGGCAGATGATAAATGGGGTGTTCAATGGCTCCAATAAATTGGCCTATGGGACCGAGGCCCGTCGGATACGCTTGTAATTTACCGAGTAATGGGAAATTTTATGAGATTTTCCTTTTTTTGGGTCTGTTCAGTGAAGATGAAAAAAGTTGACATGTTTCTTGGGATTGTAAATCTAAGAAAGTAACATAACTTTCAATTTGGTTTTACGGTTTGTTTTGAATAAAGCATTATAAATATGGCGAATAGATATCGATTTTAATTATTATAAACGATTAAAAAAAAGCAATAATTTTTTTTGTTTTTTTTTTATAATAATTTACGTCTTATATGGAGTCAAAGGCGAAAACTTATATCAGTCTAGTATAGTAGGTATTCTACTACATCTATATTAATAATAGAATGTAACGAGAAACATATCCTTGAAAATATAACTGCAATAACAAGATTTATCTAAAATGTAATATCGATATAGACCTCCATTGTTTTACCAATTACGTATCCTATCTGATAAATGAGATAGTAACTTGACATTTTAATATAGAATATAATTTATCCCGTCAAATAATTACAATAATGATTTATTTCAATATTGCTGGCACGTCACAGGTGGTTATAGCCGTAACTCCTAAAAAACTAAAAGCGTTCATATTTGCCTCTCTAAAAACAAATAGAACAGAAAAGAAAATATAAAGTACATATATTAACTAATGATTAAAATATGTCAGCCTTTTTTATGTCCTACTGTTTAAAACGATTCAATTATAAAGAAATCAAGTATTTCACCAAGCTGGTAAAATTACTAACTTTACAAGTTTTGAAGAACAAGTCTTTCTCAAATTTAGAGATCGTCCTATCCTTTGTCAAGTATTTATTATAATGAAAATGATTTCGCATGAAACTTTCAGAGGAGCTTTTGGTTTGAACTTGCATCACTTTGCTTTAGCTTACGAGCGCTTTACTAGTGAACTATCACTTATTGGTTCCATTACCATAATTAATCTAATAACTTAGATTTCATTCATAGTGTGCCAATTCCAATCTAAAGGTGGTCTGGAACTGATAAGAATGATTTATATCTTGTATATTTAAAACAAAATATATTTTATTTTTAATATAATAATAATTTTAATACTTGTTGGTTATTAACAAAATATAACTTCAATATTAGAACTTAAAAACGAAACTCAGCACTACAATAACGAGTGTCCCACGACACCAACTCTTTTCAAAGTAGCCATTACCAAACAAAACATCAGAAGCAATTAAACAATTATATCGTTTTGATGCAAATTTAATATATCACATTGTGTTATACGAGGACAATAAACTTTAATTCGAGCTGCGCATCTGCCATTACGTTGGCCAAAATAAATTGAGCCGCGGCAAAAGTTGCTCTCCATTCTAACATAGCTCTTAAATATCTGGTGCTATAAGTGCTATAAGTCCCGCAAACAATTTTGATGGAGGGAAAATCCGTATAACGATACCCGCTCTGAATAAATAAAGGGTGCTCCGAAACGCTATTAAGTACTTATGTACCGATTATACCCCAAGCGGATTAAGTGAGATAAAAATAGCAAAAGATGTGCTTTAGAGCGAGACGGGTGGTAAAAGGGCGACGCAATCATGGGGTATGGCGAATTGAGTCAAAATTTAAGCGGAAACCTATTTATCTGTGTATTACTTTATTGTCGATCCATTAGTGGGAAAGAGAGGGAGATAGGAGCGAGCGAGACGGTATTATGCGACAAATTGGGGTAGAGATGCTACTGTAAAGAGGGTAGAAAGATAAACCGTTAATGTCACGGTTGCGAAAGATCAATTACATGTTAATAATACGAGCATTGTCAGTTATAATTGGTAAGTCAATTTGTATCTTTCGGTAGTTTAGATGTGATTAATGTTTGCTTTTGAAATTGTAGGCGGCCATTTTGAGTTAACTAATAATTGTGTTAAAGTATGGTTATTGTGTATGATTTATTATGGTCGATCGTGTACATTTTTTGGATGGTATAAATGGATGTAGCCCCGCCCTTTATATCACCGGAAACGAAAAGTTTATTATACTATCCACAGTTTGTAATTAGAATATTGACTTTAAACGCTACGTGAGAAAGAAATGTTTGATTCTGTAATGTAGAAGTTATTATAGACGTCAGTTAAATTTTATAGACACCTTTATCTCTTAAGATTGGTAGATTAAAATCACGATCATTGGTAGCGACTCATAACGGATTCGTCCCTAGATACGTTTTAACGGTTAATGTAGATTTCTTAGAATTAGTAAATTGTATCCTATATGTTGGCCCAGAAATAACTACCATAATATCAAATTTCATACAAATCTGTCTGTGAAAAGAGAATATAATATTTTGTGTTCTATAACATGTACTAGATTGACTTAAAAAGCAAAATCTTGCTTAAAAAATCAATACAAAATCGATCCAAATCGTTAAAACCGTTTCCGAGATACACAAATTAAATTTATTAAGGAGGTATCCCTTAACCCGTAAGTAAGTAATCAATTAATTATAACCTATATTGCACACGAAACAAATAGTACCCATTTTTACGACTTCAGAGTTCATTATCCTATCAATGCGTATTGATAAATATTTCCGTTATAAAGTTATGAAGTAATGATTACATATTACATATATAGTAAGCAATAAAAAAGATGCCCTAAAAGTACACTGCAATAGATATTTCCGGGGAAAAACCGGAAATTGATTCATTATATCCGTATAATTCTATAACACTGACTATTTAGGAAGATAGTAGTTACAAGAAGCATTAAAAATAATTATACTGTAAAATTTTTAACTTCTTCCTGCTTCGAGTTCATTTTAAAATAAGAAGACCAGGCCATAACCACCGAGCAAGTGCGGGTTGCCGAATACACATACACATCTCTTTCGAAAACTTGCTAGGCTCTCTCAGACATGCAGGTTTCCTCCCGATGTTTTCCTTCACCGTAATGCAATTGTTAGCTTATTAGCTCATGAAAATATCGAGTTTTTTTTTAAAACTGAATTAAATAAATCGATTTAATGGTTTGGGATCTTCATCGGTTGTAAAGATTTAGCCCTAACTAAAAATATTTTATCAAATATAACGTATTATCACACAAACATTAAACCTATTATTTTTCCGCGTCACTTAATTTTGTTTAATTACTCTATTCTCGTAGTCATATCCTATAACTTTTCTTAATAAATAGGCTACAAAATGCAATAAATATAATTATTCAAATTGAACCAAAAGATTCAGAGATTATATGTTAATACATGTACGTTCAAACAAACAAACTCTTATAAAAATATGAAATACACAAAAAAATTAGAAACACAGACATTAATTTATATATAATTATATAATAAGTATGCTCTTTTGAATACTTTATAATACGTTTTGATCTACTGGGCGGAGTCATGCGGCGCCGGTGTGACACGCCGGAAGGACGCCTATGGGGGCAGGACTGAACTTATCTATTATTAGATTGCCACACCAAAAAAACCTTTTACTACCAAGGAAATAATATTATACCATAAAATAATTACTCATTTTTATGACAATATTAAGGTTTTTTATAAAATATACTTAAAAAATTAAAAATTTTGATTTTACAAAAATTACCAAAAAAATACTTTTTTAGAGAGATGGTACCTGCCATTATATGAAATATTTAAATTAGAAACACAATAACACAAAAGAACTTATGAGATAAAACGTTCAAGGGACTTGAGTTTGCATTTTACGCTCATGATTTGGGCGGGGCCGAGGGGCGTCGTGTTGATATTCGCACCCTTAAAAGATTATAAAGGGTTGCAAAGCTTACAAATAATAATTTTGATAATCTTTATATAGAAAATTCCCTTGTGTGTGTATTCGTAACTATTTACTTACTTTCTAAACGACTAGACCGATTCTGATAATATTTTGACACAACGTAAACATATAAACAGAATCGAAAACGAAACATTGACATTTAAAGTAACATTCCGATTTAACTAAAGCTAAAATCATAGTTGTCAGTATGTCAACCATTAAGTCTACCAGATCACGTATTAAAACCGAGAAGCTTGATAAGTAAAATATTATTTTATACGACTTCTATTATTATTATAATATAACTGCCTCGTTGGTGTAGTGGCTAGCATGTACGGTCACACACCAGGAGGTCCTGGGTTCGAGTCCCGGGTCGGGCCAAGTTTGGTTATTGAGTCTTTCTGTTTCGTAAGCCTCAGTAACAGCCCGGAGTTGGGAAGTTGGCGGTGTTTCACCCCCGTGCCTCGGAGAGCACGTAAAGCCGTCGGTCCTGCGCCTTAACTCTCACTGGTCGTGTCGAGCATTCGTCCCACCGGAATATGAGAGTGATAAGGAACAGAGAGTGCACTTGTGTTTGCGCGTACACTCGTGCACTATAATATGTCCCGCGCCGTTGGCTAGTCTCAATGAGATTGGCCGCCGTGGCCGTAATCGGCCGGGAGGACATTATTATTATTATAATATAGATTATTAGATTACAAATTTATAATACAATAAAACAAAGCGATAGTTATTGTTTATCGTATGATATGCTGGGCGGACCCGCGGGGCGCCGTGTTGACATGCTCGCCCTCGGGCCGCGGCAGGGGTTGCCATCGATATATCGCATATTATAGAATATAGATTGCTATTATTTATTATATTCAAAGTTACCCAATTTAAATTAAGTCGATAAATAAATGTTTTAATTGGATATAGGTATATTAAGTAGTACTTACAACGAATTATTTAAATTATTAAAATAATTATTAAAATATATAAACATTATTTAAGGAGGTTAATTTGTATAAATTAATGAAAAAGTTATTAATAATTCAATCTTTAAGTTAAGATTAATTTATATGCACAGATACTATAATATAAAATTTTAAAATAGTGAATAACGAAAACTCCTTTAAAGTAGATTAAAAATAAAAAAAAACAATTATATACAATATCCTTAGATGAGAATTCATAGAAATATTTTAGGTTTAGCGAACAAATATCAACAAAGAGCACAGTTCAAACAGATTTCATCCGAGATCGTCGCGGGGCGTCGTTATGTTAACACGCTCGCCCCCAGGGGGCAGACAGGGGTTAGTTTAATTTTGACATCTATACCTTATTCTCTGTACTCTATAGATTAAACTTTTATAGATAAACTAGCAATACCCGCGGCTTCTCCCGCGTTCATATTTAGTTAAGTTAATTACTACTAAACTTCACACGATCACTCGTTGGGCTAATCTGTAGATTGCCTGAAAATTGCATTAAAATCGCTCTATTCATTTCAAAGTCTATAGGGAACATGTCAATGTAACACACACGATCATTCGTTCTTAAAGGTTGCCTGAAAATTTTCCTTCAGTCGTTTTTAAGTCTATAGGGAACATACATACACACCGGCTTCTATATATAGATAATATCATAAATTAGCTAGATTTTTCAGGCAGTTTTTATGAATAAGAAAATGGCGATAAACTAAGCTGTTGTATTTCCGCAGTTCTCATTTTAATTTATAAAAATAAGTATTAAACTTAAAGAAATCTCAGTAAACATTTACGAAATAATAAACTGGATTATTATCCTTAAAAGAATAAGTTAAGTTAGTAAAAAATAATTACCATGTTTACGTTTTTCTAGCTTCGTGGGTAAAGTTACTTATTTGTAAAAATACTTGTTAAGCTTTTTATTACATTTTAAATTTACATAGGTAAGTATTATGTATAGAAAAATTATATGATGAATTATACGATTTGCCTATTAAATGGTATTTAATATTTCATTAAATAATACAACTGCAAACACCAGACTCCCAGAGATTAATAATATCGCTTATGCATATTCTTCATTTAGAAGTTATGTATAAAATAACTGATTTACTTATCATTTAGGTAGATAGGTATAAGACATTTTTAGTAATTTGAAAAAACAAATACTTTTATGGTTTATTATAATGAGTTTCTTAAAACTCGAAGCAAAGGAAACATATATAATGCCACATCGTCAATAATAATTAAAAACCTCTATACTTATCCCATTAATAATAATTAAGGAAGTTTTATAGGGTTTAATGTACAATGTTGCCATATTAAAACAACATACGAAGAGGTCCAGTCGAGTAATTTTATATTATTAAGTAAATTGTACAGCTGCCTCTTGTACAGTTATTATGGAATGTTTACGTACTTAATTTGATTATTGAGACTGTGGAAAACGTTGAGAAAATATTTATGCTTTATTAGTGTATTTTTGCGTGCAAAACTGGCAACATCGGTTGCTTAAAATGAACATATTTGAGTGTGTTTTAGTACCTATACCTAATGCAAGTATTTCATTTTAAACGCTAAAATTAGGAATGTGTGTAAATAAATAAAAAAAAGATCATTGATCATCATATTAATAAAATAAAATTTATTAAATAAAATTGTTAACAAAAAACATGAAGTAGCAACACTTATGTAGCCATGCATCCAGCTAATTTAATATCTAGAACTTAACGCTTGGAAAACTTCTAATTGCCGCAAAAACTGTTTAGAGCATCATCAAAATGTAATAAATATATGAGCCATTTACGCCTCATTACCGCGCAATTTTCGATGTTAATTGTGAAGATGAACAACGTATTCTAAGATCTAAAAAAAAAACAGAATGTCATTAATGAACGCGCAAGCATTAATGAATAACATTAATACATTTTAAGTAATCTACTTAATATAATATGTAGTTTGGGTAAGTATCGATATATCGATTATAATCACTGACTTCTTATAGTTAGTTTGTTTTTAACCCTTTTTGACATCCCACTACTAGGCAAGAGCATCCCTTTTTTTTTATGTGACAAAGGGGGCAAACGGGCAGGAGGCTCACCTGATGGGAAGTGATCACCTCCGCCCATGGACATCTGCAAGACTGCAGGTCTTGCAGTTTTGCAGATGCGTTGCCAGCCTTTCAGGAAAGGGAGGAGGGAGGTAGGGAGGAGGGAGAAGGACGGGAGAAGGGATAGGGTGTGGGCCTCCCGGACTCTCACTTACCGGACGAAACGCGACAGCATAGCTGCCACTTCACGCCGGTCTTCTGTGAGAGAGTGGTACTGTACGGGACGTGCCGGCCCATTCGGCTGCTACCCGGAGGTAACAAGCATGGCACTACCACTATTCCATCCCTTCAATACGGATTAGACGAAAGTCTACCACGCTGGGCAAGTGCGGGGCCGACTTCATAGTAGTTATACTAGTGACTAATTTTCAATTTTGAAAAGATTATGGTGTATTTTTAAATGCCATAGGACCTAGGCCTATATTTTACTTGAAGTCTCTCAGTTTAAAGGCTAGTTAATTTCGTGAGCGTATGCAGAGCAACATGCCAAAGTTGTGTCAACATTCATAAATGATTTAGGAACACAGAGTACAAACATCCATAGAAATATTCATTTAAATAGATATAGAAGATTAATTTTATATAAATATTAAGTACCTATATATGGAAAATACAAATTTTTAAAACGAATTTTATTTCCCAAGTTGATTAGCAATGTTTAACCATTATTAGTAGTAAAATGGCTCATTACCTCGTAATTTTCGATGTTAATTGTAAAATTAACAACACGTTCTAAGATCAATAAAAAACAGAGTGTCATGTATGAGTGCGCTTGCTTTCTACCCTTTTCAATACTGTGCTAATATATTATATTGTATAAAATAGATAACTTAAATAAAAATAGATTTTTTTTTAATTATGTCATAATTTTTAATTGGACTTTTCATATAAAAATATTATTTTAAAGTAATTTGTATGTTACATACATTAATTTGTGAACGTATAGTGGCACTTAGCTAGCATTGGTGAACTAGGGCCTGACCCCCCTTGCATTGAAGGGGGGCACACCCCCAGCTGTACAGCAATAGGATGTTAAAAAGGACTAAACATTTTAAATAAATTAATTAAATAATTACTTTTTTTCACTGTCGATACGTTAACAATGTTAAACCAATATATTATAAAAACAACACATTCCATTTACTCGTTTATCTACAAGTAATATGAACTAATTTGGCATGCATGCTTGTAATTTCTAGGTAATTTATTTTTTACTTCTATTAATCGCTAATTTTTAAGTGGCAAAAGGCATGTGTTAAAACTCCTTAAGGCTATAATAATAAAGATTAAAATGGCACATTTACTGTGAATAAAAAAGTATTCAAACAAAAAACTAAATCTACTGTACTGTAATAAGATAGTTTCTATAGATAATGTAGAGAAAATGCGAGTTTACATACTAATTATTATTGACGATGTTAATGGATGTATGTGTAAAGGTCATAGAAGAAAAAAAATACTCTATCTTTCAGACCGTCTATAGATTTTCTTAATATATTATTATAGATGCAAACGTACAAATTATGTTTATTATTACTAAGTCTGTAACTCGTGTTTCTATCAAGCAAACAAAGCCCCAGACAAGAATTAGTATACTATACATATTATAAAACAAAGTCCACCACCGCGTTTGTCTGTCTGTCTGTTCGCGATAAACTCAAAAACTAATGTACCGATTTTCATGATGGAAAGAGTGGTTCTCAAAGAAGGTTTTAGTATATAATTTGTCAAGGATTTTAATTTACTTTGTATAAATTGGCTAAAATGTTGCAAAAAGTACGGATACGATAGTTAGCTTAGCTCTTACGAGAAGCGAATAATTTTTTGAAAATTCTGAAGAGCTTTCAACGTTCTACCACCGATTCCTTTGTAATAGTGACTAGAACACGGGCGAAGCCGCAGGAATTGCTAGTTTTATATAACATTAATACTATTAATATATTAAATGTAATTTCAGCACACGATAACGTTATAATCGATGCCTTATTTGAGACCTTAGCGCTTATATATTGCAGGTCACACTACAATGTATGTAATACTAAATTTTAATCGCACAAACGCTAGCTATATTTCTATCATCTCTTTAGATGGTATTGCTAATGGATCGGAGATTTTTAATCTTACATAGAATCCGTTACGTAATTAATTTACAAAAAACCTAACAAACAAGTGATGTGAAACTTGAAGTAAGTAAAAAGCGAACTAAAAAGATAAGAACAAGTTGATGAAGAAACATAGTCTGAACTACTATGGCTTGATCCTGGACTTGTAAGTGCCATGCCCAGCAGTGGGAAGTTAAACCGATCAAAGATCGAAGGTACGCTCGTGTTCCAAAAAAATATACTAAATAAAAATTTCCGATTTTTACTTTACTTAAAGCACGAAACGTGTCTTGCCCAAATTTATTGTAATTTATTATCAATCTCGTCATTCTCGCTCCGGTCAGAATATTCCTCAGTATTCCTAAGCCTAAGTTTTTGAGGACGAACCCGAGTAAAGCAAGCGCGAGTCGCTAGTAAAATATACGATTTTTTTTAAATATGTTGGGACATTATTACAACAGCGCCATCTAGTTCCGTGGTAAGCTACGCTACGTTACGCTATTGTGTTGCGGATACCACATAGTTGATATACTACACATATACATTTTAAATACATACATATTATAAATATAAACACCCATGACTGGAGTACAAACATTCGTGCTCAACAAAATGCCCCCAGCGGAACTCGAACCCGCGACCGCTGGCGCAACTAGTAGGGTCACTACCAACTGTACCAAACGTATCGTCAAATTGCGTACAAAGCGTTTCCGATACGCTTCAATGCGGTTTACTTTGCATTACATTAGTATATTACAAAGTGTTAACTGATAAGTCTAAATTGTTACTAAGTTCTATTTTATAGGAGACGCACAATTTTATCTTATTGGTCTAATACATGTATTAAACTTGTAACAAGTTGAATTTGTAATCTAGGTAAATATTTTTTGGGAAATCTTTTTGAATTATCGACATAGAGGCCAAATCAATAGTTCTCAGATTTTTTGTTTTCTGGAAACGCATCACGAGAAAACCACGAAACAGATTTTGATGAAATTTAGTATTATGCTTTAATACTAAATTTAGTATTATGCTATAATATATAGCTGATAATGCGGATCAACATAATATAGTATAGTATTATGTTATCTGTGATATAGTATACTGATTTTTGATTCCCAACGGGGGGATCATGTTCTCTCCCGTGACCATAATTGCTGTAAAGCATTCGGAAAGTCGGAAACAAATCAAAAATCACAAAAATATTTTTTGTTTAATTGAATAATTATAGTAATTATATAGTTTCTTATATAACATTAAATATATCACACTAACAAACGGATGTTATATATAAGAATTTATATTGTGTGATAGAATTTTAGTACGTACATTATGTACCTACATATTATATACATACAGCTCGTCAATGGAATTATACGATTAGACAAATATTGTTATACAATCGTTGTTTTCGTAATAGGTGTGTGAAGCTATTTACATTTATATGGCAACAATTATTCATGATAATGTATATTTATTATTACAGTTGCATTTCATTATGCTTATTTTATACACTACGCTGGTACTAACCAGTGACCATTGCTTCGCTTGGATTCGTCCCTAGGAGCTTCCTGGCAAATTTAAAGTTTCATACAAATTTACGAGAGCTTTTAGACCTCCTTAATCCGTTCATGTTGCAAAATCAGTTTTAAGCAAACGTCTGCTAATTATAAACTACCTCCCTGCCAAAATTCATCTTTATACGTACGGTTTTCGATATTTCGTGATGAGTGTGTGACCTTTCGCTTTTATATAAGTATTTAGATTGCACGCAACTCTACTTGCAAGGCACGTACATGGTAATATGAAACCCAAGAGAAACCCTTTGAAATTACCTAAACTACTAGTTTTACAGAAAGAGAAGAAAGCTTTTAAAAGAAAAAAATTTTAACCGTCTCTAAATGTCTAATAGAAAACTAAATTTTAAAATATCAAAATCCGTTTAGCCGTTGTAGTCTTAAGTTCATACACATATATACCAACTTCCTCAATAATTTCTAGTCTTAAAGCTCAAATAATTATCTTAATTAAAATAATATTTTAAATCGGACTACAATCTGTTATAAATTAATATATGTTATAGTCAGATTATAATTATGTTTCCGCCAGAGGTCAAATACAATTGACCTTTAAAGTAGAAGCAGTAACACAGTGATTTAGACTGAGATATTAAAATTGTATCCACACTAAAAACGAAATAATGCACCAAGTTAGAATAAATCTACTGTGGAAATTTATCATCTAGAAAAAAGATGGCCTGAAACCCTCTCAATGAAGTCTTCTTTTAAACGAAACCTAATTTAAAATACACGCGTTAAACTTAAAATACTAATTTTGCATTGAGTGTTAATATATCATATCTGTTATCATCTAATTAGTTTTAAAAAGAAAATCTTCTACTGATAACGCGACCCACATTAACAAGC
This sequence comes from Boloria euphrosyne, assembly GCA_951802675.2. Lineage (NCBI taxonomy): Eukaryota > Metazoa > Arthropoda > Insecta > Lepidoptera > Nymphalidae > Boloria > Boloria euphrosyne. Next base: position 1,910,870 of record OX637893.1, read on the forward strand.
CAATGCCACAGTTTAGTGAAACCGCAATCATCGCTTCCATTCAGCTGTGAATGCTATCAATGCTGAAGAAACTGGGCCAATTGTCGGCCACACCCGGGCGTGTCTCCAGTATGGTTCGCAGAAATATTATTTTTAATAAATGTTGCTTTAAAATAAAATAACTTGAGTTTTAGCTAACTTCAAAATTCAAAATATTTAATTTGAATGTGCGATATGTTTATAAATCGATTATTATTATTTTAAAATAAATCTATTCTAGATTATAGATTAAAAATCTCGTGATAAAGAATCTCTACATTTAGTTCACAAGTTAGAGGAAAAATCGCAAATGTAGAGTAGGTATTTGGGAAAATACCTCAAAGTAAACATCCCATTTTCGTAAAAAAAAATTACCTGCAAATCTAAACTAATATTATAAACCTGACAGTGTGTTTTTATCCTATTTTAAACTAAACAGAGTGACTTATTGATGGATTTATTTTGCCTGGAGGTAGGTAGATGTTGTCATTGATGTAGGTATATACATATTTCAATTATATACCTACTAACTATTAAAAAGTACCAAAAGACGAAATTGAACAAAGTGCGGGTGAGTCGCGAGTATCACATTTACACAATATAATATTAGAATTTGCGACCACCCTTTTAATTTTACTAGACAACTACCACCATTCCACTCATCTTTCTTGCAGATATAATAAAATATAATATATTTAACCTTCTTACAGATATGCTATCAGTACAAAACGCACGCAACGCCTAATGAACGTAATTATAATCTGTTATAGTTTTTCTATTACATGTATTAAACAACTGATACTACTGATTTCATTGCTATAACGCCGCTTTCAATTAATACTGTAAAATCTATTGATTTTTATATGCTTAGTACATTGTTAACCATCCTTCACTTGCTGTGCCAACGGTAGCAGGTTCGAGATCCGCTGAGGGCGTTAATTTGTGTGATAAGCATAAATTTGTGTACTCCCGTCATGGGTGTTTATATTTATAACATGTATGTAATCAAAGTTATATATGTGTAGTGTATCAACTATCTGGTATCCGTAGCGCAAGCCTCGTAACTTACCATGGAACTATGTGGTCCTGCGTGTTAATGTTCCAACATATTCATGTATTTATTTACGATAGTGCACTAATGAGTAGAATTTATTTTGCTGATTTTTGGTAAAATTATTTGCTTATTAAAGCCTTTTCTATTTTACTCTATGGAGTATAACCAAAATAGCTATGAATTTGTAGGAAGGTCCTTCATCCTAACATTTTATAAATATATTAGAAGATTTTACTATCATAAGTTTTTATTCAACAAGACCCTAAATATTAGACGGTACCCTTCAGCTAAGCCACAGTAATGCAAGTAATTGCCGAGCTCGTTACAGCGCGATAAACTAATATAATGCGTACGAATAGATATCTGTTGGAATATTAAAAAATAAACTATAAAAAAAAATTCCTTTTATACCTGTATTCAAACACAAAACTATATAAATAAAAAACAAAGTTATTTTGTATGCTTGTTCTCTACAACTATTTGAACTATTCATTCAATTGAGAAAATTTTTGTTAGTTTCCCCGCAAAGGTCCAAAACAAAAAAGGTTTTTAAAACATATGTTTCTATAACTAGTTTCTTTCCATGACTCTACTCGTTTTGTTTCTACAATTGCTTCACTACTAGGGGTAACTATTCACATAATAACGTATAGGTATACTTTTGTTTAAGCGCAATCAAAATTGATAAATACTTTTTAGAACATGATGAAAAATAATCAGTAAATCGAAAACTATTCGCTAATTTAATCATAACAATATATAAACCAAGTTTGCGTCTATATCTCTAAATAACCTCTCGTAGTTTCCTCGTACTTTATGGGTAATAAAGGAGTGTTGATGCTTTTACTTAATTTATTTTATAAATAATATACAGTCGGTACTAATTAACTTTACTTCACGTAGAGCTGTACAGTATTCATAAAAGTCACGATGTATTGTAATAATTGATTTAATGCAAATTAATTTTATAGGGAAAACTAGCAATTCACGCGGCTCCGTCCGAGTTCTAACCACTATTAAAATATAGGGATTGGTAGTAGAAGGATGAAAATTTAGGGTTATAAGTATTTTTTGATGCTAAATCTAAAAAAAAAGAAATATTAAAATTGGTCTAAAAATAAAAAATATGGAGAGGGCCACTCTTATCACCTAGAGGAATATAAAATAGCCTACGGCCTATTCTCAGATCCAGCGAATATACGAAAAAAATCATAAAAATTGGTTGAGTCATTTTTGAGGAGTTCAATAACAAACACACGACACGACACGAGATTTTTAAATAATAAATCATATATAATATAATATTTTAACATAAATATTTCGGTACATAGACGAGTATAAAAGCTTTCTCGCAGAAAATGATTACATACTAGACATGTAGCACTAGCCTGGCGTTGCTGTCTCCTTAGGCTTCAGATCGAGGAACGCATAAAAATAAATTTTAAAAGACTAGGTATAAGATACCAGATATACGCTAAACATACCTATTTTTTATATAACTTTAAATTCATATATTTTATAAATATAAACACCCATGACTGGAGTACAGAAATTAGTGCTCATCAAATGAATGACCCCAGCGGGACTCGAACCCGCGACCGCTGGCGCAGCAAGTAGGGTCACTACAAACAGCCAAACGTGTCGTCATATGTAGATACTAGATATTAGCAATCTCTTACCTGCGTTTCAGTCAAACTTAGTGCTTGTGCCAATTGCTTTCTTTCCGCACCAACAACGTAATGGTTCTTCTCAAACGCGTGCTCTAACTTGAGGAGTTGCGATGGAGAGAATGCAGTCCGGATTCTTTTTGGTTTGCGGAACGGTTGGAGTAAGAAACCAGGGATATCTGGACCTGAAAAAAAGGTATTCGATCATTTATAAAGTAATTCTATAGACTATATATACCCTTACGAGTATATGAATATAGATATAACAGCCTTTTTAATAAACATTATAACAAATACGAAATAAACGTTCTGAACTACGCGATTTTCCAGTTTTTTTCATTATTTTATTAATTAAATTTTCGTACTTAAACCATCCTGATACACCCGTGAGGAAACAAAAAAAAGTTACATATTTTGAGGCGACATTTTTTTATAGATGAATAAATAATGTGAAAAAATATAAACCTACAGTGGAACATATAACCTCCTCCTTTCTTGAAATTGGTTAAAAAGGTTTCCATTATTTTTATATATAAAACATCTCTAGTATAAGAAAACATTATTAAAAATCTGTCTAAGAATTTCTGTTTCTTCCACACTAATCTAATCAACTTAGAATCTAATCTCTAAATCAGGTGATTTTAATTATATTTATTAAAATTAAATTTAAACGGTTATATAAAAACGTTTAAAAGAGACAACCCACAAAAGAAAAATGATTAATTTCCAAAACGAAAATAATAAGACTATAAAAAATTTTAAAGTCTAAAACTAAATTAAAACCTAAGCAAATACATAGAATTATTATAATGAATTACATTCATCATTTATTAAACGTAATCTCAGTAACATTTCAAGTTCTAAAGCTCGCAAATAACAGGCTGTGTAGTACGGGGTATCCTTGTAATGGCGTACAGCTATTAAAATTAAATTAAGCAAAGATTACCGCTAAACGACCACCGGCCGGTTAATCTATCAACCACTTACACATACATTTTACGAAGAATTATGAAGTATGGAAAGAAATAATGCGGGTATTTTATAAATTGCACGTTCTCGTTGACGTTAACGTTTATGAGAAGGGAGCAGTGCATTATAATGTTGCTTAATTGTAGAATTCATATGCATTAAGTGTTCTAATTTTGTGTAAATTGATACATAATTTGATAAAACTAGATTTTTTACAAGGCTGTAATGAATAAGATCAAATTATATATTATGTAGAAAATGATTATTTATTATTTAACGTGCAGATTATATTACAATTTCTATCTCTTTTTTTTTGGACATTTTATTTTAACTGTATAATTTGATATAAACTAAAATTTCTACTCAAAACCAATTAAAACATTCATAATTTACTTTTTTAAGAGTGAAAATGTTGTCATGAGTACAATGTTTGATAATAAAAGTATAATCAAAAGCAGTAATAAGTAAATAAGTATATGTATATCATAAGTAAAAGCACTTGCTGTTCATGTTATTTCCATTAGTGTACATAAAAAGATAGTATATAAATTATTAAATATGGTACATTTATTCGCTGTAACGTATCAAATATTCAGCAGGTGCCATGGTAAAGAAAGCCGAATGAAGAAACGACACTTTTCCAACACACTTATAAACACATCAGCTTTTCTAATACCTTATTGATACGTTAACCGTAATTGCATCTTTTGACTTAATGAAAACATTTACATTATAAGGTAAGTAATATTTTAACATTCTCCAACTTTCAAACGACCTATAATTAGTATCAACGGCCATTGCAATTATAATTGAGCAAATGTCGGACGTCGTGACAAGGTCACCGCGCGCCACCCACGTTCGCAGAGAAGCACTAATTGCACATAATGTATGTAAATAGTATTTGGATAACTCGATAACTTAGTTTTGCCTGATCACAGATCTGCAACACTTGTTAAATAATTACTTATTTAATGTTCAACTTAATATTTATAAATATCATATTTATTTTTTATTTAAGTATTTTTATGGTTAAAAATAGAATAAAAATTTTACTTTCGATATGATCGATCAATATTTTGTTATGAATGAAAGTAGTGTATAGCGCATACTTTAACCATTAGTAAAAACAATTTTAAAAAGGGACGTTTAATGTAACATGACTATGAGTAGAAACGAGAAAATCTATTCATTAAATTATAAATATTTTTCATGTAAAACAGGAAGCAAAAGCTAGTTAAATGCAATCTATAATAAATTCATCTATTATGACACCTACAATAGAAAAGATTATAAAGTCTAATAGCTGTAAAAAAAATTACATTATTCAATAGTGACGTTTTACGGAAACATTTTTATTAGACACATACGTAGAAAATACAGATAATAAAAGAAAATAGTTGTAGCAGTATGTCGAGTTGACATATATAGGTGTATTCTACATCAGATTATTATGTAAATAAAGAGTAATTTATGATAGCCGATAGGTAATGCCGATTTGATAAACATCGATTTAATGAAATAAGTATTTTTAAATTAAACTTAATGACATGTTACTTACTACGTCTTATTTACTTCTATCATTAATATTATTATAAGAACCATTTTTATTAAATTTCTTTGTTTTTTGAGGTATTGTTAAAATATAACCTAAATTGATACTCTTTAACAATAGAAATAAAATCGATTTATTAAAATGTTCGTAAAATCGAATTAAGGTACAACATTAATTAAAAAAATAGAGCTTAATCGCGATTCCATTTACGCAACTCATATGTAATAATTTACTCTTGTATATATTTAAGAGCTATTACGATGATTACATTAGTTTTATAATAAACAATGTAGATGTTACAGGTTCCGTATGACTTGTGACGACTTTAACGAGCATTTCGCGTGTAGACTGCAAGTTTTTTTTCTGTTTGTTTGTAACCAACTTGTGTTACTCGATGTAATAATTGTCAGGTGTACGTGCTTTGTAAAATGGTTTTATTAAATTACTAATTCTTTTAGGCCTTAGTAATCATACTTAAATATAATAAATAATAATTAAAAATAATAAATTCACAACGTTAGAGCAGACCTTTTAATCAGGTTTTGATAAATTTAGCCCGAGTTATAATTATATATTTTTAAAATTATGTGATACAAAATCTTCATTTATATTAGATGTAAGTATATAAGCACCATCGAGTTTCTCGCCATTTGCAACAAGTATGTACCTATAACATATTGAATTTTCTCAAATTAAAAGTCTATCACAAAAAAAAGAGTTGCATCAAATTGTCGCGATATTTAAACGCATAAAAGTAGAAAACATCTTTTTATTTAACTTAAAAACTTAAAATAATATTATATACAGCCAAACTTTCGTAATAAATTAACATGACTCTTTTATAAAAGATACAATGCAAATCAAGCACAGCGTAAAAATGTCCAATCCCACATTTTGGAAAAAAGAAAAAACGATAAAATCAATCACTGCTTAATTCGATGAAACTTATTGGTAAATATAATTAATACATAGTGTATAATATATAAGTAGGTACTTTTAGCAGAACTTCTAGTCACCGACGCTGTACTATTGTTATTTATTCAGAGAAACAAAGAAACATTGACATAACTTTAAAATTTATTTCGATAAAATCCAAAAACATTGTGTGTTTTAAATTTCCAATTAACAGCTATTCAGTGTTCACTAAATACATCTGAAAGTATATACTTCTTCAAATCTTGTTTTAAAATTTTTGTCTGTCTGTCTGTTTGTTTCGGCTTATCTCTGCAACGGCTTGATAGTTATATAGTTAAATTTATAACTTGGCTATTTTTATTTTACTTGAAAATTATAAAAATCGTTTGATTTATTTTACTAATTATAACATAAATCACAATAATTTAAGTTTACTTTAGTTTACTTTTACCCCGACAGCTTCATATTCAACTTATCACTGACCCAGTGTCACGAGCTACATAAAACCGTAGTTTTATGACTTCGATAACTCAATTGACGTTTGCCTTATCTGTAGTTTGTCTTTGCACGCCTTAATAGTGGTCAAATTAATGTAAGGTGTAAAGCTACTGGACATCTATACATATAATAAAATTCTAACTTAGTCGAATCTGTTCATTGAATATTTTGGAAAAATCTTACTTTCGCATTACGAGAAAAATAATGGACTGATTTTGATGAAATAAAATAATTTTTGCAGGAAAACATTTCATTTTAGAAAAATCTATACCTAAGGAGGGATATCAATATCTAGGGACGAGCCAGAGAGGAACAAGAGTGGAGACACTAGTTTGACAGATAAAAAATTAATAACGTTACCTCACTACGTCGTTGTAAAAAAAGTAACTAGTTTAATGCAACATAACTTAGATAACATACTTATTAGCTAAAAATAACTAGTAATTTAATAACGCGCGCGTTTGAATAACCGAGTGATTCGGGTTGACTTACGGTGAAGGAAAACACCGTAAGGAAACCTGCATGTCCTAGTATACCTAGTAAGTTTTCGAAAGACATGTGAAGTCCGCCAACCCGCACAAGGCCAGCGCGGTGGACTATGGCCTGAGCCCGTGCCCAGCAGTGGGACGGGCAATTCAAATTCGAAATATTTTATTCAGTATAAAATTATTACAATTTTTTACTGAACGTCATGATAAACTCAGCGGGACTAATATAATATTTTTCGTTGAAAAGGATTGAAGACAACTAGTAATTTCCTTCGACTTTGCGTTGTCGTTAAATTATATAAAATTTCATGTCCGTTTTTGAATGGTAAAAATTAAAAAGAATACCAAGACAAATAATATCGTTATTTTTAAAATGTAGTTCTTAAAAATAAAGAAATATAAAATATTTGTATGCTATATTAGATATCATTTTCAATTCTAAAAACAAAACTAGTAAACAAAGTCCTCTACTTTAATATTAAATAAAAATATCTAATACAAAGAGATCTACCTACTATTAAAATAATAAACAACTGTTTTCTATTTACAATTATATATAAATATACAAAATTCTCTTATCACGATGTTTGTCCGCAATGAACTTCAAAACTTACTCCGATATTGACGATTTTTTTTCAAACCTTGTGGTTTTCTCCAATTCTATTTATAACCTGGTAGTTATTATTATATGGAAAATTTATTTTTTTTATTAAGAGAGATTCCGGAGATAATACCTGAGAAACGGCTATTCTAAGCTTCAAACACGAAAGAAATAACCAAGCTAAAGAAAAAAAAATACAAATGAGGCACAGCAACGCGTGGTTGGATCTGCTAGTATTTGCTATAAGATATGTATCTACATCGTTCATAAATCATAACAATTTCGCACAAAACCGCTGCGCTATCAATATTAATTGGCATTTCCTTTACTGAAAGTTAATTACTTGTTTTTAATGATAACAACGTCGGTTACGTAATTTATATATTACAACTTGCTTATTGTCTAAAAATTTATTACATACCTATTTATATACCTATAGGCATAGATATATAACACCTAGATGGAGTGTAGGTCCAAGCGAATTGTAACCACTTTTTTTGGCTAGACTTCGAGATATGGCTAGATACGTTTCCCGTCGTGTCAATGTCAATTGTCAAGTTACACAACTACATACGTACAACTTAGGTACTTACTTAGTCTTAGCTCTCGCTTTATTAATTAGAAAATCACATTTCACAGGTAGGTACTATTTGGCAACTTATAATTTAAAGTAAAACATTCGTCTATACAGAAAATTAATTTGTAAACAAATCAAATCAGACGCCATTAGATTGTGACACTTACGCACACATTCATACTAATGCTACTTCAATATTGAGCGGAATTATGTATGAAACTATCAGTCTAGGTATTATTAGTCTAAGCCTATAAGAAAATTTCTAGAAGCATTTAAGAGCAAGCTTTGATTGTCACTAACCAAAACAATATCTTAAAAATGTAAACGTTCAGTTTTAGGAAATAGGAGTACCTACCTGCGTACATTTTAAAATATTCAAAAAGTGTGTTTGTATGTTTCTTTGAGCTCGCTAAAGTAATAATAACTAGTACGATTAGAAAAAAAAATGTATATAGGCAATTTTAAAAGTTACTTAGCATCTCGCTATGACCTTTGACAGCAGCGTCATTGCAAATACTTAAATAAACCACGAACACTGATAGCTAACACTAGTATATAATAAACGTATTAAATAGGCAAAAATATATAATATAACATTACCAATTATATAACAAGCTTAATGTTATCGATATTTTGCTAGAAACAGTCAGCTTTTTATATAGATCGGTAAATCTATTAGCCCAACACTAATTAAATATTAAGAGGGTCTGGAAAATTTAAATGAATATATAGGCGTCGGCTGCATCAAATAATAACTAAATAATCCCTTGCATTATTTCAAAGATAAGTAAGTTTTTGCAAGATTAACGGACAATCGATTCCATTTATATATAAATGAGATGAGATATAACAGTGCAACCCTAATATTGCTACTGTACTCACCCTCGACCCACCATTATCTGTGTCAACAAAAAATGGTATACGCAATAAAAATATTGCTTGACAAATAACACCCCGCCACCCTTCTAACAATATTATTTTTATGAACTGAATTGGTTTAATCAAATTGGCTTAACGTGTCAAAATTGTCTCCAATAATAAATATAAAAAGGACGTTTGACAAAAGCGGGCACTTTGAATGAACTCCCGCAATTATCAGCCAACGCCATTGTTGTTTCAAATTTAATTATGTCGTAGTGTTGGTAGCATTGTATCGATAGTTTGTAATCTGTGTACACAACAAATTACAATATAATATTTTTATTGATTACTTATTTAGAATACCGCCTATACCTACTTTAGCAAGTAAAACAAATTACATCCCTAAAAGATAAACTTTGATATCTTTGTACCTACAATCTATGTCATTAGTTTTTTTCAGCAACATCATTGCGTAATTACGACCGTTAAAAAGGACATCGTTTCAAACATACGAATAATCATCTACTTTTACGGTTTTATCGATACTAATTACGTGCCTTAATGGGAGACAATGCGAAATTAAAGTAAATCGTCACTATTTATCGATAGTCGCGCATCACTATCACTAAGCATAGTAGCTGGAAACGTCAAATCTTTCGTTACGCGTTTTTTATTAATGACCGCGATTGTTAGTGTTTTTTACAATATTTCTAAAAGGCTTGAATGGTGTATAATTGGATGTTATTTGAGACTTTGTAGAGTGGGCAAGAATAACCGGCGTCCTAATTTAAACTATTTATGTTCGTACGCCGCCATCTTGGAACGAGATCAGTAGTTGATTTACGTTTAGGCGTTGGGATATTTATGATTAATTATTGTTGGCCGTTTCGTTTAATGGGAACAGTTAAGTTGTTTGTTCGGGTTATTAGACGGTGGGTAAAGCAAAGGTATCTTGGTAATCCGATGCTGTAAACTACACGAAAATTGAGATGTTGAAGTTTGTTTACGACATGATTGTTAGTATAATCAATGATACAGCCTTTAGACTAGAATATCAATTTTTTAATATGCTGTATATTTACTTATATGCAAAAGCTTTGTGGTAAAGACCAACTCCAAAAGCTCTATGCCGGCGGAATATGTAGTTGCTATGTTAAATATCATTTATAATCGTTTTTTTTTATTCTATAATATCTGGAAGTAGTGTTGTTTTAAATTGTATTTATATTAACATATACTAATATTCTTTATAATTATACAAAACGTAATTTAAAAAGGAAGTTTACTCTTCTACTCTCTGTTCAAAAATCATTCAAACATTCTCTAAAAATAATCGGACATTTACTAAGTAAATAGTTTGTAAAAAACCTCTTATTTAGTTTTTTTCCTTGCCAGTGTCGTTGTTAAAAAAACTACTTGTTAATAAGATAAGTAACAACACATCCAACCGAATTTCGGAGAATTCACTTGCATTGATTTCATAATGTCCTAAAACGTTATTTATTTAATAACAACATATTATCTTTAATAATTAAGTTATCTCCAGCATAATTACAACTAATGAAGCGATTGTTACAATGTATGAGGTTATCTTAGCGGAGTAATTACGAAATAAGACTGACAGGTCACGAGCTGAGATAATGAAACAAAATAACTTTTTAATTAGACATTTTACAAACAACGCTTAAGCGTTAAATATAAATCACATATGTTACCAGATTAAATATTCAAACTTATTGAAGATAAAAGAAAATTAAAAACGATTTTTTCATAAACTTTTGCCAATAAATAGCCTATGCACATTTTTAAGTTAAGACATTTTAAAATAAACACAAATGCAATTGCTTTTTATGCGTTGAAATGAAGGTATATTTTATAATTTTATTCGTTACTATGAGAAAACAAAATAATAATATGCCTACTACTAATGCTGAAGCTTGAAGAAGACCTAAGCCCAAATATTACGTCAAGTCGCTTCATTAATGAAATATGGTGATAAGCTTCTATAATAGATTATACTATGACGATTCAGTTGTTTTATTAACACAAATTAGTCAAACTAACAAGAAAATAAATTTGTCGGTCTGTGACGAAATTCATAGAAGGGACCCATACGGTTTGATTAATGCGGGCGCAACCGTAGGCGGTTATTAGTACTGTATAATACTGTAGTTACACTAACTTATTCACCCTTCAAACCTTGACATAGCGTATTTCTAAGCACTTTTTATATGGCGACGGTATAAAATTCCAAACACACGAAGTCTACATGGAAATTTCTTAGACGATATCAAATTATTGTTAATTAGTACACTAATTAAAAGTATTTTTGTTTAATGCTGCTTTTATTTATATTTTTCATGGAAGAAAGTTAAAATATTCTTCCTTCGTTAATTACTTATTATATTTATAAACATCATCATAAACAATCAAAATTATTAGGTACCTAAGTATGTAATAATTAATTTCAAGCTTATTATAAAATACTAGCTATTACCGCGGCTCCGCTCGCGTTGTAATCACTATTAAAAAAGGGGATTAGTGGGAGAAGGGTGAAAATTAAGGGTTATAAGTATTTTTTGATGCTAAATCATAAACAAATAAAAAATTTAAATTTGATATAAAAACAAAAAATAAAAAATCTGGAGAGAGCCACCCTTATCACCTAGCGGGAAAAAAAATCGGTCAAACCGTTACAGAGGCGTTTGATAACAAACACTATGACACGAGATTTTTATATATAAGAAAGTTATTTTATTATTTTGTCGCTTTCTACTTATATTACACGTTAACACGAATAAATATAACCCAACCACAGCCTACCAATATGTTTTTAAAATCTTTAGTGAACTACAAAAATGAGGTAAAAAATGAAGTATGAATATTTATGTAACTAGGTGATTACAGTGTAGAAAATGAAATCATAATAATTAAGACGTATTTTTTAATTTTTTAACATACAATGGCAATAAAGCTCATTAATGTTTATTTATACTACAACTTGAAAGAATTATTAATGTAATATATAGTTTTTTCATTACCTTGCATTATTACAAAAACGTTTAAAAAAGTACCTACCTGTCAAAGAGATTTAAAGTTACCTAGTATGTACTTATATATTATAAAAAATCATTTTCTTCATAATTACACATTTTCATTCATTAATATAATTTAAGCGCTTGTCAGCATCTAATTTTATTCGAGAAGTAATTATTCAAATTACTCACAACAAATATTGATACAAGATTAGCTGAGCGCCATATTTTTTACTGTCAAGTGTGGACAGATAAAAAATAAATAATGATCAATGATTGTATTTGTACAGCCATTGCTGTAACTTGGATATATTTAATAAAAACTGGTGTAGCACTATTTATAAATCTAGAATAGGAATTATGCGTTAGAGTCCACTATTGTTTTTCGTAGCGGGTTACGTTATAATTAGCTGGTAAGTTACAATAAATTTCGCCTACCTCAATATCCATAATGAACACTATAATAATGGTATTTTATTAAAAAAACCTATACATACACAATATTAAATTTATCTTTTTAAAAATAATTATTATTATCGATATCAAGTCATGTAAACTTAAATTTAAATAAACTTTAGGTGGATACAGCGACGGAAACTGTGTATTGATCGCGAGTATTAGAATCTTTTAAACTTGTGAATTAGTTACAAACTCTTAATAAATGTATTATAAAAGTAGTAATTATTCAAAAAACTCATTACTTAAGTAAATTTGTACTGGACAGATTTGTAACGTTTCTTATTAGGGAAAAATTAAATTAAAACATTGTTAAAGAAAGCTTTTATTTAAGTGAAGCTTTTTCTTACTTACACAACAATTAAATGAAACTTTTAATTGTTTATGTTTATTATCTCTGAACGTGTATACATAAGTAGCGGATTCGGTTATTTAAGAATTAAAAAGCTCTCTTTCCTTGAATGACATAAGAATATAGAGCTATTAAGTATTTAATATGACAAGTAAAGCTACAATAGTTTAATAAAGGCTATGTGTCTGTAAATTGCAGGCTACATCTTCGAATGCCGGTCGAGTTTAAAATTGTTATCGGCTAATAAATATCTAAATAATTATCTCATATCAAAACGGATATAGATCGCTGTCAAAGACATTTATAATTATAACCTACTCTATTAAGTCAATATAAACTTTCTTTCAGAAATTATAATTATTTTCTAAATATATGTAGGTTTATGTATGTACATAATATTTATTTCATCCAATATGACTTCCTACACCAAATTAACCTAAGATAAAACTAAGCAAGAAAATACCTTAGATTTAAGATATATCATATTTAGATTAAAGGTGTGTGTCTAATAAAGGTGTGTGTAACTATCTGTAACCATAAATTAACAAGCACGATACTCGCTAGCGAACAAATTGATCATGCTCTGAGTTATTCGAAATGCTTTATCTACATTATATATCGTATGCTCTCTAGCGACCTAAGTAAATAACGTGACTGTCGCAGTAATTAATAGTAGAGGCATTGATTTGAACTTATTAACTGAGAATTAAGAGATAAAAATTTTGACGTGTCGTAAATAAACATTTTCGTTCTATTTCAATGATTTATTTGATCTTAGTTGTTTCTATATTAGGCCGTCGCTTGGAAATGTTGAACTGACAAGTCTACATCATATTGAAACTTTTAATTAATGTACATTATTATTAATAATAATTATTACTAGGTTAGATCTAGTTAAGCTGTAGCGGCATTACGTTTTTATCACAAAAAAACACTTGTTAATACCCATATCGAGTATTTAGCATAGTTGTATTTTGCTTTAGAAAAACATGTTTTTAAACTTTTTAGGTTAAGTCATTAATCATTTATTAGCCTTTGCTTATGCCATTTATTAAAAAAATAATTATTTTTTACCTATATCATTTTTCCCGCTTAAAAATAACAGACAAGCGCTCAAATGTTCAAAAAAAGAACGAGCGCTTCCCGCGTAATCTTAACTTTCTTTTATCGTTGTACAACGATCACAAATGTTTTTTGATAAAAACTTTTTAAGAGAACTTATTTATCTTAATAGCCTTGTTGCGGATAAGCTACTCTTTTTTGTAATTCAATATATTATTTAGTTAAAAGTGACAAGTTTTTGATAAGGGCTCAAAGCTGGTTCGTAATAACTTAATACTTTTTTGTTGTCTTATACTTTTAAGAGTTAGATATAACAGCTGTACCTAGTGTTGGTTATACTTAAAAAATATAAATAGATACGATATGATATTAAGATGGATAGATACTTAAAATACACAATAATTTTATGTAGATACTTAAATATTTCGAGGACTTTTTTTAGTGCGCTACGCTCTTCTATCTAGCTTTATCGCTACTTCAAAACAGATAGTATTATGTAATTAAAAATCAAATCTGAAATCTTTTTAAATCACTATCAATTGTACTTACTTAGTTCCGTCCGCGTATTTCAATTTAATAGTAAGTTGCTACGGTCAGTAGATGATCAATATCATTATCAATAAGCACTTCTCCAAATTAAAAAAAAAAACTAAATCATATGTAAAATTGTATATATATAAAAAGCATCATTGTAATAAACACACTTATTATGCTTTATATTTTACTAGCAGTACCCGCGGCTTCGCCCGAGTTCATGGTTTCAAGCCCGCTAGAAAAAAATAATAAAAAAAAGTATCCCATGTTACTTCTAATACCTCCAAGAATATGTGTACAAAGTTTCACGATGATCGGTTAAGTAGTTTTCGCGTGAAAGCGCAACAAACAAACTTACATTCACATTTATAATAGTATATATAGATAAACATCTACCTTTAAGCACGTATATACATGTATGTACTCTACTATTATATAAACAAATATAGCCAAACTTTAATTCAATTTTAATTATTATCTATGATCAAAAGGTTATTAAAGTCTGCTTTAATTATAAATTAAAAATATATTAGAATAAATATAAAACAAGACGGTTAAAAATATGTTTGTAATTATAATGTAAGTATGTAATACACGAATATATTACAAAGATTATATTATTAATCAATGTTTTATAGTAGATTAAAAAAATAAAAATAAAAAATATAAATAGTATTTATATATTTTTTATAACCTTTTTTGAAATAATGTCATACTTTCTTAGGTTTACGCGAATATTCGATATTATAAATGAAACTACCTTTTCTGACTGACCGTCTCTCCCGTGACCATGATTGCTGTAAAGCATTCGAAACCGCGTCGGGAACTAATCTATCAAAATAAATCCGCGACAAAATCCGAAAAGGTAGTTTCGTTTAGAATTAATGTCAATTAAAACGACATAATTATAATAATAATTTTTCTCTATTTTATAGCAAAGATTGAAAGCAATTTTTATTAAGTTTACTAAAATTATAAGCTACACAGCCGTTAAAATCATATGTTAAATAAAAAAATTAAACACTCATTACTATAGATTGAAGTTAACAGAAAGACGTCTAATGTAATTCAACATTATTAAAAAAATATTTCATCATGACAAAGTAGACGAATCGGTTTAAGCAAGCGGCGGCGCGGCGCACAGCTTGAGATAAACCCACAAAAAAAATAAAAAAATGCTCATTATATACTAGTATCAGTGTTATTATATAATATAAATAAGTAATTAAAATCGAAATATAAATTCTTTTCTTCTTTCGAAATTATTCTTTCATTCAAACTTCAAATAATTACAAAAAAACAAAAACATGGTCTCCCCAAAGGTGATATCATTTTAGTCAATGTTAAAAATGTCAATACATTTTCCTATATAAGAAAAAAAAGTGATATCTATTTTTGTTTACGTAATTTAAATATTAATCCGTCTCTAGTACATTAAAATTAAACTTCCGACTTCATTTTTTTCACAAAGCAGACCGGTTAATAATCCACAAACGTTTTTAGAGCTTATTAAGCTTTTGTTGTTTAAATTATTTGACAGCTGATGCTACAAGATTTACAAATTTAAATATTTTTTTATGATTTAAGCAAATTATATAATCTATTGGAAATTTGATATCTTTAACAAATCGTTGGCGAAGTAAGTTTTTGGAAGCTAGCGTCAGTAAGCTTACGGTAGCGACGGTAATGTAAAAGCTCTAAAAGCACAGTTATCAGTACTAAATGCATAAAAAATGTTTCACCGAATTTCTCAGATGATTTTAACTATTTAACTACAAAACACCTACCTCCTGGAAACCGGTGTGGGAATATTCTTCCATGTCTGTTTATAAGCCAGGGGTAGAGCTGGTACGATTCTCTCGGTACTGGTGCGGCAGGATGAGGGGGTGGATGGGGAGGTAGGGGAGCTCCAAAGCCTTGCTGTTGATGTGCAAGCGCAGCCGCCAGTGCTGCCCCTTGGAAGTGAGCGAGGAACTGGTGGTGGTGACTCTGAGCGTCTAGATATGGTAGCCTCTTCAGCTCAGGAGTTGGAAACACCGCCGGTAGTGCACTCGGTCGTAACAAGGGTCTAGGGGAAGGACTTCGAGGGGACGCCACAGGGGATGGAGACCCTGGACTCGCCAGTGGAGGGGACGCCTGCTTCGGTCTCTCAGAACCACCCACTATACTGTCTATACTAAATCCGATCTTCGGCTTAGATGGCACCGCCACCACAGGAGTCGGTGCGAGAGGCATCATGCTTTCACACAACGGTTCCGTCACAAATCACAAAATCAATAGCACATGTCACAAGCACAATCCATCGTGACGCGAGATACGAACGCCTCGGCGGCGCGCGGCCGAATGAGCCTTAATCGCTCTACGCCTGGATAACGGAAAAAAAACATCGAACATGGACTCCCGCCGCCGGATTGGTTGATATAACCCAATGGGAGGTGTTTATTCACACAAGCACGCTCATTACACAGTTTACTCGATGTTGATTGGTTGATCGATTACCAGGGGTGGAATTTGAATTTGGAAACTTCCTCAGTAGGCGGGTACTGTTCCAGACTTGTGATTTTCACCCAGCCAGATGGCGAAACGCCTCAAACTCGTTGGGTGTTAACCGGGTGGAGAGACTCTCGAATTTGGCTGGGTTAGAATCAATTAAGGCACCGATTGGGCAGGTTAGCGAGTTTCTATCCTCTTTTTTGGTCCGTCGAAGCCGGTCGCGTCCAGCGTTCTTTAATTAACTCCGATGCTTTATTAGCTTAATGTCTCGAGATAAAGTTTTTCAGTTTCCGAGTGATGTATAATCGATTCAGTACAAAATTGTAGATTTGTTTTGTGTTTAATTATTTTTATCGATATTGATCGTGATCGTGTCACTATTGATTCGAAATTATAAATATTACTACGTAACTTTATGGATATTTTATGCTTTTATAAACTAAACAGTGTTTGGTAAATGGCTTGATTTTTTAATTAAAATTGTTTGCATAAAGCAATGATTGATTTTTGTTTTACAACGTTGTAAAGATTGTAAAATTATAAAGTTGCATTTTGAAATAACTATTTGTAGGTACCTATTTAAATTACAGTTCGGTTCATTTTTTAACTAGCTTTATTAATTAACGTTCATATTTTTAAAGTAATTATAGAAACATATTTCCCTTCATTTTTGCTTAATAAAATTTATAGTTTATAATAAAATTTAAATATCAATTAATTATTAATAAAAAGTTATATCTTTAACACTATTATTTACTATTATTAACTATAATTAAGTTATTTACTATAATTAAGTTTAGTTATAATCAAACTTTAGAATGTAGCTTTACATATTATGTTCCCTACATATCCATTAATAACACATTATTTTTGTTTAAAATACAATAAAATTTTTACGATTTAAGGAAAGGTTATAGGTAGGTAAATCATTTATAGGTACACCATACGTATATTAAAAAATTCTAAGGGAGTCGAATTTGTACATCTAATATTCTTTAGAAAGTACTGAGCGGCCGTATCTATAGTTTTTAGAATTTTTGTCTGTCTGTCTGTCTGTGACCGCATCACGAGAAAACCACTGGACCGATTTTGATTAAATTTGGTATTATAACAGCTTGTTATCCGGATCAGAATATATGATACTTTTTACTGTGGGAAATTGTCTCATCCCTTCTCTCATGTCTTAAAAACGTAGTGGCTAACCCGAGCAGAGCAAGGGTGATTCGCTAGTTTTTTAAAAAAATAACTATTTTAGACAACCGGCAACACATGAGTTTTCTTAATATTCCTTTACGATATATTATATCTTAGTTCCACCCTAAGTAGCGAACATTGACAAATGACTAAGTAAACGTTAACAAGCACCAGCCATATTATACAATTAATTTGAATGAATAATAAGAGCTTGCATACAAATAATCGCTGCCATTATTCCTAGTAAGTAAAACTAATATTTACTAATGTATAATCAGTTTGTTTGTTTGTCTTTCTGATTACTTACATTCCTACTAATATCATAAAAATATAGGTAAGTAAGAAGTATGCACTGCTATGGCACATTTTTTAACAGCGTATTTTTTACACTAATTTAGCCTTTTATAGACTCTACTGTTGTAAAAACGTTAACAAGCACCAGCCATATTATATAATTAATTTGAAGTATTACATACAATTCAAATAGGTAACTACATAAATTTGTCTGTCTGTAACTTTGTCACTAATTGGGGGCCGTCCATTAATCACGTGATGTTTTTTTTGGCATTTTTTAACCCCCCCTCCCCCTTGGTGATACATGGTGAGGTTAAGACTAACCCCTCCCCCCCTACCCCTATATCACGTGTATTTTTTAGTACCTACAAAGAATCTTAATTTTATAAAATACTATAAGCAGTTCCCGAGGCTCCGCCCGCGTTCTTATCACTATTAAAACAGGGATTTGTGGTAGAACGATGAAAATTTTGGATTTTATATTATATAATACTTAAAGTATGCTATGATGCCAAATCATAAAAAGTAAAAAAATAAAAATTTGCTGTAAAAATAAAATAATAAATATCTGGAGAGGCAGAGGGACACCCTTATCACTTACGGAAATAAATTATTTTTAACAAAAAAACAAAAACCGACTTCCAAACTAAACAAATCTAAACTAAAAAGTAGAAAATAATACTTTTAAGAAATTAGTAATTTTGAAGTCGGTGCCAGTCAGGATGGACAGATTTATCTTGCGTTTGCAATGGGCTTTCGAACGGTATTTTGATATGTTTACAAATTGATAGATTAATCGAATATGTATCTATTAAGCTGGCATGTGGTTATTTTGCTTTGGCTGGCACCGACTTCAAAATTAACAAAGTTCTTAAAAGTATTATTTTCTACTTTTTAGTTTAGATATATTTAGTTGGGAAGTCGGATTTTGTTTTTTTGTTAAAAATAATTTATTTTTAAATTTTTAGCGGGAAGTAGATACGTATTTTGTTTATTTGAGTAAACGTTATTAGACAATCGAGATTTATTCACGTCCATTTTTCCACCGAACTCCCAGACGTTAATAATTATAAAAAATTACTTTCTACTATCAGGTTAACCTAATAGCCTGAAAGTATACAAATATCGGTCCATAAGTGCGTATTATACTTAAAGAATTTTCTTTTAATTCCTAACCGTTGAGGAGTTGTACCTTCCATCATCATTTACGATACATGAGTCAAATATCGGGATAGCCTTTAAAAGATTCGGCCGAGTATCGTTAATTTGCTCCTAAGAGTTGAAAAGTTCCGTTACTTTGTCATGGATCCCGTCAACTACCCTTGAAGTATAACATCCTTTCCAATAAAAAAAGAATCATCGAAATCGGTTGGCGTGAAATTGAGTTATTCTTCCATTTGTCGCGCACATAATTAATGCAAATTTAAGACTTTTATGGATTTCTCATGGATGCCATTGTCAGAACTGAACTAAATTAAAATGGGAACGACTTGAGAACCTCCAAACGACGTGAGACGTACCAAACCATGCACAAAATTTCATAAAAATCAGTCAAGCCCTTTTGGACGAACTCGATACCAAAAACTGTGATTTTTATTTATTAGAGATAATAATGTTCTAACTTAGTTGAATCTGTACTTTATTATTTAGTAAAAGAATTTTGAACATCGGTCCAGTAGTTTTTGAGTTCATTCGTTACATACAAAAATACAAATCTTTCCTCTTTATAAAATTAGTAAAGGAAAGTCACCAAATATGGGATAGTATCCTACTATGGAATATCTTGATTTCTCCGAAGTTATAAGTTTAAAACGCAACACACGACCATCTTCTATTTCATTCGCTTTCTTTACTATCGCACTCACACCATCGTGTCAGTTGCGCGAACGCTACGCGCGTGGCAGGCGTGTTTTGTTTTGTCGTCGCGCAGAAAATTCTAAAGGTATGTAATAAATTAGTATTATCGTCTATTATGTACGTCTACATACGTATTTTACTATTGAATATATCAATATTATGTACATATTTCAACATTTTGTGACCTTCTATAATTAAAATATTGTGACTTGAAAAAATATTAGTACTAGTTTGAACTAGTATAAAAATCCAAATATGGACAGTCTTTGGTGCCTAATTATGGAATATTCTATAATTAGGTCCTTATATTTCACATGATAGGTACTTGTTACTACAAATTTCTTTTAAAAATTATATCCTGTTTGTTTTTAGAATGTCAGCTTCACAATCGACCAAGAAACGGAAAACCTGGGATGAAGGAAAAATGGCGGAAGCTATAAAATTCGTCCGGGAAAAGAAAATGGGATATTTGAAAGCAGCACAGCATTTTCAAGTGCCTAGGACAACTTTATTCCGCCTATGCCAAAAATATGAGTAAGTAAGATACCACAAATCATCGGTCACAGAGGGAAACGCCAGATAGCTCCACTTACATCAGCAGAAAGAGGATCCCTTATGACTATAGTTGTTTGCATGAATGCAACTGGTCATTTTGTGCCACCGTTCATTATTTTCCCCAGAAAAAATATGAATGCTCAGCTTATGAGAGGCTGTCCGCCAGGATCAGTCGGAGTTGCACATCCATCAGGGTGGATACAAATGAACATCTTCACAGACTGGTTCAAGCATTTCATTCAACACACCAACCCGACTCCTGAATCGAAAGTATTACTGATACTAGATGGACACTATAGTCATACTTATAATATAGATATAATAGACATCGCTAGGGAAAATAACGTGGACATCGTTCGTTAGACAAGATTTTCATAGGGCCGTTAAAAACATACTACAGAGAGGAAATACGCATGTGGATTAAAAACAACAACAGACCTCTAAGTCCATATGATATTGTGGAGCTGTTTGGAAAATCCTATTTGAAAGTACAGGCGAAATTGCAGCCAACGGGTTTAAGGTCGCTGGATTATGGCCTTTAAATAAAAATGTTTTCAGTGATATGGACTTTATTGCTGCGCAACAAAATGCTGTAAGAGACGGTTGTACAACCAATATCGCTACACTGGAATCAAGATCTGAAACTGATCAAGCCCTGACCGAAATACCTGTACCAGAAATAGGTGCTAATGTAGAACCTGAACCTAAAACCTCGACTTCCGGGCTTAATAACAGCAGTCTAGGTCTGGTGTCTCCGTATGCCATAAGTCCAGTGCCAGAGAAACGAAGAAAAGTATCTAACAGAGGAAGAAAAACTGCTGTAGCAACAGTCATAACATCTTCACCCTACAAGAATGATTTAGTAAATAAAAATATTAAAAGACAAGAAAAAGAAAATAAATTGGCTAAAACAAAGAATAAGAAGAAAACTACGAAGAGAAACAAACAAACAAAGAAAAATAAGATTGACTGTGAAGAAGAAGACTCTGAGGAACAGGATGTAAACCAGTTTGATGAAGACAGTGAACCTGATGAGTTGATGGGCCAAGTATCTCCTGACACTGCTGATGCAGAATGCATGTTCTGTCAAATACTCTTTTCCACGGATAATAGTGGAGAAAGCTGGATTAAGTGCATAATGTGTGGGCTCTGGGCTCATTATGATTGTGCTGGTCCAGAGTTTGATACTTGGATCTGTGACTCTTGCAAGTGAATTAATCAATTTCTTTCATTTACTACAATTTTTTGATATAAGTTTATTTGATCTCATAGATGATTGTGTCTATTTTTGTTATTTATATGATGACTTATGCTAATATTCCATATATGGGTACCTATTCCATATTTGGTTACTCATATGTGATTTTGTTTTTTGTGTTAGATTTTATTTTGTTAATTAATATATTTGATAGAAGGCTGTTAATTAATACGTATAAATGTATGACTGATTAGTAATAACATTAAACTGTTTTCATTTCTTTGAAGTTTTTTTTTTATATCCCTCAAACAAAATGGTATTCCATATTTGGTGACTTTCCTCTATAGATGTATAGATTTATAAAATACATGTACAAGTATCATCTAATTTTATTATAGAAAAATACACGTGATATATTCCTACACCCCCCACCCCCCTTGTGATATTTCGTGATTTTTTTATGGACCCCTCCCCCCCCTTTCGAGCCTCACGTGATTAATGGACGGCCCCTTGGCAGAACAGATATAGATGAAATCCGATATTATAGAGTACCTACCTATACTCAACCAATTATTTCTCTGCAATATTTCTGTAGGAAAACAAGGCCGATTTTTAACTACTAAACGTATTTACTATCAATTTTACTCACTATTTAAATAATGGGTATTAATAAATAAAGTCCCATAAACTTTTATCCCTAAAAATACTCTATTAGGTATATTTAATTAATAATTCATAAAAAACTTCCTAATAGTTTATACTTAGTAAAGATAGAGTCACTCAAAACTTAAAAAGTGACTGGAAAAAAGCTTTAGTCAACAGACAAACACAAATATCTCTTCATTATACTTAGTACAAGTGCGATTTCTGGATTCATTCTATATACATAAGTAAGTGCCCATTAAACAATTAAATAGAAATAGAACGCCAATTTAAAATATATTATTAAATAATAACTGCAGGAACCAATCGCAGTCTAAAGTTATTTATTTTCTAACAATGACAAATGGCTGGTAACACTAACAAGCTAAACGTTATAGCAATTAATTTAAATGTATGATTAAGTATATAAGCAACAATTTGTCTGAATCAGTTTTATTGTAACTAGTTAACTATTGCATAATTAATATCAGTTTATTATCCAATTAGATAAATTCATGACAGAATTTTCGGTTATTAGCCATGAACTTAACATAGGTAGA
This sequence comes from Boloria euphrosyne, assembly GCA_951802675.2. Taxonomy (NCBI): domain Eukaryota; kingdom Metazoa; phylum Arthropoda; class Insecta; order Lepidoptera; family Nymphalidae; genus Boloria; species Boloria euphrosyne. Next base: position 1,934,302 of record OX637893.1, read on the forward strand.
GCTAATGTTGAAAGTCTTGACAACTTGAAAAATATATTTGCAATGGATACTGTATTTTATTTTTCTTGTATTAAAAAAAATATTAAAAATACAAAAAAAAAATGAAAAATATTTAATCATAAACCACAATTTGTGTCTTTACTATGTCTAAAAATGTATGTTAAATATCCTTTAATTATGAATAAATCATTGATTTTATATTGATTGAAGTTTTTTTTTATTTTAATGACATGAGACAAAGACTAAGGTCGGACCAAATATCAACGAACGAACCAAATACATACTAAGTACCATACGTGACCGCTGCAAACTTTCATCTTGAAAGGCATACAAATCCATTTAAAAAACACTTATTGTGTACTGTGACTATTATCTACTTCTGTGAATGATATAGAACTAACAATAAAGCTGTAATTAAATTTAGCAATTAATTTATATATATTTATTTTAGTCACTATTTATTTATCTTAATATTACAATTAAAATAACTGTTATATTATATACGACCTCCTTAATAAAGTTGAACATAATGTCTAGTTTAGTCTATGCAGTAGAGCGACAAGAACGACTTCCTCCCGTCAATACCCTCTAGACTTATGGTAATGGCGGCAAATCTTACTAAGATTGTTAACTGGCTAAGTCAACTATATCGCTTGCAAAGTAAAGCAGGAGTTGTTATTAAATAATTTACAAAGTATTTGTCAAATAGTAATAACTTCTCCGTCGCTCTCCTAATCGGATATGTTCAGATTTCGATATAAATTTAATAATAATACAAATGCCCGACGGATTTAATTTCTTTCGTTATATAAAATTACAATAATATTATACCATATTTATATAACACTATATAAGGTATACTAATATTTTACACTGCTATAAATATTTCATGGCAAAAAAACCCAAAAGTTCTTTTGAGTCCATTCAGTATTTGTTATTAGCTTAGGATCTGCACCAATTTAAGCCAATCAGAAATTAAAAAAATGGGAAAAATCAAAAAGAAAAAGCTGCAAATCGAAAAGGTTATAACTGTTTAACTTGTTAGGGAATCACTTATCGTTTAAACATGGGTACATAAGACCGAAGTAAGTGTTAAGGCGAGGCGCTTGCACAACCTAAGCATATTGTGATACACTTTAGTGAAAAACTATCACGTGTATCGATTTGTGCATTAACTTTAACTTCATATCTAAATGTTATCTGTCAAAAAAATAATAATTTTATAACCATTAAAAAATGAACATTAACAATTTTCTCTTCATTGGATAGAATGTTATTGTTCTACTAACGCCATCTGTTAGAAAACCCGTTAGAAGAACTACGCGAGCCATCACAAAGCTCAGCTTTTTGCTAGTAAGGATATTTTAAGCTTTAAGACAAGATCTTTATTAAGTTTTACATAGATAATATCTTAAGACGAAATAAATAATTTAATAAATGTTATTTGTATCTAAATTAACCATTTATTACGGTCTTAGATTATTTACATATAAATAGTCTTAACGATACGTATACCTAGCTAATATCGAAATAATTAAATCTTATCTTAGTTTCCTATGATAAAGATCATCATGTCGATTCCTGGATGATGTAAATTTTATTTCGTTACAGACATATAATATAGAGAAATTTATTACCTTAATAATATAAAATTTATTCCTCACGATTTTTAGGTTTAACCTAACGTTTATATGCGTTCTGGAAAAAAATAAATTTAAACCTCATTGGTCTTACTCATTGGAAATACTAATAATATAACATTTGATATAGATTTAACTATTTGTAACAACTTTCGCATTATATATCTCATGTTTTTTTAATGACACCCATATCCTAAAGAATCATAAGTACCTAACAAAAACAATATCATAATGATTTATTTTTCACATTATCTCTCTCTTGCAATCTCTCTCTCTCTCTCCCTCTTCTCTCCTCTCTCCTCTCTCTCTCTCTCATACTCACCCTTTACCTTACGTTTATTACTTTTCCATTTCTGCATACTGAAATGATAAACAAACATAATATACACTACAAAATTCATAACATAATTTCACTTTTAATAATATCCAAATATGTATTTTTATAGAGGCGTTTTAAAAGAACCATAGGATATGTTTTATACTATAATATGCCTTGGAACTAAACAACTAACGCCATCTATCGGCAAATCACAAAAACATAATTTCAATAGAAATACTACACATCGAATACAAACTTATTTTGTAATAAACTGAAAATACACTTTCAATAAGCGAATTATTTAAATTAAATTATAAATTATAATGTATTCTTTTCAAAGTTTAGAAAATAAAAAATAAAATGTTTTAAGCAATATCCGTACCCAAATTAGATATTATAGTAATGTACATCTGTATATACCTACACAGTTTCTTTTAATTATTTTAAAAATGATTAGTGAACTTTCCATATTTAGTTTTAAAGAAAATATTTCAATTTTACCAATAAAAATTAAATAATCGATTAAAATTTATTCGATGAGTAAGTACTTATAACACCAAAATAAACCTATCTTATCCGATTATATGAAAATCTCCCTGCCAAAGCCCACAACTACCAGTCGTATGGGTGCGACTGATCGTGACTTCATTTAAATACGTAATTCTGCTGCTTGCTGAATTGTCTTTCCTAACAAGCTAATATTCTTATTTGCGATGATATTTTCAATATTAGCTGAGTTAAAAAAAATATAATAATTGCTCGTGGAAAAGTTAATATAAATTAATTATTATTAGTAAGGATAGTTTTTTTTAATTTAAATGTTCTAATCTGTTTACCAGGCAAAGTCTTTGCATTTTAGGACTCTCTAGGGGATTTTAGGATCAGCGTTTTCGTTAAAATTAGCTGTACATTAAATTTTAGATTAAATTATTTCTAATACCTACCTAATATAATAATTAATTATTCATATGTAACGGTCCTATATTTTTATTTTTTAATGTAACGGTCCTTTACGGTCGGTCCTTTTTTTTAGCCAACATTAACTGACGTATGCGGTTCTCAATAACTACCTACGAGAAAGTTTATCTTACTAGATAGAAAAGCTAAGCTTCTTCTCATTTAATATCTATCAAATATCTTTTGTTATTTAAATAAATCACATAGGTATCTATAACTGCAGTTACTGACATCCGCCATAAGTACACAAGAAAGTAACTCAATGAGATTTAAGTTTTAATTCTTCGTTTAGGAAGAGATCAGCTAAATATAAAAACAAACTTAAAGCTCTAAGTAATTTTAATCTATGAAACTAATAATCTTTTTTTTTTGCGTTAATCTACTTGTTTTTTCAATCTATAAACAGTGCCCAAATAGTTTTAAGCTGATTTTTTATCTAAAAACGATTATCTTAACCGTAATTATTATTATTTAATAATAATGACTGTTTTTCTAATCATTTGATGATCTCTACAAATAATTAACGTTAGTGTTATGGAACTATAAATTTTAAAAACTTATTACAATAAAGCAAAAATCCTCGGCTCCAACTCGGCACCTACATTAGAGCGTGTTGTCATATCAATTACGTATATCTTTTAAAAATAAAAATAATATAAACTTAAATGCAGTAGGTATATATAGTAAATGAGTAAAATTTATTTTTATAATATTATTTTAACTATTTATACCATTATTTTATTTCAGTCCTTATAAAATGACTCATAGAATAGACATTTGATGACCAAACATACCAATCTTTTGTCTCAGAACCCGTTAATACGGGGACAAAGTAAAAACCTCACACCGTTAGCATGACAATTACATCGTTTTCTATCCCTTGTTTACAAAAAAAGACTTAAGATTAATTTTAACTTAAAGTAACGGAGCTTACTTTTTTATTTTTTTTAAATTTAAATACACTTAAAGGATAAAGCTGTTTAAGTTGTGCTTTTGCCGGCATTAGAAAGAGAAATAAATCCTGTTAAAAAACACTATTTAAAAAATAAAAATTATTAGTAGGATCTTTTGTTAATAAATAGTAATCGATTTTTCTGTAAGAAATCAATAAAAGGAAGAGAATCTAAGGACTAATGCTAGTTTAGAATACAGTCTACTTAATCGATCATACGAAGTAGGCCTATTAATAAACAGTTACAGCTAACTAAAAAGTACAAACGCGCGTCCAACCATTTCATTTGTCTAACTACAAATTAATTTCAGCTTAACCATTCATTTAATTAATTTAATAAGCAAATTCACCGCAACAAAGTTTTATGTTTCATATTAATGGTATTAAACATAGCAGCGTTATACCAAGTGGTTTATAAACGAATAACTAGGAAGTTGTTACTGCGATAAGGTTCCAAGTCTAGTAGAAAGGACATTCAAGATAGAACACTGTTGAATTTATAAGCACAGTGCGTAATGAAGTCCAAAACATAAATTACTAAAAGTGCGAGCGATTAATGGGTCGTGGCGAGCTTCATTGCTTAACGGCTAGTGTTGTGCCTTCTTGACTCGATTAAACTCGATAATAGAGTAATTTTTTATTTTTATTATTATATTTTATCTTTAAGTCCTATAATATTTTAGTGCTAATTTAGATGAGCTTAGCTAAAAGTTATTCAAATTCAAAATATTTTATTCAGCATAAAATTATTACAATTTTTTACTGAACGTCATGAGTCTACTACCAGTTCGGAAAGAAGAAGCCACTGACCTGAGAAGAACTGCACAGAACAGCATCCTGCGACCTCTCCCATGCCTCAAAAATATTTTTAACTAGCCCAACACTAGCATCTGCTGTGGAGCGACCTTTTGTGAAGCCAAACTGTTTCTTATGAAGTAGATTGTGTGCATTAAAATGCGATAACATTTGCCCGAGTATGATTTTTTCAAAAATTTTACTAAATGTTGGGAGTACTGAAATTGGTCTAAAATTATTAGGGTCTAGGGTCGATTAAAAAATTGGAATAACTTTACTATATTTCATTTGATCAGGAAACACACCATGTTCTATACAGTCATTAAATATAGTAGCTAAAAGAGGTGCAACAACATCAATTACCGAACTAACAACTTTTACAGATATACCCCATAAATCAGCTGTTTTCTTGACGTCCAGGCTTCTGAAGGCTACCATTATATCTTTGGGGCTTACAGGTTTAAATTTAAATATTTCATTACATTCTTTAATGTTTTCCTTTAGCAAAAATTCAGCAATGTCGGGAGATGAATTAAGTGATTGCGTCGTTGAAAGTGGAATGTCAGTGAAAAATTTTTCTAACTCAGATGCAACTTCTCGTTCTGAGGTAATAAAATTATCATTAATATTTAACTTAAAATCGAAGCTGCTATCTGTGACTCTTCCACTTTCACAAGCAATTATGTTCCATGTCATTTTGATTTTATTTTGCGCATTTCTTATTTTGTCTTTAATATACAAGGATTTTGCCATGGAACATACTCTTCTAAACATTTTTGAGTAGGCACTTACAAAAGAAGCAAAAGATACACTATGATTATAGGCTCTTTCACTGTACAATTCATATAGCCTTTGCCTGCTCTTACATATGCCAGGAGTTGCCCATTCACCAAATGTCAAGAGACCTGACCTGAATTGACTGTTTTAGAAGTGGACATTGTAGAAAATTCAGTTTTTACTAATTTAAATAAAGAGTTATATAAGTAGTTGGGATTATTTTTATTAAGTATATTGAACATAATTTCAATGTACTTATTTCACGTATTTGTATAGTTAGGTATAATATAACTTTAAGGTATAGGCATGGTAAAAAATTGGAATATATATTATTATAACAATAATTTGCAGTTAAAAAAGTCAAAATCACTAGGTACTTAATTATATTTGGAAATATTTTTAGTTGGTTTTTTTGCATTCCCTGCACCGAGTTCATTATATATATTTTTATAAGGTGTTAGCTTAGTTATTAAACTGGAGTAAAGTACGTGCGCACATGCTATGCACATGCATAAAATAAGTTTGAATTATATCGATATCGATATTGTATCTCCACTAGCGGAATCAATCATAAAAGTGTCGTGGAACAATAACAACGCAGTGTGTGGGCGTCGCGGGGGGTCGATTTTTACCACTTTACCGGGATTAATAAGATCGATAAACACTAGACATCATTATTAAGTTAAAATATATCGAACAAGTTAATGCTTATTAAAATTGGCGTTTAATTAAGTTATCTTGAAATTTTAAATAATAATTAATAATAAGGCAGTGGTAGCAGAGCAGTAGCGCGCTCGCTTGGATAACCGAGTGATGCGGGTTCAAATACGGGTCTCGCACCTCTGATTTTTTCATGTGCGAATCAATTTCTATCATGATTACCACTTGACTTACGGTGAAGAAAAACATCGTGAGGAAACCTGAGAAAACCTAGCAAGTCTTCGAAAGACATGTGAAGTCCGCTAACATGCACTAGGCCAGCGCGGTGGACTATGGCCTGATCCCCCTCCTACAGAGGGAGACCCGTGCCCAGCAGTGGAACTTTAAATTGCTGAAGACAATTGTTAATAATCGATTTTAAATACATAAATATCATATTACTTAAAGGAAAGAGTAAAACAATCATAAAAGTATTCAATATTAAAACATTTTTTTGGCATTAGATTAATAGAATAATAAATTCTTACATTTAATTAAACAATCAAATTAGCATTTTCTATAAATAAACCGATCCATTTTGTAAGAATTATCTTTCTACATAGTCAATTTATTTTAAAAACAATACAAGAAAAACTAACTTTATCCAACAAGTGATTTAAAACGAAACCTTATCTAAGCTATTCACGACATTTATGTAAATGGGCAACCATAAGTTTTCGTGCTATCTCATATTAATTAAGGCTAATTATTATTCAGACGCCTGATAAGCTTTGTGCTAGTTATTTTATAGTTTTATGTAGTGATGTACCGATTAAAACTGAAGCTAGTTTTATTTAAATTATAAATATTATATGTTAAGTAATTACTTAATATAATTCAGGTTATCTTAACAACAAAGTTTTACATTAATATAATACTAAACATTGCCATAGATTAAATAATAAGCTTAAAAGTTCGCTGTAAATAGGAATATCGATTTTTAATAAAACTTACATACTCGTAGGTATGTACATAATCTGTTTTATTTATCTTGCTCATTCCTTATGCATTTTACTGAAAAAGAATTCTTCTTTGTATTAGAAATTTTTAAGATTTTAATAGTCATCCACATCTTTGGTTATATTTTACCATTTATATATTAAAAGTACGCGCTAAAAATATATCTAGAAATCGATTTGAAACGACTAGCTCGCATGGCACAACACTAACAGTTACCTATGTCAGGAATACTGTAAGTTCTTTTAGAGAGTTTTTTAATTGGTATATGATATATCATATCTTTTACATAAACAAGCTAATGTTATCCATTCATAATATTGTAAGATTAATACTATCAATCTCTGATACTTTTGTTAGTTTTGACGACACGTTTGGCTCAGTTTGTTGTGACCATACTTGCTGTGCCAACAATCGCGGGTTCGAGTCCAGCTGGGGGCGTTAATTTATGTGATGAATGCACGAATGTTTATACTTCAGTAATGGGTGTTTTTATTCATAATATGTATGTATTTAAAGGTGTTTAATATCTGGTATCCGTAACACAAGTCTTGTAGCTTAATGCTTTGTGTTAATTCATAATTTCCCAACATATTTACTTCTTACGTCTTATCATATTTACGTCTTACATTATCGACTTATCAGTGTACAATCAACTGTTTATTTAAACTTACAGAATTAATGCATACTTAAGTAAAATACAGAAGTAAAGTAAGTTATTAATCAATATTAGATGCCGTTTCAGATTACGGAGTCGCTTCAGCGTCAAGCGGCTTTGCACGTTGCATGCTTTTTGATGGGTGACCGCTTTACGCATATATAACTAATATAAGTGCACGTTTCCATGATTCTAAACTAGATATAATTTTCACGTATATTATTAATTATTATTAATTAATAGTAATCGTTAAACTACAGGCAGTAGTAGCCCAGCGGTAACGCGCTCACTTGTACAACGAGTGATGCAGGTTCAAATCCGGGTCTCGCACCTCTGATATTTTCATGTGCGAATCATTTCTATCATGATTACCACTGGTCTTACGGTGAAGGAAAACATCGTGAGGAAACCTGCATGTCTGAGAAAACCTAGCAAGTTTTCAAAAGACATGCGTAGTCCCCCATCACGCACTAGGTCAGCGCGGTTGACTATGGCCTCTCTTACTACGGAGGCCCGAGCCCAGCAGTGGGAAGTTAAAAGGGCTGAAGACATGGGTGTTTTAATATAGCCATAATTCTATAGACAGATTAAATATAGACCTAAAATCACTGATAGATATAGTACATTTCAAAATATTATCAAAAAAAACTATTGAAAAAATACAGCCAGTCGTAATAATTTAAACGTAGTTTAAGGACGGTTAAAATATGAATAGAAAGGGTTAATTTAGACGTCTTAACAAATAGAAGAGATTATCAACAGTTTTATGATTACAAATGCTTTAATTGCAGCCATTCATTCATCTTGATGTAGATACGCGCTACTCATTAAAATTGTTGTTCCCTGAAGGTAGAGTTCGTGTAACGTGGACTACGAAATAAGATGGAGATCTTACATTATTTATTTCTACTAATATTAGACAAAGGTGGTCGAAATTTGACGACTACGAGTGTATGTGTGTATGTAAAAACGTGTACTAGTTCTTAGCTTTAACCTGAAAATCTTTACATATTATCTATATAAATAAAAATAAATGTTGGTAAGTACATAACTCAAGAATGGCTTATTATTTTTTTGTATGTTCCTTAAACTCCACGGAAGGTTATAATACAAAAAAAAAAAGATTTGACAAGATGCACTCAGGGACAAATCTGAGCGAAGCGAGGGTGAGTCGCTAGTGTATAATAAAATTGTAAGTCGAATCAGTACAATAAATATTTTTTAAAAATTATATAATATTTGTCGGTCTGTCTATCTGTGACCGCATGAAAAAGGACTGGACAAATTTTGATGTAATTTGGTATATTGATAGCGGGTTATCTGTTATCTCTGAGTACCTCCATCAAAAAATACAGAGGAAACGAACTCATAAAAATATTCGAATCGGCTCTACATAACGCGCAGTCCATATCACATTTCTACGCCCGGAGGGTACTATAAATAAAAGACTCCAAAGCCCTTGTTTGTTAATTTCTTTAATTACTGCCGCGGAGCGAAACCGTCAATTATTGTTAAAAAATAAATATACAACGCCATAACGAGAGTTTTGACTACTTATTCCTAATTATGTTTAACTGAGACGTAATTCAACTGCAAGTAGTTTTAGTGGACTTATCATTGGTGTACAATTTTGAAGTATTACTGTGGTAATTGTATTGGACGTTACGTTTTAACAGTAAGTAAAGATTTCTCGGGAATTAAATATGCTCTTGCAGTAATAATGATCCTATATTATGTTGACCCGTAAAACTAACTATCATTTTAGCAAATTTCATCAGAAAATGTCCAGTAGTTATCTCTTGTTGCTGTCACAGACAGACAGACAAAAATTCTACAACTTTGTTTCGCATCTTTATCGATAATGAGTATTTTAATAGTTTTATTGCATTTAAAAACTTCACAAAGCCGACTCTATGCTTGCAAGCAAAGCAAACTACGATATTCGTCACACTCCAAATGTACAAAAAATTTTAAACTACTTATAGAAAAATGTATGTAAGTGTAATATTATCATCAAACATCAATTTTTCGATATCTATTAACTACTTACATTATTATAGTATTATTAAATTATGAATTTACATGTAAGTATCCAGTCAAGTGCGAATCAGGTTCATAAAACAATTAACAAAGGTTCCGTCATATCGGTCATGATTCATGAACCAGTGAAATTGGATTTTATAGCAGTTAAAACCAACAGCATAAGTCTGCCTTGCCTTGTTATATAAGGTATACCTATGAACCATCATAAGCTTCAGTGTTCACAAAAAGGTACCAAAATACAAAATTTAGGTACTTATTATTTTTATTTATTTTTGGAATTTGATAATTCAAGTATATTACGTTGCATTTCATATAAACAACCACTGCTTTATAGCGATGGATGGATATGCTTCTCGTCATAATCAAATACGGAACCCTAAAAATATTAATTTGTAATACCCGTTCACTCGCCTTTTTAAACACAACTTGTAATTATCCCGGTATAAAAAATAAGGGTAATTAATTAAACTTGTGTTCTGCGTTAAACAGAATTTATTGTTGACATTTCGTGCAATGAACAAAGAACGTTTGTTTTTCTTTAAACTTTATTGAAAAGAAGTTGTAAAACGCTTACGCCTATTTTTTTTATTTTACTAACTCACTGGTGTGATTATTGCGTTTAATAAAATATTTTACTTTGCTTGTGATGATCATATTATCCAATTTATTAAAATTATTTAAGATGTCTTTTTTTAAGTAATGTAATCTTGTCTTCTAATATATCAAAATCTCGTGTCACAAATAACAATGTCTGGTATCGAACTCCTCCGAAACGGCTTGACCGATTTTTATGTTTTTTTTTTTTTGTATATTTGGTAGGTTTGGGAATAAGTCGTATAATATTTTTATTCCCTTAGGTGATAAGGGTGCTATTACATCAGACTTTTTTTGTTTTAAATGTATTCAGCCTCTCTTCATTACAAGGGCAGAGATCAGGCCATACATCACAATTCAAATCGCTGCCCAAGTGCGGGACATACTACACTCTCGAAAACTCGATAGTTTGTTTCAGTCACGAAGGTTTCCTGGCGATTTTTCTTCACCGTAATAAGTGGTAATCACATTGGAAGGCCTAAGTGCAAGATCCAGATTTGAACCCGCTTCACTCTATTTACCAAGCGAGTGCGTTACCACTGGGCTACCGCTGTATTTTTCCTAAACTATAGATATTACAAGTGAAAAATATTTAAAACTGACCTAAAAGATTCACGTATAATTGGAGGCGGTAAAACATAGCGTGAAAAGCGACTATTCATGCGTTCACGAATTAGCAATTCAAACACATTTAACTTAAGCTAATAACGGCTAACCCAATACAGATTGTGTTTAAACTGAATTAATGTCTTCCTACTACGAGCTCGCCACAAAATATACGTCTGAAAGTCATGAAAGAAAGATGTATAGCTTACGTTGTTTTGTTTCTATTAATAGGCCATTACAATGACCTGTTAATCTACTTTTTAGCATTGTTAAGTTAACCCAGCGTTGCTCTCGTACTTTCAAAGGAATATCACAGAGGTGATAAAATACTTATGTATATTTTTTAGAGATGAAACGAATAGTGGTTTGTCCGGATACCGGATACCGGATATCCGCCAAGCGGCCAGGCCGGAGCGCCGGATATCCGGCCGTTTATATTATAGGACTTCTTTGAAAACTCAATAGCAAAGTTTTTTTTTATGGGACAAAGGGGGCAAACGGGCAGGAGGCTCACCTGATGGTAAGTGATCACCTCCGCCCATGGACATCTGCAACACCACAGGGCTTACAGATGCGTTGCCGGCCTTTCAGGAAAGGAGGGAGGGAGAAGGGAGAAGGACGGGATGAGGGATGGGGAGTGGGCCTCCCGGACTCTCACTCACCGAACGAAACGCGACCGCATAGCTGTCACTTCACGTCGGTCTTCTGTGAGAGAGTGGTACTATACGGGGCGTGCCGGCCCATTCGGCTGCTAACCGAAGGTAACAAGCATGGCACTACCACTTGAAAAGTTATTTTAAATCCTTAGGAGAGAAACCAAACTACCTAATTGCTACCTTTTTAGACCCAAGGTTTCAAGTCAGACTATTTAGGAGTTCTTAAGACTGAAAAAGTCCGATAGAAAATCATCACAGAGTATATAACATACTCTTACGACGAATCTACTTCTGACAGTAACAAATTTGTCGCCGTCTTTAACACCTGCTAAACGAATGAAAGAAGATGAATCTGGATCCAACTTCACACGTGAAGCTCATGACACTTTTTGGAACTGTTTCAATGAAGTGGCAAATGACAATAGTAGTGTTTGTCGCGATCAAGAAAAACAAAATCCAATTACTAACGAGATTGAATATTTTTAAAGGCATCTCAAATCGATTGCAATCACGACCCATATATTTAGTGGTCAATTAATTTAAATAAGTACCCGCACTTGTCAAAGTTTGCTAGAATTTATCTTTCAGTACCTGGCAGTATTATTTGCAGAACCTGGTCTGGTATATGAAGCCAAGCGGAGTCGTCTCCCAACAAATGCCGAAACTTTAGTATTCATGCATCACAATTTGCCACTTGTTAATTTTGAGTACTAAACTAATTAATACAACAAACATTTTTGACGTGCGATTACAAAAATAAACGGTGTCCAAAACCTATTGTGGTATGATTGTCCTTGTGTAAAATAATGAGGTTTTTTTTAATTTTACTATCCGGTATCCGGATATTGACTTACTATCCGGTATTCGGTCGGATAGTGAAAAAAAGGCCGGATACCGGATAGTGGCCGGATATCCGTTTCATTACTAATATTTGTCATTTTTTCTTTCATTTAACAGCAAAAAAATATATTGTATAGTATATTTTTCAGGCGGCGTCTCCTAACTTGTGCCATTCGTTTGAGATGTATTAACTGGCAAAGTAAATGTTTTTACTGAAATATTTTTGGTGCTTATAGGGTAAGAAGTTAGTGCCTTTTTTTACCATTTAAAAATGCATTTACGTTACGCCTTTCATCTAGATACATACAAAGTAATCAAAGTGCATACTTATACAAATATACACACTCCACCGCCAAGCCCCAACGCTCCACCCTGTTATCAAAGAAGTAATCGAAGCAATCTCATATGGTGATGATGCACCATCCATCAAAATGAGCCGCCTCCCAGTATACTGTACTGTGCCGCAAATATAATAGCAATCATATTTTTTTAAATCCATCGGAAACTAGTACAGTTTACTATAGATCATAATAATTGATACAAGATATATTCTTATATAAATATATTCTATTATATATTTAAAAATTAAAATAAATAATTTATCAGAGGTAGAGATAGAGAGAGTTATAGATTATTTCATTTTAAAAAATGTATAACGTCATAATACATCTTTTTTTATCGGAACTTTAGTTTTATAACCGATTTCCGTACGCATCACTACCCAATTTCACAAACGACAATGTCATTTTGACAGCTGTCCCTGTCAGTGAATATTAGCCAAGAAAAATGTCTACGCAATAGTATTTAAGTTACAAATTACAATGTTTTCTCTATTCTACACGACATTGGCGAAGTAATTAGTGCCCAAATGGCACGTCTGGAAGCCACAGAATAAAGAACATAACATAAAAGTTATTTTATAGAAAGATAATGAACATAATTAATAATATATTCTGTGTTCAATATTTTAATGTATAGAAAAAGTTTTAATTTAATGGGTTACAGAATAACAGGCTCGAAATGTCTCACAATTTGCTTAGGTTTTACGTTTGTAATGGGATGTTTTCTGGCTTCCCTGCCAATTACACCGACAGGTATCATATATATTTCTATAATTACAAAAAAAACAATTGTTCTTAAACTTTGTAATTTTTATATTCAAACTTGTGTTTATTTTAGGAGTTTCTTCTTAACTAATTAGCTTTACAAAACTTTTTTGTCTGTCCTATCACTGTTATCTATTGAGATCTAGATTATGTCACTATTAATATTTTCTTTCCTTTTTCAGAATCAAAAAACCCCCGGATTTCATCATCTCAAAGAATACATAGCAAGAAATTAGCAATACTTGTACCATTTAGAGACAGATTTGATGAATTATTGGATTTTGTACCACATATGTATAAATTTTTGAACAAACAAAAGGTACCATTTGACATATTTGTTATACAACAAAAGGACAGTAATAGATTTAACCGAGCCTCTCTGATTAATGTTGGCTTTATTTATACTAGAAATGACTATGATTATATAGCCATGCATGATGTTGACTTATTACCCATGAATGATAATTTAAGTTATAAGTATCCTGCAAATGGTGCCTTCCATATATCATCACCGCAAACACATCCAAAGTACCACTATGATACTTTTATTGGTGGTATATTGTTGATTAACCGGGAGCATTTTGAATTAGTCAAGGGAATGTCGAACAACTATTGGGGATGGGGGTTAGAAGATGATGAATTTTATGTGAGACTTAAGGATGCTCAAGTTAAAGTTTTAAGGCCTGAAAATATTACTACTGGAACTGAAAATACTTTTAAGTAAGTGGTACATTTTTTTTAATTAATTAAGAACTTCCTTACTTTTTCTTCTTCATTTAAGGATCTCTACTAATGAGTTATGAAAAACTAATAAAATCCTGTTATAATTGTTATTTCTTAATATTGAGAGGCCTTATTTAATTCAGTAGGTTAGAATCCATACTAATATTATAAATGCGAAAGTAACTCTGTCTGTCTGTCTGTCTGTTACCTTTTCACGCCTAAACCACCCAACCGATTTTGCTGCAATTTGGTATGTAGATAGTTTGCATTAATGAGAAGGAAATAGGCAAATTATTTTTTGGAAATTCAACCCCTAAAAGGGTTAAAAGGGGTGGCAAAGTTTGTATGAGAAAAATATTTTTTATTGCACGTTTTTGCATGAAACTTTGAATTAATGCTTTTTAGTACAAATGATGAAACACGTATTTCAGGGTTTTTCGAAATTCACCCCCATTGGGGGTTAAAGGTGGTGGTTAAGTTTGTATGGGAAATTTAATTCTATTGAAATATTTTGCGTGAAACTGAAATAATGCTCTGCAATACAAATTATGAAATACATATCTAAGCGTTTTTTGAAAATCAACCCCTATGGGGGTTAACGGGGGTGGCACAATTTGCGTAGGAAAAATATTTAACAGTAATTTTTACCGTAAGTCCATAACAATGAACCACGTACATCAGTTTATCATTAACGAAAAACACACAAAGAAATTATGATACACATAGTAGCAAAATTGGTTAAAAATAGGAAATAAGTTTTAGAAAGCGCAGCCTGCGCAGCAGTGGCGGCACGGCAGGATGCTACACCGTAGTTTTCAGAAAAGAGGGCCAGAACTTTAAATGGGGAATCAGTCCTTGGTACATTATAAGTAACAGTATATAAGCAAAAATGTTTATTTTATTCACTCTTAGCGCGAGCGAAGCCGCGGGCACCGCTAGTTTACTACTATATCAAAGATCAACACCCTGATTATGACATCCAATAAATTTATAACATAAATATGGAAAATTAACAATTCTTACTAGATTTTTTTTAATATTTAAATGCAGTTTTTTAATGTCATTTATTTACTATAAAGATTTAAAATAAACTATTATATATTTTCAGGCACATTCATGACAAGACATATAGAAAGCGTGATATGAGAAAATGTTTTAACCAACGAGAAGTGACTCGCAGAAGAGACAGAGTAACCGGAATACATGATGTTGCTTACAAAATACATAGCACACATAATGTTATTATAGATTCATACCCAATAACAGTAGTTAATGTGGAGTTAATATGCAATAGGGCTGCAACACCTTGGTGTCAATGCCCTGAGCCACCAAAAGTTAAAAAAATGAACTAAATTTGAAATACTTAATGTAAATTAAGGATTTTTAAGTTGTTCATTTCACTAATTGCAATATTTTCGTTTACTAATTAATAAAATATTGCTATATTTAATAATGAAATAGACTTATTTCTGAAAATAAATATAATATAAAAAGACTGTATATAAAAGGATGAAATTGAAAGAAGAAACAATGCATTTATAAAAGAAATTCTCTAGTTTTATGAAAATGCTTGAAAGTACCAAAAAAGTAGCCTATAGAATGCTCCCCTGACATACTTTAACAGAGGCATTAGAATTTTGACAAATAAAAAATCCATGGATGGATCATAGATATACTACTTCATATAAAATGTCGATAATAAAATATAAATTTAAATCATCAGTGGTATGGAAGAGCAAAATATAGAACCTGTATATACCCAGTTTACATTATATAAGAAATGAAGACTTCAGAATGAACAAAATAAAAAAAAATCTACTCAGTGACACTTTTCTATACATATAGTAAACTAAATGTTTACAATTTTCTATACATAATATAGTTTTCTTTTAGAGTGTGAGTCAATTTAAATGATTATCTCATTTAAGTATGTGTCACCGTAAAATTATAAATACCGTTAGCGTTTCGTCGCAGGCTATTTCATAATTTGACGAATCTTTGATAGATTATAATTTAAAATCCACTGAAATGCGTTAAATTGTAAACTGTGTGTAAATTGTAAACGGTATACAATCTTTCGACAGTTTACTATCGCGATAGATTATAATCTAACGGAATTTTCTATTTTACTGTGACATAACTATATATAATATGTAAGTTCCTTTATTGGAATTTATTAATTACCCTTTCCCTTATATTTGTCACAAAAAAGTTAAAATGATGCCATCTTTTATAGGTTGTAAGAGTTGAAATCCTAGTCTATCCTCTTTTATTGGATATGTACATTTCGAATTAATATATACCTTTTTTTTAAATATGCTGTTTTAATTTTAATTATATGCAAACTTTATCAAAAAGTTTACATGACATTAAAGTTATCAATTCTTTTATTATCTGTAACCATTACCTCATTCAACCAAACTTTAATTATAAAATAATTGGATTGATAAGGAAATGTTTCGGAGTAACAATAATTAAACAAAATATTTTACAACCCAAGCTCTTTATTCGATATTGAATTTATGATTATGTTTAAAATATACTGATATAATTGATGATATTATGAAGGAAATTATATAAAATTCACAAATAGGCGAAAGCATTACAGTATTTAGCTTTAAAAAACACATAAGTGAAATTATAATTAATTTAAAACTGTTTTTATATTTTCCAAAAAGTATCTACAAAGTTACTACTTGCAAAATGTTACTTTATCCTTCGAATACGAAATACTCTATCCATTACAATAAATTTACAATTTAATTAACCAAAAATTATAAAAACACTACCAAAATATATAATTTACCAAACCCTTTTCTGTAAGCGGTCATCATAGTTTATAAAGAAATAAATATTATGCGGAAGCTTCTTTTAAGGGAGATGGATGTAGGTGATTATTGTTCAAGGTTTAAACACTTTTTTTTTTAATTTTAATTATGTTATATACTACAAATAATTAATTATCAAATTCTTAAAGTTATTATTTTTCAACAGCATAAGCAATACGTTTGTGGCAATACCAAATACTTTAATATAAATATAATGACACTAGAGAATAAATGGAGATTTGTAGTATAATAAAGTGCTTATTGAAAGAAGAAAAAGGATCCTGCACGATTGTGTTGGGTGAAAAATATAACTGCCAAGTGTATTTTTATTAGTGCTGTGTATGAATAATAGGTTTTAATTAGGTACTAATGCTATTATTAAATTGCTCAATCTCAATCATCACTCATAAAAGCTCTTAATACCTGCTACTACTTTGGGATTTTTGTGATAACCTTTGAATAATTCATGCTACACTTACTTTATGCAATGCCCAAAAATGAGATATTATAAAAAAATAATAGATTTGTACATAAACTGAAAACAAAATGAAATATAAAAGGACAGAATTAAATAGATGTTGAAATAATAAATAAAATATATTTTCTTTGTATCCAGTAGAACATATCAAACACGGAAGTGGTTTTAAAAATATTTAGTTGAATTATCTATATTGTGATAAAGGCAATAGTTACTACAATTTCTAATTAAATGCATTTTTTGTAAATAATTAAACAAAAACATCATACGAAACAAATTTAAAATTCATATAAAATAACTTAACATTGTAACAATATTATATTTCAAATAAACTTTAACAAATAATATTTTTTTATTCATGCTTTAAAAATTAGGGATGTACGTATAGTAGGAAAATACGAATAATAAATTCGTAAACGGAATATCGATATTTAATTGAACAATTTTACCATTTCGATTTTTACACGGACATTTTATAAAAATATACAATATAACAACAAAAACTATTTAATTCTATGAGAATAAACCAAATAACTTAATACGATAAGAAATATACATTAAGGGATAACCTTAAAATGTATAAAAACTACGAAATGCTAAATATATATATTTTTGTGAATAGATTCGTGGTGTGATCTCTGAATCTGCCTACATCTACACTAAGTGGCTATCAAGAGCACCAAATAAGCAATCAAAACTTGTAACCATTGATTTTTTTTTAATATTTGCATTTATAAAGGCCGCAAGCGAAAAATATTGTTGTCCATATTTTTTACATTAACGACAACAAATAACTGTGTTATTATAATTAAATATATATTATTTTGCAAATACAGCATTAAGTACGTGTGAGAAATATCTAAAAGCTACTAAGTAACTACCGTTCAAAGTAAAAGCGGTTATAATAGTTATATATCCTCAACATTAGTATCACTTTGCTATCACATTTCAAGCCCTATATCCTACAACTGATCATCTTGTATAACGTTATAAGTTATATTGTATATATCGCTCTTTTAGAACGATTTCGCAAATAATATATAATTTAATATTGTTTAAAAGTATAGTCTATTATATTTTTCTATGGTATCATAAGTTTCTTTGTGATAAAAAAGGAACATACAATTTTAGTACAAATTAAAAATTAATTATATCGACACAGAAAAAATCGATAGATCGATAGGTATCGATTTGACTAGGACACTAATGTGTACACAGATTAATTATTAAAATATCTTGCAAATTGGAACATGTTATTTGAACAATATACAATAAATCTTATCAAAACAGGACGATAGGACTCGAACTATAACCCAGAATGTCTAAAATGCCGCACTGTCATAGTCAAAGAGCGCACCACTCACACCTTATCCAAGGGCGCGCAACATGTCAGCTACAATGCACAACCGCCTCCCTACACAAAAAAAAACTTAAAATTATAATCTCATTTTACTAATTTGAACTTTATTTAATAAAATGGATACAAACAAACAAATAATTTTCATTCCTATTATAGCTTTTCATAACTGACCCATGTCTGGTGAATTTAACTTTTTTATATGAATTCACATTTTATACGAAATATATTTAGAACTATGTTTTATGTATGAGGCATTTGTTTCTTGAATTTTGTCAATAGTCAATTTAATATAATTCGAGGCCTGTGGGAAATAACTTACTAAAAATAAAAATGATTCATCATAAGTCTGGCTGAAATATTTAAAAAGTTGACGTAAAATTAAAATTTATATACGAAAAACAAATGAAATCAGTGGATAGGAAGAACATTGCAAATAAAAATACTAATTACTATTGACATTCAAGACTACGGGTAAATAATAACTGTAAAAATGGAATTAACAAATTATAAAAAAAAACAACTGAACTGTATTTTTTTAAATATCTCAGAAAAAAATATATATTTTATTTGCAACGTCGGTAAAGTAAAGCCTCGATAGAAAACAAAAAAAGGGTAATATAAAATTATACAATAAAAATACACTATGAATTGTCACGTATTTTTTATTTCCATAGAAGCTTTACTACGTGAAACGAACAAACAGTTAAACACAACACTAGATAATACTGACAACATCAATTTTGGAAGACGACATAATTACGAAAAATATATCACTAAGGGACAAGTAAGAAAAATTGAACTACAATAATCATTTAATATGGATATTTAACGATAATATTTTAAATGTTTCTAACTAAAAAATATATGAAAAAACAGTTTATATTAAAAGTTATCTATTAAATATGGTTTAATTTTTTTACTTCGTTGATTTTTTTTAACAATTTAATTAAATTTATATTGTATCCGATTTTACAAAGCGGCGATGGGAACTAAAATCGATACAAAAATTATATGTTAATGGTTATATTATCGTTTGATATCCATTCAACTACATACTAAGTATATAACACTAATTATTTTAAAGACTACTCTTTCGATTTGGCTACATTTTGTGCGATTGCTTGGCACAATGATAGATAGAAAGAAAATATCACAGAGAAGTAATTCAAAAGTCACGTCTAAAAATTTTAACCTGTAAGTTGTAAATTCAATTTTGCAATCTCTAAAATGTCACCTACATATTGGTTCAACCAAAATTTTAATTCAGCATAATTTTATAAAATATATGCTATATTTATTTAAGTTTAAAAAAATATGCTCAAAACGTTATAAAGGTTTGTTCAAATCTATACCATTTTTGTATAGCATTATACATTATTTCTTGTAAATTCCATAGTTTTTTTTTTAATGAGTTATAGACAAGAATATTATTTGTGGATAATTCTAGACATTATTTAATATTGGCCCAATATGTAGTGACTTAGAGTGAAGATATATATAGATATAGCTTACATTTTTAACGATACGGCTCTAATTTAATTGAATCTAACGATAATACTTTAATTATAATAAACATTTAAAATTTACGAAATATTCCTTTACAATGTATCACTTATCACGACATCACGAGTTTGTGATCTCATCTTACAAACTATATATAATATTAATTTATTATAAAATAAACATACTTCTTTATAAAATAATACTTCTTGACAATATTTAACTTCATGTTTCATACTAAAATTATGAATTAATATATGATAATATTTTAACATTATAATGACTTTTTCTCGAAATATTCCAAACATAATTCACACAATAAAAATTAAATATGAATACATATTATAACGTATAGATTACGTAAACACTATATTGCACGGTCGTTTAATACATTTTAAAGTCGTCGTCGTTTTTAAAAAAGTCTTAGTATAAAACACACAATTTTTTTAAAAAGACATTGTGCAATTGACAATACTTTGACATCGATTTATGGTATCAATATTATTAATTATCGATTATTCGAATCGATGCTACAAGAGGTACAACACTATTGAAATATATAGAAATTAAAAACAAATACCTATATAATTCGTTTTTTTTAAATACAGTGATAATGTGCAAGGTCACTAAAATAAACAGTTAAATATTAAATGATCAGTCAGTTACATACATGTTATAATATTTTAGTAATTTATATTGTTTCACTTCATAGTACAGTGCGCATCAATCTTTGTAAGTTAGTTTAATCGTTGAAACTTTAATATCCATTAAAAATAGTTTAGATCACAATTTTTGTTTCAAATAAATTAGGTAAACTATTTGCCACCTATTATTATTCAAAAAAATAACTTTAAATCAAATCAGATTTAAAAAAAAACTAGAAAAAATAAGTTGATAATCGAAAAGTATGTTGGAAATCGATAAGGTACATTTATATAACATATTATATTATCTTAAATTAGTAAGTACCAATCAATGGAAATCAAACCAATGTCATATAACAATATTACAATTACTAAAAGAATATAAGGAAGACAAATTAAATTTTATAATTTGTCATGTTGAGTTTAATATACTTACTATAGTAATGAAAATATATAATATTAATCAATTAATCAATAAATTTTGATATAGCCATTGTAAACCTAAAAAAATACTTAAGTAAATGGAAATTCAAATAAAACACTCACATCTACATACTCTCATACGACATGTATACCGCATTCCAATAAAATATAAAAATTCAATCTCCATGCATTCATCATAAATAATTTAAAATATAAGTAACGAAAGAATTAACATGAAAAGAAGATAACTTATTTATATCTAATTAAAAAACCTTAAACTATAGTCTGGGCCATCTCATAGTCCATATACTTTCACCACCAAAAGTACACAAAAAAAATTTTTTTGCCAAAAAAAAGAACAAAAAATATTTAAAAAAAAAACAAAGAACTAAACAATCGCCTCAGTATCGCTAATCACATGTATGCCGTGTTTCGTTAAAATCAATTTAACAATATCATTGCAACTGCGCGTCTTATAATTCTTTTCACGCTCTTTCAACTTCATGCTCTTTACTTTATCACAAAGTTTGCTCACTTCCGACTTGCTCTTTTTGATCTCATCGGGTTTTAACTTCCTAATGGTGGATGTACAGCGTTTTTTCTTCGTATCTTTTACCTGTTCCATATTACCTTCACTTACCCTGCGTCTATACAAGTCGTAGTCCTCGTCTTTGGTCAGATAGCTGTCTAAGGAACTGTATGAACTTTCCGCGTAACTTACCTTATCCTCTTGAATGGCGTGTTGTTTCGCATCGCTGATTATTTTCACGGCTTTACCCGGCACGTAATTGTTTGGTACTTTATCGATATACGCCATTTTGGGTTTCGGGTCTAAAGTGGGACTTATTGTGTTATTAGGCATGAGAAAGTTGGATTTTTTTGGGCGTTTCACTGTTATTGTTTCATCTATAATCGATGGTTTATCTCGAATGGATATAAGGATGTTTTTGAAGCTAGTTTCTTCTGGTGACGTCATTGTAACATCTTCTGGGGATGTCTCGTAGTTAGCTAGGAGATCATTTAGATTGTTATACTCACTATCCAAGGCAGCGTGCGAAGAACATATTGGTTAGTTACTGTTAAATTTAAATTATACATTACTATAAATTAAAAACCTGAATAGACGAAGGTGATACGTCAAGTTTAATAGATGCCGGTTTTATGGTGTATAAACATTTTTAAATCTTAAAAAACAGCCATATTTGACTTATTTCAGTTGCGCTATGCACTCAATAATTCCACTAACTTTGAACTCAATTTTCTCGAAATTAGAATTATCATGCGACATATCACCTTCTTCCATTTCTTTGATTAAAAATGACGTTTAAAAGCTATTAAGAAAATATTATACTCAATATAATCTTTTAAGCCTATTAATCAATCCTTATTTTGCCATTATAACCTCAAACTGTCTCGGTAATCAAACCCAGTATCTAAGTCATAATATACAAAACCATACTCACGTGACGCAAGGAATGGAACCGTACAGTCTATTCTGCCTGATGTACGCAAGAACTGCGTCGTCGGTAAGATATTTTGCACTTTCACCTCGCTTTAGTAACCTTCTAATAACCGTCGAGCTGACCTCGTTGGCTATGTAGTTTGTTACTAGCGTTACATTTTTCTGGAATTTTCCAATTTAATATATTTATTTTGTTATATATTTCTAGACTGAAGTTAAAAAGAATATGGTACTTGTATCTTTTTTACTTAAAATTAAAAAAAATACAAAAAATCTTACAGATTATTAGATATAGATTGTTAAAGTTGAAATAAAATTAAAATAAAAGAGAGATAGAAGAACATTTTATTCAATTTGTTGTCGACCACAGATTACTTCACTAATGTTAGATTTTTTATATTTGGAATATATATTATCAAATATCACAGCAACATCTAGTTCTGTGGTAAGCTACGAGGCTTACATTATGGTTACCGTTCATAACTTTTAAATACATATTATTATAAATATAAACACCCATGACTGGAGTAAGAACGTTCGCGCTCAACACAAAACTGTATGCCCCCAGCAAGAATCAAATCCGTAACCGCTGTCACAGGAGCAGGGTCACTACAAACTGAGCCAAACGTCATAATCTTATAAACAAACATAATGTCCTCCCGGCCGATTACGGCCACGGCGGCCAATCTCATTCAGACTAGCCAACGGCGCGGGACATATTATAGTGCACGAGTGTATGCGCAGACACAAGTGCACTCCCTGTTCCTCATCACTCTCATATTCCGGTGGGACGACTGCTCGACACGACCAGAGAGAGTTAAGGCGCAGGACCGACGGCTTTACGTGCTCTCCGAGGCACGGGGGTGAAACACCGCCAACTTCCCAACTCCGGGCTGTTACTGAGGCTTACGAAACAGAAAGACTCAATAACCAAACTTGGCCCGACCCGGGACTCGAACCCAGGACCTCCTGGTGTGTGACCGTACATGCTAGCCACTACACCAACGAGGCAGTTAAAATGCCATAAACAAACATATTATGTTATTGACCAAAAAAAAACTATAATTTTATAAAGTATTTAACAATACACATACAAACATACAAAATACTCACTCTATACTTATAAAGCATGTCGGAATCGTATATGAACCGTCCAGGGTCACTCCCGGCGCGCGTCACCACCACTAAGCCATGCCGACCCACTATCGTTTCTAGCTGGAATTTAAAAAAAAAATGAGGTTCTAATAAATTGTCAGCGTCGTCATTACTTATTATTGGTTGGCAAGACACCTAAGTACTAAATTTTTTTTTTTTCAAATGACATTTTTTTTTTCAAGTAAACAGACATCAACATTTTTCATGAAAAAAAAAAACAAAAAATCAAAGAAAAATAAAAAAAAAATTAAGAACAATTTACTTAAAAATATTCTAGACAACACAAAAAAATAAAAAAATCTCACGTCTTCGTCGGACCACAATCCAGGGGTAGAGAATGACTCCAACAAATCTGCACCACATAACAACTTTACAGTTACACTATCGTCTCTATTACCGTTTAATTGGAAATTCATATTATCTGGCTCGTCTATATTGTTGACATTCAAAATATCATCTGGCAGCCAAGAGGGAGGTTCTGAGTTTATGTTTAGTGGTGACATGTGACTGTTTAGGGTGTCCTGAAATAAAATTTAATATTTATACATACTTATATACTTCTGGCGATACAAATTATTTTCCTTGTGTTTTCCTTCATCGTAAGACAAGTGGTAATCATAGATATGATTCGTTCATGGAAATATCAGAGGCCAGGATTCGAACCCCTAACACTCGGTAGCACAAGTGAGCGTGAGTCTTATTTTACAAAAATTTTACGAGAGAATTCCGTAACAGAAAAATTTTTTTACAAACAAGAAATTAAAGGACCCGATTTGCAGGATTTTTTTACAATTTTTATATAAAATTTATTATAACGGTCCTTTGGATTTTGGTTCAACGTAAATAAATATACTCAGCCCTTGTCAACGTCCCATTGCTGAGCAATGGCTGGCCGTTGCCTAGTGCGTGTTGGAGACTTCACAAATCACATGTCTTTCGAAAACTTGCTAGGTTCTCTCAGACATGCAGGTCTCACGATGTTTTTTCAAATTTTTATCTCATAGAATTATTTGTATTTGCTATCAAATACCAAATATAAATAACTGTTTAAGTTATTAAACCGAAATTCTAAAGTTATAAATAGTAAATTTAATTTAATAAGTATATTTTTAGTTAAACACTTAAAAGAAGCTGTTTAAAATTCCAAATGAGTCATGATACATACTCATTAGGTACGATTAGGAAGTATAATAAAATGTTGCATTCGTGACTAAGAATATCGACCGCGGCATCAAGGACGGCCTCCAAGCAAGTAATCGTATATTACGAGTAATGTACATAGTTCGTGTAACAACTTGAACTGTACCTAATTAATTTTTTCTACATTATTGCGAATATTTGAAATGTTATTAGATTACTATTATGGGTTTTAGAATTTTTGTTTGTCTGTCTGTCTGTCTGTGTACGCATCACCAGAAAACCACTGGATAGATTGAGATGAAATTTAGTATATTGATAGGTCAACATATAAGAAATCTATACTAACTAATCTATACTAATGTTAAAATATAAATTATACATATATCAGTAATAATTATTAATTTACATGCTATAATAAAAATCCTGCTATATTTCCTAAAATATTTTTTACATATAATGTGCAAAGAAATTACAAGTATTTAGTTTGTATAATAATTTACATTCAACAATCATATTATTGAAAAACATTATGTAAAAATAATAGTTTAAAAAAACTAAAAAACACGCTTTTGATAGAAAACCGAACTAAAAAATAGGAAATAAATTTAAAAAAATATTTTATTTAATAAAAGCGTGGGTCAAACATACAGGTGAAGCTAATAAAAAGCGTGTAAAAAGAATGATAAATCTTTTCTTACATATTGTTCTCTGTAATACCTTCTGAGAACATTAGATTATAATATATGTCTGTATCAGATCATTTCATTAGGAATAGAAATGGTTCAGGTATCATTGCATTTTTCATGGTGATGTTTTTTAGAGATGAAACGGATATCCGGCATTTATCCGGTATCCGGCTTATCCAGCCCTGTTCTAACTATCCGGCCGGATACCGGATAGTAAGACAATATCCGGCCCGGGCCGGATACCGGATAGTGAAATAAAAAAAATCTCATTTTACACAAGGCAAATCATACCACAATATGTCATGGACACCGTTTATATTTAAAATCGCACGTCAAAAATTTTTGATTCATCTTTGCGATCGATTCGAGATGTTTTTAAAGAAAAGTCAATCTTGTTAGCAATAGGATTTTATTTTTCTTGATCACGACAATCAGTACGATCGATCCTGGGACGCCTCATTAAGACGGGTGAGGTCTTTTGGGTTTTAGTGGATAGTACTGATTTGTAGTATGCGGTAATATGATAAAATTTTCCAACATTTAAAAAAGAGTGTTAAAGACGGCGATAATCTGTGACTGTCAGAAGAAGATTTGACGAAAGAGGTTATTTATATACTTTATCATGGACTGCGCTAATAAACAAATCAAACTGATCGCGTCACATATTGCGATATAAAGGACCGGTGGCCGGTTTTATCTCTAATTTTTTTATTAAAGTGAAACTTGTTTAGAATCGTTGTGATTTGAAACTAGATGAAACGAAAATGCGTCACGATGAAGAAAGAAATACATAAAAGTATAGGATTAAGTCGGAGAGAATGAGATAGAATACATTCCCATGTTGCCATGGTAACCGTTGTTTATTTTTTGACATTTCTTTTTTTATATATATTCATCTCATACTTTGTCGATTTACTGAAGTTTCACTTCTATCGTGTGTGAATCGCACACACACCTTTTATTTTTAAATAATCGAAATTTCTTATCCCGCCTTTCCACCCTTTTTGAGCCTGTTGATTTTCGTAACACTATATTATGACTGCTAATAAAAATTTGATTTCAATATGAATTAATCGATATTAACTTTTAAAATAAAACTATAATGCACTATAAAAATCACTTAATACTTAGGTTATAAAATAAGTTTAGCTCTAAAATTAGCTTTATTAAATATCTTTCATTCACAATAATAATTTTGAAACAATTAATCTGAGAAATTTTTCCTTTCGTGGAGCTATTTCTCAAAGGTTTCAGAATAAATTCCCGTTGGAAAAATTCAAAAATTGTTAATTTCGTTTTGTTATTAACAATTTACTAAGATGAAAAATCTTTCATCTTTCATCTTAGGAAATTTCTTCCTCTTTTTGAATCTTTTTTCAAATTTAAATTTTCTCAAATAGTTTTTGAGATATTAACGAAAAACCAAGTCCCCTTTTTTTCACTTAATTGTTTACATAACCATTGCAATTTTTGCGAGCGGGCTTAGCATTTTCTGAAAAACTATCTACATGCCATTCCGAATCGAATGACACCTCAATCATAATTTTCGAAGAAGGCGAAAAAATTTTGACCTAAAAGGCACTTGTTGACTAGACTAACAGGGGCAAAACAAGGAATGTCACAAAAAATTTAAAAAGTTTATAAGTATGGGAACATTAAGATTTTGCCACATATCATTGATTACAAGGTAAATTAAAAAATATTTCTTGTGACATTCCTTTTTTTGCCCCTGTAACCTTCATATATTATTATCACACTTACAACTGCAAAACTAGGGACTCACTCATATATGCTATCTAGTTTGCCCCTTATGAATAATAAAATCTAATCTCTCATCAATCAGTCTCTCCCGTGACCATGATTGCTGTAAAGCATTTGAAATGTCGGGAATTAAAAATCAAAATAAATCCGCGACAAAATCCGAAAAGGTACTTTCATTTATAATGTTGAATATTCACGTAAATCTAAGAAAGTATTATGAAAATCTAATCTTTCCTACCTAAACTATACATTTATCAGGACAAAGTAGTCTGTGCTATTCCAAACTATAATCTATATCTTTGATAAATGTCATTGAAATGTGTTAAGTCATTCTGGTATGATTGAGTAACAAATATTTATTTATCAAAATTTTTGCATCTATAATATAATTAATGGAATGACATTATTTATAACT
Organism: Boloria euphrosyne; assembly: GCA_951802675.2. NCBI lineage: Eukaryota > Metazoa > Arthropoda > Insecta > Lepidoptera > Nymphalidae > Boloria > Boloria euphrosyne. The sequence continues at coordinate 1,962,476 of OX637893.1, forward strand.
TAAATGGCTTACCTGGTGATGTTGTAGCGATAATTTTGTTCTAGTCCATCCGGACTGTTGCGTCTCCCATTCAGATATCTTTATCCATCCTGATGATCGCAGCGCCAATCTCAGCATTGCTATTCTAAAATATAATTATTATATGTTGATAATGTTTCATGAATACATTATTTATTTATTTTTCATTTAAATTGTAATATTTAGATTAAAATCAGTTATACATAGATGTTTTTTGGAAATTTTATTAGTCTAGTAGTATTGTATGTAGTTTCATTATGTTGTGTGAAATAACTAAACCATTGTTATTGTTGCCTAAAGCAAGTTAAATAACAAATTATCATGATTTATTTTTCAAAACGCCTAGAAGAAATTATTTACCTGTGATGAGCAGCTACAAGGTCTTTCTTTCCATAGGCATCATGAACTGGAGATACAATACCACCCACTACTGTCCCCATATTTAATGAATGAATATAATCCCTTGCTATCTCTGCAAAAGCAAAATCAGAGAATAATAAATGTACAATAGCGGCAGGTCAGTAGTGCTTAAAAACTTATTCAAACTTAAAATATATTTTTAACTTTATATCTGATGTACTAATTTAATATTCATTCATTCATTTAAAAAAAAAATGGGTGTAGAACTTGAAATATATTAATTATTAAAATATAAAGTATAATATATAATACACATCGTGTCATCTGTAAAAGATTTTTATTTATATTATCTTGCGTTATCAGAGTAGTATGATAATTATTAACTAAATATTTATTTTTAATCTCATGAGATGAAATAATAATAAGCTATTTCAATGCCAAGTAATAAGTATATATCAAAAGGAAACTTACCGAACATTCGCAAATGCATATATGTCGGCGGACTAAAACTGCCGCAAGCCATCAACACGATTTTTCCTTGTGACATATTTTTGTTTTATAAATAAATTAGTAAACACAAAAGAAAGTATTTAAGTATTAATTTATATTTCTTTACATTTAATCCAGACAGGTCTACGCTCTCGGCTCTGTTACAAAATGCAAATTGCAATTTGCAAAATTAGTTAAGTCAAACTTCAAAGTCAATAAGTCATAACAAAAACGGAATTTCCATTCATTGATTAGTTTTTTGTAGGGTTGTTACTTCGTAAATTTATAAAAAATAAAGAATTAATATAGGTATTATTTAAAAATCGATATCCCTTTTTCTATGTAAATAATATTTAATTTATTTATTTTGTAAACTCGTAGTATGCAAAATATATAACTTGTTATATTCATTATTTATATTTAGAATATTATTATTTAATATTAAAATTAAACTGAATATTTTGTAAGTCATCTATTAATAAAACAAACACCCGCTTTCGCGAAATAATGTTATTTCGTTTATTTTAATACGTTTGTAAATTAATTATTTAGAGAATAGAGACGCTCATTTTCATAATTTAATCTGTGGCAACGTTGCTTCAGCTTCTGAGTTCTGTGTGAAGACGCCATTTTTACTCGGATTTCGATTTTCCGCATTTCATTTGCGAGTACTGTTTAGTAATTAGTTATTTATCAAAATAATTTTTGAAAGAATTGTACTATTTAGTAGTTCTGCTATTCTTAAAAAAATAATTACATTAGTGCAGTGCTCTTGCTGGTAAGTGCTTTTCATCTAAAATATATAGGAACTACCGGGCTACGTATGCATCATTTTCTTGCACTAATTTTTGTTGATTATAATCAAAACCTATTCTATTATAAATTAATTGCAATTTAATTTGATATAATGCGTGATCCAAAACACATGTGTTCCAACATCTTGTATTCTGATCACTGCACTGGGGCTGTGCTTTGTGTAAGAGTGGTCTATCGTAATAGGTACAAGTATTATTAAATAATAACCTATTATTAGTGTTTTAAGTGAATTAATGATAAAGAATAAAGTGTTTCATAAGTGTATTCACAAAATAGCTGTAGATATCTAATCTATACTTAATTACTACGCCGTCCATTTGCCGCTTTCGTGGTATTTTTCATATATTTGAGAATCAACTTGTTTGGTGTAGAAAAAAATGGCAAACCGTCGGCCTCAAGGAAATGGAAGGCGTATGGATTTCGGACGCAATGATCGGGGGAAGAACTTCCGTGGAGGTGTGTCGCCTTGGCAAGGTGGCGGCCCCGGTGGAGATCTTCCAAATTTACTCCCACTTGGGGGAGGTCCTACTGAAGCTACTTTGGCTCTGGCCAGCAATATTATCAATCTTCTCCAACCACGTCAAAACCCAGTACCATCGCTTTTGGATATGCCAATGAGACGGGACTTTGGCCCTAACATGAGTCGGTATGACCGAGGTTATGGTCCCAATAGGGTAAGTACATAGTATTTTAAACAATATTAATTATTAAAAAATATTTTGAACTTACTAATATGTATTATAGTTGCTATATAGTAAATTAACTGTAAAGATAACTTTATTATTCCATTTTAGTATTTTGATATTGCAATTTTTCTGTAAATCTTTAGAGATGTATCCTTAATGGTTATTTTTAATAAATAAGTTTGCAGGTCTTCAAATACCAGCAAATATTGACCACTAGTCACGATTTCCAGCTCCTTAATATGCCAATAGTGGCTGGCTGTTTCATACTAACATTACATTATTATATAAATTCCCTTTAGATGGGCAATCAAGGTAATTTCCGGCGTACGGGAAATTACAATCGGGCTGGTGAGCGTATCAACAACAATCGTAAGCCGTTCAGGCCCAATGATGGGCAAAGGCAACAAAACAAGAGTTCCCCGAAAAAGGATGCCGATTCTAAGGCTAAGAATGTCAAGGAGAGGTAAGGAATCCCAGGAGTTTCCTTCCGGTGCTTCACCGAGTTTCTTATCCGAACAGCAAAATTTACGTTCACCGGCCATTTTAGCCACATTGGCATAATAGTTTCGAAACCCTGTCCAAGGGCTAAAAATTCGATTGCATGGGTGATTGCCACATTCGTCTTCAGACAACTCTCTGTTTATGTTTGAGTTCTGTTGAAATTGTTTTTTTAATATTCAATTAGACACAAATTTCCTACATTTATATACAATTAAAAACTAAACTTCGATGAATCCTTTATAATTCACTTCAGCAATATATAGTTCATCTTTCTCAAGCCAAAAAATAACATTTCAACAGATTTTATTCAACATTTAATAACAAAAGACCAAGTTGACCAAATAAATTTTCTTTGCAAGTATAATTCTAATCTACTAAGTGTTATTTAGTGACGACAAAAACCAAGATTCCGAAAAGCCGGAGAAGTCTGAAGAAGATAAGAGGGATGCTCCGAAGACCAGATATGATGACATCAATCCTCAACTCCTGAAGTGTCACATTTGTAACAAGAGCATGTGGGATGGTAGATCTTTTGAGAACCATTTGAGTGGACGGGCTCATGGCATTATGATGCAGAAGACAGCAGAGAGCTATGCGTTGACCGCCGATACTATGAGGCAGGAGTTTAAGGTAATTATATGAATTAATTTTAACAATTTACAATGCTTTTGCATATTTTGTATATTTATAGAAATGGATATATGTTGCTGGGTAAATTTCTTGGACTTATTCTTTACATATTTATTATTTAATTATAATTATTAATTAGATGTTGTTTAGCAGAAACCCACAAAAAGTCCCATGAGTTATAGATAATAATTTTTCTTACCCAAAAATTGTTATGACAAAGTTGGATTTAGTAAAAACAAACAGCAGTGAGGCTTGTAAAGTACCTTTACGAGTCTTGGTGCCCATCATTATTAGTCAATGTTATGGTTTCACGCACCCTTTTTTAGAGTGAAAGAACCTGAACTCATTTTTGACTTTGTGTGACTTGAATCCTTTCTGCTAAACAACTTCTAGTTGTAAATCATAAGAGAATTATTTGTCTTACATCATTAATTCTTCCAACAGATCCGTGAAATGAAACGCACACGTAAAACCGGTCAGCAAGCACCCCGTGACTTCTACTGTGCTATGTGCGATATGTACGCGGCTGACGGAGCTATCCACCGCACCACGGTCGGCCATCGCAAACTGAAGAAGTACCTGCACCCAACATGCACATCCTGCCACAAGGAGATGCCCACCAGGATTGAGCTGGACGAGCATAGACTAACAGCGGAGCATTTGAAGAATATGCAGGATAAACAGGAGGTGGTCTCCAAGCCTAAGCCTGAAGGTGAGTTGGTTGTTTTTATATTTAGTTACATTGTAACTAAATATAAAAATGCTACGAGTGGCGCCATCTAGTTTAAGCTGTATGTAATTACGTTAAGTAAAAATTAAAATTTGTTATGTTTAATTTGTTATAGTCTGTTTCAAACTACTATCCATGCGTTTTATTAGTTAACATTTTTGAAATTATTTGTGAGTAGTTTAGAATTATTTTTGCTTGATTTTGTTTTTTTTTTAACGTAGTATTTGAATATAATATGTACAGTGTAATATATTTCGGTATATGTAAGCTGAAAATAAACTTGAGTAAAACGAGTTACAGGCTTATGCCAAGAGGCACAAAGATTACATGTTGTATTGTAAAGATATGTTGCTTGCTATTAATAATTTCAGTGTAATTTCAGTGTGAAAGAATGTTTGTGTTGTAAAGGATATAATTCGATTAACGATTTTTTAGAAGACAGTACGCCTTGGGAATGATGTGATCGCCTCCAGGCTATTTCAACCCATAGAATTATTGTTCATTTCAATTTTCATTAAAAAAAATATTAAAACAGACAAAAAAAAAATTGTCCCGCTGAGTTTCTTTCGCCAGTTCTTCTCAGGTCAGTGGCTTCTTCTTTCCGAACTGGTAGTAGACTCATGACGTTCAGTAAAAAATTGTAATAATTTCATGCTGAATAAAATATTTTGTATTTGAATTTGAGAGACTTTATTATAAAAGTTTTCAATGTGATTTCTACAGTGATGGTGATCTCAACTCTGAACATGGAGCAAATGTACCTGCGCGACGACCGTCAGCGCTGGCGGCGCTCCGAGAGGGCTGACAAGGACAAGGATGAGAGCAAACAGGTATCTGTTAATCACCTGGATCTATGCATGGTATAAAACTAAACTGAGTCCCCTTCACCTCTTCTATTAAATCGAGTAAAGGTATATACATATGGGTTTCATTTTTTGTTTTTTATCTTTAAAGGGAAAGGAATGTACTTTACAAATATTTGGTACAAAATGAAAAAAAAATGATAAAAATCTTAGTGTCTTTTAAAAAAAATTCATTTCATTTAATGACTGATACTGGGCTAGACACCTTTAGATATATGTAATTGTACTAGAAAATTTGTAGGTCTTAAGTATTCTGTGTGCCAAAAAACTTTAGATGAATAAATAAATTCTGCAGGAAGAAGGTGACGATGAATCTAAGAAGGATCAAGAAGATTCTGAAGCGAAGCAAGAGACAGAGACAGATGAGAAGAAGGATCAAAAAATAGGCATAGACAACGAGAACACTATCTTGGATTATAAAGAAGGAGATGACATCAGCAAAATCACTCCTGATATGATGCCTGCTTATAGGTAAAAAGACCTTTGTTACTAGGTATCTGCAAGTAAAAGTGTTTTTCAAGATTATAACAACCATTTTGGAGGTTAGACGGGACAAACACACAGACAAAAATCGTAATTTGTGTTTATTGTATAAATACCGTAAATATTCTAAGGCATTTAGTTGCAAGGACTGTTATTTTACCATCACAAACATCTGTGTAAGTTCATCCAATCTTAATACTATGGATAATGCAACAGACAGTTGCCAATATCAGTATCACAATCTATGGAAATAAATAAACATTTGTCTGTTTGTTAATATCAAAATGTATCCAAAACAGCTTTTCACTAAATGTATATGGTATTTTTTGGGGCATTTAGGAAAAACTCTTTTTTTTAAAAGAAATCCATTACTTCTAACTTGATATCCATAACGTCCAGACGTTATGGGAATTAAGTTAGAACTAAGCCTATTATGATGGAGGAATTTCTTTGGCATACAACTAATGTTCTAAGGGGTATCCTTTTAGTCTAATTCAATATTAGAAAAAAAATGTGAAGAAAGTATAATGTGTAGTATACCAACTATCTGGTATCTGTAACACAAGCTTCATAGTTTACCATGTAACTAGATGGTGTAATAATGTCCCAACACTTTTATTTATTATTATTATTAGAGATGAAACGGATATCCGGCAACTATCCGGTATCCGCACTTGTTTTCACTATCCGGCTCCGGTAAGTCAGTATCCGGCCGGGCCGGATACCGGATAGTGCAATAAAAAAACTCATTATTTTACACGTGGATAATCATAGCACACTAGGTTTTGGACATCGTTTATTTTTGTAATCGCACGTCAAAAATGTTTGTTTTATTAATTAGCTTAATACTCAAAATTAACAAGTGGCAAATTGTGATGTATGATGTATTAAATTTTCCGCATTTGTTAATTGTGTAAATGGCGACTCCGCTTGGCTTTATATACCAGACCAGCTTCTGAAAATAACCTTTTCCTATAAATAACTGCCAGGTGCTGAAAGATAAATTCTAGTAAAATTTGACAAGTGCGGGTACTGATTTAAACTAATTGACCACCAAATGCATGTGTCGTGATTGCGATCGATTCGAGATGCCTTTAAAAAAAGTCAATCTCGTTAGGAAATTTGATTTTGTTTTTCTTGTTCGCGACAATCACTACTATTGTCCTTTGCCACTTCATTGAAACAGTTCCAAAAAGTGTCATGAGCTTCACGTGTGAAGTTGGATCCAGATCGCCTTCATTCATTAGTTTATTAGTTGATAAAGACTGCGATGATCTGTTACTGTCGGAAGAAGATTTGTCGTAAGAGTAATTTTTATACTCTGTGATGATTTTCTGTCGGGCTGTTTCAGTCTCAAGAACTCCTAAATAGTCTAACTTGAATCTTGGGTCTAAAAAGGTAGCAATTAC